>JAFFSR010000143.1:30000-767653 GCA_017163975.1 Anastatus disparis
TTTCCTCATTATGTCGCTATCGAGCTTTTCTTTTTTGAGAATTTTTTAATGTATCTTGATTTTTTCTCTTCTCGGCCTCCAGGGCTTGCCTAAAGACCTTGGAAATTCCGCTACCAGCCACATGTTCGATATTTTCACCATCTGAACCTTCTTGTAGGCACAAGAAGCAACAGGTATCGTTTGCACATGCCGCTTTTGTATGTCCTGCTTTCCCGCTCCTGAAACAATGCGCAGACTTGTCGGGTTCCTGGCACTGATTTTGTCTGTGACCAAAGCCTAAACATTTATGGCATCGTATTACCATTGTTTCCCGTTCTACCCTATAGTTAACAAATCCTATCTGGATTTTTTCCTTGCTCAGGTTTAGGCATTTTCCCTTCTTTTTACCACATTAAAAAAAAATAATAATAATAATAATAATAATTTTGTATAATAATTCTTATAAATTTTATTTCTTAAATAAATATATGTAAATATTAATTAATATATTAAGAGCAGGTCGAGTATATCTGTCCTTTTGTAATCGAGGAATTTTTTGCAAAAACAAATATATTTACAAAAAATGAAGAGAAAGTTGCATCTCGTATCGAAAAAAGCAAAGTTTCCTCTGGTGAGAAAGAATTGATTTTATTGCTTTGTTTTTAAGAAAACCTCAAAAACCCAAATTTTTAATCCTAACCTCTATGTTTTAAGTTTTTCAAGGTTTTTTTAAAAACGAAGCAATAAAATCAATTCTTTCTTATCAATGAAAATATTGCTTTTTTGAGACTGCGGCTTTCTTTTTATTTTTTGTTAAAATTATTAGTTTTTGTAAAAAAATTAATTCTTTTATGAGAAAAGGACAGATATACTTGAACTGCTCTTATTAATTAATATTTTCATATATTTATTTAAAAAATAAAATTTATAGGAATTATCATACAGTCCATATTGCTGATTTATTAATACCTATGTAAATAGTAAAAAAACTATAAAACGATCTTTGCAAAACGTGCCTCATATAATGCACTATAAAAAAATAATAGATATAAAGTTGAAAATTGTTCAGATCTTTATAAGATCTTTTTGAAATCTTTATTTTATTTGGTGTTTTTGAATCTTTTAGAGAGATTTTTCAAAGTAAAGACGATTTATTGCTTTTGAGATCTTAAAACAATCTTTCAAATCTTAAAAAGATCTTTGCAACTATTCAAAATAGAAATATTTTAAGACAAATGTACGATCTTTAAGAGATCTTTTTTTGTCCATATATAATATCTTCATTAAATGTAATTAAATATTTTGTAAATAATTTAATTATTACATTTAAAGTTAAATTTTTAAGCATATAGAAATTTTTGTTTAGTTAAACAAATAATTAAACACTCAAAATAAAATAATACATAAATTTTATTAATTCAATCTTTGTAACATTAAAAACTATAGAAATAAAAAACCATTCGACTAATTTTTGTACATTTATATGAATGTATTGATATTGATTCACACATTCTCATTCTCACTTTCCAAATTATCAGATCACTTAAATAAACATTTCTAGATTTTTTTTTATTGCTTTTTTTTGTGATACATTTCAATTTATTCTTTTCCTGGTGACTCGCTCGTGATTTATTTCTTCGAAATGATCTATAATTTTATAGCATGTGGGCACTTACAATAAAAGTATGTGAATCAATATCAATACGTTCATACAAACGAAAAAAATTATAAAAGAAAATTAATCAAAGTTATTTGCATGGTTCTTAAAGTTAAAAAGATTAAATTAATAAAATTTACGCATCATATTATTTTTAATATTTGATCATTTTTTTATCCAAATAACAAAATAATTTTTACATGCTTAAAAATTTAACTTAAACATAATAATTGAATTATTGGCAAAATATTTATTTAATTATATTTGATCAAGATTTTATAGATGCACAAAAAGATACTTCAAAGATCTCATGTGTCTTAAAATATTTCTTAAATTAAATATAGATAACTTTTATTACCTAAAATTAAATAAAATCAAAGTTGTGATAATAATTTTTGCAAAATATAAAAAGAAAAAAATAAAGATAAAAAATTAAATACATTATTACTCTTTTCTATTGATTATATTTTTCAAAAATTGTCTTAACTTATATTTAAAATCCTTAGTTATATCATAGAATTCAAACACAGAATTTGTCCAGTTCAATAGTACATCGAAATCAGAGACCTCGACGTTGGGCTTTTCAGACTCCCAACGTTAAAGTAAGTGACGTTGAGCGTTGAGTTACGCTACTTCGATGAGTCTTTGAATTTAGTTAATTCTATTTTGAGATTAATTTCAAGTTATGCATTTTAATTATTCTGATATTTATTAACGTTAATTATTTCTATTTAAAATCGAATCAATTTAAAATGTCGTGTTATATAAGTTTGAATTTTATTTGAAGTCGGTAAATGTATAGTATGGGAATCCCTAAAGCGAAAATTTCTCGGGCATCAAGTCAAAACTATTTAAATCTAATTAATTTAACGATAATATTGTTCGCGTAGTATTTTTTCATATGGATATTCCATGGATCATCAATAAGTATAGAAATTTAATTTTACTATAAAAAATACTTTATCATCACACTTAGCTAAATCAATATTAACTTATTATTAAACTAGCGGAAATAAAAAATTCAAGCATATTTATGTCTTTGGATGGATAAAACCAAATGAAATTATTAATAATATTGGAAATCACCTTTATCTTCAAAATTTTGAGTTATATATGTATCTTTATTGTAATAGTATTTATTGTAATATCTGATTTTGTTTTAATTTTTATTCTTATTTATTTAATTTAGAACTTGGAGATGACATTATCTTTTGATGTTTGTGAAATAAGTGAATGGATATTTTTTTATATTGTATCGCAAACTTTAGTAAATCTGTGATAGCAAGGCGAAAGGGACGAGGCTCCCCGCCTTCTAATAATATTTTCAATCCAAGCTCATGAGTAAACGATGCTTTTAATCAAGTTTTTTCACTGTAATAAAAAAATTTGTAAGATTGAACTTGAGTGCGGACAACTCAAGAAATCCACCAAAATACTATACATAAAAAGTTATATATGAAATTTCAATGTATAGTATTTTGAAATTAGGTTTGTCGAGGTTGACTTTTAATTTCCAATCCAGGTTCATGAAAAAATAACAAGTCTAAATGATTTTTTATTTTAATAAAAATAATTGTATTAACATAGTTTTAGTGCGGACAAGTCATTATATCCTCTTTTGAAAAAATGATGGCTGGATGTTGTGAAGTATTTTATACTAAGAACGTGATTGGTGCATTGAATAGAATTATATCATTGGCGAAAAAGAAATTTGATTTATTAAAATTTTTTTATATAAAATATTTGATTGAGAATTTAATAATAAAAATCATTGATAAATGATTAAATTATAATTATTGAGTCATAGTTTTATTTTTTAAATAAATTATTAATATAAACATCTCCAACTTCCACTCACAAAAATTTGCGTCCATTTTGTATGAAGATATCGAGAGAGCGAAGTATCGCTCTATATTCATTTGTTATTGTATATTTAAAATTGGAACATGATAACAATTTTATGACATATACTTCTGAATTATCTTTTTAAAAATTGTACTATAAAATAGTATATTGAGCAATAAATTTAGAACATACAAATGTTATAAACTTTTTAGCTTATAACAGCACCATAAAATATTTATCCATGAGCCTGGCAAGTAATTTTATAAATTTCAAATAAGATTTAAAATAATTCGGAATATTTGAAAACAAATAATAAAAAATCGATAATACAATTTAGGTAGTTTAATTTAATATCTAAAATATTTCTATGTTGACAGCTTGAAAATTTTTTTTCAAAAATATAGTATAATGCCATAGTTAAAATACAAACAATAAGAATTTTAATTTATATAATAATAACAGGGATCATATATATCATTAATAAATAATAATTTTAAATAATAAACCATTTTATTTATATGCATTTTATCATTTTTATATTATTAAAAAATCAATGAAATATCAAATTACTTGACAATTTCTTGATTGATTTCAAAACTGCAGTACTGTTAAAAATAGGTATGCATACACGGAGAGAAAAGTCAAGGCTTTTTACCATGCTTACTCTTGAAGGTATCGTTCTTTATAAAACTAGGAAGGTACAGTTGCTTGAATTCATGCTTTTCGATTGTGGGACTTACTTATAGTAAATGACTAAGAGCGCCCTTACTACCGTTGCGTATATTCAAAGATTTAGATTAGATTAGATATTGTTTTATTTTGTATCATATTTACAAAAAGAGCGTGTAAAACTTCGAGCATATACTACTGGAGGAAGCCTCCCAGCTATTAACTGCGTTACAAGGCGAAGAGAGAGAAAGCCTCTATTTTGGTACGTGCTATCTCTCTCTCACTTTCTTAGTGGGGAACAGAAGCAGCCAATCAAATCAGGCTAGAGAGAGACAGCACGTACCAAAATAGAGGATTTCTCTCTCTTCGCCTTGTAACGCTTGCTGCCATTCGGAGGCTTCCTCCAGTAGTATGTGCTCGAAGGTGTAAAATTACAAATAAAGTTAAAAATACATAAAATACTTAAAATAGTCTTGCATATATAAAATTAAAATAGTACAGTATGATATCACAGTCATAAAACATAATAGAGATAGTAATACTGTAATAGTTAGTCAATAAATTAAATAAAAGTAATATCACAGATAACACAAATAAATACACGCAAAGAGTATAAATAATATAGTTAAAAATCAGTCTCAAATATCTATTAGTCAAAAGAATTACATAAAATCAAGCGTGTAAGGAGCGCAGTCGAAATATCAGCAGTATACAGTAAGTTAAAATCACAGTAAAGTTGAATGTACAGTAATATACAAGTCAATCTGATAAAAATATAATCATTCACTCTATGCACACACATCCTACATTCACGCCAATAAATACAATCATGCCTTAAATCTATAAAAAGTACATCACATAATAAATTAACACATATGATATAGTCCGAAAATAATACTGTTTAATCGAGGTCGAGTAAATACCTCCTAAGAGCGGCTTTAAACCTGCTGATTAATGGAAGATTTTTAATATCAGCAGGTAGGGAGTGCGGCCCTGGAGAACCCCATCGATCTAAGCCTCGCAAGAAGTTTGGAGGGAGAGATCGTGTCGAATGCCTTACTAAAGTCAAAAAATAGCAGTAACGTGACAAGTTTCCTGTCTAGACCTGACCTTATATCGTCTGTAAGCTTAAGTACAGCAGTCTGCATAGAATGGTTTTTCCTGAAGCCCGTCTACATAGGATCGAGCAATTTTTTGGATGTAATATACTCCTGCAGTTGGTCATGGGCGATCTTCTCAAGAACCTTTGAAAGAAAAAATAAGATGGCTATAGGCCTAAAATCTTTTGGCTGCTTAGGTGCAGCACACTTTTTCAATGGTATAATACGTGCTTGCTTCCAACGGCAAGGGAAGACCCCCCGTGCAAAAAAGGAGTTGAACAGAGTCACAAGGAATTCTCAATCGCTCTTCACTATCCTCCTGCAGTGAGACTGACACCCCAGCAAAGTGCGCATTAAGCTCATCCGGAGTGATCCATTCAAATCCCCTTGAGGTCCGGATAGCAGTCCCAGGTCTCTCAACTCCTTCCAGACATTACCACGTGCAAGAGCATCAAACAGTCTATTGTGAATATAAGCAGTCTTAGCATGGTCCGTGCGTTCGTCTACCACCCTACGTAACCGCAGAAATTCAAGGAGATACTGCTTGTCATCTGTCCGTTTGTATCTATACGATATGTAGCATCTCTCTTACGCTGCATCTGTGACAATTCTTCATCTATCCATGGAAACTTATTCTTATTAGGCTTGAGCGCTTTTAACGGCGCCAAATTCTCGATTGCAGCAGTGAGATTATCACAGAGGCAACCAAGTGCAGATTCAGGGTCAACTGTGTCAGTCATAAGCGGCTACCAATCACAGCCGGCAAGTCTCTCTCCCAATGCAGTTGCACAAATATTTTTATAGTTTCTATACATGATAGGTTTTTGATTTAAAGTTATAGTATTGCAAGTTAGAGTTTCTAATAAACGAAACAGCAGGAGGACGATAAATGACAGAAACTAGCACGGGCTCGGAGCCGCCAACTTGCACAGAACAGAAAATATATTCAGGCACCTCCAGCTTACCGCTACTATTACTAGTTTGCGTCTCCGAAGTGGCCAAAATAGTGCATTTTAGATTATCCTTAATATACAAGGCAACTCCTCCACCACGCAAGTTTCTGTCCTGTTTAAACACTTTGTACCCCCCGACTCGAATGACGTCATCCGATACAGACGGACCCAGCCAGGTCTCAGCAACTCCAAATATGTCGTAAGAATGATAACCACTTAAAAGTTCACGCACTTGCCCAATATGAGCCCTCAAAGAGGTCACATTCAAAAAGCACGCGCGCAGTTCACCCTCCTCCCTATTCGACTCTCCGAATAGGACCAGCGCAGTCATTGGGGAGAGACTCTATCTGAGGATATTGCATGATTTCTAATTAATTCCTGATTCGAGCTCATCCCACTATTATGAGGTTTAAATTTATCATTATCAGTAGATCCATTATTTGTTAGAACTTCATCGTGTTTTCCAATATCAGTTACGTTAACATTTTTCTGTACAATACATTTAGATTTATCTAATATTTCATTCCAATCATGTTCACTTTCAAATCTGTGCGCTCTCTCCCCTCTCTCCCTCCTCACCATAAATTTACCACCTCTATGCCAAACAAACTTGCAACCTTTTCCTTTAGCATACTTTTTAAGATTTTTAAATTTAATATATTTATCTTTTTCAAGATACTCATTTATATATATTGGAGAATGGTGCTTGGTGGTAGAAAAACTGCCGAGGAGGGAGGGATCCAGATCCGCTGTCAAAAAACCCGTTAATCTACGCCTAGCCAAAAATACCTTCTACGCCAAGTTATCTCCAGAAAGTCTAACCAACAATGAGAACGCAACACTCGGACCGCCAAGAGAGAGAGAGAGAGAGAGAGAGAGAGAGAGAGAGAGAGAGAGAGCAGGCAAAGTATAAGGGAGGTAAATGAGAAAACAAAACACCCGGTTTTTTTCTTAATTTGATAATTGGGTCATGCAAACCGAATATTGGCCCAATAATTATAGGACACGTATGGGACCTTCCTGCAGACATTCTCTATCAGATAAGAAAAAGTTTTTTGGAATCGGTTAAGAAATGACGGAGTTATGAGGTAACAGACATAAAAAAAAAAAAAAAAAAAAAAAAATATTCAGTCGAATTGAGAACCTCCTCCTTTTTGAAGTCGGTTAAAAAATGCATTAGCTTGTAGTATGTACCATGAAGATTATTCGGTTAAATTTTTAAATAAATTCATTCATTAGTTATTGAGAATTTTGGGTTCCAAAATTATTTATTAACATTTTTCAATTTTGTATAGAAATCCAAATATCTTAAAAACTAATTAATGAATTTATTTGAAAATTTATCTCAATAATCATCATGGTACATACTACAAGCTAATGCATTTCTTTTCTGAAAATTCAGCAATAAAATGGAAAGGAAGCTAATATCTATAAGTACAGGTGTAGTGTCCGTTTTACATCTCCTTAAAAATAATGTTGTAACAATAAAAAAAATTAAAGTTTAGACTAATCTCTCACTGTCTTCAAAATTTTAACTTATATTAACATTTAAAAGTCAAATATGGAAAAAATTGATAATAAACTTACTCATATGTTTACAAACGTCGAACTTCATGGAAAACTAACTTTGCTATGGTTTGCAAAGAAAAGTATATCCTTTTTTTGTTTTTATTAACTGCTCATAATTTTCAGGTATTTGTTCAAAATGATAGGCACGAATTTGAAATTCTCCTTCACCAGTTTCCATTAATATTTGATAAACATAATTTTTGCATTGAGGGTCAGATGCATCTAAACATATAATTAATTAATGCAATTAAATATCATAAAGTAATAATTTATGGTTAACATTTTTCAATAAGTTATTTATCTAAAACTTTTGAATAAAGAGAAAAAAAATATTTAATAAATATTAAACCATGAAATTATTCTATTGAAAATAAATAATAACAAGTATATTTCATTATATTCTGAATAATTAATTAAAAGTTAAAAATAAAAAATTCTTAACTATAGAGCTAATTTTTAATTTACATGTTTTTGTTTATCATCAAAATTTATGAAAATTCATGCCTGTGTTATCATTCCTTGTAGAATCATTACTTACATATTTTGAGTGAACACTAAATAATCCAGAATCATTATCTATCAACGTACAATTATTTTCATATACTATCTCCTGTAATAAGTTAATGTCCACATTGATATTGGAAATATCTGTAAAATAAGTCGTTACTAAATAACATTTTTTTTACTATTAAGAGTTTTTTAATTAAAAAATAATAAAATGTAAATTTGCAATTAAAAAAAAATAAGCTTTTATAAACATTATTGTATTGTTAAAGATATTAATATAAAACTTATAAATTTAAGCAAGTACAATAGTTCTTTTACAATTAAAAATGATAAGTTCATGTTGCGGTAATATGATTGAAATTTGATAATCACAAGAATCATAAAAGCAATTCAGTTATACTTTTCAGTTTAAGATTTTACTTCAATATAGACAAATAATATATACAAACGAATGATTTAAATTAATTAGTCTAGGCGCCCAGGGGGTTTCGTATGAAGTGAGAGGTCCCACCAAGCAAGTAGGTGATTTATATAGTATTTTGAGCTGCTGAATCCGAATTTGCAACTTGTTTCTCGCGCAAGTGGTCGAGTAATTTGTTATAAACAAATTGATTGTTTAAATGACTATAGTTTATGAACTACAATAGATGCAGTAATTTTCTCTGCGAAAACTTGTTCTTTAATAAAAAAAACAAAAAAAATCGTTTTTGTTGCATGTCAGTTCGATAATTAGAACCAGAGATATGGCAAATATATTGCAAAAAAACATAGAGACGTAGCGGAAGCGCGGAACGCCCTGGTAAAAAACCTTATAATTCGACTACTAATTAATATTTTTTGAAGTTCAACATGTGTTTGAAAAATGTCAGAGTCTCAGTTTTAATGATAAATTGTCATATATTACTTTCAAATGTTGATAAATATGCTAGAATGATTTGGAGCAGAAAAAATTTTCAATTTTTCAGAATCTTGTTTGTTTATAACGAAATGATATAGGTTAACGAACAAAATATTTCTCTATTTTTGATATAGAATGATAGGGAATTTGATCTAGTTTAAGAATCTGTACGGTTTTTCAAATTTAAGTAAGTAGAACCTGAAATATCGCAAATTTAAGATGTAGCGCCAACTCCTTGCAATACGACATATGTGTGCAATATGGCGATCGCTTTCCTTATTAAAAATTCTTTTGTTATAAGGTAAGTAATTTCATTTTTTTGTAATAAAATTAATTTTAATTCTGTATTAGGAAATTAAATAAAAATTTAATAAAAAAGGATTCAGCTAAAAATAGATGACTCTAATAAATCGGAAGGTTAAAACAAATTTTTTGAATAAAATAGATTGTTGTTCTTTTTGCAATTGCAAAAAAATAAATAAATGTAAAAATACTCCATAAGTTGAGAAAATTGTTTACTATTATAGTAGAAAAATCAATGATTATTCAAAACCCTAAATCTACTTCATCTAAATGTATTATACACTTCGAGCATATACTACTGGAGGAAGCCTCCGAATGGCAGAAAGCCTTACAAGGCGAAGAGAGAGAAAGCCTCTATTTTGGTATGTGCTGTCTCTTTCTAGCCTGATTTGATTGGCTGCTTCTGTTTCCCACTAAGAAAGTAAGAGAGAGATAGCACGCACCAAAATAGAGGCTTTTTCTCTCTTCGCCTTGTAACGTAGTTAATAGCTGGGAGCCTTCCTCCAGTAGTATATGCTCGAAGATTATACATCATTAATATTATGACAAAGTATATAAAATAGAGTCGAGTCAAAAGTGATTTTATTAGACAAGGATGAGATTACTTACCTTATAATGAAAGGATTTTTAATAAGGAAAGCGATCGCTGTATTTCACACATATGTCGTATTGCAAGGAGTTGGTGCTACAGCTTAAATTTGCGATATCTCAGGTTCTACTTACTTATATTTAAAAAACTGGACAGATTCTTAAACTAGATCAAATTCCCTATCATTCTATATCAAAAATAGAGAAATATTTTGTTCGTTAACCTATATCATTTCGTTATAAACAAACAAGATTCTTAAAAATTGAAAATTTTTTCTGCTTCAAATCATTCTAGCATATTTATTAACACTTGAAAGTAATATATAACAATTTATCATTAAAGCTGAGACTCTAACATTTTTCAAACACATGTTGAACTTCAAAAAATATTAATTAGTAGTCGAATTATAAAGTTTTTTACCAGGGCGTTCCACGCTTCCGCTTCGTCTCTATGTTTTTTTGAAATATATTTGCCATATCTCTGGTTCTAATTATCGAACTGACATGCAACAAAAACGATTTTTTTTGTTTTTCTTATTAAAGAACAAGTTTTCGCAGAGAAAATTACTGCATCTATTGTAGTTCATAAACTATAGTCATTTAAACAATTAATTTGTTTATAACAAATTACCATACGAAACCCTCTGGGCGCCTAGACTAAATGTAAATAACAACAAATTTTCATGAAACTAATAACAATTTAGGACCTTAGAATTTCTAATACAAATTTATAAGTATTTCTTAATCCATAACTAAAGTTTAATTTATTTCAAATAAACATTTAATAAAATATAATCAAAACTCGTTTACATATCACTTTTTAATTTCAGTAAATAATAAATGATTATAATAGATAGAATAATTATGAATTAAATGTAAGCAAACCATGTAAGGAATGGATAGGTTGGGTTGGAGGATTCGAATCAACGTTTGCATTGTTGACATCCATCACCAATTGATACACACACAACGGCACAATCTATATATCAGCATACTTTAGAATAATAATATATATACATGTATATACGCTCACACATATTCAACTTATTATTAAAAATGTTAGCAACTTAAATATTAATTTATTATTTAAATTCATCATGCACTGGGAAAATTAAGAGGAGGCCGTATAGCTCCATCCTTGTCTAATTTAATTTTTCGTTATTATTAATAAATTAAATATTGTTATGCAAAAGTAAGGTTATAGCCCAATAGATTTCAGGACGAGCAAACGATCCTATTCTATGAAAAAATATGAAATTTTCATTAGTTTCCGAGTGAGGTCTGAAACGGAAAAACAATTGAATTTGATAGCTGTTAAGTATCATAATTCAATCAAAACACATTTTAACACAAGCGTAAAAATATTATCAGGTTATGAGAACGAAAATGCAAAAAATAGAATATAAACTAAATAATATAAAATTAAATATACTTACTATAATATAAATATGCGATAAAACACTTTTATCACCAATTATTTCTATCACAAATCTTTTCTTTATGCAACGCGGCAGGCCGTTCGCGGTGCGTTTGACAAAAGCCAATGGTTTCTGAGGAATTGTTCTGTATAGCAGTGTCACGGTTTAATCACATGGTGGCGCTGCGAGAAAGCCATCGCGTTCTAGCAATAATACCTTATAACCTGTGTCATCTTACTATAAATATTCAACATGCTAAAAGACTTTGAATTCTAAGTGATTTACTTAGAGTTTTAAGGTAACATAGTATCGAAATTTTATATGGTACAAAGACATGTTAAATTTAAAGAAAAAAGCTTTGACTTTTCCCTCCGTGTATACGTATAAATAACCGAGCCATTAACACGCGCACATACACCTCGGTATAGTTACCTTGGTATGCATACACGTATAAATAACCAAGCTATTTACACGCGCATACTCATTGCGGTATAATAAACAGCTCGGTATACTAGCATATTAACCACGCTAAATATACACCGCGGCATAAACAGCTTGGTATACTAGCATCCCGAGTAACCTTTTCACTTCGGCGTGCAGAGGGCCCGAAGTCGGTGCCGAATTATCCTCAGTGGCACCGAAACTCTTGCCGAATTGTCGCCACAGTGGCACCACATCGGCGTGAGGCGTGGCGGCGAAACGGGGCCCTGAGAGGGCAGCCGAATCTAGCTTATAAAATCATAGAATTGAACGTAATTTATGTACAATTATTTATATAAAAAACAGCTGATTTCCAATGGTAACCGATCGATTGATTGTTCAAGCAACTGTCTACTTTTTAATATAGTTTTCATTAGTGAAAAAATTTAAGTAACTTGAGTTATTCGAGTTGTTCGAGTAACTCGAGTTATTCAAATGATTCAAATTATTCGAGTAACACTAGTTATTCGAGTTCGTAATTTCGAGTACTTAACTCAAACTGGAAGAAAAAATTACTCGCGAGTACTCGACAATCGAGTACTCGCACTTGAAGGCGTACTCGAGTTTTCGTTCCGAGTACTCGAAAAAAATATAAATTACTCGAATTACTCGAGTATTCGAAAAAAATTTGAATTTCTCAATTTGCTTGAGTACTCGAAAAAATATGAATTAATCGAATAAATCGAGTATTCGAAAAAATATAAATTACTTGAGTATTCGAAAAAATATGAATTACTCGAGTACTCGAGAAAATATAAAGAACTTGAGTTACTTGAATAACTAGTTAATTTATCAATTATATTATCTGTGGTAATAAGTTCTCATTTCCACGAGAATAATTAGTTTTTTATTATGTTTTTATCATTTGGTTTTAGGTTGTATTTGTCCGTGTATTCGGGCGGAATTTCGGAATCAATTTTTAACGAGTTCAGGTCGAGTCCAGAAGAAATCATTTTTATTAATTCAATCACTCATTTTTTATTTTCAATTAAAAACAAGTTTTACCATAGCATGAAAATACAATAAAGAATATTTCGAGGTTATGTAAGATAAACATCGATATTATGACAAAATCTATACGATTTTCGGCTATCCATCATAGGACCACGCTCGCCACCACGCCTCACCCATTCGGTGTCCCGACTTCGGCAGCCGAAGGTAGCCCAACTGAGAGAAGTTGGTTGCCGTAATAAAAAGGTTACTCGGGATATTAACCACGTTAAATATACACCGCGATATAAACAGCTCTGTATTCTAGCATATTAACCACGGTGCGTATACACTAATAGATAACTGCGCTATTTACCCGTGTATACATACCTCGGTGTACGAGCATAGGTAACGAGGTATACGTGTATAAAAATAGCTCAGTATGCACGTATATACACCTCGGTGGACGAGCATAGGTAACGAGGTATACGTGTATAAAAATAGCTCGGTATACTAGTTACATACGTAACTTGGACGTACGAAAGATGAATATGGACGAGGCTAATATTTGTCAATTGAGTAGTCGTGAGAGCGCCCGAGACTGTCTACTGCTCAATCGACAAATATTAGTCGAGACCATGTTCATCCTTCGTACGCCTAAAATACGTAAATAATTTTATGTCACTGTAGGCTAAATAAGGGACTATAACAGAATTGATCTAAAATTAAAACAAAACACACAACACACTACACATTAAATCCAACATATTAATGCGTTCGATTGAATAATTTCAATCGAATCGCCACAACATTTTTATTTACGTAACACTTTTTTTTATATTAATTTGATTTATTTTTATGTTTTTAACATTTCAACATTAATAAATAATATATTAATGTTTTTTTAGAATTTTTTTATAATATGTCTAAATCAGTTGCTGTCACTCTTTCATTTGTTTTTCATTTCTAAACATGAATCTTGAATTTTTTCGCATCGCTTTTCGCATAACCCAAAATTTTTTTATGGTTAAGAAAATGTCAAAGTCAGCTGTGAGCATAGGCGCACTCGCATCATACGGTCTACCCAAGTTGATTAGTGTGAACACATATATAATCCATACGACTCCGAGTTCGTATGAAAAGTTTCTATACGCCATTGAAAGCGTATAGAAACATTTAAACATAGTTGAGAGACGAGCTAAAGCGTACGCCATGTCAATACAAATTTAGCTGAGTCTATAGATATTGAGCCGAATTTGGCCTACAACGACATAAACGTATATACACCTCGAGCACAGGTAACTAAATTATTTATTCAGTTTAAATGATAGTAGGTTGATATTTGAAAAGTAACTGAATAAATAATTTAGTTACCTATGCTCGTACACTGAGGTGTATATAAGTGCATACCGAGCTATTTTTATACACATTTACCTCGTTACCTATGCTTATCCACCGAAGTGTATATACGGGCCCTACTGAAAATAGTCACTTGAGAATCAAGTAAGATCTCAAGCGATTCTCAAGTAATAATCATGTCAAAATCTCAAGTGATTATCAAGTATGGGTGAGAAAAAAAAATCAGTCTCGGGCGCGCTTCGCGTGCCCTCGACCAACTGCTACTCAAGCGACAAACACTTTAGTCTCGTCTGTATATTCATCCTTCGTGCTCTCAAGTTACGTATATAACTATTATGTTATAGTATGTCGTATTCGGTAGAATACCCGTGGAGCTAGCTGAATGGGTATTGGTGTGTCATATCACCCTGCTCGTAGCTAATGTATATTCAGTTAGCAATACACTATACAATGGAATATACAACTTTAAAATACTCTATAGTATGAAATATTATTGCATACGCCACATTATATTGAAGTGTATTGGTGAATATTCTACAGTCTTGTTGAACAACGTTCGGAGCAAGATACTAAAATATGTTTTTAGAAGGGTAGTAGAGTCAGCGCGCTGCTGCAAGTAGGCAAACTTTCTCCGCTCTGCTATAGTAAGACAAAGATAGATAAAGAAGAGCGCAGATAAAGGTAAACAAACAATTTAAACTCTAAAGAGCTATAGTTCTCCGTCGGCGTCGTTCGATCGTTTCCGTAATTCCTCGTCGTCTCTCTCTGACGCATAGGCAGAAGTATACCGGGGCTGCTCAGTTCTTTACTCATGAGAATTCTTCAAATAAATAGTCCGAAAATGTATATTTTATCATAATGTTTTTTATTTGTATTTAATCTTTTTCTAGCCCCTCATACGACCTACGATAACATAAAATCATCTACCCAACTTGGGTTAACAAAGTATACATATGATCTCGCCTAATGTTTTATAGCTTGAACAGCAGAACTACTGCTCAAGCCAAAAACATTAGTCTCGCTCATATAAATCCTTCGTATGCCCAAATTGGGTATATAACTAATACCGACTCATGAATACACGTGTAAATAGATAGGTTATATCGTATCATACTTGTTCCATGTGAATATCTAATGCGATTGACGCTAGCGCTATTTCTGAGAACTTGTATGAAATATGAGTATATTGCAGATACATCTTTTAAACGCTTTGTTGTAGTAATCGGATTTGAAACCACTGGATTTTTCACAAGCGTGAATAATTTATGCAAGCTCTTTTTGTATGCATATTGCATTTGCTATAGTATTTAACGATCTTCGGTTAATATTAAGTATTTTTATAATTAATGAAACGATCACAAAAAAGCTACCGATCAATAATGAACTGTTTACTCGGTATCTCTATATGGCTTGTTATACGTATTTACTTCTATTATATAAAATACTTGACAAATAAAAAAATATCAAATTGTTATTTTATATAGTATGGTTGATACAGGAATAAACATCAACTACGATTCAGCATACTGGAGCAAATTTTACCGTTATTAATTGATCACAGGTGGAATTTTAAATTGCCGAGCTTCCATGCTACTATGAATACAGCCTTAATTAATGGCGTATAGACTGCTCTGATATATTAGTATATAACATCAATTTCTTAACTGATGCAGATATTAGTAGATATGCAACTATTATTTATTAATAATAAACAGAAAATAATAATATTATATCCACAATCAATCATTAAAAATTTACAGATTTAGATTAGATATAGGGCGCGCTTGCGCGCATGGATTTTCTAGTTTGTTTAAATTATGAATTTAAAAAGATATCAATAAAATAAAAATAGCATAAGCAACTCCGACATCCTGTTAAGCCGTATTCATTTAAATAGGACTTAATCTCTTTTGCATTGCTACCATAGAAATAAAAAATAGTATATTACAGCCCATGGCCAGTAAAGCAGGAAAGGTTTCAGATCACATGTAATTGTCGGCCAAGGTGAAGCTGAGGTTGACTAACATGTGATCTAAGGCTTTCTTATTTACTAGCCAAGGGTTGTATTAGTTATATATGTCCTTTGGCCGTATTCAAGTAGAATATGAATCGAAAACCATTTTTTTCGCTTGAGCTGAAATTTCCGTGGTAAATTTCTGCTCAAGCGGCAAACATTGTTCGAGATTCAGATTTCACCTGAATTAACTAACAGCAAAATGATATAGATGAGTTTATGTCCGAAGTAGGTCGTATGAGAAATTATAACTTAATAGTTGAAAATATTAATGTTTTTTCCAAAACTTTTAAGATTTAATTTTAGTTCTATTGACTTTTTCTTTTGTTTCTTAGATTGACATTTCGTAATGAGTATAACTGCTGTCGAAGCGCGAGTCATTTTTTTCACTAACTCTGTTCAATATAATTGCTCTTTGACTGTATTGAACGAAACATGATACCCTGATAACATATCGGTTGCAATTCTGACGCAATTCTGTTGCGATTCGAGTGCATGCAAATTACAAGCAGAAATTTCTCAATCTGTTTCCCTAAATGATGCATTTACATTGGACGTCGATTTCGCATGAAGAGTGCATAAGAATTGAAGCAATATTGCTTTAGATGATAGCAGCAGCCACGTGCACCAGAATTGCGTTAGAATTGCACCCGTAAATTACAATATATATGAGCGGTCAATGCATGCGGGCGGGCAGCAGAAGTACGTCAGAATCGCAGCAGATGATTGCAGCAGCCACGTGCACCAAAATAGCGTTAGAATTGCACTTGTAAATTACAATAAATATGAGCGGTCAATGCATGTGCACGGGCAGCAGAAGTGCGCCGAAATCGCGGCAGATGATTGCAGCAGCCATGGGCACCAGAATTGCGTTAGAATTGCACCCATGAATTACAATATATATGAGCAGTCAATGCATGCGGGCGGGCAGCAGAAGTACGCCAGAATCGCGGCAGACGATTGCAGCAGCCGCGTATACCAGAATTGCATTAGAACTGCACCTGCGACTTACAATAAATATCAGCGGTCAATGCATGTGGGTGTGCAGCAGAAATGCGCCAGAATCACAGCGAAAAATTGCAGCAGCCGCGTGCACCATAATTGCATCTACAAGTTGCAATATCAATCTATGTTAATATTACTGAAAAACAAATTTTATATTTTTAAAAGCCAAAAATTAGAGAGTCGGCTCCTTAAAGTACGAAGAATATCTATGTTGCGACTTGAAATATTCTCACTTTATATATACCTATCTTTAAATATTGAATCTGGAATTTCGAAATTCGTGAAATGACACCTAGCGATTGAGAATTAAACTTATAACGCAATTATTGCGCTGGAAAATTGCGCGCATCTGCTGCACTTGTCTGGCTGGCAGACGATTACGTAAGTCTTGTGCAATTCTTATGCACTCGTCTGACGGCTGAAAAATTCAAAGTTCATGCAATCTGCTTGCGCACTTCCAACGCAATTTTCCCATGGAAAACTGGCGCATGTCTGCTGCACTTATCTGGCGGGCGGACGATTACGCAAACCTAATGCAATTCTTGTGTACTCGTCTGACGGCTGAAAAATTCAAACTTCATGCAATCTGAGTGCGCACTTCCAACGCAATTTTCCCATGGAAAACTGGCGCATGTCTGCTGCACTTATCTGGCGGGCGGACGATTACGCAAACCTAATGCAATTCTTGTGTACTCGTCTGACGGCTGAAAAATTCAAAATTCATGCAATTTACGTGCGCACTTATGACGCAATTATTTGGTCGAAAACTTGTGCATGTCTGCTGCAGATGTCTGGCAGGCAGATGATTACGCAAGTCTTGTGCAATTCTTGTGCACTCGTGCTTACAGCTTTTAAGGCAGGCAGATCCTGTTGCAATTTTTCGCAATTCTGCTGCACTTGCTCATGCTTGGACGTGTCTGCTGCAATTTCTGCATGTCGGAAGTCATGTAATCGCTTGCTTGACAGACTGTGTTACCAGGGTATATAATATATACAGTGGCGTGCATAAGTTTCTGGCCAAAAAAAAAAAAAATTAGTCAATTTTTAAAGTTTTATATCTTTGTAAAAAATTGAAATTTCTTTAAAAATCAAACGGCATTTTAAAGTACAATTGAAAATCTTTCAAATACCGGCGGGTTTGTTCAAAAATATTAAAAATTGGATTTTTTACATGAAAAAAAAAAACTATTTTTTTAAGGTTTTTTTTGGCCATGAAAAATTTGATATAATTTTTGAACCACTAGGCGGATTTGAAAACAACTAATATAAAAAAGATGCGTATTCATTCCCTCTTTAAAATGAGCATAGCTGTATCAATTTTTATTAAGCGGTTCAAAAGTTACATCATTTATCGCGAAAAATTTCGCTCTTTCTTCTAGCTTCATTATCTAAGTATCTATGCACCGCAGAGAAAAACTCATAAAAGAAAAAATGTTCGTTTTTTGAAGTAGAATAAGGGTACATTAAAAATTTATCATTTCAGAAAAAAAAATTTTTTTACTTTTTTCCACAGGTATGATGATATACAATTATATTTAATTTTTGTTTTAAATAATATTTTTATCGATTTCGATGCATTACAACGGACTTAAATTATTTTTATTTAACAAATTATTTATTAATTTAAACAAAAATTAAATATAATTGTATATCATCATACCTGTGGAGAAAAGTAAAAAAATTTTTTTTTCTGGAATGATAAATTTTTAATGTACCCTTATTCTACTTCAAAAAACGAACATTTTTTCTTTTATGAGTTTTTCTCTGCGTCGCATAGATACTTAGATAATGAAGCTTGAAGAAAGAGCGAAATTTTTCGCGATAAATGATGTAACTTTTGAACCGCTTAATAAAAATTGATCCAGCTATGCTCATTTCAAAGAGAAAATGAATACGCATTTTTTTTATATTGGTTGTTTTCAAATCCGCCTCGTGGTTCAAAAATTATATCAAATTTTTCATGGCCAAAAAAAACCTTAAAAAAAATAGTTTTTTTTTTCATGTAAAAAATCCAATTTTTAATATTTTTGAACAAACCCGCCGGTATTTGAAAGATTTTCAATTGTACTTTAAAATGCCGTTTGATTTTTAAAGAAATTTCAATTTTTTACAAAGATATAAAACTTTAAAAATTGACTAATTTTTTTTTTTTGGCCAGAAACTTATGCACGCCACTGTACATATAGTTT
The DNA here is from genome assembly GCA_017163975.1 of Anastatus disparis. Classification (NCBI taxonomy): domain Eukaryota; kingdom Metazoa; phylum Arthropoda; class Insecta; order Hymenoptera; family Eupelmidae; genus Anastatus; species Anastatus disparis. The sequence goes on from JAFFSR010000143.1 coordinate 49,464, forward strand.
TAAGACCAAGATTCAACCGATCTCCCCCCTCAGCCCTCCTTTAGTCCTTCCTCGCTTTTCCTCACCTTAGCCCTTTCTCAAATTACCTTGTGATTCTTTCTCTTACTGGCTATTTTTGATGATTACATTATTTTTTGGTACATGCCCTCCCTCAGCCCTTCTTCATAAAGCCCTCGCTCTCTCCCTACAAATCACCTTGCCCTTCTTAGCCCTTCTTCATCCCTCCCTCAGTCTAATATTGTGCTCTACCTCAACTTAGCCCCCCCCTCCCCTCAAATTACGTTGTGATTCTTTCTCTAAATAGCTTTTTGTGATTACGTTATTTTTTGGTACATGCCCCCCTCCCCATCAGCCTTCCCTCATAAAGTCCTTGCCTCCTACAAACCACCTTGCCTCCCTTAGCTCTCCTTCATCCTCACTCAGTCTAATATTATGCTCAATTTACTTCCCTCTCTCATTATTACTGATATTATTTTATTGTAGTTTTAATGAGTCTGAAAAAAATAATATATATTGCTTATGAAATCTTTATTTGATTTGTAAACGTATTCATATTTCTGTAACTAAACATATAATTACAATCAATTGATAACAAAAAATTTTATCTCTGCTCAACGTTTGCTAAGACGAATACAGTTATATCTTACTTATATAATTAAAAAAGGATATATTACCTTTCTTAAACTAGAAACGGGATGTTCAAATATTCATCTTAATAAACGATTTCTGGGCTTGAGACCAGCACATAAATATATGGCTGCATTAAAAACATTATTATATTTTTAATATTCACCCGTATATAATTGAAAAGTTCATTTTTGCTGTCGCTTAAAGAGACTGTATTGTAGCTAAAAAAAAAAGCTTACAAATTTATTTGTTATTGTTTTTAAAAATAAGTTTATATATTTATTTTTTGATATTGCTAAAAAAAACTAACAATTTATTTTAGTTGCAAAAAAAAATGACAAGTTATTTTTGTCGTTAAAGAAAGTTTATAAATTTATTTTTCATTGTCGTAAAAAGTTACTGACAAAGAGTACCCCCCGTTAAGATAGGTAAAATGCCCTCCCTCATATATTTCAAAACTAATATTTTTTCTTGTTTTTATAGTAATTAAGATTAGGTTTTGTTATATTTATAGTTTCCTAACACATACCCTAACCTCAACATAACCTAAAAATCACTTTCTTTATAAAATTTTTTTTTTATCTGGAAGGATGAATGATTTTAATCCCGCGAAAATCATATGACTAGGACTTAGCACTCTCTTTTACTGTGATTTTTTGCGAGTCCTAGAAAGCAGTTTTTCTAACCTAAAAATAACATTTAAATCATAAAATCTCCGTAACTTTGCTCAGGGAGGGGCTACAAGCAATTTTCTGGACTTAAAATTTGTATTTTTAAAAAACAAATACAATTTATGATGACCAAAAATTCGATTCTGGCATGGCGCCATGGCGAAAAACTCGAAAAACCATTTTTTCATAGGTTTTCTGTCGGTTATTGGTCTCTAGCAACTCACAAATCATTTTTAGAGAAAAAAACATAGCTTTATTGGATTCTACGTGAAAAAATACATTGAAAATGTGCATGATTACTTTAGGAATACTTGGATGCTGTTACAAAACAATTAAAAAAAATAAAATAATTCTGAAATTATTACATATCTACTTTGCATCGTTGCTGCATTTTATGTTTTTATGACTTTGGTCATCTCTTTAGAGTCTCAAAGCTACCATTCAATGTATTCATAGGCAAATGACGTCCACCGTACGCGAAAAACAGAGACAAATACTAGACAGATAACTATAACTCCTATATATACATATATATATATATATATATATATATATATATATATATATATATGGAATAACTTGCTATCCCTCGTATATACATAAGGAATGGCGAGTTGTTCTTAGGGAACGCAAATTATTTTTCTTATACATAGATAAAAAACCAATGTTTATCTATTCCTGTAACTATTCTTTTTAGTGTTCTTTTTTAGCTTGTAAGAGACCTAACATGTTTTCTGTCCTCCATAAATCACGAACTCGATAGATTTGAACAATTAAATGATTCCAATTAAGTTCCAAATTCAAAAATTAAAAGATTATTATCTCTTTAGAGTCATAAAGCTACTATTCGATGTATTTACAGCTAAATTACGCCTATTGCACGCCAAAATAAGATTTTTAAACATAACTGAAGTAACGGTCGTATCATCTGTCTTTTTGTATTACAGTAGACTCTGGATACAAGAGAATCAACGAGCCTTCAGGAGAGGAATTTTCTTGAAAATTCTCTCATACAAAGAGTCCCCAACACGCTCGAGTCAAAAGTGATACCCACACCTACTGTTTCGTTGTGTGAGTTGTATCCAACATACGTGTATATTCTGTCTCTCTCACTTTCATAGTGGTGGGATAACGCAAATACTTAGGCTCACGCCCATATTTAGGAGAAAGAGCTCGAAATCTCTTATATCGCAATCTCTTGTATCGAGAGATCACTGAATCGTTAGAGAGACAAAGACGGAATAAGGTTTTAGTAATATATATATATATATATATATATATATATATATATATATATATATATATATACAAAGAATAGTGAGCTATTGCTAGGAACTCTAGGAGCTATTGGTTCTCAATATATATATATATATATATATATATATATATATATATATATACATATACAAAGAATAGTGAGCTGTTGCTAGAAACAACGCGCTTGATTCTCATATATGTAGAAGCAATGTATTTCTTATATCGGTTGCTACTCTATTTTTCGCGTATAATGGCCTGAAGACAAATCATAATTGTGGCAGTTCTAACAAAGAGTATAAATGCTTACATAGAAGTGTACTTTCAGGCTCGAATTTATTGACCCAACACGATTGTTACTAAAACCTTATTCCGTCTTTGTCTCTCTAATGATTCAGTGATCTCTCGATACAAGAGATTGCGATATAAGAGATTTCGAGCTCTTTTTTCTAAATATGGGCGTGAGGCCCTCTCCTGAAGGCCCGTTGATTCTTTTGTATCCAGAGTCTACTGTAATACAAAAAGACAGATGATACGACCGTTACTTCAGTTATGTTTAAAAATATTATTTTAGCGTGCAATAGGCGTAATTCGGCTGTAAATACATCGAATAGTAGCTTTATGACTCTAAAGAGATGATGATCTTTTAATTTTTGAATTTGGAACCTAATTAGAATCATTTAATTGTTCAAATCTACCGAGTTCGTGATTTATAGAGGACAGAAAACATGTTAGGTCTCTTACAAGCTAAAAAAGAACACTAAAAAGAATAGTTACAGGAATAGATAAACATTGGTTTTTTATCTATGTATAAGAAAAATAATTTGCGTTTCCTAAGAACAACTCACTATTCCTTATGTATATACGAGGGATAGCAAGTTATTCCACACACACACACATATATATATATATATATATATATATATATATATATATGTACATATAGGAGTTATAGTTATCTGTCTAGTATTTGTCTCTGTTTTTCGGGTGTAGTGGACATAATTTGCCTATGGATACATTGAATAGTAGCTTTGAGACTCTAAAGAGATGACCAAGGTCATAAAAACATAAAATCCAGCAACGACGCAAAGTAGCTATGTAATAAATTTAGAATTATTTTATTTTTTTAATTGTTTTGCAACAGCATCCAAGTATTCCTAAAGTTATTATGCATATTTTCAATGTATTTTTTCACGTAGAATCCAATGAAGCTATTTTTTTTTCTTTAAAAATGATTTGTGAGTTGCTAGAGACCAATAACCGACAGAAAACCTATAAAAAAATGGTTTTTCGAGTTTTTCGCCATGGCGCCATGCCAGAATCGAATTTTTGGTTATTATAAACTTTATTTGTTTTTAAAAATACAAATTTTAAGCCCAGAAAATTACTTGTAGCCCCTCCCAGAGCAAAGTTACGGAGATTTTATGATTTAAATGTTATTTTTAGGTTAGAAAAACTGCTTTCTAGGACTCGCAAAAAATCACAGTTGAAGAGAGTGCTAAGACCTAGTCATATGTTTTTCGCGGGATTAATATCATTCATCCTTCCAGATAAAAAAAAAATTTTATAAAAAAAGTGATTTTTAGGTTATGTTGAGGTTAGGGTATGTGTTAGGAAACTATAAATATAACAAAACCTAATCTTAATTACTATAAAAACAAGAAAAAATATTAGTTTTGAAATATATGAGGGAGGGCATTTTACCTATCTTAACGGGGGGTACTCTTTCTTATTGATTGTTACTAAACAGAAAGTTAATGGGTCAAAAGAATTTTTGTTGTCGCTTAAGGTAGTACTACCGTTAAGGGATTGACGGTTCGGAAAAATCTGAAATTTGGTATATTAGTAAATTTTAATTCAAATAAGAGTCAGTTAAATTTTGGTAAACTTTTAAAGCATAAGAAAAAAGTTATAAGCATTTCAGTTTTTATCTTTTACTCGCGTTTTATATCTATATATAGTGTATATATATTTATACATATGCGTGCATTAAACCTAGATGTTTATATTTGTTTCAAATTCGATATAGAAAAATATATTTTTTAGTTTTTTAATTAATAAACAGTTAAATTTGATCAAATTTTGAGCCGTCAGCATCTTACAATCAAAATTCATAGTCAAATTTTCGTGTGGATTCCAATAAGAGCGCATGACAAAAGTGTGAAAATTAAAATGCTTGTAACTTTTTTCTCTCGTTCTAAAAGTTTACCAAAATTTATCTGTGTCTTATTCGAATTAAAATCTACTTATATATAAAATTACAAATTTTTCTGAACCGTCAATCCCTTAGCGGTAGTACTACCTTAAAGAAACTGACAGATTAATATTGTAGTTAAAAAAAGCTTACAAATTTATTTTTTATTGTTGTTAAAAGAAATTTATAAATTTATTTTTTAATATTGTTGAAAGAAACTCGCTAATTAAAGAAAATTTCTTATTGTAGTTTTAATTATTAAATTATTTTTTCATTGTCGCTAAAAAAAGCTTACAGATTTATTCTTTACTATTGTTAAAAAAAACTTAAAGATTTAATTTTGATAATCGCTAAATGGAGCTTATAAATTTATTTTTGTTATCTCTAAAGAAAATAGAAAATTTGTTGTCTATAAAAAAATTGAAAAATTAAATTTGTTGCTAAAAAAAATTATAAATTGATTTTTTATTGTTGTAACAGTTTATCCACTCCAGGATCACAATTTGGAATTTTTTTATTGATGTTTTATTAACTTATTTTTCTAATAAATAGTAACATAATTAGATTATCTATATTTTTGATTTCAAACAACTCAAGTCAATAATCACAAGGATACCTTGTTACATGCTTTCAACGACAAAAACCGTATATGTATTTTAATAAAATTTAAGTTTACAAAGAAAATGACCTTCCAAAGCTTAAATTTTATTACATAGTAACATAATACAAGTATTTTTTGCCATTCTAACCCCAAAATCGCAACTTCGTCGCTCTTTCTTGACTCTCATGGCAAAAAATACGGTTTGCAACTGGTATAAAATGTACTATTAATATAGTAAATGTGAAAATTCATAATAATTCTCAAACGTTATATAATTAACATAACGCTAAAAATTAACTGCAGCTTTCAATCTCGCTGAAGGCTTAACTACAGTTACTGTTGTATCTTTTATTAACAACAAATAATAAGTACACTTTTATATGATATGTTAATCTTTATTAATACAATGACAACGTTTATTGGTATACATAAATTAGTTAAACGCACGCGTCTACTCTCGTGTACAGTTACATACAGTCTGTCACACATCGCAACATTCGCTCTTTATATCTTGGCTAATGCGTGCCATCTATCCTAAACTAAGCCATACATTACAATCCTCCCCTTATCAAAATTAGTGTTGATATTAGCATTACAAATCGAAGATTTTCCTAGGCTTACTAACTCTTGAAGATCTTCTTAATTCTACTGGTTCTTTACATAGAGAGTTGGGGGTCTCTGTACTAACCTTATACGGCGTACTCTTATAATCAATAGAATTTTCATCACCCTTTAATTCTTGACTTACATTCGCATTTATTTTGCTAATATCGACATAATTGTTATTTGAATTTAACTGGCCATGCATATCTTTAGTAGCAACTGATGTCACTGTGTGTGGCACCTTCTCTTCCCCTATTTTCAAATTACAAGACCGTAATTGATCCACATGCCTTTTCCACACTCGATCATCATCTGTTCTAATATTATAAGTGACCGGAGTAACCTGCTTCTCAATTACCGCCTTGCGCCAATTCTTCTTTGCATAGTCCTTAGCCCTGACAATTTCTTTATTTTTAAATTCCACTACTCGATTTCCTCTAAAAAAAACCTTTTTTGATCTGCTTGTTTCTGTGCCACATGGTCAGCTGCTCCTTGACGTAGTAAATCCCAACGTGTTCTAAATTTCCTACCCATTTGCAATTCTGCTGGGCTAACTCCTGTAGTGCAATGCGGTGATGATCTATAATGGAATAGAAACTTAGTAAGTGGCTCCTTCCGATGCATACCTTCTTGCATTAAAAGTTTAAATTTTGACTTGAATGTCTTCACAGCATTTTCTGCAAGGCCATTACTAGCCGGATGATATGGTGCTGTTCTTCTATGCCTTATTCCATTAGCTTTAATAAATTCTTGAAATCTTTCAGAGCAAAAAGTAGGTCCATTGTCGGTGATTAGCATAAATGGAATGCCCCACGTTGCACAGTATTCTCTAAAAATTTCTATTGTAGGCTCTGCGTTTATACTATTCATTTCACGCACCTCCATCCATTTGGAGAAAGCATCAGTAATAATGAGATACATTTTATCATATATTGGTCCGCAAAAATCGGCATGTATTCTCATATTCGATCCTTCAGGCCAATCCCATACGTGCAGTGACGCCTTTGGTGGATTACCTGCATTCGTAAGACATAGCTCACAGCTTTTACATTTTTCTTCAATTTGTGCATCAATTCCTGGCCACCAAATGTAGGAACGAGCTATCATTTTCATTCGTACCACTCCCATGTGGTTACTATGCAGCTCATTTAACAACTCCTTACGTAATTTAAACGGCACACATACTCGGTGTCCCCACATGATGCATCCTTCTTCCAACGTTAATTCATGTTCTCTACGTTTAAATGGTAATAATTCGTCTTGTATCTGTTTAGGCCAGCCTTCTAATAAATATTTTTTGACTGTGCTCAATGTCGTATCATTTTCCGTTTCTTTTTTCATCGATTTAATAGAAAAGGTACTTATCCCTTCACTTACATAGTTCAAATATGTGTAGTCTGCTAATGAATTTTTATCTACATTTTTAACAGGAAAACGTGACAGACAATCAACACTTCCATTCTCAGTACCTTTAATATACTTGATTTCGTAATCATATGCTCCTAAAATTAAACTCCAACGCTGTACTCTGTTTACTGCAAGCTGAGGCAACCCTTTCTTACTGCCAAAAATGTATATTAAGGGTTTGTGGTCTGTTTCCAATATAAAACGCCTTCCATAAATATACTGATGAAAATGTACAACACCAAAAATAAGCGCTAATGCTTCCTTGTCCAACTGTGAGTATCCTCGTTCTGCAGCTGTCAGCGATCTTGACGCGAACCCAATAGGTCGCACGCTACCATTAGGGAAAATATGTGACAGGACTGCCCCAATTCCTGTTGGCGAAGCATCGCATGTAACCTTTACTGGCAGTTGCGAGTCATAGTGGACTAATACTTCATATGAACTTAATCGCTCCTTAGCTAAATTAAATGCTTTATCACATTCTTCAGACCATTGTCAATTTACTCCTTTGCGTAGAAGTTTATACAATGGGCTTACAATATCTGCGTAGTTACGTGTAAACTTTGAGTGATAGTTCATCATCCCCAAGAAAACTTGCAATTCCTTAACACTTGAGAGACGTTCCATTTGGGTGATTGCTATGATTTTTTCGTTAGATACATGGATATCCTCTGCATTGATTGTATAACCTAAAAAATTCAATTCCTTCATAGCAAATTCATATTTACTTCTTTTTACAGTTAAATCCGCTCTTTCTAAACGACTGAGAACCTCTCTTAATCGATTTTCATGCTCTTGAGCGTTAGTTCCTGTGACTAATAAATCATCAAAGAATACAAGGACTCCATCAATTCCTTTTAATAATTTTTCCAGTTCCCCTTGAAATATACCTGGAGCTGATGCGACGCCGAAAACTAGTCTTTTATATCGTAGCAGACCTTGGTGTGTAGTTACTGTCGTTAGTCGCTGAGACTCTTCATCTAAAACAAATTGTTGATATGCATTTAATAGATCTAGTTTTGTAAAAATTGTACCTCCTTTTAACCTTGCTAAAAGATCTTGCACTCTTGGAATAGGGTGCCTATTTATTATCAAATTCGGGTTAAGAGTAACTTTATAGTCCTCACATAACCTAACCTGTCCATTCGTTTTTAGTATCGGTACAATCGGTGTCGCCCACTCGTTTGATTCAACTTTTTCTGCTATACCTTCACGAACTAATCCATTAATTTCTAAATCAATTTTTTCCTTAAGTGCATACGGCACTGGCCTCGGTTTAAAAAATTTCGGTATAACATTGTCTTTCAGTTCTAATTTAAATTCACGCACATTATACGTTCCTAATTTATCTGCGAATACGCTTTTAAATTCATTGATTATCGCGTCTACGTTGCTTACACGTCACCCGTAACTGTATTATACTTAGGACCTGTTCCTTTCCTTGCAATGTAGTTGACTGATGATCCAGTGCTGCCCTCTGTCGTCTTATTCATTCCTTTCGCATCTCGCGTTGCTGCTTCTATTGCTAAAGCTTTTCTACTGCTGTGTCAAACGTTAATTTTTCTTCACTTAATAATCTTTTCTTAGAAGATTGACTATACAGTCCCCATACGAACTGGTCACGTAGATGATTTTTTAAATCTGTACCAAAATTACAGTTCATGGACAATTTCTTAAGCTTAGCAACAAAAGTCTTCACATCTTCTTCTTCCTGTTGATGACATTGTTTAAATTTATAGCGCTCACTAATTTCACTCGGTTTCGGTTTTAAGTGCTCTTTTAACGTATCTGTTAACGTTTTAAAATCTTTTGACGACGGCGCTGCAGGCGAAATTAATTCTCTTAATAATGCATAGCCTTTACTACCTATAAACGTTATCAATAAAGGGACCTTTTTCCCATCTGGAACATCATTAGCGATGGAAAATTGCTCAAGCCTTTCTTGCCACAATTCCCAGTCTTCCGCCATATCGTATTCTGTAACTGTACCAATATAGCCTTTAGCAGCCATTTTGTTTTTCTTTAACTCTGCCTGTGCAGCGTTTATCCTTTGTCCTTTACGATTTATATGCTCCCTTTGAGCTACTAAATTTTTGTTTTCCTCTTCAAGCTCTTCTTGTAACTTTTTCAGTTTACGTTTATCGTCTTCTATCCCCATGTAGACATTCCTTCACAAATTCTTTTTCAATTTTAATTACACGCGACTTTTTTCTTGACTGACTTGTTTTATCCTCGTCGCCCATTGTTGTATCTTTTATTAAGAACAAATAATAAGTACACTTTTATATGATATGTTAATCTTTATTAATACAATGACAACGTTTAATGGTATACATAAATTAGTTAAACGCACGCGTCTACTCTCGTGTACAGTTACATACAGTCTGACACGCATCGCAACATTCGCTCTTTATATCTTGGCTAACGCGCGCCATCTATCCTAAACTAAGCCATACATTACAGTTACAAATTTTCAGTCAAAGTCAGAGGTGCCTGGCCAGGATTCGAACCCATGCCCACCGTGTTGAAGGCAAGAGCTCTATCCGTTACGCCACCGCGCTCTCTACATTAAACAGGTATATTAACATTTTCATTAAATATCGCAAAATAAACAATTATAATTCAGAAAAAAGTTTTCTTAGAAAATTGTACTGAAAGAAATTGTAATTACATACATATTATTTATAAGAAGTTGTTTCAATAAAATTTGTACAAACTGACGCAAATAATTTTTGACATTTTGTTCTTCTTATTTTTATTTATTATTTAGCTTATATTTATTGTCCTATGCATTATTTTCATAAAGATAAGGAAATAAATGTTTTACAAAAATAAGGAGAATATGTTTTATTTATACCTCAACAGTAATGGCCACCTTATTAACTCAAAAAGAGGGCTGAAACAAAGAAATTTCGAATTTCTACGATCCCTCGGGAGAAAGGAGGATGCCCATAGATACGGGAAATTCGCCCCCTATAGGAAACGAACAAAATCTACACCATTGTCTAAAATGCAAAAAACCCTGTAATTTAAAAAAAATTCAACCCTCTAACCCTTGGGGAAGCTGAGATATTTGAAGGTGGAAGTTTTAACTCTTTAACATTTTCTGATAACTATAAAATTCATAATAATAAAGCATTGCACCATTTTTTTTATTATTCTGAATGCTACTAAAGGTTTGAACAATATCTATCACTGCAGTAGTAATTTGATTGGGCGATGCACCCTTAAAACATTCTGCGAGCGAATATACTGTTATTCGCTAACTACCCTTAGAGTAATTCTTTCATAAAAAAACACTTTGCACCATTTTTATTCAACGTTTAACGATTCGATTAAAAGGTTGCTAAAATTTCAGTTATTTTAGACTGTGTTTGATTGGGCGACATACCTTCAAAGATTTTTTTAAGCATATCAATCAGTTGTTTGTAAACTACCCCCAGTGTATTTTTTTAAACTAGAGTAGTTTGCATCATTTTTTATCAATTTTTCAAGATTCTATTGAAGGTTTTCTAAAGAATCTATCAATCCAGCTGTGTTTTTATTCGGCGAAACACTTTTAAAATTTTTTACGAACGGATTATAAAGTTTTTTCATAACTACCCTTAATGTGCTTCTTTTAAAATAGGCTCATTGCACCATTATTTTTAGACATTCGGGAAATAAATCAAAATGTCTCTAACATAGCTATCACTCCGGTAGTAGACTGATTTAGCGACACACTTATGAAGAATTTCGCGAGCGAATGTACTATCTTTCGCTAACTACCTTTAGAGTATTTCTTTCATAAAAAACACTTTGCACCATTTTTATTCAACGTTTAACGGTTCGATTAAAAGGTTGCTAAAATTTCAGTTATGTTAGCATGTATTTGATTGGGCGACATCCCTATTAAAAAAAACACGTGTTTGTTGCACGTGAAAAAAACACGTGTAAAATACACGTATTTTTTACACGTGTTTTTTACATGTAAAATTTGCGTGTTTTTTCACGCATATTTTTCACGTGTTTTTTTCACGTGTATTTTTCAGGTGTATTTTTCACATATTGTTTTATAGCTTTTCGAAGAGCTTCTACTGTCCGGCCTCTTATATCTGCGTCTCCCAAATTTGTGTAAGGGATGACAAAACTTAGAAAAACGCCTACACACGCGTAGAGAAGCAAGCGAGAGGGGAGGAGACAAATACACGAAACACGCGACTTCCAGTGGCGTAGGTAAACTTACGGCAAACTCGCTTTAGATCGTTTTCGCTGCGGCACGTCATAGCTTTATTTAAATGTGATTAACTATCCCGGAAATTCGTTGATTAATCACATATTTTTATTTGAAATATAAATTTATTTTTTAATAATAAAAATCGTTAAGGTATAATCAAACTAATAATAATAAATAAAATCTTTTGGGGGGCGATGAAAATATGTAACTTTTTACCCTATTCAACTAATGTATGCGTTGGGTGTGGTCACTACCCGACAAGAAAAATATTAAGGATGCCCTACAAAATTGTAAGGACCCCACAGGGCATCCTGACAGGGGCGCTACTTGGCTTGTAATGGGGCGCTTCTGAGGTCCCGATAGGGCAGCCTGATTTTCCTAAATATTCTATCATTACCCGTCCACTGCCCGATAATTGCCTGACTATTGATATTCAAAACCTTTTAAAGTAAAACATAACCTCTTCTGATATTCTCGCCAGTAAATTAAATTTTATTTTTCTTATAAGATACGAATTAGTTTGCAAAAGATAAATGTACTGATATTTTTATAAAATAATATGAATGAATCATTCTTCAACTCAATTTTATATATTATGCATTTTTTTGTTCTACGAAAATTCAATGTTGATTGCTATTAAAACACACACACATACACCACACTAGTAAATAAGAACATGGCTGTATCTAAAATTAAAATAATTCTTCTTTTCGTGTTGAATATTATTTATATTGAAACTATCTCAGAGTTAAATTTACAAGAAAAATAGTTTTTTTCACACCAAATAAACGCGTGCATCAGATGAGGTTATGTTATCACTTCGAATTTTTTCAACATCGATTGTCAGGCAACTGTCAGGTGATAAACGGGTAACATTAGGACACATCTGAAAATGAGTCTGCCCTATCGGGACCTTAAAATCGCCCCATTACACGCCATCTAGAAACCCTTCAGGGCACCCTACAGGGACCTTATAATAATCTTAGGGTACCTTATAGGGACCTCATTTTCACCCGAAATTCGTTTCTAGTCGGGTAAGTGTTAATGCACCTTGCTGTGATCCTAATTTTGCCAAGTTCAAACCCGATGTTCCGCCTTTTTTTGTTTTATTTTTAAATATTATATATTTTTATAATCAATTTTTATAGTGGAAAAAAGTAAAATTAAAAATTTATTTAACACCTTAAATTCTATTTTATTTCAAAAATATAAAAAAATATATTTACAGATAGGGATAGAAAAAAAGTTTTAATGTCAATATTACATGGATATATAACTTATATCAATATGAAATAAAAACGTAGCTAGTTCTGTAATTTTTCCCTGCTAAATAAAAGATGTTAAAGATTGAAAAAAAATTATTATAAATCAAGTTGTTTTTTCATTCTCACTCAATTGCGAATAATAAAACCTTTTTTGTTTCTTAAAAAAAGGACCTTTTCTAAATTTATATAAATGTGTGACATTTTTAACTAATTAAATAAAAATAGAAAATAAATATAAATAATTCTAATTTTATTTTAGATAAGTGAAATAATAAATTTACCTGAAAAAATAAATAATTTTACGAATTTAAACTTTATTAAAGCGCATTTTAAATAAAAATTACATTGAATATCATTAAGGGGAGACACAAGTAAAACACACAAAAAATGAGGTTTTTTAGTTTTAACTTTTGATCCGTAGCACCTACAATGTTATCCATGCGTAATGTTGTTCAAAATCATCTAAAGAATCTATAAAAAAATTTTCAGCTCGAAATATTAAAAACTGTGGGACTAGTTCCATTTTAACGCTTCCTGACTTATCACTGAATCGAGCAGTCGTTAAAATGGAACTAGTCCCACAGTTTTTAATATTTCGAGCTGAAAATTATTTTATAGATTCTTTAGATGATTTTGAACAACATTACGCATGGATAATATTGTAGGTGCTACGGATCAAAAGTTAAAACTAAAAAACCTCATTTTTTGTGTGTTTTACTTGTGTCTCCCCTTAATATTTTTAAAAATTGGACTTTTTCTTTTTTCTTTTATTAAATATCATATCTTTATAATATCATTAACTTTTATTTCCAAAATAAAAAAATTGATAATTTTCTTTAACGAACGTAATAATTTTCAGTTTTTACTAAACAAAATTTTGACTAAATTTTGAATGGTTGAATTATTTTTGTCCGTTAAAAAAGTGACATTTTCTAAAGTTATATAGGGGAATGATAACATTCTTTTTAATTAATTTTTAAAAAATAACATTTTATTTTAACAGTTACAAAATTTAAAAGGCGAAAATTCTCAATTTTTCAAAAATTACATAAACAGTTTTAAAATCATACTTTAGATGAGATTATCTTAAAGAAATGATCGGTGAGGCTATTTGAAAATTTACAGTAATAATATATGAAATAAAAACCCATTCAAAGTTTCAAAAGATTATCCGCCTTTTTAATAAACAACATATTATAGCTGATGGAGGAGCTATCTCACTATTAACAAAATGTATATAATTTTTAAATCTTTGAAACTTTATGAGAAAAATATTGAGAATGACAGATAAAGGGAAACATCTTCCAATTAAAAAATATTAAAGAATTATGAAACGTATCTTAAAATATCAATTTCGAATTGGTTATTATTTGTTTAAATGGTTTATTATGGTTATGTAAATTAAATATTTTTATTATATTTTTTTTTTGATTTAACAAAAATTTAACTTAAAATGAATAAAAGAATTAAGAAATATGCTTTGATAAAACATATTTTTTTTAAAGTGTTGTCAACTTCATTGAAGCGCATTAAATAAAAATGACGCTAAATACCATTGGTGTTAAAAAAGCATTTATTAAAAAAATGGTTTAATTTTTATAATTACAAAAAAATTTAATTACAATACTGCTTATAAATTGCCTATGTGTTATCGAACTAAATAAAAATCTAAAAAATAACCTGATGCAAAAAAATCATCGTATATTTAAAAAGAAATATCGTAAGAAAATCCAAAATAGTAGGTATTTTAAAGTATTCAATAAAAAGAATGCATTACATTTTTTCAAAGCTTCTTATCATATTAAAAAGTTAACTGAAAAAGAAAATGTATTCGTTTAATTTTGTAAACATGGATTTGTTTAGTTACTTTTCAAATATGACTCAATAAAATTTGAAAATAATATATTTGATAATATTGCACTGTTTTGTGTAATTCGTGAAAATTATTTTCATAGGAAATCGTATCACATAAGTACGTAAAATCAACGTAAAATTTTTGTATGCTATGAAACAAACTAAATTTTCGTTAAATTTACTTATTCAAACTGTCTCATTACATTTATACATTTCATTATTCAAAAAATTTATATTCTTTATAAATTTTTTATTGGAATTTTCATTTTAAAATTCACCCGAAAACTTTTTTGAAGTAAGCCGAATTTTAATTCAAGCCAACGATATGTAAAAAAAATTATTTATCGATAATTTTATTATTAAAACAGTTTTAAATGTATGTCGTAAACGTTATTTTGTTGTATTTTTTTAAATAAAATGTTAATTATATTGATATTGCACCTAAACATTTACTAAATTTGAAATTTTTCCAATACTACAAATTTTTCCTAACAAATATAATACCAAAAAAAAACTTGAAATTTTAAACTCAAAGTTTATTTAAAGTACTTGTAATAATTAATTAGGCAATTATATCTTGAGTATAAATATTTTTTTCATTCTTAAATAACTAATGATCAAAGCCTACTTATAAGGAGAGATCATCTCCACCTTCGAGAAATAAACCTGGTTAAAACTACAAGACATGACTTGGTAATGAAAAAAATTAACCCGTATTTTTTCTTTTGCTTAAATAGATTTCAGAGACAAAGTTATACACATTTTTCAATAATATAATGAAAAGAAGTTGTCGTAAGAACTTGAACGATCGGAAAACTAAAAATCTTACAGAAAAATGTATTAAATATTAAAAAAATACAAATTAAATACTTTAATTTGAGCCTTATTAGCTCAAAAAAGCTAAATGTGGTTAAAAAGTTATGCTTGATTAAAAATTATTACATATTTGTTAATAGTTTGAGCACATAATATATGATAAATTTTTTACTCTATTTCACTTGTATATTTTGATCGTTCGTAACTTTTGAACTACATAAGCTTTTTTGATGCAATACAGCTTAAATTAATATACTTAAGTACTTTCTTTGATCTATCACACATTTTCTAGTAAGAATTTTCGCTGTTTGGCTATTTAAGTTCCGATAAGCGTTTCTTTTCACTATATTTTTTATGAAATATCGGTATTTTTATATCCGAAACCTTTTTTCATTTCATTTTTTTTCATAAAAAATCAGATTCTGTAGTTTCAACTAAATTCGTTTTCCGAAGATAGGGACCTTTCTTCTCCTTGTTCATTTGAAAAATTTTCATTCAAATTAAATTTTGTAATTTTTTTTGTAAGATTTTTGTGAACTTAATTTAAACTTTATATAATGTTTATTCAAAACATATTATCCCTTTCGTTGAAAATTGCCAAATTTTGATCTTTATTCAAGAACATTTATTTATTTTATGATATTTTAGATTTACTATTAATATCTTAAACATTTTTATTTCATTATTATGTTTAAATACTTTCTATTCTAATAGGTTCAATTTTCAAATTATATACTCTTTTTAAGTACATTATTAATTTATTTATGTTTAGAGTTTAATTAATATTTTATCAATTCTTTTAACATGTTATGCATAAATTTATTTGATCTATTTATAATTTATATTTTCAAACGTTATATAACTATATTATATTTATAAACGTATTATCTTTAAAATATATAAAATACAATGATGTTATTATTACTTCATAAAAATCAAAATGAATGAGCTTTGGCTACAATTATAAAAAAAAAATCTGTCAGAATAATTAAATCAACAAATTATTTATATAAAATGGATCTATAAAATAAAGAAGAATTTAAAAAGAGAAGATTAAATAAATATCAAATAGAAATTTTCATTACATTTAAATTAAGAAAATAATCTAGATTTAAAAAAAGAACGTTTTTAAAATTTTTATTGCTAATATTTCTTATTAAAAAATTTTTTTATTTCAAATTTTTTTTGTATACAAATTCTGCATTTAACTGCATTTGAGGATTTGAAAAAAGCTTTAATTTTTTTATACTAGCGATGCAAAGAACAGTAAGTCTTAATTACAAATTTTATGTTTAAAAAAGCGTTAATTAGCACATGCTTAGAAAATGCTTGCAGTTAACGGCTATTTTATTTTAAACGGCTTTATTGTAAGTCAATATTTTTTTCAAAAATGTTTGTTATTGTATTGTAACAAATTTTATTTGTAAGTATATTATTAATTTTTTTTAATAAAAAAAAGGCAAAGCATAAGATTTCAACTTGAAAAAATTTTTGATTGTTGCAACGTACCCTAAAACTTAGCCAACACAGCTATTGTACGTTTTTTATTTAAACCAAATAACATATTTTTATCGCTTTCTCGCCTCAAACTTAATTTTTTTTAATTATCTAAACAGTTTTCATTATTAAATAACAAAATTAATAAAATGAGCATTTTAAGGACAAACACGTTGCATGCTGCACATCGTTTTTATGATTAAATTTTTTTCATTTGAATAATAAATTTCTTCACTGTTTTTTGGAATATTGTATTTAAATACATTTTTTATGATATAATAAAGTATTCACGCATTTTATTACATTCATCCCAAATCTCAGTAGAAAATATACTTTAAAAAGATACCGTGAAGGACGTAATTTCTGATCACTTAGGAGGTATTTCTGATCACATATTTACATTTAAAAAAGTAAAAGTATATTTCTTTTTTACACAAACGATGCATTTCTTACGCTCAATCTATTTTTTCTCATAAATTAAAAAAAAGTTTTTCCTACTAAAATCTTATAAATTATGATTTATAATAAATAATGATAAGAAATTACGCCCTGATCAGGAACTACGTCCTTTACGGCATAATAAACATCAAAACAAAAATATTTAATAAATAAACTGCCATTTTTAAAAATTAACAACATAGATAAAATTTTTTCCTCATTAATTGTCAAACTGAAAAAATTTTTAAATGTTTTTCATATCATGGTTCAAAGTTTAAAATAATTGTAATAAATACAAAAAAAACATTGAAGTCTATTTTTTTAATTTTTGGAAATGTTAGAATTTTATGTAAAATTTTTAAAAATAAAATAGAAACGCTTTCGTGAAATTTGCAAGGTTTTGTAAAGTTTCATTTTTCCTAAATCAAATTATCGACATTATAAATTTATATTAAGTTAATTCAATAAAAAAAGACGTTTAAAACCTGATGTCAATATATTTGCTACTATACTACTATATTACTGATATTAAAAAGATATACTTTTAATAAAAGCATTTCTTCATTTTTCTATGTGTCTAAAATAAATTGATGTTCATCAACATTTTATGTTGAATTTTTATTAAATGAATTGAAAATAATCTTATCATGCTCCTATATAAGTTTAGAAAATGCCAGTTTTTGAGAGACTAGAAGAATTAAGCTATTTAAAATGTAGTGAAAATTTTATTTAATATGTCTTGTGAGAACTCAAATTATTATGTTTGTTAAATCAATTTTTTTGTTTTGAAAATAATAATTGATAATATTATAAAAATATATTTAATAAAAGAAAGAAGAAAAGTCCAATTTTTAAAAATATTAATGATATTCAATGTAATTTTTATTTAAAATGCGCTTTAATGAAGTTTGAATTCGTAATATTATTTATTTTTTCAGGTACATTTATTATTTTACTTTTCTCAAATGAAATTAGATTTATTCATATTCATTTTCTATTTTTATTAAATGAATTAAAAATGTCATTTATTTAAATAAATTTAGAAAAGGTCCTTTTCACTTTTCTAAATAGAAAATAGATTTATTTATATTTATTTTCTATTTTTATTAAATGGGTTAAAAATGTCATACATTTATATAAACTTAGAAAAGGTCCTTTTTTTAAAGAACAAAAAAGGTTTTATTATTCGCAATTGAGTGAGAGTTAAATCAATAAAAAAATATAATAAAAATATTTAATTTACATAACCATAATAAACCATTTAAACAAATAATAACCAATTCAAAATTGATATTTTAAGATACGTTTCATAATTCTTTAATATTTTTTGATTGGAAGAGATATTTCCCTTTATCTATCATTCTCAATATTTTTCTCATAAAGTTTCAAAGATTTAAAAATTATATACATTTTGTTAATAGTGAGATAGCTCCTCCATCAGCTATAATATGTTGTTTATTAAAAAGGCGGATAATCTTTTGAAACTTTGAATGGGTTTTTATTTCATATATTATTACTGTAAATTTTCAAATAGCCTCACCGATCATTTCTTTAAGATAATCTCATCTAAAGTATGATTTTAAAACTGTTTATGTAATTTTTGAAAAATTGAGAATTTTCGCCTTTTAAATTTTGTAACTGTTAAAATAAAATGTTATTTTTTAAAAATTAATTAAAAAGAATGTTATCATTCCCCTATATAACTTTAGAAAATGTCACTTTTTTAACGGACAAAAATAATTCAACCATTCAAAATTTAGTCAAAATTTTGTTTAGTAAAAACTGAAAATTATTATCACAGCGAGGTGCATTAACACTTAGTGACCACAGCCAACGCATACATTAGTTGAATAGGGTAAAAGGTTACATATGTTCATCGCCCCCCAAAAGATTTTATTTATTATTATTAGTTTGATTATACCTTAACGACTTTTATTATTAAAAAATATATTTATGTTTCAAATAAAAATATGTGATTAATCAACGAATTTTCGGGATGGTTAATCACATTTAAATAAAGCTATTACGTGCCGCAGCGAAAACGATCTAAAGCGAGTTTGCCGTAAGTTTACCTACGCCACTGGAAGTCGCGTGTTTCGTGTGTTTGTCTCCTCCCCTCTCGCTTGCTTCTCTACGCGCGTCTAGATGTGGAGAGGCTTTGCGCGTATAGTTCGAGCATTTGTCCATGTGGCGGCAGTAGTTTACATTGAATTTTAACGGGCACCCTCTCGCCTATGCTTATTTGCGATCTCTACTAATCTCTGGTTCCATGTTTAATTTTTTTTGCTTTTTTTTTGTTTTTTAATTTTTTTTTTGTTTTTTTTTTCTTATTTTTTTTGTTTTTCGATTAAATTTTTTGTTTCTTTTATCAACGTTTTTTTAGTTTTTTTTTTTTTTCTAATCGTTATATCCGTTTTCTTTTTCAGATTCTTGAATAACATAATTATTTTTAAAATAATCATCTAAAAATTGTGCTGGCTTTTTCAATGCAGTTAAGTATCTCCCATAACCCAAATACCAGATCACTGACATTATATGTGCACAGCAGCCAAGTGTTCGAGCACCATTTTTGCATTGGCAATAATATCCGATGATTGCATCTTTGTCATCGTTTCCTAAATTTACTAATATAAATGCTGTGTACCGATTAGTTTTTGAGTGGTGGGAAAGTAATCGAACTCTTATAAGCAAAGGATTTTTAATATAAATGTCATACTTTGAATAATCTAAAAATTCTTTTTCATTGTGTATTTGAATCTCATATTTTCCGGACTCATGTATATGCTCGCCATAATAGGAAATAGCCTGTTTTATTTGATAAGTACCAGAAGCAATATAATACAGATCTTTTTCTGTCAATCTTGGAAATTGTGGAAGAATATTAGCATCCATATTAGTGAACGTTCTGGATTTACTAAATAGTCCTGCTGTGCTAACTAAATCAAATAATTTATTTGGTTTCCTCAGATTAAATTTCATAGAAGTTGCTATGTAATCCCAATCATCTTTGTCAGATTGAATCCACGAAAAATATGCATTGTATATGCTGCAGGCAACTATAAAATCTTCTATTAAATGTAGAATACTTTTGTTGGACCAAGTGTTGTCAAAATAACGAAATCGAGTTTTGAGAATGTCGTTTACCACCTCAACCACGAATCTCACTTTTGTGATCATCCTAGAATAATTAGCCTGCTCAGTAGTTAGTTGTTTTTTATCTTTATCGAGGAATGATGGCGTTTTTACTACATAGCCTTTATTTTGCAGTTTTTGAACAACATTACGAAATCCTCGATCAACTACGAAAATATCTCCTACTTTAAATAATTGTTTAAACCATCCTTCGTCCATCACATTATTAAGAATTTTAGCATTAGAAAAATTCGCAGAATATGGCCCTAATACATTCACGATTAGCCCGTTACTCGTCACTACTATCATTGGTTTTATCAAAGCTCTATGTTTATGGGTACTATAAGATAGCTTTTGAAACTCGTAGTTAGCACTTTTTTGCATGTAAATATACGTTTCATCCCATATGGTTATTAATTTATGTGGATCATCATCATTTAAAATTTTTCTCGATATTGGAGTTTGATTTGCAAGTAGTTTTTCTCTATCATAATTGATGTCACCCATATGCATAACTACGAAATTTCGCGTTAATTCTTTTCTAACAAGATTTATGTAACGCTCTATAGTTAATCGTAGAACATCAAAAATAGTTGACAACATTTCATATGTATGCCCATGTTTGAGTTTCCACAAAAAAATGCTTAACGCAAAAGACTTTCTCCTGGTGATTCTTAATATATCCACATATTTTAAAATTTCTTCAAAATTACATCTACTTAAACCCGTTTGATTAAAAAGTTGGGAATCTAAAATAACATCAAAATAATCATCATTTAATGAATGAAAAACTGTATGTCGCAGAGATTGTAAATATAAAGTTACTTCAGCAGGTGACATTGAGGAATTTTCCGATTGAGGAATTGGTGTTTTAATTTCTAATTCACATAAATTGTTATTTGATGTAATGTGTAATTTACAGTAACGTTAAGTTTTCGGTACATAATGTCCCACCGAATTAAAAATTTGTATACGCATTTTGTTTGACAACTCTTGAAGTCTTGAAGGACAAATGCACCTAAAAATGCAAAATTTGTGAGAACTCAGCGTTGCTGGAATAGGAACAGTGATGTGGTCACATACATCACGTTTTCTGAAATAAGTATATTATCTTTTTCACTCATATTTTTTCCATTGAAATGTGTATATTTGTTGCTTCTATATAGGTAATATTTTCAGGCGCAGTTTATTGTGTGATCATATTGATATTAACATCACTATATTTGAATTCTTTAATTTTTTTAGAGGTTTATTAGGTGTTGGTAATACAGACTATTTTGATTTGTAAATCTTCATATAGCATTTCCTGCAAAAAAGTTCTGAGTCTGAAACCACATAATTAGATCTACATTTTTTCTCAAGACATTTGTCACAGACATCACATTTCTTTTTTTTGTTTGTAATCTCTAAATTTAAGTTGTCTTTTATTGGTCTCTTAAGATGACCTTTCTCGGATAAGGTTTCTTTGGTTTCCAAGTTCAAGTCATCATCTATTGAACTTCTAAATTCAGAATCAGGAAATAACATTTCTTCTTCTGTTTCGTCTATCAGCTTTAAGAGTTCAAGATCATCTTCATAATCTGTGTTAGATGAAGATTCGTCCACTTTGTTCATCAATTCTTCTGATTCGTCCATCAAATTTTCCATTTCAGGATCGTTTTTATAATTTGATCCCGATAAATATTGATTCCTTTTTTTATTAATAGATGAATTGGTGATCTTAATAATTGTAAATATGAGTTTTAAAAAATTCAGTTATGAAAAATATATTACAGCTGCAAATATTGCAGAGGCTCTGTTTAATAACGATAGTGATATAAAAAAAAAGATTTTGAAATATTTGATAAATCACAAGCTCCAAGAGATTATAAAACAAAAAATTCAATTTGGATAAATGTTTGCCAATACATATTTAAAAAAGATAGATTGCATCACAAAAGTTTGGAAAAATATGTCCGTAGATGCTATGATTTTTATAGATTGAAAACAAATTTAGTTAAAGAACAGTACTTAATTTTATACAATTCATATCAATCAGATATGAACAGGATTAGAGCCTTACTGATACTTATAGTGATGGTGTAAAGAATCAAGCTGTAAGTGATGAAAAAAATTCTAAAAACAGCAATACCTCAATAGATCAAGACATTGAAATACTTGTACCTAATATAATTACTAAAATAGAAAATGAATCTACTAACAATTTTATATCCAGCGCTCCATCAATCTATTGTCAAAATAAAGACATAAATGAATTGGATCAATCAGAAGAATTTATTGATGTAATAGATTTACCCTTTGTAATGTATTCTATTCCGATTGATTGTTTTCGTAATATTTTTGATAAGGATGTCAAATATCCGAATAATTTCCCGAACATTGAAAATATTGTTGCTGGTATAGCTTTAAATTATAATAATTTTAAGTCACTTGAACCTCAAGCATTGATTGACGACAATATTATAAATTCTTTTTTTATTGTTGTATCGACCATTAATGAAAAACCACAATACCGAATTATGACCTTCGAAACTTTCTTGGTATCCTTGATTTTAAATGAAGGGCGAATTAGTTCTGGATATCATAAATGGGTATTGCAATCAGAAATTTGGAATTGTAATGTATGGCTCTTACCCATTCACGAAGAAAGGCCTGTTAAACACTGGTCACTACTGATTGTTTGTTTAAAATATAAAACAATCGTTTATTTCGATTCTTTGCATCGTCCCTTAAAACAAATGTGGATTGATCGATTGTGTTCCTTTATGAAT
The DNA here is from genome assembly GCA_017163975.1 of Anastatus disparis. Lineage (NCBI taxonomy): Eukaryota > Metazoa > Arthropoda > Insecta > Hymenoptera > Eupelmidae > Anastatus > Anastatus disparis. The sequence goes on from JAFFSR010000143.1 coordinate 72,810, forward strand.
AAATACAAGCGAGAAGAAATAAAATGGGTAGAATGGACGGTTTTTGTTCCAAACGATGTTCCAACACAATTTTCTCAAGACCAAAACTCAATGAATAATTGTGGGGCTCACGTATGCGCATGGGCATACAATATATGTGCTACGAAATGTATAACATTTACTGAAGATGACATGAACCCCTTTAGAAAATCCATCGCAACAATGCTAGTACAGTGTAAAATTCCTAAACAATTTAAAGAGAAAAAAAATCATTTAAGAGATATCATTCTAAACAATACAAATCCAGCGATAGAAGTTGAAGAATTATATAATGTTATGATCAGGGTTGCGAAAAAAGTAATTAAAAATTATTTGAATCACGAATCATTTTTGAATTTGTAATTAAAGTTTTATTTAATTAACAATTCCTTTTAAATTAATAATTAAAAATATTTTAATTAACAAATCAAAATCTAATCGTGAATTGAAAAGGCTTTAATTAAAAAATCAAAAGGAATTCTCAATTAAATAAATTTCAATTAAGAAATCAAAATGTAATCGTGAATTGAAAGGGCTTTAATTACAAAATCAAAAGGAATTCTTAATTAAATAAATTTCAATTAAGAAATCAAAATTTAATCGTGAATTGAAAGGGCTTTAATTCCAAAATCAAAAGGAATCCTTAATTAAATAAATTTCAATTAAGAAATCAAAATGTAATCGTGAATTGAAAGGGCTTTAATTCCAAAATCAAAAGGAATTCTTAATTAAATAAATTTCAATTAAGAAATCAAAATTTAATCGTGAATTGAAAGGGCTTTAATTCCAAAATCAAAAGGAATCCTTAATTAAATAAATTTCAATTAAGAAATCAAAATGTAATCGTGAATTGAAAGAGCGTCAGTTATGATTATGATTTGTGAATTCGAGGGCTTTAATTAAAAATTCCACAATTCCTTTTTAATTAAACGTACTAAGGAATTTGTATCATATATATGTATATAGAAAAACATATGTGGACGCGCACATACATACGCACCTAGGCTCATATATATGCAACATTTCATGTCGACCCACACGCACACATACGAACAAGTTGTATATATATATATATATATATATATATATATACATGGTCCGTTTCATGTCAACTTGCACCCGTTGACCCGTATATATTTTGGTTTATATATATGTATATATATATACATACATACATACATACATGGGATATTTCATGTCGGTTAGCACGTACTCATAAGTACAGGTTTTCTTTATATGTGGTACATTTCATGACAACACGCACATACCCATTCGTGTACCCTTAGATTTACATATATGGGACATTTCATGTCGATTCGCATGCATGCACACGCACGTTAATAAACATAGGATTTTTCACGTCAATTCGAAAGCACACACACAGGTTTATATATATGGGACATTTCATGTCTATTCGCATGCATGCACACAGACTTTAATAAACATGGGATTTTTTACGTCAATTGGAACGCATGCACTTACAGGTTTAGATATATGGGACATTTCATGCCAATGCGCACGCACACACACACACACACACACACACAGGATTATATATGGGACATTTCATGTCAACTCGTACATACCCATAATGACAGACTTTTTTATATATGTGAGACATTTTATGACAACACGCACACACCCATCCTAGTAACCTTAGGTTTATATATATATATGGGACATTTCATGTCGATTCGCATGCATGCACACGTACGTTAATATATATAGGATTTTTCACGTCAATTCGAACGTACACACACACAGGTTTACATATATATGGGACATTTCATGTCAATTCGCATGCATGCACACAAACTTTAATAAATATTGGATTTTTCACGTCAATTGGAACGTACGCACATACAGGTATATATATATGAGATATTTCATGTCGTTTACAGGTATAATATATATATATATATATATATATATATATATATATATATATATATATATGGGACAGTACATGTCGTTGCGCATGCATGCACACACACGTTAATATACATGGGATTTTTAATGTCAATTCAAACGCATACAAACACACAGGTTTATATATATTGGACATTTCATGTCGATTCGCATGCATGCACACGTACGTTAATATACATGGGATTTTCCATGTCAATTCGAACGCACGCACACACACACAGGTTTATACATATCGTACATTTCATATCGATTTGCATGCATGCACACGTTAATATACATAGGATTTTTCACGTCAATTATTACCCACGCCTATACAGGTTTATATATATGGGACATTTCATGACAACTCTAACACACCTATCCAAGCGCCCTTAGGTTCACATATATGGGACGTATCATGTCAACACGCACGCACCGGTTTTCATATATTTGACATATCTTGTCAACTCGAACACGCAAACACATCTAAACATGTATTTGAAATTTGTATTTATATATATGGGACCGTTTCTGTCAATTCGCATGTACGCACACACATGGGCTTATGAATATATATAAAAAAATAAAATATATAAATATATATATATATACACACATATATATGTGTGTATATCTGTGTACACATATACATGGGATATTTAATGTTAATTCACACGCTCGCACATACACACAGGTTTATATACACGGGACGTTTCATGTCAATTTACATGCATGACACACGTACTTGAGTTTGTATATATTTTTCTTTTATATATATATATATATATATATATGGGGCTGTTCCTGTCAAGGCACATGCACGCACACATATGGGCTTATGAATATATGTATATACATATACATGGGATATTTTATGTCAATTCACACACGCACACACACACACACACACACACACAGGTATATATATATATATATATACCAATATATATGAGCAGTTTATAATCAGTTACACAAACAGGTTATTTTTCTATGTTACTTAAAATAAAAAAATATAATTTAGGAAAAATTGCTAATATTAATACTGATAAAAATCTTAAAGATTTTTAAGGAATAGTTTTACTTTTTGATGGATAATTTGATTATATGATTTTATTTTCAAAAAAGTTTTTCCCATAATAGTTATCTGTAATAAAAAAATTCTTTTACAATGTTAATTACTTTTTCCTGACATTCGTTTTGAAAGTTTATGCTTAGCAATTTTAAAATTTGGTTGTGACACTGATGATGCTGCTATAAATTATTTTGGATGTGTTATAATTAGTGTGCTGCCTCAATTTTCAACTGAAGGATTATAAATTAAGGATATTTTGGATTGAATTGCGGAAATAAAATAAATGATTAAAGAATTACAATCAACAAATCAATAAATTCAATTATTAATAGTTAAAAAAAAATGTTACCATGTCAGTGAGTTTTTTCAACAGGGTTATACATAAATTAAATTAATTAAAATTAATATTTTCAATCAATCATATACCTATTTTTTTTATTAAAAAGATATATTTTTACAAAATATGTAACAGTAAAAGAGTAGTTCACAGAAAAAAATTGTACTTCGTTAAAAAATTTTATAAATTATAAAAACACAAGTTTTCTAAACTTCATAAAATAATGAATAGCGTACTGTACATATTGTTTTTGTAGCAAAAATTCTACATGTAAAAAATGTAATAAGATTAAAATACAAATAACGATTAATTAAACGTATTTATAAATTATAACATAAATTTAGCTAATGAAATAAAATTTTAGGAAATCCTATTCTAATCTCTGCTGCACTGTAACAATAGTCTCATTCTAATATGAAAAATTGAAAAAAAATTATAAAACTTATTCTTTTTTTATAACTTTGGCATGAAAATTGCATGAAATAAGCGACAAAATGTTTTTTATTTGAAAAATAGACTTTTCAAATTTTTGGAAATTATATCATACAAATTTTCCTGGACATTTTCCGACTTCACCCCCTTTAAATTAATGTTTAGTGACAAAATATATAAAAAAAAATTTTTGGAACCGTGGACTTTAATGTTACTATAGCAATCTCCCCTATTTTCCGACCTGACTTTTTCATGTGAGCACCGTTGCGCGGTACTTTCTGAATAAGCGGTTCAATTATTCGTGAAAAATTAAAGGAAGACCGCAACCAGCCTAAACCATTCTTTTTTTATCAACAGTTGGTGGATTAAAGAATAATTTTAGCTAATTAAATGTAAAAATTCTTAATTATATTGGTCACCAATGATTAGTGTAATAAAATAAAAAAATCATTAAAAATGGCAAAATGAGTTTTTTTTATATTTATGATGTTTTTACAGAGAAATGGTGCAATGTACGGCAAAATTGATAAGAATATTTTCGACTTAATATTTGATGAAAAACACGAAAAATTATGTTTTTCTGCGAAGGATTAACAACCAGAAAATTTACTTTAGAGATTTTCCTAACTATTTTCCAGCTATCCACCCTCGAAATTCGTGTTCAAGGCACCAAAATACATAGAAAAAACTTTGGTGGAGCCGTGGATCTCCATCGGCTACGGAAACTCTCCTAGCTACCTATATTAGTTATAAATGTCCTTCGTATTCAGGTGAAATACCCCGGTGAACATGTACATTAAGGTTTGGAAAGATTCTGATGTAAAAGAACCTTTCTAATTTTTAGCGGTTTTTGGTACCAGTCCATAATACAACTTTGTGAACTCTTATGAAAAAAATTGTCATGATTTTCGTTGATACCTTCTGAACTTTTTTTGATTCATTAAGTTTTACTAAGGAATAGTAACCTTAATTTTATCGTATTCACAATTAATGAACAATTAAGATCGCTTTAGAATTGAACAGCACTGTAAAGTTTTCAGGAGAATCCTTCTAGATTGTATTTTAAAAAATTCTTCAGAAATATTTTTCACGTTTTATCATCGTATGAATATATTTATTAAATTATTAGTAAATAAATAATTATAAATCTATGAGATCATTTTTTTTTTTTTTTTTTTTAACGTCGCTATATTTATGCTATGCTATTATTGCTATGCTAATCAGCGACGGAGCTCGTAAGTGTGTTTGTGAACAAAGCACATGTAACGTACAGTGGTGCTTGTATCAATCGGCCGAGAGCGGGATTCGAACTCGGAACCTCGAGATTACGAATCCAACGCTCTACCGAATGAGCCACAGACTGACTCCTATGAGATCATTTAAGAATACGGATGAATCTTTTATATTTTCTGTATATTGATTGAAAGGTTAATGAAACTTCACGAACTCTGTGGAAGTAAATCGAGATGAATTATTACAATCTTGTAAAGAGTTTAATAGCTATTAAAGATCCTTAAGAGGAGGTCGAGTATATATGTCCTATTGTAATCAAAATAGTATATTACACCCCAAGGGAGGTAAAGTACTGGCGAGTCCATAGCACATATAATTGCCACCTCGAGCCGAAGGCGAGGGTGGCAAATATGTGCTATGGGCTCGCCATTTTACCTCCCGTGGTGTGTATGCTATTTTTCGCCATACCCGGGCCGAAAATACAACTTTTGTTTTTCGGTGCAGGGACAAAAGTTGTGCTTTCGGGCAGGGTATGGCGAAAAATTGATTTTTTTACAAAAACTAATAATTTTAGCAAAAAATAAAGAGAAAGCCCCATCTTGTATCATAAAAAGCAATATTTTCTTTGATTAGAAAAAAATTTTTTTATCGATTCCTTTTGAAAAAAACCTTGAAAAACATAAAATATCGAGGTTTGGATGGACAATTCAGTTTTTCAAAGTTTTCTTTGAAACGAAGCGATAAAAATAATTTTTTCTCATAAGAGAAAATATTGCTTTTTAGTATACGAGATGGGGCTTTCTTCTTATTTTTTGCTACAATCATAAGGTTTTGCAGAAAATTGAATTTTTTTATTATAAAAGGATAGAGATGTACGACCTGCTATTAATAAAATACCGTGAAAATTATTTATGATTCTCAGTAACGATCTTGAAGTTATAAAAAAATATACATATTATTAAATTTTTTTAACTCTTGAAATAGTTAAGCATACCATGGAATTGTTTGATAGTGGAAATAAAGCCATTTTACACGACTAAGCTATAAATTTTTTTGTGAATAAATACAATAAATCGCACTAATTTATTAATACTAGGCAATTTTTCAGTTTATTAATAAGTTAATTTAATTAATACTATGATATGCCCTTCAAAAATCACTATTCAATATATTAGAAATTCATAAAGAATCTGAAGAAGTCATAATCATATTTTTTGATATATGGGGATATCCACAAAACTTTTAATTGTCTAGTAACAGGTCATATTACAGCTGTTACTGGGTTACCGCATGATGCACATTGTTTAAACTAGGTTCAAATCTTTTGTGCTATCCTGTAACTCTATTTCCGATGTATTTTGTAAATGTTTAACAAACGGCGCAGTAGATATTTCTATGAAACATTCATTTTTACACATAAAAAATTACCGTAATTTATCTTATGTGTAAATTTACTTTTATAGAATTATCTGCTGCGCCGTTTGTGGCACATTTACAAAATACATCAGAAATAGAGTTACAGGATAGCACAAAAGATTATAACCTAGTTTAAATAATGACCTGTCACTAGAGAATTTAAAGTTGGATGGATATCCCCATATAATACCATAGTGGTACACATGAAATTGGAAAGGTTCTAAAAATATATAAATTACAATAACTTTTCTGATGAGGATATATTATTCAGATTAATATTATTTTTAAAATTAGATAACATTATTTTTATTTTTAAGAGCATGACGAAGCTTCCAGTCTTCTAATAATATTTCCAATCCCAAGTTATGAATAAACAATGCGTTTAATAACATTTTTTTGCGACAAAGAAAAAATTTGTAAGATTCAACTCGAGTGCGGACAACTCAAGAAACCCACGAAAATACTACATAAAAAGTAATAATACAAACTTTCAATGTAACGTATTTTAAGATTAGGTTTGTCGAGCTTGATATAATTTCAATCCAAGTTCATAAAAAATTTACAAGTTTAAATGATTTTTTATTTTAACAAAAATTATTGTATTAACATAGCTTTAGTGCGGACAAGTCATTATATTTGTTTTTCTCATCCGTGCTGAGTAAGCGGCCTATAGCGCATGCGTTTTCGGGGTAGTAAGTAGCTAATAGCGCGCGCTGCGTGGGTTGTTTTTTGAGGGCGTGTGTTTCACAGCTATGCATAATATTATTTTGTATTAAATCACGTAAATACGTTACATTCTGTAAAATAATGTCACGCAAAAGCGTTAATTAATGTAAAATCGCAAAGGTTTATACAAGCGCAGCGCCCTCATACTGTATCTCATCGACCATATGATGAATTTTATACTCTATCTCGCTTTAACCTCTGACAAAGTAAATCGTATCATCTATTCTTGTATTATTTTTACATTAACGAAATCGTAATTATTCCGTATAAACGTGAAATTGGTGAACTAAAAGTATGTAATTTAATTACAAATAATAGTACCAAAAAGTATTGAAATATACTATTGCGAGTCAGTCGTACGGCAGATATGAGAGAGAGAGAGAGTCTCGGGCAATGGCGCTATTCGCTACGCTCGTGCGCCAACTTGCCCTCGTGCGCAATAGTCAACTAAACCTTACTCGTTACACAATATACTATTAAATTACGAATTTAAAATGATATTAATGAAATAAAAAAAGCAAAACTTGATTGCTGTAGCTCCAACATCAGATAAATATTACGGAAAGAAACATAATGAATCACCCAAATTCACAATTTTATAAATTACAACTGAATCACTGGAAAAATAGTTGCATACAATAGACTTTTCCAAATTTTATGAGTAACGGCTTATAATTGAAATTTCAATGTCGGAACGATTCGGAAAACTTGAAACATTTATCAATTTTCATTTCATAATAGTTCTTAAACATTCTTTAAAGACCGGAAAAATATTTGTTCCGATTCTTTAAGAAATTTTCGGGTCATTTTAACGAGGATATAACTGATGATGATGTAACAAAATTCAACTGCAATAATCACAAATTTTCCAATCGAAAACGTTTCCATAAATAATTTCCATAACTTTATAATTTCCGCGAAAATAATCATAATCTTCATAATTCTGCAAAAATGACGATTTATATTGACTTTTTCATAAATTTAAGTAACTTATAGAAATTTTCTCAAATTCAATTTACTTGTTTTTGTCATAAAAACGAAAGATAATTAGTCTCAAAGCAGACTTAACGTAGATAAATATTATTTTTTTATATACGCTTTTCTTATATTCGCCTTCATGTCTGTTTGCATGTTTGTCTGTCTGTAATCAAATCTTGCGCGCTCGATTTCAGGCACTTTTTGACAGATATAAATTCTGACAATTGGCATAGACTTTGGTCTTGGATGACAATACAATAATCAGTTGTCATTTTGGTACCTGGACATCCAGGTCGATGATAATGGGTGTGAAAAGTCATCTCCGAGGAAGTATAAATGGGGAGGCTTTCTTTGGGTCAAGGCGAGTTTCTCGGGGGTTTTCAGGGTTGCTAAAACCGAATTTGAGATCAAACAATTGCCACAAAGTGATGCACGTTGTCCAGAATACGCATGCACGTCGTCTCCGAGGAAGTACAAGTGGGGAGGCTTTCTCTGGGTCGAGGTGGGTTCCCCGGGGATTTCAGGGCTGCTAAAACCTAATTCAAGGTTTGAAAGTGAATCTATAATGCATAATAATGATTTAGGATGAAGAGGTCGAACTGGAGTACCAAGTCGCCGATAACGGATGTACCTGAGTGTAATCTTCGAAAAGTCTGGTTGCAATGTAACTCTAAATGATAATAAAAACAATTTTAACTTAAAAATAGAAAATACAAAATTTTAAAAACATGCTTTAAAAATAAAATACAATAATTGAATAAATAGACTAAAAAGTATAAAATAAATAAATTAACTTTTTTTAAATTTTTTAAATAATAGCGCTTATTACCTGTATATCGGAATGATGTTTGATGAAAAAATGTTAAAATTATTCACTAATTACAATAGTAATATGCTTTCTCGAAGTTAAATTTCGCTGGCATTATTCGAACGAAAAATTCATAAATTAGTAGGGATACTACCGCAAATTTATATGCGAGATGATTTGTATGAATGATCTTTATATATGGGTATCGACTACGAGTAAATCAACATATTTCATGGAACTTGCATGAATCTTAAACAATTGTTCTTTTAAAATCTTTTTATTTCCGAGTATTCTCCAACCTAATCAAACAACCTTAGAATCGAAATCTAAAAGAATCTCCAAGTTTCATTTGACATAGTCCCTGCAAATATCTGTAAACTTCATAATCGGTATGGAAAATTTCAAAATTCATTCATATAGACGATTTCCAGGTAGCCAGGATCACCTGGATATTGTGAGATGTCATCTCGGGAAACGTACATGTTATTAATAAATAATGGCTAAATTTCAAAAGATATTCTTGTAGACAATGTTTATCTTACTCGGAACATCCATGTTTGGCTAGATAACATTTGAAACAACTTCAAAGTAGTTATTAAACTATAAGTTGAATTTCAAAAGTTTTAGCTGTAGATGATGTTTAAGTTGTCATTAACACCTAGGTATCCAAAGACGGCGATCGTGGGTACCACAGCATAATAAATAACTATTTTTTAAATATTGTCTACATCGATAAGGTAAAGTATTATATAATATATATATATATATATATATATATATATATATATATATAAAGTTAAATATGTGTTTGTATGTGTGAGCGTGTGCGTGTGCGTATGTGTTGAAATTAAATGTTCCATATAAACTTGAATAAACCTGTGTGTGTACGTGCGATTCTACATGAAATGTCCCTTATGTGTATATATATATATATATGTTTATATCATGCTTGTAAGTCGACATGAAAAGTCCCACGTACATGAACGCGTGTGTGCATGCATGCGAATTGACATGAAACGTCTCATATATATAAACCTAAGGGTACTTAGATAGGTGTGTACAAGTTGTCATGAAATGTCCCTAATATATATATAGAAAAACCTGTGCTTGCAGTACGTGCAAGTTGACATGAAATGTCCCATATATATAGAAACAAAAAAATTGCGGGTGAATGTGAGCAATTTGATATGAAATGGACCATATATACATATGCAAAAACCTGTCAGTAAGGTCGTACATGAGTTGACATGAAGAGTCGCATGTATATAAAAGCGTTTATGCATGAATGCAAATTGACATGAAACGTCGCATATATGTAAACCTGAAGGAACTCGGATAGGTGTGTGAGAGTTGTCATGAAATGTTCCATATATATAGAAAAGCCTGTGATTATGAGTACATACGAGTTGACATGAAATGTCCTTATATATATATATATATATATATATATATATATATATATATATATATATATATATATAATCCTGTGTGTGTGCATGCGCATTGGCATGAAATGTCCCATATATATAAACCTGTATGTGCGTGCGTTGAAATTTACAGAAAAAATCCCATGTATATCAACGTGTGTGTGCATGAATGAAAATTGACACGAAACGTCCCATGTATGAAAACCTGAGAATTTGGATAGGTGTGTGAGGGTTGTCATGAAATGTTCCATATATATAGATAAGCCTGTGATTATGAGTATGTACAAGTTGACATGAAATGTCCCATATATATATATATAATGCTGTGTGTGTGTATGTGTGCGTGCGCATTGGCATGAAATGTCCCATATATATAAACCTGTATGTGCGTGCGTTGAAATTTACATAAAAAATCCCATGTATATTAACGTGTGTGTGCATGAATGAAAATTGACATGAAACGTCCCATATATGCGAACCTGAAGGAACTCGGATAGGTATGTGAGAGTTGTCATGAAATGTTCCATATATATAAACCTGTCTGTGGGTGCGTTCTAATTGACGTGGAATGTCCCACGTATGTATGTATGTATGTATGTATATATATATATATATATATATATATATATATATATATATATCAACTTGTCTGTATGTGTGCGTTTGGGTCGATACGAAATGTTGCATATCTATGAGCCCAGGTGCGTATGTATGTGCGCGTCCACATCTATTTTTCTATATACATATATATGATGAAAATTCCTTTAAAACGTTTAAGAGGCGGTCGGAACCAAATCGGTGACTTAGTTCGGTGCTTGTAATAAATGCTTATAATAATTTATTCATTTATTAATATGGTAAAAATATAGTCATTTCCTCTAGTCATGTATATAAAGAATAATTTAAAATAGTTAAGGCCACAAAAATAAACAAAATATTGTTATAAAGCGAAAAATGCCACCTAACAATCGACACGACAGTTTTTTGCATGCGGTATATATCAAGTCAGTTTGATATTTGTAATGAATGCTTATAATAATTAATTTACTTATTCATATGGTAAAAATATAGTCATTTCCTCTAGTCATGTATATAAAGAATAATTTGAAATAGTTTAAGCCATAAAAATATACAAAATATTATCGTAAAGCGAAAAATGCTGACTTGATATATACCGCGAGTCACCGATTTGGTTCCGACCGCCTCTTAATTAAAAAGGAATTATGGAATTTTTAATTAAAGCCCTCGAATTCACAAATCATAATCATAACTGACGCTCTTTCAATTCACGATTACATTTTGATTTCTTAATTAAAATTTATTTAATTAAGGATTCCTTTTGATTTTGGAATTAAAGCCCTTTCAATTCACGATTAAATTTTGATTTCTTAATTGAAATTTATTCAATTAAGAATTCCTTTTGATTTTGGAATTAAAGCCCTTTCAATTCACGATCACATTTTGATTTCTTAATTGAAATTTATTTAATTAAGGATTCCTTTTGATTTTGGAATTAAAGCCCTTTCAATTCACGATTAAATTTTGATTTCTTAATTGAAATTTATTTAATTAAGAATTCCTTTTGATTTTGTAATTAAAGCCCTTTCAATTCACGATTACATTTTGATTTCTTAATTGAAATTTATTTAATTAAGAATTCCTTTTGATTTTTTAATTAAAGCCTTTTCAATTCACGATTAGATTTTGATTTGTTAATTAAAATATTTTTAATTATTAATTTAAAAGGAATTGTTAATTAAATAAAACTCTAATTACGAATTCAAAAAGGATTTGTGAATTAAAATTTATTGAAAGCCCAAAATGATTTAAATATTTGCAACCCTGGTTATGATATATCAAGATGAAATACCGTTATTTCAAAATTCTACTATAGACTTTTTGGATTCAATAAAAAAAATAAGTGTCATTAAAATAGTTACAGTTTCATCCTTCTAATATGTAATTAATGTGCTATTTCCGAAATCAATTTTTCTATAAAAATATTAAATTATGAATTCTCATTGAAAAGAATTCTCGAAAAACCAAATCACCAAAATAAAAAATTTAATCTTTAAAACCATAAAAAAAAACAATAAAAATTATAAAAAAAAAATTTTTAATCAATTAAAAAAAAAAAAATTTGAATCAATAAAAAAATTCAAAAAAAAATTTTAAATCAATAAAAAATACAAAAAAAAAAAAATGGAACCGGAGCTTCGTCACGTCCTCGTCGTGGTTCCGGATCTGGCAGAGAGCGAAGCGTATGTGATCAATGATTATCGTTGCGCAATCATACTGGTAAGAACTTTATAAGAGTTTTGAAGAATAGCTGAAACATGATATGTAGTAATCTACTTTAAAAAATCATGCTAGGAATACTTAATTGAAAATTACTTAGTCACTGAGTGACTGACAATTTAGCAATCTTTTAATAAAGTCGTTTGAAGTTGAATAAAAATGGTGTAAAGTGTTTTTTTATGAAAGAAATACTCTAAGGGTAGTTAACGAAAGATAGTACATTCGATCGCGAAATTCTTCACGAGTGTGTCGCCCAATCAGTCTACTACCGAAGTGATAGCTATGTTAGAGACATTTTGATTTATTTCCCGAATGTCTAAAAATAATGGTGCAATGAGCCTATTTTAAAAGAAACACATTAAGGGTACTTATGAAAAAACTTTATAATCCGTTCGTAAAAAATTTTAAAAGTGCGTCGCCCAATAAAGACAGCTGGATTGATAGATTCTTTAGAAAACCTTCAATAGAATCTTGAAAAATTGATAAAAAATGATGCAAACTACTCTAGTTTAAAAAAATACACTGGGGGTAGTTTATAAACAACCCATTGATATGCTTAAAAAAATCTTTGGAGCTATGTTGCCCAATCAAACACAGTCTAAAATAACTGAAATTTTAGAAACCTTTTAATCGAATCGTTAAACGTTGAATAAAAATGGTGCAAAGTGTTTTTTTATGAAAGAAATACTCTAAGGGTAGTTAGCGAATAACAGTATATTCGCTCGCAGAATGTTTTAAGGGTGCATCGTCCAATCAAATTACTACTGCAGTGATAGATATTGTTCAAATCTTTAGTAGCATTTTGAATAAAAAAAAATGGTGCAATACTTTATTGTTATGAATTTTATAGTTATAGGAAAATGTTAAAGAGGTAAAACTTCCACTTTAAATATCTCAGCTTTCCCAAGGGTTAGAAGATTAAATTTTTTTTAAATTACAGGTTTTTTTGCATTTTAAACGATGGTGTAGATTTCGTTTGTTTCCTATAGGAGGCGAATTTCCCGTATCTATGGGCATCCTCCTTTACATCTCTCCCGCTAATTTTAAAACTTATAAAATTGAATATATTAAAATTTTTTTATTAAGGGGATGTAAAACGGACACTATACCTGTACTCATGAATTTGGCCTATCTTTTAATTTTATTGCAAAATTTAAAGAAAAAAATGCTTTAGCTTGTAGTATTTACCACAAAGATTATTCAGTTAAATTTTCTAATAAATTCAGTCATTAGTTTTTCAGAATTTTGGGTTTTGATATTTATTTTAAAATTTTTAGATTTTGTACAACAAACCTAATATTATGAAAAAGTACACTAAAAAAAAATTTGGTCATATTAATAAAAATTTATTTGAATTGATTAAATAATTTTACCGATATAAATAGATAGATAAATATTACTTTATTTTGTAAAAAGAGTACAAAAAGGCGTGTAATACATGAAATAATAAGTAATAATTCTATATAAAGTATTGCACATAATAAGATAAGATATCACAGTCAATTATTAAAATTAATATATAATACTGTATCAGTAAGTCACCATGTGAAAGTGATATCACAGAATATTCTAAATACACGCAGAAAACACCCTACTAAAAAATCTCAGGTAAGAAATCACCTGATTTCTCAGGTGATTAATCATGCCAAAATCTCATGTGACGATTTTTTTGGTTTTTACACGTTTTAAAGCATACTTAGTCAATTGCGAACTATTTATGAAAATTTTTGAAAAATTTGGTCTTAGAAAAAATTTTGACTTATTTTACAAAAAATTTCAAAAATAGTTCGCAATTGACTAAGCATGGTTTGAAACGTGTAAAAACCAAAAAAATCATCACATGAGATTTTGGCATGATTAATCACCAGAGAAATCAGGTGATTTCTCACCTGAGATTTTTTAGTAGGGCAGATTACAATAATAAACAGTCTTAAATATCTATCAGTCATAGAATTAAAATACATGATTTAAAAGAGGAATCACTGTCATGACATCAATAAAAATAAAATTGAACAATACTATAAAAATAAAATTGGATAATACAATAAAAAAGTAATAGTAAATAATTAAAAAATAAAATAATAATAACATTTAAAGAATAAAAACTTACTACCGAAGATGTCATGACTTCTAATAAAAACAGAACCACTCATTCTTTCCGCATACATTCATCCATCATTCACGCTAATAAATACATTTACACCTTAAATCTTTATATAGGACAAAACAAAATAAATTAACATGAAAATTAAAATACTTAAAATTAATTTCACTTGAGGTCGAGTAAGTACCTCCTCAAAGCCGACTTAAACCTGCCGAGCGATGGAAGATTTTTTATATCAACAGGCAGGGAGTTCCAAAAATGCGCACCTTGAACTTGAAAGGAATTTCTTCCAGTCTCAGTACGCATGAAGGGCACCGCGAAGTCCTTAATCTCTCCCCTAGTGGCTACCCTAGGTACATATCTAGTGAAGAGACTCACTAGATACTCGGAAGTATTCATGCGCACGATTTTGTACATAAGTACAGCCATAAAATACTGTCTCCTTGAATCAGTACGCAGCCAACCAAGCGCAGCTCTATGAGGAGAGATATGATCGCCCATTCCTACGCCTAATACATATCTCACACATGAATTTTTTAGTCTTTGTAATTGTCTTCTCAACCCCTGCGAAGTATCAAGCAGAACTACTGAGCAGTAGTCGAGGTGTGGAAACAGCATGGCGGCTGCGAGTCGGTACGCCTCAGTGGTGTACCGACGAAAGGACCGTAAACTATACATTATCCTATTAAATTTTTTAGTCACCATATTAATGTGCGGCTCCCAAGACAATTTAGCGTCAAGCACAACACCAAGGCTCGTAACGGTATCAGAGAGAGATATGCCGACACCTCCCTCAAGCTCAATCGTTCTTGGTTCACCAGCATAAAAATCATTAATAAAACGACTACTTCCAAAAACGATCGCCTTAGTTTTGCTTGCATTTAATGTGAGAGAAGCATCGATAGCCCATCCCGACGCCGCCCTGGCCGCCCTCTGCATAATACGAATACCTTGATTTAGATGTTCATAAGGGACCTGAGTATATATATATATATTTATTTATTTTAACCTTCAGGCCCAGAAATGGACTTTTTACATATAAAATAGCTACATAATACATAATACTTTGTACATACATTAATTAAAATTACATCATTTACACATCATTATATTACATAAAAAATACATTTCGTAAACTTTTAAATTAGGTGATTCTTACAATTGAAATTTTAACATTTTAGTTTTATAATCTTTGTAAACATTTCTACATTTTTTACACTTTATTCATTTACTTAATTTTTCTTTTTCACACTTTATTTTACAGTTTCTCTACCTTTTTTCGTTCTTTTACAGTCTATTTATTAGTCTACTTTGTTCTTACTTTTCTTTCTATTATTTTGTTTTGCCCTTTTAACACATTAAGTCTCCTCATGATTTTCGTTCATTTTCTCACTTTTTTATTCACATATCATCACTTATCATTAGATTTTTCAGTCTCTTTTCCTCCTTTTCTATAAACTTAAAGAACTGTACTATTTCCTTAAATCCTATCTCATTTAATATCTTTTCATCTTTCCACCTCTGTGTAATCTTCAACTCTTCTCTTTTTTCTTTTGTTGCCACACATTCTTCCAATAGGTGTTTCATATTGCTGATTCCTTTTCGACACAGATGACACTTTTTCTCGTTTTCTTCAAACCAATATCTGTTTACCCTTTCAACGTTTTCACATCTTATTCTTGCTATCGTGCTTATATCCTTTCCTCTGTTGTTTGTCTTTAGGTATGTTGGTAAATCATTTTTAACTATTTTACTGTACATGGGGTTATATCTTGCCTCTTTGATTTTTGCCATGAATATTTGGTTTTCAATATCTTTACCTCTTAGCATTATTTCTTTTTGTATATCCTGGCCCAATTCCTTTCTTAGATCTATCTCTAACGTGCTATAACCTAGACTGTTGTAAAATTGTTCTCTTTCTTTACTATATATCTCTTTTTCTTCCATCACCTTCTTTTCTTCCCAGCACCATTTTGTTATTCTATTTTCTTGATTTTTGGAGATTTTGTCCTCATAATTCATAGCCCTTTTTGCCCATTCCATTCTCATCTTATTTTCATTCGTTTCTTTGTATAGTATATACCTAGGCGTACAATTTTAAAATAGTACTAATTTTAAAATCCATCTTAAATAATCCGTTTTCACTTTTTCCAATTCTTTTCTTTCGGACCAGCCCCAAACTTCTGCCCCGTATGCCATCACACTTTTTACTAGATAGTTGAACAGCATAATTCTTCTTTTAAAATCACCATTACATCTATATTCACCTAAACCTCATGTTTTTCTTGCTGCTATGTTTCCTTTTTTCTTACGCTCCTCTAAGTGATCCTTATAGTCACTCGCACCATTAAACGTGAACCCTAGATATTTAAACTTCCTCACTTCTTCTATTCTTTCATTTTTCCATTTCCAGATTTCTTGTTTCTCCTTTCCTCTTTTGTTAAAAACTAATACTTTAGATTTTTCTATACTCACTATCAGTTTTCTTTCGTTACAAAATTTCCTTAGAGTTCCCATCATATCTTCCATAGCCTCTTTTCCATTTGCTAATAAGACTATATCATCTGCATAAGCCAATGACCAGATTCTTTTATCTCCTATCTTAATACCTCCTGCATTTCTTTTTTTTAATTCCTCTTCCAATCCTGATATGTATAAACAAAACAGAATAGGACTTAGTAAATCACCTTGCCTGTGTCCTTTTGTAGTCCAAAACTCATCTGTGAATCCTTCTTCTGTTCTTATTCTTAATCTTGTTTCTTCGTAAATTCCTTTTATTTTTTCTATCAAATATTTACTAATTTTCTTTTCTTCCATTATCCTCCATAATACCGCTCTATCCACTGTGTCGAATGCCGCTAAGATCTATAAAAAATGCGTATATTTTTTCTTTTTTTACCTTTCCTCTCTGTGTGACATGGTTCAAGATAAAGACGTTGTCCATAGTTGATCTGCCTTTCCTAAAACCAGCTTGACCATCTTCTAAAATATTTTTTTCTTCTATTTCTTTAACCAATCTTGCTCTAATGACCTCTGCATATGTTTTATATGCTTTTGGTAACAGTGAGATCCCTCTGTAATTCCTGACCTCATTTCTATCACCTTTTTTGTGCAGGAGTATTATGATTCCAGTTTTCCACTCATCCGGCATATTATCTCCATCCCAAACTTCACCTATAACACATACCAAGTTGTCAATCAGATCATTACCTCCATAGATCCAGTCTCAGGCCTTATTTGGTATGCCGTCAATTCCTTTCTTCTTTTTTAGACCTCTTATTGCTGTGTATATTTCTTCCGCCTTTACCTTTCCCTCTTCACCCTTTTCTTCTTCTATATTTCTTTTCTCACCAACTTCTTTCGTTGGGACGCCATCCAATAAATTTCTAGAATGAATTAACCATTCCTCTTCTTTTATCTGGTTGTACATAATTGTTTTCTTTTTCTTGATCTATTTAAAAATTTCCAAACTTGATTTTCATTTCGAAGTTCTCTTAACTCTTGCTCTTCATATTCTCTAAAATCTTTATTGTTATAACACATTTCTCTCCATTCTTTTCTCATTTGTGTGTATATCTCTTTCCTCAGCTTGCCTCTTCTCCATTGTTTATACGTTCTTATAACTTTTCTTTTTTTCTTTGAGCACTCTTTGTCCCACCATCTTTTCATTCCAATTTTCCATTTTTTTTATTTTTACCTCTTTTTTTATCATTGCGTTTCCAATCGCGTTTTTCATGGCTGCCCATCTCTCTTCTGCCTTATCGTTTTCTTCTCTTCCAAATTCTAAGTTTTCCGTGCTAGATCTGAAAATTTCAATACTTTCCTCATTCCATAATATAATTTGCTTAGTACTCTTTTCCTTAGTGGTTTTGTTTCTTTCTCTGTTCCTTTGTTCTTTAACCTCTTCTTTCAACAACACCGATATTGGTGTGTGATCAGATTCTATTCTTTCCTCAACTTTGAAATTTACCTCCTCTTTCCATACTTTGTCATTTACTATGGCATAGTCGATCACTGTGCTCCCTCTTGCGCCTATAAAAGTGAATTCATCTTCTTCATTACCTTCTGCTAAACCATTTAGAATAATCCAGCCTTTGTTGTCTAACCAATCTATCATTTTTTTCCTCCATTTCCTATTGTTTTATCTTTGCTGGGTCTTTTTAAAATCTCTTCATTTTTTTTATTTCCAGTTACTCCTCCTTCTTCACCGATTCTTAAATAAAAACCCCCTCCAATAATAATTTTTCCTTCTTCAGTAAATTCTATTTCATCTAATTTTTTGTATATATTTTCCATCCCTCCTGAGTTGTAAATTGTGTATATATAGTTTATTCCTAAACTTTCTTTTACTTCTGATTTAATTAGACCTTCCTCTAATACATAACCTAACTTTTCTTCCTTATACCACTTTTTTTTTACTCCTATTATAAAACCTCCTTTAGCCCTTCCTTTCTTTTGATAACCTTTCCTCTATTTTCTTGCAGTCTTTTTCTTCAACCCATGTTTCCATAAGACTTATAAAGTCTGCCTCGTATACCAATTTCCAAAAATCACTATCTTTATTGTTTATTCCAGCTACATTTCAGAACATAATTTTTTTGCTATTTTTGTCTCGAGCCTTACCTCCTGTATTTTGTTTCCATTTCTGGTTTAATTGAAACCCGATTCGTTATTTTCTGTTACTTCCTCACTAGTTTGATTCTCTTTTTCTTCACTATTTCTTTTTAACCATTCTTCAATTTCATCTCTATCCTCCCATCTTATCCATTTGTTGTCCAAAAATACTTTGCCTCTACCTATTTTAATCGTTGTACCTTTATCTTTTAGTTGTCTGGCTCATACTCTTATTTCTTTCTGTATCTCCCTTTCCTCAAAATCCATATCATTTTCAATATAAATAGTTGATCCTTTTAATCTATGCTTATTGCTCATTACCTCATTTTTTGCTTTCCATGATCTTAGTTTCACAACAATGACATTTCCTGCTATCCTTGCCTCTATTATTTCCACATTCACTTTTAATCTATCTTGAAAGAATTCATTTGTTCGTTTTATTATATCTTCACTTGCATGTAAATAAATCCCTCTGATAACTATATTGTTCATTTTCTCTTGCCTTTCCTTAGCTACCAGCATTTTCTTTACTTTCCATACCTCTCAATCAGACAAGTTTGTACTCGTAGCGCTGACTCTGATTACGCCGCTTCTTATGCTCTTGCTGCTTTTAGCGCTACCACTACTAGCAGTACTCCATACTGAGCCTGTCTCCCCTTTTTCTTCTTCAGTCATGTCTCCTTCCGACTGTATGTCTAGTGCCCTGCGCATATATTCCTCTCTCTGTCTTTCTTGCGCTTCTAATTCTGCTATCTTTTTTCTAAACTATCCATTCTTTCGGACATTTCCACTTCTTTTTGTTTTAATTCTACTTTTATTTTTTCAATTTCTAATCTTTCACGTTTTAAAACTTTTAATTCTTCTGTCATTTTCTCTTTTAAGTCTATCATAATTTGTACTTCGCTAAACACTTCATTTTTTTCATTAAATTTTACTCTCCTTAATTCGCCGCTTTTGTCTAATGTTAGTTGTCCTTTTCCTAATGTTTAATTTTTTATAGCACTTTTTGTTGGGTCTTTTTTATCAATGTTATCTTTTTTATTATCTTTTTTAGAATCGTCCTTTTTTTCATTTTCATCACCACCACTATTTCGAGTTTCCATTTTGACCGTTTTATTCTCACTCTTTTCTTTGTTCAAAACCACGCTTTCTATCAAACCTAACCTCTTTCTGTTACTCTTCACTTTAAACTTTATTTATTTTTCCTACACTATTTTTACACTTCTTTTACTATTCCGTTCTGTATCACCTTTATTTCAGCTTCACTTTTAAAACAATCTCAGTCTTTTTTGCTTCTTTTTTCTAATATTTCAACAATAAATCTCGGGAACGCCCGACAATGCGTGCTCTCTCTAGCACCGGCATGCAAAAAGCCCCATAAGGGACCTGAGTATAGATTTGGAGGTCGTCAGCATATAATATGTGCTTGACAAAACAGGCGTCGAGCGTGTCACGTATGTTATTAATGTCAAGGCAGAACAACAGAGGCCCCAGCACTGAACCCTGTGGAACTCCTTGATTGGTTGTTAGCCAATCCCAATCCTCTTTTAAATGTGTAGAAACCATTTGTTTTCTACCTGATAAATAGGAGCTGATCCACTCGAGTGCAGCCTTGGAAAACCCCATCGATTTAAGCCTCGCAAGCAATTTGGAAGGAAAGATCGTGTCAAATGCCTTACTAAAGTCAAATAGAAGTAGTATCGTGGCAAGTTTCTTGTCAAGACCTGATCTTATGTCGTCTGTAAGTTTAAGTATGGCAGTCTGCGTAGAATGATGCTTTCTGAAGCCAGTCTGCAAAGAGTCAAGTATTTTGTGTGTCATAATATACTCCTGCAGTTGGTCATGGGCAATCTTCTCGAGAACCTTTGAAAGCAAACATAATATTACTATGGTCCTAAAATCTTTAGGCATTTCAGGTGCAGGGCACTTCTTTAAAGGCACAGTGCGTGCGCGCTTCCAAAGGCAAGGGAAGACCCCTCGTGCAAAAGAGGAATTGAACAGAGTCACAAGATGCTCTCCAATAACCGGTAGTGCTTTAAGTATCACACTCTGCGGAATGCCATCCTCGCCACAAGCCTGTGATGAAAAATGCGAAATCGCAAGGATTACATCATTAATATTAATTGGCTTAAAGGCAAAACCACTTTCACTATACTCAGAAAGAATCCTTTTACGTTCCGCAGTATCATCGTGTGGCGAGACTGACACCCCTGCAAAATGTGCATTAAGCTCATCTGGAGTGAATCCATTCAAATATACACTAAATAAAAAATTTGTTTGATTCCATTAAAGACGTTTTTTTCTTTTAAATAAAAAATTATTCAAATTAAATAAATTATTTAGTTTTATTAATAAAATAGTTATTTTAGGTAAATAAATATTCATTCAATTTGAATATTGAGCTTTGTAAATCGAAATAAATATTTATTTGAGTTGATAAATTATTTGTTTATAATAAATAAATTGTTTCGTTTTATTGATAAAATATTTATTCAAAGCAAATAAATATTCATTCAATTGAAATCAATATTTGTTTGAATTAAAAAAATATTTGGTTGATCCAAATGAATTATTTGGTTACATTAATAAAATATTCCTTTAAAATAAAAAAATACTAAGCCAATTTGCTTATTGATTCAAACAAATAATTTTATCAATATTTATACAGTATTTAATTATAGTAATCCACATTACTGTTTACCACCAATGATGATGATGACCAACAGTCTAGAACAGATGTATATTGTGAAATTTATTTGCTTTTAAGGTGGTTCTCCCATGCAGGTCCGTTTGTTGCGGGCGCTTAGCCAGGGGCCCGATACATTCTTAGTATTATGAATAAAAAATTCATTCTAAACACTTTATTAATAAATATTAAGTAAATTTATGCAATATTTTTAAATAATACGTAATTTTATAAAATTTGATTATTTATACGTTCCTGAACATATTGGAGTTCTGGCAACGTTGTGAATTTCGGTTTGTTATATTATTATTTGTTACATATGGTTAGACTCATTGTAACCTAAGTAAAATGTCATATTTTCGAAAGAAACGAGATGCGTGTTTACATTTGGATTCCATAGCGTTGTCAAGTATTACAGAATCGTCATTTAAATTATTTTTTTCAATTTGTTTTTTTTTAATATTCAATATCTTTTTAGATGATTCATCAACCTACTACTTTTTTTATATGTTCTAAATCTATGAATTCTGCAGAATTCAATAAATAGTTTTTTATTAATATATGTTCATTTGAAATGATAAAAATATTAAGTTTAAACATGAAATTAAGGGTTAGAATACAAAATTATATCATGAAACACTCAATTTTTGTAATATATGTGTGCATATGTTTGTAGAATAATTGAGGGCGCTATCATCGACTATATATGTATTGTAAAGCGCTCCCGAAAAGTAGAGTTAGACTAGCCTTGAGCAAGCACACGGGAAACATTTCGCACGTACAGCGACGGTGACTAGGTTGTGCGGCACGATGCCGGCACTAGATTTCAGGTGTCGAGATGGCGTGACAGTCAAAGCTATAGCAACGCACGCTTAACATATGTGACTTTGCCTTGTTTTACACAGTAGCGCCCCTCGTGCATCTCAAGGCAAGCGTTGACATTCTACAGAGATAGCCACTGTAACGAAGTAACATCGGCACCGTATTTTTCGGTGCCGATGCAGCAGACGCACGATGTCTCACAAGCACACTTCCTTAACGTGCCAAATGTTTTCCGTGCAAGCATGTACGTGTAAGCTATAGGAGCTACTACATTGTATATCAGTTAACATCTAATTAAACGTTTATATAATAATAAAGATATTAGTTATTATCATACCTCTCCACCACAACATAACAATTGGCGACGAGGATTAAAAAGTGTAAAGATCATAGGGATCGAAAAGAAAAGGAAAAGAAAAAAAAATGGCACTCGAAGAAAAACAAAGAGAACTGACAACGTATAACGGATTTGAATAATTATCGCCAACAGTTGGTAACGTTTGAAGCAGAGTTGAATCAAGAAAAGTTAAGGCTCGAAAAACAAAGAAAAAAGATGGAAGCTGCTCAAGGGTTGTTGTCAGTAGCACAAAACACAAATCAACAGGCAACGACAACAGTGGTAAAAGGTACCATAGGCAATATATCTGAATTTGCCTTAGATGATGATTGGACTTTATGGTGTGAGAGGTTGCAAATGTATTTTAGTGCTAACGAAGTGAGCGAAAACAAAAAAGTGTCCTTGTTATTGACATTATTAGGAAAAGACGGTTACGCACTTCTAAGAAATTTGACAACGCCGGAATTGCCAGCGCAGTTGTCGTACGAACGTCTAAAGGAGACTATGAAAAATCATTTACAGCCAGCGCCGAGTGTTATAACGGAACGTTATAAATTTAAAGAGTGCAGACAAAGGGATGACGAAGATGTTAAAATGTTTCTGGCAAAACTCAAAAAGTTGTCTACACATTGTAAATTTGAACAGAACCTAGAAAATAGTATAAGAGACCAATTCGTATGGGGTCTATCAAGCGAAGCTATCAAGAAAAGGCTGTTAGGAGAAAGAGATCTATCCTATCAAAAGGCAGTAGAACTAGCATTTGCATTGGAATCAGCGAGAAAGGATGCCGCGGAAATACACTCATCAAACGGTAGCAATAGCACAGTAAATTACGTCGCAACAAAGGGTAAGACGACAGACGCGAAGAAGAAAAATGCTGGTATAAAGACGTGCTACTGTTGCGGGAAGCAGAATCATTTATCTATAAATTGTAAGTTTAAAAACTATGACTGTAATCAATGTGGTAAGAAAGGTCATTTACAAAGTGTTTGTAAGAGTAAGTTGAAATCGCAGAAGCCAGTGAAACAAAACGGTGATAAAGTATTACCAAGCGTATCGAATCATAGATCGCATAACTTCTTAGAAGAAGTTGAAAGCTTACAGGGCGATTTTGATAATTTGTTTCACTTAGAAGGGGGAAAAATTAATAACACGGGAGATGTTGAACCTATAACGGTCGAATTAAAAGTTGAAAATTGTTGTTTAACTTTTGAAGTAGATACTGGCTCCCCGATTTCAGCGATCTCAACAGCGATATATAATAAACAAGAACGCTTACAAATGTTAAAATTAAAAGAAACATCGCCTTTATTTAAATCGTATCAGGGTAATATTATCAAACGAAAGGGTATTTTAAATGTTGATGTGAGTTACAAAGGTAACACAGCTAACTTAGATTCATTTGTGATCGATGGAAATAGTGTACCAATAGTTGGACGGCAGTGGTTAAAGATACTCGGTATTGTTGTTATTGACAGTCAAAGTGACAAATATATTAAATCGTTAACAGCGACGCAAATTGATACCAATAAAATCATAAGTAAATTTAAAACAGTTTTTGAAGATAGGTTAGGTACATATTCTAAAGGGAAATTTACGTTACAGTTAAAAGAAGGGGCAAAGCCAATATTTTGCAAGCCACGGTCGGTACCTTATGCATTGCGCGAACGGATTGATAATGAATTAGTTAGATTAGAGAAAGCTGGTATTATTGAATCGGTAACAACAAGCGACTGGGCGACTCCGATAGTGCCCGTACTTAAGTCAAACGGACAGGTCAGACTATGCGGTGATTTTAAAATTACCTTGAATCCATATCGTGTATCGGACTTGGCAACGAAAATGTCGAAAGCTAAAGTTTTTTCTAAATTGGATCTCGCGCACGCGTACCAACAAGTTGAGTTGGACGACGAATCTAAAAACTTAGTTACGATAACGACGCATAAAGGACTGTTTAGATATAATAGACTGACGTATGGTGTAGCTCCAGCGCCAGGTCTATTTCAGCATGAAATGGAAAAAATCCTGTCGGGCATCGAAGGTGCGACGGTGTATTTCAATGATATTTTTATTTTCGGTGAAACGCAAAATGAACACGATAGTTCATTACATAAAGTATTAACACGTTTTAGTGAGTGCGGTTTAACGGTTAAGCTTGAAAAGTGTGAATTAGGAAAAACGTGTATACAATTTTTAGGTTATGAGATTGATAGTGAAGGGTTGCATGTTTCTAAAAATAAGGTAGATGTTATATTAAACATTCAAAGACCGCAAAATGAAACCGAATTAAAATCATTTCTAGGATTATTAAATTATTATGCAAAGTTCATTAAGAATTACGCTCGTATAGTTAGCCCGTTATATGAGTTATTAAGACGAAATATTAAATGGGAGTGGACTAAGGAAAGAGAGGAAGCTTTTCAATCAGCTAAAGCGCGCTTAGCATCGTGCGAAGTCTTAGTTCACTATCGAATGGATATACCGGTTAAAATAACGTGTGATGCTTCTCCAAAAGGACTAGGCGCGGTGCTTTCACATGTATTTCCGAACGGCGTAGAACGTCCAATTGCGTTTGCATCGCGAGTACTTACGTCGACTGAGAAACATTACTTACAATTAGACAGAGAAGCGTTAGGGTTAACGTTTGGTGTAAAAACTTTTCACCAGTATGTATATGGGAAGAATTTTATTCTTGAAACCGATCATAAGCCATTAATATTTATTTTTGGGCGGTGTTTTTATCAGGTTATGATTTTACTATACAGCACATAAAAGGTTTTAAAGCTAAGAAGGGAGGATTGTAATATATGTGTGCATATGTTTGTAGAATAATTGAGGGCGCTATCATCGACTATATATGATCATATCTCCACAACTTTTAATCTTTTGGTGATATGTCATTTTACAGCTGTCACTGGGTAGCGAATGATGCACACTATTCAAACTAGGTTCACACCTTTTGTACAATCTTGTTCCTCTATTTTTTATGTATATAGTGAATGTGCCACCAATGCTCCAGTAGATATTTCTATAAAACGTAAATTTTTACATGGATAAAAGTTCGGAAATTTTATCCATGTAAAAATTTTCGTTTTATAGAAATATCTACTGGAGCATTGGTGGCACATTCACCATATACATAAAAAATAGAGGA
Source organism: Anastatus disparis (assembly GCA_017163975.1). NCBI lineage: Eukaryota > Metazoa > Arthropoda > Insecta > Hymenoptera > Eupelmidae > Anastatus > Anastatus disparis. Next base: position 99,180 of record JAFFSR010000143.1, read on the forward strand.
ACAAGATTGTACAAAAGATGTAAACCTAGTTTGAATAGTGTGCATTATTCGCTACCCAGTAACAGCAGTAAAATGACTTTTCAAAAACATTATAAAAAAATTAAAAGTTGTGGAGATATGCTCATATGTATTGTAAAGCGCTCCCGAGAAGTAGAGTTAGACTAGCCTTGAGCAAGCAAGCATGCACGTGTAAGCTATAGAAGCTACTACATTGTATATCAGTTAACATCTAATTAAACGTTTATATAATAATAAAGATATTAGTTATTATCATACCTCTCCACCACAACATAACAATTTCAAAATCATTATTTTCTATTATTTTATCGATAAGTGAGTTTGAAATTTAATAGATATAGGTTTTATCTACGACCTCCTAAATTTTGATAATATTTTGTTTATTTATGTCTTCATGAAAGAACCATCTTAAGTTATGTATATATACGACAATTATATTAAGATTTTGACATTAAGAGCAGGCCGGATTCGCTGTCCTTGTCTAATTAGCATTTTTGTTATTTACTCAAGTATTAATCGGTGTATCTGCAAATTGAAGGTTAAGCGCAATAGATATTATTATTACAAATATTTATGCACAAGAAAAAAAAAAATCTATCGCTTTGTTTTTGAGAAAAGTAAGGAACGCGAAAATATTATAAACATAATCTTTTACTTCGGCGTTCCTTACTTTTCTCAAAAACAAATCGGTCGATTTTTTTTTTCTTGTGCATAGATATTCATAATAATAATATCTATTGCGATCAACCTTTATTTTGAAGATACACCGATTAATACTTGAGTAAATAACAAACAACTCAATTGTTACTCGGTCGGTATCAGGTTCTACTACGGCCTGCTGTTGATATACGCTTTTTACTACTATCGCAAACATCAAATAATCTGACATAGATATCGCTCGCTTTACAATTTAATTATCTTCGAATTTTAGTTTCCTTATATATCAACCTGGAAGATCTCCAAACACTTGCGAGATTCAGAAAAGAGAAAAATTAACGATGCCACCAAGCGGTTACATCATTGAGGTAGTATACTACTGAATAGAAATATCGAAGAGAATATCATGAAATTCAGTAAATTGTTAGATTTATGCATCAAAAAGACTCAGTTAAATTTTTAGAGACCGGGGTTGGTTTTGAGCGAAGATATCGCTAATTATTTTTTCGCATAATTAACATTGTCTCTTATGGAAAATTGCACTTATACAATTTTTCTTATGTTATATTTATAAAGTTAGTAGAGAGATTTTAAAAAATCTTATTGTAATATGAAGAAAAATATCTAATAGTCATTTTACAATTTTAAAAATATTGTTTGGTTGGTTATTACTTAATAAAAAGTTATAATATATTTAAAAAAATAACGTTTTCCTCCATCAATATTTTAACTTGACAACGTCGCAATCAAATATATAGATATATTGTGCGTCTGCTCAGCAGAAACATGAATATATTCAGATCATCGTTGTACCATGTCTGCTGAAACGATGTTATTTAATAGTTGTGCTAAAAATGACGAAAAGAAAGAAAATCCTAAGCGTTTTTATTGGAAAGGAAAGAAAGTTTCGGAAAAAGTTTATAACCATCGACTAAAATTACAAACGCTAGTGAAAAACACTAAAAAAATTAGTGAAGTGAAAAATAACCTGAAAAATAACCTGAAAAATACAGAGATGGGCGTTGTAGTAGAATGTCGACGAATTGTAAGCATAAATCATATAGCAAAAGAAATGTTCTGTATTAATTGTAAATCTAGATTACATTTATCAGAAATCGAGCAAGAACAACAGCATGGATTAGCATCGATCTTTTATATTCGTTGTGAAAGTTGTAAACGTATTAGTACTATTACTACTGATACTCAACACAAGACATAAAAAAATAATACATATTTTGATACCAACACGAAAGCAGTTATTGGTTAGTATTAACACAAAATATGTGTGTGTGTGTGTGTGTGAAAAAGTTAAATATATTAATTTACAAAATTCTTTTTAGGCACTTTAAATGCAGGGATGGGTCATACACATTTTAACAAGCTACTCGCTGCTTTGAATATGTCGGCATTATCTTGGAGCACGTACAAAGCATATGAAAGTGAAGTTGGTCTTCTTATTGAAGAAATGTCTAAAGAAAGTTGTAAACAAGCAACTTTACAAGAAAAACCACTAGTAATTGAGAATCTTGATGAAATAGAAAAGTTATTGTAAGTTTGAAGCTTACGTTCAAACTTTTTCATCACTGTTTTTTAATATAGTTCATTGAATTGTAAATAAATATATCAGTAAAATTTTAAATTAATTTTTTAATCACACGTTTTATAACCAAAATAAAAATACAATTTACATATCAATTATTACCCATAGAGACTAATATATACACTGATCTATTTATTTACAGTATCGTGTGTTGTAATTAGTAACTTTTGGCATTTTTTTAAATTTTATTTTCATCAAAATTTAAATTTTTTAAATATGTTAATATTTTAATAAAAAGCAAATACTTCAGATAATTTGTATAAAATTTTTCCTTCCATCTTTCATTTTCCCTTCTTTCAGACCTCCACATTTGAAAATAAATTATATTTTTCCAACGCTACCTGATGATTGTGATGTCATGAGTATTAGTAAAGACCATTTAATGAAGCATTTAGTACGTTTATTTGTACTTTTTGATTTCAGGTAGAAGCTACGATAGCCTTAGTGGAACTGGTACTTTTATTGGCTATTTTACTGGCAAAGTATTAGCGTTTATTAATTTAAACAGAAAATTTAAAAGCTGTGATCAGAATGTTCCTCTTGATAGACATATTTACAGGAAGAACTTTGAAGGTTCGGCAAAAGCGATGGAACCTTATGCGGCTGGTCAACTTGTTAGTAATAATCCCATTTTTGTTGAATGTAATGTTAAAGTTGGTGGTGTTGGTGCTGATAATGACAGCGGAGCAATTAAAGCCATGAGAGATTTATACAATCATGAAATATTTAAGCACTCAGATAAAAATCATACCTCTAAAGATGTAGTAAGTGAATTGTATAGAATAAAGAATAAGCATAAAGAATTAAACAACAAAGAAATAGCTTATATTAAAAAATGTTTCAATTACTGCGTAAGTCAACATAAGGGTGATCCTATTGCTATGTCTAGTGCTTTGAAAAATATACCTTATCACTATTTTAATAAACATGACAACTGCGGTGATTGGTGTGGGTATTTAAAAAATCCTAGCACATACACACATTCAGTAATTGGCGATGGTTTTCAAGATGAAAAATTATTTGAAGATTTAAAATGTTTGTTTGACACTTTGACGAAGAAGACTTCTCAATTTTCTGCTGGAATATCAACTAATGCAAATGAGAACTTGAATAATATAATTGCTAGTTTTGCTCCAAAATCACGTATGTACAGAATGTCTGCATCAGGTAGTCAGCGTACTGCATGTGCAATCAATAAAAAAAACGATGAGCAAATGTACCGCGTTGATTTAAATGTCAAATTAACATTATCACCTGGTAAACACATATTACGACATGCAAATCGAGTAGATACATTTACTGAAAAAAGATACCAACAACAGTCAACTATAGAAGCCAAAAAACGTCGTTTGGAAAATAAAAAGTTAAGAAGTGAACTTAAAAATAAAAGAGAAAAGTCTGAAGGTACAACTTACCAAAGTAATATTGGATTATTGAGTGATTGTGATTTATTAGTACAAAATATTGATATTGATGAGAATCAACCTTACATTGTGGTATTATTCGATTTAGAAACTAGTGGGTTAGATAAAACTGCTGATATATTGCAAATTGCTGCAAAAGATAATGATTTTGAATTTTCAGCTTATATTGATAATTTCCCAAAGAAAATTATATCAGAAAATGCTAGTTTAGTGCATAAGTTAACATACTTAAATGGTAAGCTGCAATATAAAGGAGAACATGTGATAGGAATGAGTCTTAAGGACGTAATATTTGCATTTTATAAGTTTTTATGTATTTCTAAAAAGAAATGTATTTTGACTGCACATAATTGCAGTTTCGACTATCCTAGATTATTAAGAGCAATAAAATTAGTATCGATGGAAGAACAATTCAAAAATATTGTTGAAGGGTTTGCTGATACGCTGTGCTTAATAAGAAAAAAAACTGGAAGAAATGGTAAAGGTCAAAATAAACTTAAAAAGCTTGCATTAGATTATAAAATTGATGCTTCTGACGCTCATAATGCTATATCTGATGTGCAAATCTTACATAAATTATTAATTAAACTAAAAATAACTAGCACAGATGTAATTAATGTTTGTACAAATTGGAATGATCTTGGGAAGAAAAAAAAAAAAATCAGTTGAAAAAAGATCAGTTACAAGAAAAAAAAAGGGCTTTGTTGGAGTTGAATCCATTAGGTGATTGCACATCAAGAGGAATGCGATTAAAAATGGTTTCTGCTAAGATTAGTTATTCTATGATTTTAAATGCTTTTCAAAAATACAAATATTTAGGTGTTAAGAATCTTTTAGGCGAAGATGAAAATAATGTTATTAAAGTCACAAAGAATAAGAAAATATTACAAAGTATATTCGATAGTTTATGTAAAAATAACACCCAGAGTATTTGAGAAATTATATTATTTATTATATTTGAAGTTGATTTTATTTTATTTTTGTCAAAGACATATTATGAACAGTTGTAAACAGAAATAAAATATTTATTGTTTAATTAATTTCATTGTATTTAATTTAAATCGTTTTCTATAAATATAATATTTTATTAAATTAAAAGAATAATTTTAATAAATCATGTCTAATTATTTTTATTATATATAAACGGTCAAATAAAGTTCCTATGTAATTTGTAAAATCTTATAAATTGTATATATATATATAATCTCAAATCGCGCGCATGTATCAAATGGAACAACGTTGCCACATCTACTACTACGTGTATCAATCTCTGACTTGACTTGCATTTGTCTAATACAGTCGGTAGTATACTACCTTAAACCATCAAACTCATTAGAATTCGATGCCATCTTGGCTAGCCACAATATCTTTCCGATCGGGAAGTTTGTCGCTCTTATATACAAACTGAGACCTCCCAGCGCTTGCGAGAACACGAGTTTTCGGGTTTCACCCAGCGGCTAGTCGCCTTACTGGCCCCTTGCTCCAGAGTGATAAATTATATAGTACTATCTTTGTTTGGTACGTTAATTTTATACATGCTAAAGAAAGACAGCAATATGTGGTATATCGTTCGGGAGCAACCCCCGTGGTCGGCTTTCTCCCGTCAGTTACCCGATGATGTTAAATCGCACCTTAAAGCATATACTACTGGAGGATGCACGTTTATGGAAAGAGTGTAGACCTTAGAGCATATACTACTGGGAAAGCACGCCTGAACAAAAAGTGTAGACGATATTGAGAGAGAGAGATAGATATTTAAATTTATTAACTGTACATTATGTTGTACAACAAAAATAATACAAATTCGTAAGTATATATATATAAAATGAGATACTAAGTAAAAATATAATTAAAATAATGATACAGTAATTAAAATAATTAAAGCCTAGCTCGGAGCAGAGGCTCATTCTCAAGGGAAAGGTAGTGCGAATATGTTGATGCCTTGAATAATGCCAACGATGAAGAATCTCTTAAAGATGATGGTAGACCGTTCCATAGTTGCGATGACACAACCAGGAACGATCTTTGGTGATACTCGGTAGATGAAAAAGGAATGGTTAACGGTCTCACATCACCCCTCAGTGTCCTCACAGGCTGGCTCCACAAATATCCCAGTGTCAGATGTTAAGTGGTTACATCGTCGTTGGCTGATATCAATGAGAGCTTTGCTAAAAAAGCATCCAAGTCGTCATCCGATGCAACACGAATGGCTGCATCCTCCTTCTTCCTTCTGACGAAGATCTTACCATCACGCACAAATGTAAGGAAGTTGTACCTCTTATCTTTGGCCTTCCTGAGCACTCTCAACTTCAGTTGGTGCAATGAGTGTGGCAGATATTCATTGATGTTGATCAAGGAAGGAGTAAGTGTTTCCACTGATAAAGTTCCCTGCAAAAGATAACTCCTGATCTTTGAGGTATGAAGGCTACCCATCCTGATCTTTGCTCCGATGACAGATCGCGCCAACGAGGCACTCTTCATAGTGACGAGCAATGGCGTCGTAAGCAGCGGAGGACCAACTTGAGATGTTGTTGCAGAAGGAGCAGTACTATCATCAGTACTACGAGCTGTAGCAGGTCGCGACAAAGGTCGAACCGAAACAATGTCACTGAGAGCAAAACCAGAATTAAGAGAAGCCAATACAGCAAAGACACCGTTCTTCAGATCGTTAAATTCATTAGGAACCAGGCCTCCAAACACCAAGTCTGATGCACGCTCAAGACGCTGCTGGCCAGCCGCCAAAACATCACACTGTTGCCGTAAAGATTTATTGAGCTTGTCCAATTCCTGTAGTTTAGCAGCCATAGGGTCAGATAATGCCCGATCAGGCACAACAGAGAGATTCCTCCAGCTTCGCCTTAAGCTCCCGATAATCCTGACAAACCTTGTCAAGCCTTGCCTCAGCCGCTCCACAACGTTCATCACATGCCACAGCAATACCATTCACTCGCGTCTCCAAACCTGTAAATCTCCCATCCAGTGTCAATAGTTGAGTGCCGATATTGTTGATCTTGGTATCCATATCATCCAGCTTATCTAATTTCTCCATCTTCTTCAATATAGAAGACAAAAGTTCATTTGTTTGTAGCGCTGGTAGTGTCGGAGTTGGAGTACGCGGCAGAGACAGAGAAGCTGAGACATCACTCATAGAACCCACAGAACTAGAACGTGATCGACTGCAATCAGGATTTGCAGCTGCTATGCAAAAGTTACATACCTTTACTTGTTGGTCATTATTATCTCTGACTAAGAGCAATTTGGTACAAGAGCTGTGATAGGTCTTGCCACAGCGACCACAAAGCTGAGGCTTAGATGCAGCACTAAAGTTTTTAAAACAGAGACCACACTGATTAGACATAGTGACCTCCAAGATAGAAATAGCTTAATCAAACGAATCTTAAATTTTAATTTTAAATTTGGTGCCAGTTGTATATTTAAAAGTAGATAAGCAGCTTAATAAATGCACTCTGAGTTGCTTCTAAGTTTAAGTTGCTGTAAGTGGAAAAGCAGCTTAATAAATGCACTCTGAGTTGTTTCTAAGTTTCAGTTATTGGAAGTGGAAAAGCAGCTTAACAAATGCACTCTGAGTTGCTTCCAAGTTTCAGTTATTGTAAGTGGAAAAGCGGCTTAATTTGTACAGAGTAAGATTCGTTTGACTGTGATTAGAGAGAGCACAAGATAATAGTGGAAAAGCGCCTTAACTGGAGAAATTACCATCAGGTATCACATAGACGGGCAAAAATGCCAATATACAGGTCATCCAAGGGATGGAGCCACCAGCACTAAGCAAATAAGAATCCTCTTGTGGTAGATGATTGCACCAAAAGATTGAGGTTATGTTGTAGACAATACTTAAAACCAGTTGCAGTACAACTGCATACAATATACTGCACTATTGTAATATACAGCAATTAAATCAAACATGCAGCAAATTCCACGTTGTTACCACTAGATTCTATCAAAAGAGAAGTGAAGTTAGTGTATACGTTATCCAAGAGATGGCGCCATCAGCGTTAAAAAAATATGATCCCTCTTGCAGTATGTAATTGCGCCAAAAAAGAATGAGGTTATGTTACAATTAAAAATAAAACTAATTGCAATGCAATTGTGCACAATATAATGCACTTAAAACAACACTCAACAACACAAGCAGGCCCACAGCAACTTTCTCAGGCAGCAGCAGAGTCCACAGCAGTGTCAGAGATAAAAGCAGGTTGATGTTGAGAGACTGCACTTTCACAGTAAGAAACCGTCCAGAGTCCAATATGCAATTGCAAAAATGCAAATGAATGAGGCCAACACTCTCGGACTCCAAGTAGGACGATTCCCTGCAAAAAATTCCACTCCGCAAAGTGAAAAAATGCTGTTTAAATAAGTTTCAAGAGGAGCGAAAAAAAAATACGTATGGCGCTACTTACGGCAAGAGGATAGAAAGAGAGAGAGAGAGAGAGAGCGATAGTTTGAGTAACCGTTTTCTCTTAGAAAGAAGTGGCGTCAACCAATCATGTGCCTGCACGAGAGAGAAAGGTGATACCCAAACTGTCTCTCTGTCTTTTGCTCGTTCGTTTACACTCTTTTCATAAACATGCTTCTTCCAGTAGTATATGGTGAATCCTCAAAAAATCGGCCGATTTCCGTTCTTTGCCAAAACTTTCATATAAAATAATGTGTGACAGGACTGAAAAATTAATTTCAAGTTATCTTATACTTTCTTGTGATAAATGACGGGATGAGATTATTAATGAGGTACCCCATTTGTTGACCAAAGAATTGTGAATTATTAGAAAACGTAACTCCGTTAGCTTTCACACGTTGAATCACAAAATTATTATTACATATCATCTTTGAATCATATTAAAAGTTTATTTTATCCCACTCAGAAGTGTTCGTTTTTCTTCAATAAAAAAGTATATTCACTTGTTTATACCCCTTTTTACATTCATCATTAAGTATTAATGATTGGATCAATTCCACCCCAAAAAAATCGTAAACTCCGTTAACTCGACGTAACTGCTATTAACTAAGGTACTTATTGAAAGGTATTCATAAGTACTTAAATTCAAATTTCATCTTCATTAAAGTATTATTCAAGTTAAATATAATGCACAAAGATAGAATATATCAATTCTTTTCAATCGTCATCATTAAAAATTTCTTGTGTAATCAGCCGATTTTTTGAGAATTCACCATATACTCTAAAGTGTAGACGAACGAGCAAGAAAAAGAGAGACAGTTTGGGTACCACCTTTCTCTCTCGTGCAGGCACATGATTGGTTGACGCCACTTCTTTCTAAGAGAAAACGGTTACTCAAACTATCTCTCTCTCTCTCTCTCTCTCTCTCTCTCTCTCTCTCTCTCTCAATATCGTCTACACTTTTTGTTCAGGCGTGCTTCCTCCAGTAGTATCAAAGAAGATAGACGCTTATAGAAGGATTCTTCTAGGTTAAATTTTTCGTCCGAAACGTTGGGTAACACTTTAACATTGTTTGTATATCTATAGATATGAAAAGTTTGATATATATAGATATAAAAATACATGGGATCTAGTGGCGCTCTCAGTAGCTGGGTAACTCATTTTTGGCAGAAATTTCCCATTTAAGAGTACGCTTCTATAAGCGTCCATATTCGTTGGTAGTATATGCTCTGAGAATCGCACAGGTGGCAAGTAGCGACCCCACAGATGGACTCTGTATTGTTAGGAACTCGGCCTCTACGCAATACATAGATGGGAAACTCCATGCCACAAACGCAACGATATTGCGCAAGCGCGTTTATCGAAACTGATAGCTTTCGATTTATAATAATAATTAAAATTAAATTTAACAATGATAGCAATAATTATAGTAATTAGATGCTCGTGTATGTATGTATATGCATGTGTGTGTATGTACATATGTGATTGGGCTTTTGTTTAAATCAATAAACCTAATTTTCCGTTTAATTAAAATGAATAAATAAAATTGTATTATAATAAATAACAATATTAACAGTAAATATGAATTTGTACGCAATAAATATTAATTGTACGATTAATAATTAACATTAACTACTAATATTATTATTATTGATACGTATTAAGTAAATATTGATAATAATAAATATAAATTGATTCAAAGTAATGATTTTATCTCGCTCAAGTGAAAAGCTCAGATTGCACAACCAAATGCAAGAATAATATTATAGTATTTTCAGAAAAGGGATTAAAAAAAAAAGACAAACACCTGCAAGACGCTCGTGCAGCATACTCAGTAAACATTTCTGAGAATTAAAAGGATATAAACAGTAAATATTTGTGTGCCTTCTCAAGTTTCGAACACTTGCACATCTTCTCGAGTTTCAAAGGCTCAAACTTCTACAGCTAATGGGTATCAAGTTTCAAAAACAAGTATAAGATATCTCAAATTTCGATGGCTTAATCCTGTGAGGAAAACAAATGCTGAGTATCAAATTTCAAAAACAACTTTAAGAATTCCGAGGAAGTTGGCCTTGCACGTGCGGGTTTATCAAATTACCCAGGGTAGAAAATTCTTGGAAAATCCTTTGCAGCTAGGACTTAATACAGAGCCTTATAGAAGAAAAATAGTATAAAAGCCATGAGATTCGAGAGCCAGCAGCTTAGTCTTGCCTCAGCTTCAAACGTGTGCACATCGTAATTTCAAAGTTTAATAAAAGTATTATTTCAAAGTTAATAAAGATTTTTTTTATTTAAATCCTTGATTCCTTGGATTTTTATCCTTTATCGAGCAACGGACTCATTAAATTCAATTTTCTCAATTGGAAGTTCAATTAAAAGTTATTTTAATTGAAAAGGTTATTTTGAATTATATTCGAAATACGCGAGCATTCAACGCCAAGATCCAGCTTTAATCTGACATCGAGAGGACCATCTATAATTTTCATATTCTACGACCCAGGGTTGGGTCATAACAAATTGGTGACAGCGGTGGGATCCGCTTGAAGGAAATCAAGGAAGTTCTTCAAGGATACTTACTCCAGGACTTACTTGCGTCCTACCCAGGGTTTTTGAGGCCGCGGTTTTTCCCTGGGGCTCCGGGTGAATACCAGGACGCTGACGTTGGATTTTGGGTCCACGGCAGGACCAAGGGTTTTCTATAAATCCCCAAAACCAACGGATGAGGGCTGACAAGGCCAAAACAAAAAATCGACGAGGACAACTTTTAAAATCATCACCTGAGAGGAACCACCTTTACAACCTAAGATCAAAAAGACACCTGCGATCAGGAAACTGTCATCCGAAGATTTGTCTACAAGATCGACGCTGCTGCATCCGATATCAACGTACAACAGCTAAGTAACTTGAGCGAGCGAATACATATATCATTTAGAAAACAAAATAAACTTTTGATTTTTGAAATAAATTAATTTTGTTTAGAAATAAGAGATTATAAAATACAAAAAACCATAGCTTTGATTGAATGCGCGAAATTTAGAAGTAAAACACCTTTCAAATAAAAATTGCTAGTTTCAGATTTGGTTAAATAATAATAATAATAATAAAAATTTATATAAAATAAAAACGACTAAAATAGAAATACTTTAGAATTTTAGAAACAAACTTTCGATTAATAAATTAAAATTATAATTCACAAATAAAAAGAAAATTGACACAAATATTATAAACTCTCGATTAGAAAATTTTTTAAAATAAGTGCGTTTTATACAGAAGGTAAAAGAGTATATAATATTTTCTTGATAAGTCACACTTCTCAAGTAATAGACTAAAACCTTGCAACAATGTCAAAAAAGAGTATCGAACAGGCTTCCAGAGCCTGGACTATTAGTTCCAATGATGATGAAATTTTGGATTTGCCTTTGATACCGCGGCATGATACAAGCAACGGTTCGTTAATTTCGAGTAATAGCAATGCTAACGACTCGGAAAATTCGATACAGTCTTCCGATCCCAGATTTAAAATAATTTCATCAAACATAAATGAGTCGAATTTAGTTAACAAACTAAGAGAACAAGAATCACGAAAAGGATACAAAAAATCAACGGAAATCTCGCGTATTCTTTCTGAATTTGATGGACGTAATATATCGGTCGATCAATTCATTCGGGAAATAAAAGACGCTGAAAAATTCGTAGATCCGATTGATAAAGATTTTTATATGAGGATTGTTAAGGCAAAGGTTGTTGGCGATGCAAAAGCGTATCTTCAATATAAAATTTTTGCAAATTTAGATCAGTTGCTTGCGGAATTAGAACGGGCATTTGCACCCACTCAGAATCTGCCTCAGATTCAGGCAGATCTTGCTCGCGTTATTCAGAAATCTCATGAAAAGGTTTCTGAATACGGCCTTCGCGTCACCAAAACCTTGCAAAAAGCTATTGAATTAATAAATGAAAATTACGACATATCAATTGCGCAAGGAATGATAGAAGGGACCACCAGTGTTGCGGTCCAATGTTTTATATTAGGTTTAAAGAAAGATATTGCTCAATTAATGATAGGTAAAACGCCTCCCACCTTGGAATCCGCAATCAGTACAGCAATTGATTGTGAACATTACGCGATTCAAAGGCGCGAGTTGCACGGTGAGGATGAAACCCTTGTTAACCCTCGCAAAAGAATGTACCCTATAGACAACATCGGAACTCCGCGAGTAAATAACGTTAAATGTCATGATTGTGGGAAAGAGGGGCATTATGCCCGAGATTGTAAAGGAAAAAGAAGCAAGATTAAATGTTATGATTGCGGAAAGTTAGGGCATTTCTCCCGAGATTGTAGAGATAAAAGAAAGGATAATAAATATAAGGATTATTTTTGTAAAATTTGTAAAAAATCAGGCCATAGTACGAATTTTTGTAAAAATCGTGAAAATAACTTCCAACGCGATCGTCGTACGGACACTGTGACGAATCCGCGACCAAAAGAAAAAACAGTGTCCAAGATCGAACCATCGTTAGCTACCAAACCAGAGAACTTACCTCTCCCATAATAATCCTGCCAAATAAAATACTAAAAGGGGAAAAACCGCGTTTTCTTATCGATACCGGGTCTGTATTAAATATTATTAAAATAAGTACATTGGTAGATGGGATAGTTGTAAACCGCGATAAAATATTTAACCTATCCGGAATAACGCAAGGACTAATAGAAACCTTGGGATGGGTTTTAATCGATTTCTACGGAGTAATTTGTCAAATGCATCTCGTACCGCAAGACTTGCCAATTAATTTTGACGGTATTTTAGGTATAGAGTTTTTAAGAGCGCAAGAAGCTGTATTATCTTTTCCTGATAATACATTAACATTAGGACGTGATCAGTTGCGCGCCATTTCTTTTAACGCGTATAATACGTTTTATCTCCCGGTACACACTAAGACTTTGTGTAAAATTAAAATAAAAAATGATAATAAATTAAGTGGTTATGTACCTAGAATAGAAACAGGACCAGGCGTTTTTGCAGGAGAATGTATAGTGAATAACAGAGAGGGATTCGCGCATTTATTTATAATAAACTAAACGCCATGCGACGTAAATTTGACTATGCCTCCTATAACGTTAGAAGGATTCGATAGTACTTTGACTCCCGTTCGAACAATAAGAACGGTTGACAAAGAAAAAGCGCAAGCGGAAAATTAAACGCTAATAAATGCGATTATCAGTTGTTTAAATTTAGAAGAATTAAATTACGAATAACGAGAGAGTATTATTTCTTTAGTCACAAAATTTCCGTGTCAATTCTATTTACAGGGAGACAAATTAACTAATACCTCGGTAATTAAACATAAAATCCCTACAACTGATAATATACCGATTAATGTACGACCGTATCGACCTCCGACTCACCTTCGAGACGAAATCAACCCCCAGGTAGAGGAGCTACTAGTAAATGATATCGTGGAAGACTCCGAGTCTCCGTATAATTCTCCTCTCTGGATAGTCCCTAAAAAACCTGACTCGAAGGGGAATAAAAGATGGCAGCTAGTAGTTGATTAGCTAGGCACTGAACGAGAAAACAATCGCTTCCGCATACCCATTGCCGAATATTACGGATATTTTAGATTAATTAGGCCGTAGTAAATACTTTACCACCTTAGATCTCGCTCAAGGATTTCATCAAGTCCTGCTAGACCCTGCCGACGCGGAAAAAACAGCTTTTTCTACTGCCTTCCGCCATTTGCAATATAAACGTATGGCTATGGGGCTGAAGGGGGCCCCCGCCACTTTTCAGTCTCTCATGGATAAAATATTAAGTGGATTACAAGGAATTGAATTATTTGTCTATATGGAGGACATCGTTGTGTATGCAGAATTTCTACAAGAACATAAAGAAAAAATGAATAAATTATTCGGAAGACTGAAAACGGCGGGTCTAACTCTCCAGCCCGATAAGTGCCTATTTTTGCGTAGAGAAGTGGTTTACTTAGGCCATGTCATATCTGATCAAGGGGTTAAGCCGGATCCTAATAAAACGCGTGCTGTCGCGAAATTTCCACGACCGAATACTCCTAAAAATATTAAACAGTTCCTAGGTTTAGCAGGATACTATAGGCGATTTATTCCTAATTTTCCTAAAATTGCTGCGCCTCTCACGAAACTCTTAAAGAAAGAAGTTCCGTTCATTTGGGACGAGTCACAGGAACAAGCATTCTTAACGTTGAAACGCATTCTCTGCACCGAACCACTTCTTAAGTTCCCTGATTTTAAAGAACTTTTTATCGTGACCACCGATGCATCTGATTTCGCTTTAGGAGCCGTTTTGAGTCAAGGAACAATAGGGAAAGATTTACCAATTGCTTACGCTTCGAGAACGTTGATAGATGCTGAAAAAAATTATTGTACTACTGAGAAAGAATCGCTAGCCATAATATACGCAGTAACACAATTCCGACCCTACTTGTACGGTAGAAAATTCATTTTGGTACCGGATCATCGACCATTAATGTGGCTTCATAAGTTAAAAGACCCCACCTCGCGGCTAGCACGGTGGAAAATTAAATTAAGAGAATTCGAATACGACATTGTACATAAACCCGGGAAAATTAATATGAACGCGGACGCACTGTCGCGCAATCCTGTCCAAGATATAAATTTCTCATCTCCTATCCAGATCTCCGGAAATCCTGAAAAAGAAATTAAGGAAATATTCTTGATTTCTGACTTTTCATTCTTATTCCAATCTACAACCCTCGAAAATCCTGAAAACCCACCCGAAGATCCTCAATCCTACCAATTAATACGTATAAATAATGGTTTGACTGACGAATACGGATCGATATCAGTTATGGATGAAGATATAGCCGATGATCGAAGTTTGTGTAATGACGTTCGGCGGTCAATTGATGATCGCAGCAGAAAGATTTCCGTGAACGTGGAGAAAGAACAAGGCTTGTGTAATGATGTTCAGCGGACAATTGATGATCGCAGCGGGAAGATTCCCGTGAACAAAGAAAGTGATCAAAGTCTGTGTAATGACGCTCAGCGGTCAATTGATGATCGCAGTGGAAAGATTTCCGTGAGCATGGAGGAAGAACAAAGTATGTGTAATGATGTTCAGCGGTCAATTGATGATCGCAGCGGGAAGATTCCCGTGAACATGAAAAGTAGTCGAAGTCTGCGTAATAGCGTTCAGCGATTAATTGATAATCGCAGCGGGAAGATTCCCGTGAACGTGGAGAATGATTTGAGTTTGTATACAGGTAAGATTTTTGATAACGCGTCAGATGGTCAGCGATTACGAATCAAGGCTGTATCCGAACCCAATACTGATTTTGAAAGTGAATCTGAGATTGATAATGATTATACATATAAGGATTTTGAGTTGAACCTTCCCTGCAACAGTGAATCCGATGAAAACGAGGCCAATTAACCGGCATCTAAAAGTTTAAAAATAATAAATTCGTTGAAAATTCTTGTAATAGATCATGTTCTGTATTCACGAGATCAATTGTTAATGAGACGCGATAACATTGCTCATTTTATGTCAGTCGATTGTAAAATAAGTTCTCCTATTTGTCAGCAATTGGTGGATCTAGATATATGATAAACCTTGATAGCTTGCGTGAAAAAAATATTGGAGTAGGCGCGATAACGTGTACAGGCTTAGATAACGGAAAATTTATTTATTCTCTATTTATTTAAGAAAAAAGCGAGGATATACCTATAACAGCTAATATAATAGAATGTTTAAAATCGTTACGAGACGCAATGATCGCAGAAAACGTGAAAACGGTTAGTATTGCCAAAAACGGAGACGGTCTTGATCAAATTCATTGGTTGCCAATCGAATTCTCGCTTCGGAGCGATTGGAAAGATAAAAATTTACGTATCACTATTTGTACCGGCGAAGTAACGATTCCCCCGGACGAAAACCATTTAACAATAATTAAAGAAGCTCACGATTTCGCTGTAGAAGGGCATATAGGAATTTTCAAAACATATAGGCGCGTTCGCAAGCAATACTATTGGCCTGGAATGAAAGAACAAATTTCTGATTACGTACGAACATGCGAAGATTGTCAAAAGAAAAAACTTACTAGGGTAAAAACGAGACTACCTATGACGATTACTACTACACCTACAGAGGCGTTTGAAGTAATAGAAATGGATATTGTAGGCCCTTTACCTGTAACTGTTTCGGGACATAAATATTTATTGACTATACAATGTAATTCAACTAAATATTCTGATGCATTACCTTTGTGCGATATGACTGCGGAAATGGTGGCTACAGTCTTTGCACACGATTTTATTTGTCGATTTGGATGTCCCAGAATTATAAAAATCGATCAAGGCGCGAATTTTCAAAGCCAATTACTGGCTAAATTAGCAAAAGTTTTCAAAATTAAACAATTTTGTTCCACAGCTTTTAGACCACAATCAATGGGCTCAATAAAACATAGCCACCATAGCCTGGTCGAATATTTGAAAATGTATATTGATCGATCCGATTGGGATATTTGGGTAAAATTCGCTATCTTTTCGTATAACACTTCTGTTCATTCCGCGCACGGGTTCACTCCTCATGAGTTAATTTTTGGCCGAAAAGCACGTTTACCCTCAGAGTTTGAAACGAAAATTCTCGAAAAAACTTACGAAATGTATTTAGACGATATTATTGATAAATTAAACACGACTCAATTAACTGCGCGAGAAAAATTAATCGAGGCAAAAGAACGCTCAAAAAATTATTACGATCAAAAGTTGAATGTAAAAAATTTCGAGGTAGGAGAAGAAGTATATTTATTGAAAAAACACAAAATACATAAGTTTGATAATCAATACGCGGGGACTTATATAATTATCGAATTAATCGGAGGAAGAAACGCAAAAACCGATCTAGGTGGGGGAAGAATAAAAATTGTTCATTTAGATAAATTAAAACACGCGTGCGTTCGACCCGTATAAATTGTAAAAATCATTATGCATCTGTAAAATATTGTATATGTTTTTAAAAGAATAAAGGAATTTTATATTTAAGGGGACAGGAGAGACGAACGAGTTGGAGGCTTTCTGGAGAGGCGATCGTATTTCGGCCGATTCTCTGGCAAGCCCCAACGATTACTCCTTGATGGTTGCGCCTCACGGACGGGAGCGAAGGTAATAGGGGCTCCCCTCCCCCTTATTATAAAAATCGCTAAGAATTGGAAATATTTTAAATCAATTTAGTTTAATAGTTAAATGAATGAAGTACTACTTGTCCATCAAAGTCTTGTCAAAGAAACGATAACTGGTCACTGTGCCTATAATACGCACTAAGAGTGTAAAGAATAATTTTATGATAGGCTAAAGCAAATTTTAATTCTGTATTGGTTTTGAATTTCATTAATTTACTTGTGTTTCAACATACTATTTATTCATGACAATATATTATTTTTCATGTCTCACTTGATCTATCAAATATATATATATATATTTCAAAGTCATTTAATGAATCTAAAAGCATATTTATTATCCTATCATACACGAGATTATCTTAAGTTATTTTTTTTTATTGTAATTTACTTTGATAAAATTCAATTTCTAAAAAAGGAACAACAGTGCTAAGATTTGCGACTTCCTCTTAAATGTATATACATTATACATTAGGCTAAACGAAGTAAAATGAATATGAAAGAATTAATTTTTTTTTTGAGCAAGTAACTTGCCATATATATAAAAAACAAACAATAAATTCAGATACTCTGTAAAGTATTGCGATGATCAATAAATGTAATATTTACTATCCTTGAGATTTTAAAGCATTTCATAATTGACTATATTCTATTACACTGTAGGAGAAAATTAAATTTTGCTTCCAGATCATTTACGAAGTTGTTTTAAGTTTCATGAGGATTTGCATTTATATTGATTCTCGTATAATTTCGCATCGGGATTGGGTAGAATTATTAATTTTCATGTACACGCTTGAAGCGGGTTTCCAGTTTTGCATTAAATTTGCATTAAATTTCAATTTTTAACAATTGTATGCGAAAAGGGGGACGTAAAATATGTATTATTAGGTTCTATTGAATTTTAGCCTTAGATTTTTACTTTTAAATTAATCCTTATTATTTTAAATTTAGGCTTTGTATGTTGTTTATCACGAAATAGAAAAATATATAACTTTTCAATGTCCTTTTATATTTTTAATAAAAAAAAAAATGAATCATTGCTTAAATAAAATCAAAAAAATATATACTTGAATTAATGGGAGCTATAAAATCTATATATAGAGCCTATGAATAAATTTTGTGTATGATCACTTTAAGAAACACTTAAAATTCAATTTAAAATTATTTCTCTTTCTCTCTCTCTCTTTCCTTCAGATTTTTAATAGATTGTGAAGCTTCAAACTTACAATTTCGTTGTATTTCAAACTGCGTGTCGAAGTTTACAGAGTTGAAGTACCATATTATGTATATGTATATATGCATGTATATGATTGAGTGTGTGTGTGCATGCGTATCTGAAAAAGGCATAATTCAAAATCCATCACGATTCGAAACCTATAAAACATAGTGATTGAATAATAATTGATTTTTATTGGCCATCAGCTTCTAGGCTATTTCGGCCGTTCCACCATTTCAGTCCATCGATGATCCTCAGGAATTCCTCGATGATTCTTTTTTCTCACACCTATTTCATCTAAATTTTTCAAGTATCTCTTTATTATTCATCTTCATCGCCCAGTGGGACCTTTTTAAAAGACATTCATTTTAGCCCGAGAGGCTTTCTAAAAGCCTCTCGTTTTCGTGGAGAGGAATCAAAAAAAAAATTTTTGTTTCGAGATTTCCCCGAGGAATCGAACCCCGGTCTACTAGAGCGCGAGCCAAGAGCCTTAGCCCCTACGCTACCGTCGCTCCTCCTATAAAACATGGCGATGTTTTATCGCAGGCTCCCTCTCTCGCCCACCTGTTACATTAATAAGATTAATACGCGCGAAAATCCGCCATCATTTGCTGCCTGGCGTCGAAAGAATTAGCATCAATCTTGAAGGTAAAGAAAAGAAAATTTTTTCTTTTATTGTCTCTCCTCATCTTTTTTTTTCTCCTCTCTTTTCTCCTGGTTATTTAAAATTTTTAATTCTTCTCCTTTCTCGTATTCTTACAAAAAAAGAACAACAAACAACAAAATAAAACATAACAACAAAAAACAAAAAAATAAACGAATAAAAAAAAATACAACAAACAATCAGACAAACAAAAGTAAAACGAAATAAAAAACGATAAAAAATAAAACGAACAAAAGTAAACAACAAAAACAAAGAGGTAAAAAATATAAAAAACAACGCTTTCTTTTAGAAAGAAAAAAAAAAGATGGCCACTGAGGAACCACACCCCCCGCACCAGCCACCTGTTGTAAACGAGCCACCACCACCATATCCGGCGATGCCCGTCCTGGTGATGATGGCCACACCACGTCCCCAGAAGGGAATCGATCACGTACGTGGGCTCCCAGTCGTAAATACGTCAAACGAACGACGAAATCTTCACCGGGTCATGATAGGCCTGCTGAACGAGCATTCCGCGCTATCGCGTGAGGCAGCATGCTCTGAAGTGAGTTTCTACGAAGCTCCTAGTGGTCTCTGGCACTGCATAGACTGCTACAGAGAAGATGGGCAAGTATGGCGTTTTCGCCATGTTTATCTCCTAGGATTGAGATCAGCATTGATGTCTCCATCTTGTCCAGTATGCCACAGGAGCAGCTACAGACTCTGTTGGTTCAAAAAATGTCCTGCGTGTGTATACACATACTTTTCCCACCGTGGAGAGATTCGACAAGGAATAGTTGTCAAAAGCTACAACACCTTGTAATTTTCATTCTTTTTTTTTCAAGTAAGAAGACTCTACACACACAACAAAAGAAAAACAAGCCTATTCCTGTGGTAGAGAAAAATATCTAATTTTGCATGGTGTTCGGAGCTTAGATTGTCCTCATCAGCAGTCCTTTTTCTTACTCAAGTTTAATATTACAATATTGTTTTTTTAAACCAACTATTTGTTCTTTTTTTTCTCAAATTAAAAATCTAAATATTTCGTATCTTTTATCTTGAAGAAAATTTGACATCAACGAAGTGTTTTGTATTCTTTTACATATTGTAAAGTGTTACGTCCACTTTTGTATAAACATATGTAGTATTTCAGTTAAATGAAGTTTGTAAACCTTTTAAAAAAAAAATGCACCTATTTTCTAGCACGTATCATTTTGTTGCACATTAAAATAAATTTTTATTGCATAGAAAATAAATTTTATTGCACATTAATTGAAAAATAAATTTTTATTGCAAAAAAAATAATATACACATATATTGCACATAAGCCCTTTTTATATTGCACACACAAATCCTTTTTATATTGCACATTAGTAAAATAAATTTTATTGCACACTAATTAAAAAAAAAAATAATATATATATTGCACATAAACCCTTTTTATATTGCACACACAAATCCTTTTTGCACATTGAATGAAAGATATTTATATATCAGATTGTACGTCTGAAAATTTTACTATGTTTTAAGATTACTTTTGTTTTTGTTCAAATTTTTTTTATTATTAAAAAGAAAACAAAACAAAGGGAAACAATAAAATTTTTAGTAAGACAATATTCAGACTTTAATTATTTTTGTAAATATCATTAAAATTAAAGATGTTAAGGACTGCAACTGACAATGAAGGTGTTGATGCGGATGCAATCAATATAAAAAAAACATGCTGTGGTGAAATAAGGGATCGTACCCAAATGCCGTTGACAATTTTTTCGATATTTTGACCCCCCGGTCCCCTTTCCGTGACATGTGTAAACTATCAAAGTACCCTCCCCCCCTGTAACGTAAACTAACTTTTTTATTTTTTATTAAACTTTTAAAAAAAATTTTAATTATATTAATTACTTTTTAAATATTGAACATATTTTTATTTTTTTTATTTTATTAAAATAGCATTTTCACAAAACAACAGAATTCTAAACATTGCATATAATAAATATTTATAAGATATTAAATATATTAATCGTCGATAAACATTTTCACTTCAATTTTATCGAAAAAGATCATAAAACTATGAACCTTTTAAAATACGTTATAAAAATAGAACACGATTCAACAGGCACAAATATAAATGCTGCAATCGGCTTGAAAATTTTTCGTTTGTTTAGACAGCTCACTCGCTAAAAGAAACGGCTTATGCTTTGCACCGTATGGCGGCGCCCGCGTACATGTAAAAGAAAGTAATATACTGTGTTTTAGTCGACAGACTGCGGAACTGCTTGACTTTGCAGTTTTCGGATGAAAAATCTGCTCCAAATTGCTAATATTATGCAATGATCTTTTTGATAAAAAAAAAATAGCCAACGTAGGAGTAAATAACTAACCCCCCCTCCCATAGCGTTACTTTTCGTAGATTTTGATCGACCCCTCCCCCCCAAAAAACTGTCAACGGCATTTGGGTACGACCCCTAACAGATGCTGGATTTATTCATAATCAGATTGTTATTGAAATATGGTGAAACTCTATTAATTGAATCCTGTTTTGAGTCATTTTTTTACTACTATGTAAAATTCTTTTTATTATTGTCGTGCTTTGTCAAGAGTTATTACAAAGAAATTGAATTTTCTCAACAGTGTTTGAAAAGATGATTAATATATGTTAAGAATAGGAGCTCCAACAAACCAAACTTCCCCAGCGCCACCTAAAGATTGTTGACGCGCGCAGTATAATCGAGCCCCACCTTTCATTCCGACGTCGCCCGCCGTATCCAGTAGAGCTACCCTTTGGACATCTTTATTAAATAAATTAGATTGTTATATATGTATATTTGTTTTACAATAATGTTTTTGTATTAATAAAGTGATTTATTCATTTATAAATAAAGTATTTATTTGAGTATTGGCATCCAGCTCCAACAGGTTATGGGCCCAGCACGCTTCCGCTGCGCGTGGCATGTCTTCGTTTTTGTAAGTATGGTGCAGAAAAAAAAAGTGTTGTTTACAGTGCACCTTGTGTTCGATGTGAATTAAAAAAAAATAAAATAAAATAAATTGTGCAATGTTGTAAGTGCGCGTATAGTAAAATTATTGCGTAAATACAAAAAGAAAGGAAGTGTAGAAGTTGTTTTGTATGTAGAAGTTGTAGAAGTAACAATTTTTGTCATTCACGCACGTTTTCTTCCCCCATCAGAAAACATATAATAAGTGTTTAATAATAAAATTTTTATTAGTTCTAAAAGTGAATTAAACAGTTAGTCTACAAGTTAAATTTTTTTTGTACTATTCAATGTTATATAGATGTCAAAATTCGAAAAGTAAAAAAACGGGGGGAGGATGTTCGTGGAATAGACGGCACGCACTTGATGTATTTCGTTGTTAGGTTTCGACCGGCAACCGTCATTTTTCTTGGAAGCGACACGAAGTTCGTGGAGCTATCATTGTATATTGAGTTTTTCTTACTTTTTCAAGAAATGAAGCATATACGTGAATTTATATGAAAAACATATATATACATGCGTGATCAATAGATGTCTTTTATAGAAGTAAAACACGTGTATAAGCGCAGATGTACACCCACCGTTAATGGATTCTTTCCGAATGTTTTGAAATCCTGAACTTTCATTGGACCGTTCCGTTGTTTTCTATGTTTCTATTGGAACATTTTAAAAAATTCGGAAAGAATCAATTAACGTTAGGTGTACGTGTATAGACGTATTGTGCATAAACATATATATGTATTTACATATACTGATGTAGATGTAAAAAAAAACGTTGAGATAAAAAGTCAGGAGATATTTTCATTTTAATTTTAATTTTTTGTATTGTTGTGACTATGTTATAACGTTTTGTACTAAAACTGAAGTTCAGTGGATATACAAAACTTATACATTTTGATTAGTATTTTTTTCCTCTCAGTGTACGTATACTTGCGTTCGGTTGCGTACACTACAATTTTTTTTTCTTTTTCTTTCCGAAGTTTTTTTTAAATTAGATTTATTTTATGTTAAACACTCAAATATTTAAATATTATTAATGATTAATATTTTAAGTTAATTTTTTTTAGAAGTTCAATATTTTTAGAGTTAAATCTTTGTTTAAATTTTGTTGAAGTTAAAATTTTTTTTGTTCTTTAAAAACTGTATTTTTTAGACGTCTAATATTCTCTTTTAAAGTGTACTCTTTTAAAATTAATTTTTTTTTGGAAAAGTAAAAATCGTTTTAAGTTAAATATCTACATTAAAAATAAAATGTAATTTTTTTTAAGTTGATGATAATTAAAACTTTTTGAGGTTAATAATTTTAATTAAAATTTTAATGTCAAACTTTTATGTATTTATCTTTCTTTATTAATTAATTCTGTGTCCAAAGTAAGAGCATCGATTGAAACATTCTGTGTAAATTGTTGTATAGTTTAACATGTTTTCAACAAACTAAAAACTGACTATAGATGTATAATTTTTCAGTTCATATACGTACATAAAAGGAGAAAGATATTTGAAATATAATCGAGTATATTTGTAGAAGTGCGTGCAGAGAGTTGTGTATATAGATGTGAATATACATATGTATATACCCCGTCAAAAACGTTTAGCTAAAAAAATTAGTTAAAAATATAGTTGAAAATACAGCTGAAAATATAGCTATATTTAGCTGGAATATAGCTATATTCATCTCGATTTTTTAGGTAAAAATCCAGTTATTTTTTAGGTAAAAATCCAGTTAATATTTTGAGTCTCTTGTAACAGCGGAAAATATAACTGTATTTTCAGCTGTATTTTTAACTGTATTTTTAGCTAATTTTTTGAGCTAATCGTTTTTGATGAGGCGAACAATAGCTGATAATATAGCTAAATTTTCAGCTATATTTTGAGCTGTATTTTTAGCTTAAATTATTTTATAATTTCACGGGATAATAACTCGTTAGTTATTTTCCTGTAAAAGAAAGTTCCAAATATGAGGTAAACCTCGTAGTGTCAGCTCTCCGAAAATCGAAGAGCTTCTACGTTTTGGCACAAAGTATTTTGCTCTTTTATACCTGTGTCCTCAAAATTTGTCGATGGAATCGTAAAATTTAGAGAAACGCCACCTTGCGACGTAGCATTAATCAATAATTAAAGACAGGTAAGTTCACTTCACGTCGCTAGGTGGCGGATCTCTAAATTTTACGATTCCATTAACAAATTTTGAGGCCATAGGTATAAAAGAGCAAGATACTTTGTGCCAAAATGACACTACGAGGTTCACCTCATTTTTGGAACTTTCTTTTACAGGAAAATAACTAACGAGTTATTATCCCGTGAAATTATAAAATAATTTAAGCTAAAAATACAGCTCAAAATATAGCTGAAAATTTAGCTATATTATCAGCTATTGTTCGCCTCATCAAAAACGATTAGCTCAAAAAATTAGCTAAAAATACAGTTAAAAATACAGCTAAAAATACAGCTGAAAATACAGTTATATTTTCCGCTGCTACAAGAGACTCAAAATATTAACTGGATTTTTACCTAAAAAATAACTGGATTTTTACCTAAAAAATAACTGGATTTTTACTTAAAAAATAACTGGATTTTTACCTAAAAAATAACTGGATTTTTACCTAAAAAATAACTGGATTTTTACCTAAAAAATCGAGATGAATATAGCTATATTCCAGCTAAATATAGCTATATTTTCAGCTGTATTTTCAGCTATATTTTTAACTAATTTTTTTAGCTAAACGTTTTTGACGGGGTACATACACACATACAGATACATGTAAATGTATATTAATACAAAATTATATCGATATTAATTTAATGGAAACAATACTTGATCCGTGCTTTTTTTTAGTTTTTTCTCTCTCCATAACTTATCAGTGTCTTTTTTATCAGATGCGATAGAATGACTAAACGGTTACTTTGTAAGAAAGTAAACACGGATTAAATTAAACATTTCATCTAGTACGGTGAATTATTAATTTAGTTCAATAAACGAAGTTTGTAAAATACGAGTTTTCTTTCATCTCTGACATGTTAGAGGATATTGCGTACGTGCACGTGATCACCTCTCTCGCACTAACAGTGTAATTGCGTTTGTTACGCTTTCGTGAGAGAGCGTGCGTATACGGTGTCCGATACATGATAGTGTTTTGATAAAATTATACTCTTGATTATTTTATTGTACAGAACTTGTTGTACGGTTGTGTGCATATAGAATAATTTTCGTTACATTTTAGAGATATGTATACAGACCATACATATGTAGATGTGTTAAGTATTTGAGGTTATAATATAGAAGTTTACTTGGTACGTTTTAAATTTTGTTTAAGTAAATGTCTTAATTAGTTCAGTTGTTTTATCTTTCGGATAGTACAAAAATCTGCGATAACTTGTTGTACGGTTACGCATGAAAATAAATGTACTAAAAATACTAATAATTTTTTTTCTACATGTATTGCATCGTGTAACTTGTTGTACGGTTACACATAAATGTAAATACAACTGTATAAAAGAAGTTTCTCTATCTCAGAAGCCGAGCTAAGATGAGTACAAAAAGATGAATTCTCAAGCAACCGAGTTCCAAAGATAACACTGACGAACAAAGTAAAACTTTTTGTTTTGAATTTCTGTATTTTATTGAACAATAATTTATACAGAAGTTAGATAGTGGATCCACGTTAGTAAGATATTTATAGATGTTGTAAAACCAAGTAAAAATAAAAATAAATAATTAAAAATTGTTCAAAAATACAGAATCATCAGGTGCTAAAATCAACTATAACTTCGCAAAAGATCTAAAGAGATCTATTAGATGGTCTTAGACAGCATGAAGAGCTGAAAAATGAGATGCAGAAGGGAGGTGCAAAACGCGCTAATAAAAGAAGTCATGAAAAATTCTTATAGATACAAAACCCCTTCCATCTAAAGAGAGAGAGAAATAGATATGCAGAAGTAACGTTTCGAAATTTATAACCTGACACACATAATATTGTAGGTTATGGTAATGAGAGTACGTCTATTCTCACTAGAAGTAACAATAATACTAATACAAATGATTCACAATCAAAAGTATTAATCAATGTTTGCCAAACTTTTAAACACATCAGTAAATCATTAGAGGTAGAATCAAAATCTTTTTTTACTGATTTAAAAGCAGTCGAACACAAAGTTCAGAAAGGTTTAATTTCATCCAACAAAATGAAATAATCAGAAGTAAGAAAATAAAATAATTAGAAGTACTAACAAATTAAATTAACAAAAATTTATAGCAGTGCTAATAAATTAAATCAACAATTAAAAATAATTAGAAGTGCTAAAATAAATCAGCTGGTATTAATACAAATGTAAATTAGCAAATAAAAATGATTAGAAGCGCTAAAATAAATCAGCTGATATTAATAAAAATGATAGAGGTAATCTAATGTTAATTTCAAATATTGGTAAAACAATAATAAAATTAACTAACATCTTAGCTGCCTAGTTCTCACATAACTTAATATCTCTAAGGAAATTCGTAGATGTCGAGTTAAAAATTTACTTAGTTGATAAGATTTTAGAAGTTTTTTAACAAATAAACAGGAAGATATGTAGAAAAGCCAAGTCGTTACTATCTCTTAGATGTCACAAGAATTCAAGAAAACGCATCAGGAACAGCTGTGAGGAACATCTCTTCAAGGCCTAAATGATATACACAGAGGACTTCCTAAGTCAATCTCAGACTGTCTACCATCAGGATATTCTACAGAAGAACCGTCAGAGATTGGGAGGGAGAAAGTGTCAGAAGTCCTACAAAGAGAAAGATGTCGAAGAAAATCACGTTGACAGGAAAATGATGGACTTTAATAAAATTAAAATCCCAGAAGTTAACGGATTTAGATAGATAGATAGATATTTAAATTTATTAACTGTACATTATGTTGTACAACAAAAATAATACAAATTCGTAAGTATATATATATAAAATGAGATACTAAGTAAAAATATAATTAAAATAATGATACAGTAATTAAAATAATTAAAGCCTAGCTCGGAGCAGAGGCTCATTCTCAAGGGAAAGGTAGTGCCAATATGTTGATGCCTTGAATAATGCCAACGATGAAGAATCTCTTAAAGATGATGGTAGACCGTTCCATAGTTGCGATGACACAACCAGGAACGATCTTTGGTGATACTCGGTAGATGAAAAAGGAATGGTTAACGGTCTCATATCACCCCTCAGTGTCCTCACAGGCCGGCTCCACAAATATCTAGAATAAAGATATGAAGGTGAGCATGACAAAAACATTTTGTATAAGAAGGTAGTAGCGAAGTAGTTTCTTCTACCCAAAGTGGATAACCAGCCTAGAGAGGACCTATAAACAGAGATGTGCTCGCGCCTACTTACACCATAGATGTAACGAATACCAGAGTTTACAACCCTTTGAAGCCTCAGATCGAGTTCAGCAGAAAGGTCAATATAGACCAAACAACAGTAATCAAGTAAAGGAAACAGCAAAGAACGGATAAGATGCTTACGTAGTGCAATGGTGGTACTTTTTCGAAAGAAATTTAATCTATAGAGCAATGAGTGACTCCTGTTACACACATGCGCAATTTGGTCCTTCCAGTTCAACTTACTATCAAGCCATACACCAAGACTACGAACAGAAGATTCAAACTTAATAAGATCACCGTTTATTGGAACACCAGTGATGTGTAATGAGGGCAGCATATTGACATAGAAATAAGATCCAATAATAATAGCCTTTGTTTTGCTCACATTTAATTTCAGATGATTTTTTGTCGCCCAGTTAACAATACTGACAGCTTGATCACTCATGAGAGCAGTAACAGAAGCCAACTTAGCAATTGGGAAGTGAATGTACACCTGAAGATCATCAGCATAGATAAGATGCTGCACATCGGCATGGAAGTCAGCAGCCACATCATTGATGTATATAGAAAACAACAGTGGACCAAGGACAGAGCCCTGGGGAACACCAGTATTTAATGTTACATAGTCAGATGCATTACCATCTGCATCAATAACAGCCTGCTGTCTCTCAGAGAGATAAGACGCAAACCAACGCACAACTGAATGCGAAATGTCAAGAGAAGACATTTTTCTGAGCAGAGAGACATGGAATACCGTATCAAATGCCTTGCTGAAATCAAATAGCAACAGCAACGTCACATAGCGTCTGTCCATATTGCGTCTAATGTCCTCAGTTAGTTTCAGTAGTGCGGTCTGAGTACTATGTCCAGTTCGAAATCCAGTCTGATAAGGGTCCAGTAGCTGTCGTATAGTCAGGTAATTGTAGAGTTGATCATGGACTAGACGTTCAAGAACCTTGGACATAAAAGATAATAAAGAAATTGGCCTAATGTCACCAAAAGCTTGAGGAGAGGAGATTTTGTTTATTGTAGTGACCAGTGAGATCTTCCAGCATGAAGGAAATAAGGATTCACGCAATGAGTCGTTATAAATACGACATAACAAAGGCCCAATGACCGGAAATGCCGCACGGACAAAAGATTGAGGAACAGCATCAAACCCTCTGGCCTGTGAAGTTGAATGACAAACAGCCATCCATACCTCCTCCAAAGTAACTGGATTAAACTTAAACATGGGTTTAAGTGGTTCATCTAGAGCAAGTGTATTCATGTAATCAGAAATGGAGGGGACCAGAGGATCAAACGCAACATCACCAAAATACCGATTCAAATCATTAATTGAAAAAGAATGTCGAGAGTCACTACTGCTGGAACATACGCCCAGGTTCTTGAGTTCTTTCCAGATCTGTCTTGCGTCAGTAATCTTAGATAGTCTGTCGTGGTAATACAGTAATTTAGCTGATTCGATGCATGAATGGGCCCGATCTCGAGCATCTCTATAACATATAAGATCAGCACGCAGCCTAGTACGTTTGAAGCGTCTGTAATGCCTATCTCTCTCAGAGATTAAGCGGTGATGCTCAGAGGTAAACCACGGACGATGACTCTTGCTCTGTCGAACACGCCTAACAGGCACAAACCGTGAGATAGCTTCATTAAGATGAGTGTAAAGACATTCAAGGCGAGCCAAAAGAGAAGAGTCACCGTTACACACAGCACAATTCAGCGATCGAAAATAATCAAGAATAGCAGCCTCATCAACCGCTTTATAATCATGATAAGTAAAATCATTAAGTGTAGGCCTAGAGAGAGACGACTTCACAGTCGCAGCAATAAAATCATGTCCGTCAATAAATGGTACATCAGTCTTCCAATAATCAAGCAGTAAGTCATTGGCATCGACAAGGCACAAGTCGAGCCACGTATCAGAGGAATAAGTATGATGCGTAGGTCCATAAGGCACTGAAAAAGTGCATTTTCCTTAATAAGGCTCTTCAGGAACACAGAATCATCAGATTCAGAACACAAATTAGTGTTGAAATCTCCTAAAACTACCTTAGTACTATAATTGTGCATATGAGTGGTCAAATCAGGAATAAAGTCCGTGTTGGCCAAAAATGGAGCGTGAGGTGGTCTATAAACAACACCAACGAAAATGGGTGAAGCCAAGTCAGATGAGTTGACCTCACAGAAGAGATACTCAGGTAAACCAGGCTTACCACTCCAGCTTCCAGAGGATGAACAGAGACGCACAGAAGTGAGAGAGCAGTGTACAAATAAAGCAACACCACCTCCCCTGGTGTTACGATCCTGTCTATAAAGCACATACCCATCAAGAGCAATCAAAGAATCACAAACTATCTGGCCCAGTTTGGTCTCAGTAACAGCTATTACGTGGAAATAAGGGCGAGAAGTTAAAAAGAGTCCAATCATCTCAATGTGCGCTCTAATAGAGTTGGCATTGAAATGACAAACTCTGAGACCATCCTTAGTAGTGAAATGATCATGAATGACCGATGAAATAGTATTGTTAGAAGGAAGAAGTGTGTTAGAGTGAGAAGGAAGAGAGAATGAGCTTACCCCAGTGTCAGATGTTAAGTGGTTACATCGTCGTTGGCTGATATCAATGAGAGCTTTGCTAAAAAGCATCCAAGTCGTCATCCGATGCAACACGAATGGCTGCATCCTCCTTCTTCCTTCTGACGAAGATCTTACCATCACGCACAAATGTAAGGAAGTTGTACCTCTTATCTTTGGCCTTCCTGAGCACTCTCAACTTCAGTTGGTGCAATGAGTGTGGCAGATATTCATTGATCTTGATCAAGGAAGGAGTAAGTGTTTCCACTGATAAAGTTCCCTGCAAAAGGTCACTCCTGATCTTTGAGGTATGAAGGCTACCCATCCTGATCTTTGCTCCGATGACAGATCGCGCCAACGAGGCACTCTTCATAGTGACGAGCAATGGCGTCGTAAGCAGCGGAGGACCACCTTGAGATGTTGTTGCAGAAGGAGCAGTACTATCATCAGTACTACGAGCTGTAGCAGGTCGCGACAAAGGTCGAACCGAAACAATGTCACTGAGAGCAAAACCAGAATTAAGAGAAGCCAATACAGCAAAGACACCGTTCTTCAGATCGTTAAATTCATTAGGAACCAGGCCTCCAAACACCAAGTCTGATGCACGCTCAAGACGCTGCTGGCCAGCCGCCAAAACATCACACTGTTGCCGTAAAGATTTATTGAGCTTGTCCAATTCCTGTAGTTTAGCAGCCATAGGGTCAGATAATGCCCGATCAGGCACAACAGAGAGAGATTCCTCCAGCTTCGCCTTAAGCTCCCGATAATCCTGACAAACCTTGTCAAGCCTTGCCTCAGCTGCTCCACAACGTTCCTCACATGCCACAGCAATACCATCCACTCGCGTCTCCAAACTTGTAAATCTCCCATCCAGTGTCACTAGTTGAGTGCCGATATTGTTGATCTTGGTATCCATATCATCCAGCTTATCTAATTTCTCCATCTTCTTCAATATAGAAGACAAAAGTTCATTTGTTTGTAGCGCTGGTAGTGTCGGAGTTGGAGTACGCGGCAGAGACAGAGAAGCTGAGACATCACTCATAGAACCCACAGAACTAGAACGTGATCGACTGCAATCAGGATTTGCAGCTGCTATGCAAAAGTTACATACCTTTACTTGTTGGTCACTATTATCTCTAACTAAGAGCAATTTGGTACAAGAGCTGTGATAGGTCTTGCCACAGCGACCACAAAGCTGAGGCTTAGATGCAGCACTAAAGTTTTTAAAACAGAGACCACACTGATTAGACATAGTGACCTCCAAGATAGAAATAGCTTAATCAAACGAATCTTAAATTTTAATTTTAAATTTGGTGCCAGTTGTATATTTAAAAGTAGATAAGCAGCTTAATAAATGCACTCTGAGTTGCTTCTAAGTTTCACTTGCTGTAAGTGGAAAAGCAGCTTAATAAATGCACACTGAGTTGTTTCTAAGTTTCAGTTATTGGAAGTGGAAAAGCAGCTTAACAAATGCACTCTGAGTTGCTTCCAAGTTTCAGTTATTGTAAGTGGAAAAGCGGCTTAATTTGTACAGAGTAAGATTCGTTTGACTGTGATTAGAGAGAGCACAAGATAATAGTGGAAAAGCGCCTTAACTGGAGAAATTACCATCAGGTATCACATATACGGGCAAAGATGCCAATATACAGGTCATCCAAGGGATGGAGCCACCAGCACTAAGCAAATAAGAATCCTCTTGTGGTAGATGATTGCACCAAAAAGATTGAGGTTATGTTGTAGACAATACTTAAAACCAGTTGCAGTACAACTGCATACAATATACTGCACTATTGTAATATACAGCAATTAAATCAAACATGCAGCAAATTCCACGTTGTTACCACTAGATTCTATCAAAAGAACAGTGAAGTTAGTGTATACGTTATCCAAGAGATGGCGCCATCAGCGTTAAAAAATATGATCCCTCTTGCAGTATGTAATTGCGCCAAAAAGAATGAGGTTATGTTACAATTAAAAATAAAACTAATTGCAATGCAATTGTGCACAATATAATGCACTTAAAACAACACTCAACAACACAAGCAGGCCCACAGCAACTTTCTCAGGCAGCAGCAGAGTCCACAGCAGTATCAGAGATAAGAGCAGGTTGATGTTGAGAGACTGCGGATTTTATCAAAAGAACAGTGAAGTTAGTGTATACGTTATCCAAGAGATGGCGCTATCAGCGTTAAAAAAAAAAAATATGATCCCTCTTGCAGTATGTAATTGCGCCAAAAAAGAATGAGGTTATGTTGCAATTAAAAATAAAACCAATTGCAATGCAATTGTGCACAATATAGTGCACTCAAAACAACACTCAATAACACAAGCAGGCCCACAGCAACTTTCTCAGGCAGCAGCAGAGTCCACAGCAGTGTCAGAGATAAAAGCAGATTGATGTTGAGAGACTGCACTTTCACAGTAAGAAACCGTCCAGAGTCCAATATGCAATTGCAAAAATGCAAATGAATGAGGCCAACACTCTCGGACTCCAAGTAGGACGATTCCCTGCAAAAAATTCCACTCCGCAAAGTGAAAAAATGCTGTTTAAATAAGTTTCAAGAGGAGCGAAAAAAAAATACGTATGGCGCTACTTACGTGGGAAGAGGGGAAATGAATAGAAGTTGAACCAAATACACTGAACGAAGGCATGCTATGAGATATAAAATTAAGACGTGTCTTTCAGATGTTTAAAATAGCTGTAAAAATTATTAGACTGTTTAAAATAAATTAAATTTCAGGATAACCTTTTTAGAGAGTGAATTTTGTATAATGGTTATAATGCAAAACTTTCCATTCAAAGAAGCAAGAACCAAAGGAACAAGATGTCATGGAACCTACTCGATCACCATTATGTCAGTTTCTGGAGGGAGCTGAATTGCACAGGTTTTTGTAAATGTCTGCTCGAGATTCATCATTGTATACTCAAAAATGGGAGTGAGACTGGATGACGTCCTGAAAAGTTTTTCAAGACTGCAGGAAGGATACTTGGAGAAGATTTCGGAGTATTTTATGTTAGAGCTAAAAAAAAAAGTATCGAATTCACCGGAGGAGGTTCTACAGAGGTGATGGTTGAGGACAGCATGGAGGGTGGCTTTGGATCGTTGTATTCACCAAGGTTGAATGGAGCCACTGAGAAGTTCAATGGGACGCTTCAATCGAAAATCGAAGCCATGATGATAAATTCGGCTTTACCAGGAGAAGTTCGGCTACACCATATACACCAAACTACTTATCACCAAGTTGAAAGCAGCTGAAAGATCGCCAAGAGCAGTATCGACACGTTAGATGTAACGAAAAACTAATAGACTAAGATGTATAAAAATTAAAAACAACATTGAAAAATTCGGACTACTGGAAGTTGATAAGAAAGTCAAGAACAAAGCTGAAAAAGTGAACAGATAATTTGAAGTGCTAGAAAAGACTGCAAGCAAGTAGATGTTACAGAAAAAGAAATGTAAGTACAGCCAGAAGTAAACAACTAGAAACCATCCAAATCCATAAACGAGAAAGATCAATGGAAAGACGTGTAGAGGACCTTATCAAACAACAAACAGTTCCAAAAATACCGAATGTCTGAAAAGAGCAACCAAATCCTAGTGAATGTCGAACAAACCCAAGTATATACAAAGATGTCATGCAATCAACTGAAAGAGGGAGTCGTCAAGCAGCTACAAGGAGAATAATAAAAATCTATCATAGGAGAGAAGTTTAGAACATCGTAGACGCACTTCATAATGAATCAACTGGAAAAAGGATTAACATAATAGATTTCAAAGTAAGTTGGAACAAAAAGTTCCCAGTAGAAGTTTTAAAACTAGAACTGAAAAGAAGTAAACAAATATTATCTATTTACCTCAAGTAAAGAACGATAAGTTGTTTTTATTATATTTTATGCAAATGATGCAGTACTATCAGGAAATAGACGTGCAAAAATCAAAGAAGTTAGTTCACAAAATGAAAAGTTGCAGAAAACATAGACGTTTCCTAATAATCAATATTGTCAGAGACTACATAAAAAAGAGTTTGCATCTGAGTAAAAAGAGACTTACAGAAAAGATGTTAAAACGTTTTGATGAAATGGAGTGCAAAGCTCAATTGATACCCACAGTTACTAGAAAAATCAGAAATCGGAAGTATAAGAAGTGAAAACATAACTGAGATCAAGTAGACGTAGTTAAGAATATATTATTCAGAGAAATATTTAGAAGTTCATGGCACCTATCTGAAACAACCCAACTTGATGCAGCCGATGCTGCGAACTACTTATCAAGGAAGCAGACAAAATTCACATGTGACTAGTTAGGAGTCAAAAGAATATTAAGGTATCTCAGAAGTGCAGCAGATTAAGGACTGGCCTTCAATAGACAAGGAGAGATGCTGAAACCTATGGGAGATGCTAGCTCTACGACTTCTCATCTACAAGAAAATATATTATCAGATTGTTTGGATATACGATTTCGAGGACAAGCCACAAACAAAATACTTTACACTCTCTGTCTGTCAAACTGAATTCATCATTTGTGATGCAAGTCAGAAACTGGTATCTATCAACAAAGTTATGCAAGACGTAATTGGAAAGACTTTGGACCCCAATGACTGTAAAGTGATGACATTTCAACAGATGACTGCATCCAGATAGACGACAGTCACGTAATTAAAATCTATGATGATGTTAAAATGATCAAATAAAATTTAGAAGTCGGAGAACCAACAGAAAATAGTAGTTACATGGTAACTATAGAAAGTCTTGTCTGATAGAAGGAAAAATCATCAACGAATTGTTACTGACCAACAAAATAATGCAAACATTATATCATAACCATTACCAACTGACAATTTTTCATTATTCTAGGAGTAGAATACTCAGACTAAAAATTTTATTGTTTTAGACAATAAAGGGTATTAAAAATTAAGAAGTTAAAATGTAATTTAAGACGTAACATCCCAATAAGCACACATCTGGAAAAAAGAATTCTTTAAGAATTCACGAATGTCCGCTCTGAAGTTAATAAAATATATTAATAAAGTATTCATAAAATATTCACAAAGTATTCTTCCACAAAATTTAAATAAAAAATAACTCTTCAACATATCTTTATAAATATTTTAAAAGGGTTAAGAAAGTATTCATAAAGAATTCTTTTTTGAAAAAGTAATCATACTCCAAAGTATTCATAAAGTAGTCAAAAAGTTTACTTTTGAAACACTGATTTTCTAGTAACTTAGTCACTTTCAAAAATCGAAAGATGTAATGGATATTTTATCGCTTTTCAGATTGTTTTAAAATCATTTTTAATTTTGATTTTCATGAAATTCAAAATTGAAAACTTGAAATTCCAGATAATTTTATAAATTGGAAAAATTCAATTTGATTAATCATTTAATAATTTAAATATTTTTTATCTATTTTAAACGAAAAAATTGTTAACATTTTATGAAACAAAATATATAAATATTTTAAGTGTGTTTTAAATAAATTCTCGTTTTGAGAATTTAAACAAATATCTAAACATTCTTCAATTTAAATTAAATTAACCATGACTTCACAAAAAATTTCTTTTATCAAATTAAGGTATCTCTTGAATATTTAATAAATTTTTATTAAAATTATTCAAATAAAAATGTAGTTTGGCTAATATTATTAACCATGAATAATTAATTAACAAATTTACTAACATTTCTTATGCTTATACCAATGAACATGTACAAGTTTCGAGAATTTATTAACAGATGAGTTGGTAGCCAAGTAGGCTAAGTCATGGGCAACAGTTTTTTTTATTTTGTTTGACATCCTCAAGAACCGTGGTTCGAATCTCGAACAAATAATTTTTTTTTTAAATTTAATAGCTTATTTTTAATCAATTATAACATTTTTTGTTTTTCATAATCATGTAAAATAGAAGGATTATTTATAATTTGATGATTAAAAAAAGTATTTTGAGAATGTGATTCAATCAAAAGAAAGAATACTTTGTGAATACTTTAAAAACTAAAGTGGTCGGACATTCGCGAATGAACAAAGCAATCATTAAGAACTCTTTATTGATACTTTTGTTTACGAAAGTATACATAAAGAATTCTTTTTTAATTCTCTCTTTGACACCGTTTGCTTGTTGGGATGCTGCATTAAAATTTATATGCACATAATTACGTATATAGATGTAGAAATAGATGTGAACATTCAGAAGTCATAAGCCATATTATGCAGTATCTTCTTTCAGGTGACA
The DNA here is from genome assembly GCA_017163975.1 of Anastatus disparis. Taxonomy (NCBI): domain Eukaryota; kingdom Metazoa; phylum Arthropoda; class Insecta; order Hymenoptera; family Eupelmidae; genus Anastatus; species Anastatus disparis. Next base: position 135,481 of record JAFFSR010000143.1, read on the forward strand.
TTATAGATTGTAAAGACTATCAACATGAGGAAAGGATGAAAGGACAGACGTCTGTTGGAGGGAGGGAGTGTTAAGAATAGGAGCTCCAACATCCAAACTTCCCCAGCGCCACCTAAAGATTGTTGACGCGCGCAGTATAATCGAGCCCCACCTTTCATTCCGACGTCGCCCGCCGTATCCAGTAGAGCTACCCTTTAGACATCTTTATTAAATAAATTAGATTGTTATATATATATATATATATATATATATATATATATATATATATATTATTTTTTGTTTTACAATAATGTTTTAGTATTAATAAAGTGATTTATTCATTTATAAATAAAGTATTTATTTGAGTATTGGCATCCAGCTCCAACAATATACATAACATATTAGTACTTATAATCTAGCATTGCATAGTGAAAATGCTATTTTTCAAAAAAAAAACCATAAATTCTAAAAGCTTACATAAGATATTTTCTATAAAATCTCTATTGGAAAATTTACAAAAAAGAAAAAATCATTACATTGCATTATTAAAGGTTGATTTTATTTACAAAATGAGCAATCTAAAGATATATTTTAAGACTGAAACAGGGGAAAACAATGGAAAGGAAAGGAAAAAGGCAAAACTCATTATTTTTTTTTGTAGCTCTTTTATTTAAACTTCATAGGGAATTCTAACCCTCACTATTACACACACGCACACGCAAGTAAGGATTATATTTCCCGTCCACTTTAAAACAACTTTAATAAACACACACACACTTAAATAAAAATTTCTTTTACTTGAAAAAACGCGTTTCGCTAAGATAATAAATTTTAAGTTATCGCCGGGCCTCAATTATAAACAATTTAGCAGACCAACTGCTTAGGCGCGCGTCCGTACACATATAAAAGCGCAAACCATAGGATTGCGTTTTTCTTGAAGGGGGGGACTGTTAGGAACTCGGCCTCTACGCAATACATAGATGGGAAACTCCATGCCACAAACGCAACGATATTGCGCAAGCGTTTTTATCGAAACTGATAGCTTTCGATTTATAATAATAATTAAAATTAAATTTAACAATGATAGCAATAATTATAGTAATTAGATGCTCGTGTATGTATGTATATGCATGTGTGTATATGTACATATGTGATTGGGCTTTTGTTTAAATCAATAAACCTAATTTTCCGTTCAATTAAAATGAATAAATAAAATTGTATTATAATAAATAACAATATTAACAGTAAATATGAATTTGTACGCAATAAATATTAATTGTACGATTAATAATTAACATTAAGTACTAATATTATTATTATTATTGATACGTATTAAGTAAATATTGATAATAATAAATATAAATTGATTCAAAGTAATGATTTTATCTCGCTCAAGTGAAAAGCTCAGATTGCACAACCAAATGCAAGAATAATATTATAGTATTTTCAGAAAAGGGATTAAAAAAAAAAGACAAACACCTGCAAGACGCTCGTGCAGCATACTCAGTAAACATTTCTGAGAATTAAAAGGATATAAACAGTAAATATTTGTGTGCCTTCTCAAGTTTCGAACACTTGCACATCTTCTCGAGTTTCAAAGGCTCAAACTTCTACAGCTAATGGGTATCAAGTTTCAAAAACAAGTATAAGATATCTCAAATTTCGATGGCTTAATCCTGTGAGGAAAACAAATGCTGAGTATCAAATTTCAAAAACAACTTTAAGAATTCCGAGGAAGTTGGCCTTGCACGTGCGGGTTTATCAAATTACCCAGGGTAGAAAATTCTTGGAAAATCCTTTGCAGCTAGGACTTAATACAGAGCCTTATAGAAGAAAAATAGTATAAAAGCCATGAGATTCGAGAGCCAGCAGCTTAGTCTTGCCTCAGCTTCAAACGTGTGCACATCGTAATTTCAAAGTTTAATAAAAGTATTATTTCAAAGTTAATAAAGATTTTTTTTATTTAAATCCTTGATTCCTTGGATTTTTATCCTTTATCGAGCAACGGACTCATTAAATTCAATTTTCTCAATTGGAAGTTCAATTAAAAGTTATTTTAATTGAAAAGGTTATTTTGAATTACACAGGCCCACAAAATGAAAAAAAATGTCTGAACTTTTGACCGGACATACATATTCCCATGTATTTTTCGACGCTGAATCCGAATCTGTAATAAAAATATAGGGTTTTCCTACCTTTTCTCAGAGTTTTATTGAAAAAACCTCATTTTTTACGGTTTTTTTGCGGTTTTTCGAGTCTAGAAAAAACAAATCATGAGATACGGTTAATTGGACTTCAAAATCGAATTCTACGGGAAAAAATACACGGGAAACCATACCTTCAAATTTTTTTAACGCGATTCTAGTCCTCTGTATGGGGCTGAAAAGATGAGGAAATCGGTAAAAGTCGAAATTTTGCCTAAAATGGATTTAAACAATATTAAAATTTAATCACGCGTCTTTTGAAGAGTCGATAAACATTGGAAATACTATCCTGGGGGTTTTTCAGATTGCTGATCATGAATTTGAAGTCAGATTGTGTAAAAACTACTTCTAGAGGGCGGTGACAAGAACTGTATATGGTAAATTTATCGATTTTTTAAAAATTTTACGTCTGAAATACTAATTTTAGAGTCTTTCACAGCATTGACTGTAAATTCAAGATATTAACTTAGCCTATTGTGTACGTTAAACTTAACATTTTGTCTATGTTTGTCTCTCTCTCTCTCTCTCTTCCGATGTTTTTTTAAATTGGCTTACGCTTACGTACACGTTTCTCTTCGAATGACCGATGTAGTGGATTTCTGACACGTTTTTGTCCTTTTTCGCAGCTGTTTCTCTTTTTATCATCCAGCAGTAATCTGCTAACATGTTGATACCCCAGTTTCCTTGAAATCTACGTTCAAACTCCTTTAAATCTTGGTGAAATCGTTCACCATGCTCTTCACTAAAGTCTCCGTTATTTTTAGGAAACTGATCAACATGTGAATCAAGAAAATGAAGTTTTAAGTTCATTAGACAACCCAATTTTTCAAAATTACGTACCATTCTTTTCACAATAGCTTTATAATTCGTGTCTTTGGCATTACCCAAAAATTTCGTCGATACCTCTTTAAAACTTAACCATGCTGCCTTTTCAACATCAGTCATGCTTTGTTCAAAGTTTTCGTCTCTAAATAAAGTTCGGATTTCAGGACCATCAAAAATACCTTCATTTAATTTAGCATCAGATTTATGGGGAAATACTTTGCTTATATATTGGAAGCATTGACCGTCCTTGTCCAAAGCTTTAACTAATTGCTTTATCAATCCAAGCTTTATATGCAGAGGCGGTATCAAAATTTTCGAAGGAAACTGGGGTATCAACATGTTAGCAGATTACTGCTAGATGATAAAAAGAGAAACAGCTGCGAAAAAAGGACAAAAACGTGTCAGAAATCCACTACATCGGTCATTCGAAGAGAAACGTGTACGTAAGCGTAAGCCAATTTAAAAAAACATCGGAGAAGAGAGAGAGAGAGAGACAAACATAGACAAAATGTTAAGTTTAACGTACACAATAGGCTAAGTTAATATCTTGAATTTACAGTCAATGCTGTGAAAGACTCTAAAATTAGTATTTCAGACGTAAAATTTTTAAAAAATCGATAAATTTACCATATACAGTTCTTGTCACCGCTTTCTAGAAGTAGTTTTTACACAATCTGACTTCAAATTCATGATCAGCAATCTGAAAAACCCCCAGGATAGTATTTCCAATGTTTATCGACTCTTCAAAAGACGCGTGATTAAATTTTAATATTGTTTAAATCCATTTTAGGCAAAATTTCGACTTTTACCGATTTCCTCATCTTTTCAGCCCCATACAGAGGACTAGAATCGCGTTAAAAAAATTTGAAGGTATGGTTTCCCGTGTATTTTTTCCCGTAGAATTCGATTTTGAAGTCCAATTAACCGTATCTCATGATTTGTTTTTTCTAGACTCGAAAAACCGCAAAAAAACCGTAAAAAATGAGGTTTTTTCAATAAAACTCTGAGAAAAGGTAGGAAAACCCTATATTTTTATTACAGATTCGGATTCAGCGTCGAAAAATACATGGGAATATGTATGTCCGGTCAAAAGTTCAGACATTTTTTTTCATTTTGTGGGCCTGTGTTATATTCGAAATACGCGAGCATTCAACGCCAAGATCCGGCTTTAATCTGACATCGAGAGGACCATCTACATAATTTTCATATTCAACAACCCAGGGTTGGGTCATAACAGTATATATATACATATAATATAAATTAAAGAAAGATGGAAGATAAAAGAGAAGCTTTGATTAGTCCTATATCCCCGAATAAGCGCGCGCAGCCGTGCCCTCGTATTTCGTGTATTCCACGTCCGTCCCGTCACAGTTATGCGTTCCTTGTAAAAAGCTTAACTCTGTTTTTATTTATTTATAAAACGAAATTAATCAATTTCACATTTTACTATTGGTTAGCGAGAAAATAATATCGATACCATTATAACGTGTAAATTGTTCTATGGTGAATATATCAACACATTTATCACGAAGCAAGTTGCGGGAATAACTTCGTGACGCCATAATGAATTCGCTGATGAATTACGGTAGCGATGGCGAAAATAGCAACAATTCTGATGATATCAAGGTAATTTCTTTGATCAATACTATTTTAGATGAATTTTCTTTAAAGATGGAAATTGTGCAAAGGATAAAGTTTTTTTTTTTACACTGAAGTTGAGGATAGAAATCAATTTTTTCCTCTTTTAGGAAGTTTTTATAGTTAGCCATATTTGTTTTCAATTTATAGATCTAATAAATTCAATGTATACTTACAGAATTTTCTATTTTTGGAAAGCGAAAGTATATGATTAACTAGATGGTAAAACAATTAAATATATATAAATATAAATAATTTTTTTTCAATTTTTTTTTAAAGCCCCGTAAATACATACCTAGGGACTACACTACAAAAAACGATTAGGTTACTGATTTTTCTGTTTACTAACTTTATATAACTCTCAATTATATTCAAAACATATTTTTTTTTATAAAAAATTTCATTGAATGTATAAAATTATTAAGAATTATTCAAATTTTAACTCTATAATTTAACTCTTTATTTAAAATGAATTATCATTTTTTTCTGTTTAAAAATGAATAATACTATTATATACATTCTATATTTATAATATAACATATATTTTAATTATTACTAAAGAAATTTGTTTGAAAAACTATATTACGAAGTATAATTTATTAACATAAAAAATGATTTACAAAACTTATATTTATACTAAATATATAATAATAATAATAATGTGATAAACTCATTTTTATATTAAATAAGAATCGTTTTTATTTTTAACATGTTATTGAATTTTAAACTAAATTTTTTTTAGGAGGCAATTGCAGCCAGTAAATCTAGTGTTACCATAAGGAGAGCAAGTGACGCAATCTACGATCCAGTGCCAATGGATATGAGTGAGGTATAAATTAAAAACTTACTTCTGATATAACTCCCACCTAACTAGGATTCTAAATAAATCGGGTAGGATCATTATATTACTGACAACTCTTATTAAACAATAAAAACAAATTTTCTTTTCTTAATTTTTTTATTTCTTCTATTTATATTTATTGTACACTTCAGTTTATTTTTTCTACATCATTACTGGGTTTATCCTGCTTGGTATTAATTTTAATAATTTAATTTTGCTGTACACTTACAATACGTAAAAAGTTTTTATTTTAAATCTTGAAAAAGATAGCGGTGAGGTATTTTTTTATTTAAAAATAAAAATTTATATAAATAAATGGGATCAGTACCATTTCGTGAGATAATATTAACACGTAGCTCTGTTCGTAATTCATGATACAATATCTACGCACCTTGGCAAGGTCAATGCTGTACGAGGGTCTTTCAAGACTACCTCCAAGTTCTATTCCGAAGAATTAGGTGAGTAGAAGAAGCTGCCAGAAGGTAACTCTTAAAAACTTGAAATGATCGGCACGGAAACATGTTAAACAAGGATTCGGTATTAAAAAATATGTAACAACAATCAGTTTATTTTATTTGAAAAGCAGGCATTCCTGGTATGGTTTATGAAATAACTGTGAATAAAAATATTTTGAACTTTACAGTACTCTATATAAATTTTTATGATTATTTCATAATTTTTAATTTATTTTATGCTTAGAATGTTTGTTTTTCTTTTGTTAAAAATTGAATGACATATAAAGAAATCTTAACAAGTTAACACTGTTATAAAAAAAAGTGTTTGAAAATTCCAATAACTAAAGAATGAATGTATATCCCTCATTATACATTTTAGATTTTGCAAAAATATTAGGGAATAACTTGGTTTTGGAATTGTTAATTTATTTAAGAAAACAATAAAAATTTCCTTTTTAAAATCAAATAATAAAAAATAAATTTTCTTTAGGAAAGTAACAACAACAGTTCTTTAGATGACTCTGATAGTGAAAAAAGTCCAATCAGACTTCATCCACCAGGATCTCATCAAACAGATTCAATAAAACACAGCTCTTCACACTCAGACCAGAGGTATACTGGTTTGCTATTTTAAATTCTTAAATAAATTATATATGGGGTTCCTAAAATGATAAATTATATAAACTAAATTCAATATTAACATTCTTTTAAAATTACTAATGATTGAATTGATGAATAAAATATTTTATTCTAATTTTAAAATTAAATTTTTTCACATATAATTTCTAAATTATATTTATTTAAATATTGATTATTTATGAAAATATTTTAACATTATTTAAATATTGAAATAAGAGAATTGGTTCATTTATATTAAGCTTTAAAATAAATAAAAATAAAATTTGGAATTTTATATTGTTACACAATATATAATATAATATAATATTGAAGGAATGATAATACTATAATATTTCAGGTATCAAAATAATCTAATATCCCAAGGATAAAAATAATGATTAAAAAATATTAACATTGAAATTAATTTTTGTTTTTTATTTTCTAAGATAATATTGCAAATCGTGTTTTGAAAATAATTTTTTTTTTAAATTATCAAGCATTAAAAAATTGACTTAATTTTTTCTTTTCTGCTGAAAATTTAACTATTAAACATTTTTTTAATACATGAGTATAGTACTGGTGAGTATTTTATAGAGTAATAGGTACTTTACTCATAAAACTTTAATTCATAATTATCAGTATTACATTGAAAATATTTTTGATTTACAATTTTTATCATTAATAATTTAATCATTTCACCCGCTTTGAATTCTGCTAATGCTGTTATAATGACTTCACAGAAAAAATTTGAAAAGTGGAATTATTAAAAAATTGTGAAATATTACTTTTATTTTTTACGATTTCTCAAAAAAACATTATTAATCTATTAGATAGAATGCTTTTTTTTTCAATCGTTACTCATGCAATTCACTAACAATAAATCGTAAATGTTAAACTATTTTGGAATTCTACTTTTGAAATTTAACTAGGCATAATGCCTTCATCCAATTGCACGATTCGTAATTGAAATATTTAATAATTCGAATCTGTGTGGTATACCCCTGCAGAACGTAATCGTTTTACAGGCGAATAGACAAGGAAGATTGTTCTTCAATTTCTCATCATGATCGAAAACACACCGAAAAGTCAGACGATAATAAAAAAGATAAATATGATAGAAATAGTAAGCATAATTTTGATAAAAAAAATGATGATAAAAAACGAGATCACAGAGATAGTAAAGATTCAAAAAGACACAGAGATGACGATAGAAGATCACGAGATGAAGAGAAAAGATCAAAAGATGATGAAAAAAAATCTCGTGATAATGACAAACGAAAAGAAAAGTTGATAAAGGAAGATAAAAATAATGACAGAAATGAAAGAGATCATCGTGATGATAGAAGAGATAGGTGAATCAATTTAATAAGATTTGTAAATAATATAATTAAATATGAATCATTATTTATTTTTAATTAATAATTTTTCGATTTTTAGAGATAAAAAAGATGATAAAGATCGACGAAGAGATCGCGACAAAGGTAGGGAAAAGGAACGAGAAAAAGAAAGGCATAGAGAAAGAAGTAGAGACAAAAGTAAAGACAGAAGCAGAGATAAAAGTAAAGATAGAAGTTGCGACAAAAATAGAGATAGAAGCAGAGATCGGGATCGGGATAGAGATAGACGTTATTCAAAGGATGAAAAGTCTCGAGATCGTTACAGAAGCGAAAGACGTTCCAAAGATAAAGAGCGAATTCGGTCAAGATCTAGATCTAGAGACCAAGGATCACATCGATTCAGTTATAGAGATGAAAGAAATAAAAGTAAACTAGCACAATTAGAAAAATTAGGTATAGAAATAAAAGCAGATAGCGAATCTCAATCAACCCAGGAACCTAATTATTACAATCCTCTTGCAACAGCAACCCAAGGAAAATATGCTGAACAAATCCAAAAACGAAAATTATTGTGGGCTAATAAGGTTTGTGTAATACTTTGATTATTAAAATTTTTGAGTGTCTGTATATCATTGAAAATATTCTAAAGATTAATACTTATTTCTATTTTTAGAAAGTGGATGATACTAAATCGTCAACTACAGCTGCTACAAACAATACGTGGGTAGGGACAACATTTACTCATGATCAAGATGGTAAAGTTACAGCTAAATTTAAAAGGCTTATGGGTATCAAAGAGGATTTACCCATTGCAACAACTGGTGCTAAACCTGATATTCTAAAAAAGCAAGAAGAAATGTTTAATAATATGGAACAACAGTACGAGGTAGCGCGAGCTACAACACACACACAAAGAGGCGTAGGACTTGGCTACACGACGGGAGGTTTTTCATTTCCGCGATAAATTAAAATATTGTTAACTTAAATTGTATGATTGTATAGAAATTTTTCAAAAGCTGCTGTACGTTATGCATCATCAAAATATATGATAGGTCCCGTAAGACTTAATTAGAAATATCTATGAGATAAACTGAAGTACCTCGTGAGAGCCTTGTATTGATACAGTTCACCAAACTTTAACATTATAAAAAAACATTGTAACAGATAATGTTTTTCAAATGTATACATTTTTTACAACTGGTAGCATATTTTTCTTCTTATATATAAATATATATTTTTATTGTTTTAAACTTGTATGGAAAGTTATCAATTGAAATGTTCATCATGTTGTTTCTGTTTTTTATTTAAAACACTAATTTACAGTAAATTAATAATAATTTTTTAATTGTATAAAGACTAACTAATGTAATTTAAAAGATTTTCCAATAAACAAGTCAACAGTTCATTTATATTTGGTTTTTTTTTCTTACATTTATAAAATAAAAGTATATTCAGGCAGTTATATTTTTTATTTAACTTCATTTCTTTTATTTTTGCTTCTAATAAATAATATAAGAATTAAATTTTATATTTACCAAAGCATTTTTTAAACATATTACATAAAATTAGTATTAATGGACAAAATACTTAAATTATAATAATTTTTATACAATAATATACAAATTTTTATTTCAATTATTAATGTAACCTATTGGATAAAAAAATTAATTTTTTTTGTTTTGTTATAAAATATTTTTTATCTATTTCATTCACTTTTAATAATTTTCACTGTAAAAAATAATATTTCGTAAAAAAGTTAATTTTATTAAAAAATAAGAAAATGTAAATTGTTGTTTAAAAATTATATAATAAAATTTAATTTTGATGTTAAGATCTTTTGTTAATATACTTTTATATTTTGATAAATAGGAGTAATTATTAGCTCAAGTGATGAATTTTTAAAGCCCTGGCAAAGCCAATGTAACTCAAGGAGTGCAAGTTTGTATTTTCGTCAATCCATATTTTTCAACACATTGTAAAAACAATAACTCCAATTTTTTTTTTAATAAATATTGAACCTATGAATTGTAAAGTCAGTAGTAACTACAGCCATTTTATATATTTTTGTGTTACATTCAAATGCACTTTTTTTTTTTTTTTTTTTAAAAGATAAAATAAAGGATATTGTATCCTCATAATAACCTCATGGAGATTCGAGCCCAGCCGGACCGTTAACACTTACATCAGGCTGACGCGACACCGCCATACCGAAACTTTGACTACCGATGGATGGTCAGCCACTTTTGTGACCAACAATCAACCGAACCATGAGCAGATTTCTTAAGAGTCGATATGGGTAGCACATACACTAATTTTCTTTCGAAAAAGTCAGAGGTGCCGGCCAGAAAAAGTCAGAGGGCCTGGCCAGAAAAAGCAGAGTGCCGCAGAAAAATCAGGCCTGAGTCAAATGCACTAATAATGTATAGCCTTGTTAAAAATAGCAGATTATCACTGTTAAAATCTTAAAGAGCATCAATAAATAAGTAATAAATATAATACTTTTGGTTGATCAAAACTTGAAAATTTGACTGAATATTAGGAATACGAGGATTTCTGTAAATAATTTATTTTTAACAATATATCTTCTTATTTATTATTTTTGTTAAGGTTTTAAAAAAGTTTATTCAGTCGAGTTACTCTTGGACAATTTAAATGAACTTTGGGAATTGGAAAGTTCAGTTTTTTATTTTAAAGAATAATTTTTTTTTGCATTGTATTTAAAAATCATTTGTGTTTAACTAACAAAAATTCAAAATATGCTCATAAAGTATTTATGTTCTCATGCCTATAATTTTATCTTAATAGAAATTTTTTTTATAATTAGTAGATGGCAAAATAAATTTATATTTACTTCAAGGACATTCTCTCAAAAATGAAACCATTCAAACTTTGAAATTTTGGGATTGAATTCCTTTCAGCATTCTCTTCAAAAGTTATTAATAACGTAATATGGCAAGCAGGGTGAATAAATGAGTTATTCAAGCTTAATGTTTTAGTGTTTTAACATTGGTTCTTATGGAGATGTTTTGTTAAATTGCAAATCAAGTTTATTCAAAATAGCATGTGATAATAGCAATAAAAATTATGAAGAAAAAAGGTTGATAGAGCAAGCAGTGCTTTTTTGCGAAATGGAACAATCTGAATTTTTAATCCTATGCTATTACTATATTTACATATTTTGGACTTTCGGGAATATTAAATATTCTAGACACTTTATATTATCATTTTGATGTTAAATATTATAACTTATGATGTTTTCTCATCAGATAATTACTTTATAATTTTTTAAAACGTAACTTTTTTATTTAAATATGAGATGAGGGCAGCTGCAGCGAGAGAACCTCTTAAATATCGTGAAATACATTGCTGCAAAATTTAAAATCATGTAAATGCAATAAAGATAAAAATTTATTACGTTTACATCAAATTAGATAAAAATAAAAAAAAAATAAATTCACAATAAATATTTAAAAGATTTTTTAAAATCTTTTTATACCACTCTAACCTCAAAATCATAACTTTAATATGATTATTCGGCTATCGTGGTATAAAATACATTATGGAATGGGTGTGTAAAGGCTTTTTTACAAAACTCGTTACAACCCTCGCCTTCGGCTCGGGCTGTAAACTTCTCGTTTCGTAAATAAAGCCTTTACCCACCCATTGAATAATGTACTATATTTTATTTATGAATTTCAATTGTCATAATAAGATAAGAAGTTAATGGGCACCAATTATTTAGGTATGTATTTATATTTATTTACAAATGGCGACGGCGACATGCAATGCAGCGCTACGAAGTTTTGGCGGTTTTTAATTAAAATTGTTATTGGTTAAAACCGTATGATACGGTCCGTATTCTGTCATTCCTGTCACTTCGTTGACACCAGTGCTCCATGCAGCTTGGCGTCCTAACTTTTGAATTCAGCCGTTTGTGTTGCCTACTGATGCTGTTTGTTTAAACGATTTGGTGTCTTGCTTACTATTGCACCTGCCGTTTTTGTGGTAAATTCTATATTAACTGAGGGTTAAGCGTAAGTTTAAGTGAAATTATTTTACGCATTAAACAGAATTTAATTTGTACATATATTTATAACAAAGAAGAAATACAATGGAAAACTTCATCAGGATTGAAAAAATTGGAGAAGGTTTGTAGAAATTTTGTTTATGTCGTGTCATTTTATTTTCTTAATGTTCTTCATAGAGTGTTTTTTAATCTTATTCAAAGTACAGAATTTTCTATATTCAAATTTTTACTGAATGTTTGGATAAATTTTTGCAATTAAAAAACAATTTTTTGGAGTTCTGTAATAATTTTTTTTTAAAATTATTATATGAAGTAAGATTATTACTTTTTAATATAATCAGGTACATATGGAGTTGTATATAAAGGAAAACATAAAAAGACTGGCGAAATTGTTGCCATGAAAAAAATACGCTTAGAAAGTGAAGATGAAGGAGTTCCATCAACAGCTATTAGAGAAATATCTTTATTAAAAGAATTAAAACATCCTAATATTGTCAGTCTTATGGATGTTTTAATGGAAGAATCAAAATTGTATCTCATCTTTGAATATCTCACAATGGATTTAAAAAAATATATGGATAGTTTAGGAAGTGGTAAACTGATGGAACCTAGTTTAGTTAAATCATATTTATATCAAGTAAGATTTTTTTTTTAAAGTCAACTTATTAATTATCTAATTTTATCAAAAAGAAAATAATTAAAATTCACTAAACAATACAGTTACGAAAATGTTTAAATTATATAAAATAATTAGTTGTATTCAAATGATGAAAAAAAATTTTTATCTCTTAAAATGTTTGCAAGTAATTTAAAAAATAATTGTTTTATATATTACAATTATTATTTATTTACTTATTTAGGTAATTTGTTATTAAAAAGAATATTTAAAAAAATACTCATGACTATTAATGTTTAACAAATAAATTGTATATTTTTTTTAGATAACACGAGCTATTTTGTTTTGTCATCAACGTAGAGTATTTCATAGAGATTTAAAACCTCAAAATCTTTTGATTGATAAAAAAGGAGTTATTAAAGTAGCAGATTTTGGATTAGGTAGAGCTTTTGGAATTCCAGTACGTGTTTACACACATGAAGTAGTAACATTATGGTACAGAGCACCTGAAATTCTTTTGGGAGCAAATCGATACACATGTAGTATTGATATGTGGAGTATTGGTTGCATCTTTGCTGAGATGGCTACAAAGAAACCTCTATTTCAAGGAGATAGTGAAATTGATCAGTTGTTTAGAATATTTCGGTAAATAGTACATTTTATTTGAATTTAATTGATTACAAATAAATATAGTGCGTAGAAATATTTTAAAATTATGTCAAATTGTGTAATTTGCAATTATAACATTGTACCATTTTCAAAATTATTATTTTTATTATAGTCTTTAATTGCATTATAATATGTTTAGCTAAATTTGATAAGTTGATATGGCTCAACTATCAAAATGGATAAAAAAACAACTTTATTAAAATAATAATTAAATAAAAACTTTTAATTGTTATTTTCTTAATTTTCTTATTACAGTGTGTTAAAAACACCTACTGAAGAAATTTGGCCAGGAGTCACACAACTTACAGATTATAAAGCAACATTCCCTAATTGGAAAACAAATAATTTACAGGCACAGGTAAAAACATTGGATGAAAAAGGACTAAACCTATTGGAAGAAATGTTGATCTACGATCCTGCATCAAGAATAACTGCCAGAGACGCGTTACAACACTCTTATTTCGACGATTTAGATAAAAGGAAATTACCAGCGCTGTGAAGATTAAGTTATTTTAATCTACTATTCTTTTTTTTTATTTATATTTAATTAAAGTCGCAAGACTCAGTTAAGCATTAGCGACTACAGACAATTATTACATATTATAAGATAATTACTTTCTTACTATGATAATTAATACAATATTATATATGGTAAATAATTAAATGACATTTATAATAGACACTAAGAGCGAGATAAAGAATACAGTTTTTATATGCGTCGAAATAAATGATATTTCTTTAAGGAATCTATGGTTTTTTTTACAATCACTAGCACTACGTAAAAGATTTTTTTTATAATGGTATAGAGTTGGGATATTTGTCTAGAATGAGAACAATCTACAAGTAAATGGCCTACTATAAGATAACAATTACAAAGTTCGCAGATAGGTTGAACCTCTTTTTTTTATTAAGAAACTATGTGTATAGTGACTATGTCTAATTCTTCATATTATTAATATTACTTGTCCTCTTCTGTTGGAGTTTACTTTTGGACTTAATTAAAAAAATTATCTTTGATTCAAGTTATCTTATTACTAACATTACTTTTTCGCAATTCTTGAGAGCATATTCTAATAAGACGTTTTCACAGATATTTAAGATTTAAATGATTAAGATGTTATCATTAAAGTTTAGATTAGTTATCATTAAAATTTAGAAGATGTTATCATTAAGATGTTGTCATTAAAAAGTAGAAACTTTTTTCTGCTTCAGAGCTAGCTTGCTTTGAACCTTGCAAATTGTTGTGAGTAAGAATCTAGCATAATTGAATTATCTTTTGAAGAAATTTGGTGAACTTATAAATTTTTTCTTGAATTATTTCTGCCACGTGTGAATCATTAAAATGTTTTCATTTTATTGAGTAGATAAAATGAATTGGAGAAAACTATGAATTTAGATTCTGTGCTTCTTTCTATGTTGACTAGGGAATCAATTATAAAGCAAGCAATTTTAGATGATTTTCTAAAAAATTTGAGTTATTGATAATGGATGGGCAAAGAAAATAGACGCTTGCACGTCCACCAGTCAATATTCCATTAATTTTTTTTATTTTTGCTATACGTAAAATCCAAAACAAAAATATAAGTTTTACCTTTTTTCAATTTTTGTATAGAAAATCGAAAAAAATCCATCACGAAATATCAATGCTTATTCAATAAACAAATTCACAATGCTGTTATTGAAAGTATATTATTATTGATTTTATCAAGATTCAGTCTGTATAAAATAAAAATTTTGATTCCTAATTTTTCATTTCTTTCTGAGATTTTGATAAAAAATTTTTAATACATGAGTTTTCAAAGATACCCTGAACATATTAATGCATACAAGAGTATAGTTACTCTAGTAATTTAGTTTTCTTTAGTTTCATCGCTGTACATATAATTATTATTTCTAATTATTGTTTAATCAATATCAACAATGTTAATTATATAATTTTTAAGATTGAACAACAATAAATTTTAAATTTAAACTTGGATATTAGAACAATTAATTGTAATTTAGTACACTGACAGAAATGTTATCTAGAGGCAAATGGAATATACTTGGTCTTAGTATAAATATGTTTGTTTTACATCCTAGCATAAATCCACTTGAAGGTAACATAAAATCTTTGTAGCAAAAACTCATTATTAGCTTTTATTTTATTTAAATTTGAAATCTTCAAAAGTTTTTTTCATAAATAACAATCTGTTTTAAATTTCGCAAATTCCGATAAAATTAATAAAAAATTTTAATATTTGTACTATTTTATTGATATTATTGTCCTAGTTGTAAAATAAAATTTATATGTGTATTGAAATGAAATTCACTTTATTTTTAGCGTTAGTCTTTCTTATTTTATAAATTATACAGCCTAAAAGTACTGTAAATTATTTAATCATTTAAGTAATTGAGACAAAGATTTTCTAAAAAGTTTTAAATACTATAAATTTATGTATATATCAAATCTTTTTTTATAAATTATTTGTTCGTAAATTTTTTTTATGAATACTTTTGATTTGCAACTTCAAAGATACCCTGGCGAAAGAGATTTGTAATAAAAAATGATAAAACATGATAACCATGAATAAAAACTGATAAAAATGGATAAATCTTGATAATAAGTGATAAAAATAATTAAAAATAGATAAAAATGGATAAAAATGGATAAAAAGTGTATGAATTCGGACATTTTATCCGTTTTTATCCATTTTTATCGATTATTATTTATCACATTAAATTAATTTTTATTATTTTTCGTCAGTTTTTATCAATTTATATAATAAATTTAAAAATGTTTCAAGTCTTATGAATAGCATGTAAAGTAGGTAATGAAGGTTTTTAAAAATTTTATTGTTCTAATTCATTTGCAAATTTTTTAAAATAATTATAGGTTAATACATATTCGTGTGTTTACTAATATAAAATAAAAATTTTATTTCAATATATCAATCTCTATATCCTGCAGGTAAAACACATAAGTATATTGAGAGAAAATTCTAAAAATTACTGTTAGTAGAAAACGTGCTTTTTCTTCTAGCATTGTAGTAAATTTTATTAGGTTTCTAAAATTATTTACAAGATAAGCAGCAAAAAATGCTAGGATATTTTTGAACTATTACAAAACAATCTTAAAATAATTACTATGTAACCATAGTAAAATTTTGAAATGGGAACATAAAAAATGGTGTATATATAATTTAAGGTTATCAGTAATAATAATGCTAAAGAAATGGCCATAAAATGTTAAAAAAGCCTTTTTATTTCTACTGGTCATAAAATAATTGAAAAAAAACGTTTTAATTTCCATCAAGGCACCTATAAATTTTTATTAGTTCACATAGTAATTTTTGTCATACATTCGAGAAATCCTATAACTTCTTGTCAAAATACCCCTTGCGTATGTGATCTCGACAACTAACGATACCAGCATACCCTGGCGAAAAAGATTTTAAATAATAATTAATAAAAAATGAAAAAAGATAATAAAAATAGATAAAAATGGATAAAAGTGGATAAAAATGGATAAAATAAAATAATAAGTAATAAAATTGAATAAAAGGGAATAAAATTGGTATGAATTCGGACATTTTATTAGATTTTATCCATTTTTATCCAATTTTATCTATTATTATTACAAAATAATATTTTTTATCCGTTTATATTAGTTTTTAATTTTTTTTAACAATTATTATTATTTTTTATCAGTTTTTATTTAGATATATAAAATATATTATAAACAAAATTTTTTAAATAACATACAAGTAAGAATAAAATATATATAAATAAACTGTATTATGTTTTTGAAAATTTCTGTTTTTATTCGGTCGCTGTGAATTAATCTAACTTATATCATATCTAACCTAAAATAAACCTAACGCCGCAGAGGTCGCTAGTGAACACGCGCGCATTTTAGTAATGGTCAGATGGATCGGACTTATATTCGAAGTGTACTGAACTCTCACCACTTGCGGGAGTTAGACACAAATTTTAACGTCAAGTGACAGGATTTTTGTGTTTACAATAGAGTATCTAATATTGATTCAACATGAAATCCATTTGCATTTAGTGGATGTATGTTTACATCAAACTGAAATCCACTAGCTGCAAGTGAATTTTCCTTATATCCACTTGCGATTAGTGGATAAATTTATTTGAATCAAATATATATCCACTTGCGGTTAGTGGATTGTAGCAAACAGATTCTATGTTCGATTTAAGCAGATCGCTATTACGACGTAAAACGAGAAGAATTTTTGTTAGCAAGTGGATTCCACTTGCTTCAAGAGCCGATTTCTCTCAGTGTAAAATGGTACATATTTACAAGCAAGAAATTATTTTTTTGGTTCGAATCCTTTAAGATGACCAGTACTAGAATGATATAGTTTAGATGAAAAAAATAATGGATTTTTTATGGTTTTTACACTTTTTTTTTACTATTAAATTGTTAGAAAAAAGGGTTAAATTATACGCAATATTAATGACTCCAGTACGTGCTAAAACTATGAATGTGCTGAGTATTGCCATAAAATTTTGTTATTTTAAAAATTTAAATTTTTAATTAAAAATTTATAACTATCCCTTTTATATCAAACGCAAATACATTCATTTGAATTTCTTATCCTTAATATTAAATTTTTAAAAGTTTCATAAATTTTGACCTTTAATTGAAAGTTGTTTGTTTCCATACTATAAAAATGTTTAATTGTTAAGCATAAGGTTAAAGACATTTGTGAAAAATCGCTTGCATTACCGTTATGTCGCAAATTGTTTCTTCAAATTTTCAACAATTATGCGTCATCCATTAAAAGCCAACTTATATTGTAATGAGTCAAGTATACATATATGTGTAGGGTCATCACTTGCTTGTCATATTGTACATAACGTATTCGCATATTAGATTGACATACATATTAGATTGACCATTTAATTAAAAAAATACTGCATACAAAAATTTATTTTGCGTTAATTTTTTAAAATTTTAAATATGAAACTATTATTTCCTACCTTTAATACATTATTAATTAGTTGAGCAACGAAATTCAGCTTTTCTAACTTAATAAATTATTTTGGAAATTAAAAATTTTTTTTCTTATCATTAAGGTTTTAACAGTTCAAAGAGTTTCAAAATTTAGTCAAAATTTTAAAATAGATGTCATTTTTATTTCATGCTTAAGCAAATAATATATGAAATATAAAAAAGTAAATTACTAAAATTATAGTCCAATCAACAGAGACATTTTGAGGACATTAATTAGGGGCTTAATGAAACCTATATAGAGTTGTTAAGGTTGATGAAAAAACATACCCTATATAAAATGTAACAAAAAAGAAACGGTAGAAAATGCTCCAGGAGGCTGCAAAGTTGGCCAAAAAAGCTTTTTTATTTCTCTGAAGCAACCTATGCATTTTAGCAAAAAAAGTAATTAATAAAAGTATTAGAGAATAAAAAAACCTACAATTTGAGTACTGCCGTGATTATTTTCATCAATTGGTTATTGCAAAAAAGCCAAAAAACCATAAAAAATGGCCATTTCTTGGATATCAATTATTTATTGCAAAAATAATTTTTAAATATTTTTAAACTTTTAAAAGGAAGCCTTCATGAATACGAACAGAAAGAGAGGTTGTAACAGCAAATTGGTTAATTTGTTGCTGAGATATTCCCTATTGTTTATCCCAACACGCATAATGTTTATTGTTATAATTTTTTTTTGACTGAACATATTGAGTTGCATAAAGGCTTAAACTCTTCATGAAGGTTCAGATTTTTATATTTCTTATAGCTGTGTTCGAAACGAAGATTTAAAATAAAAAAGAACTCCCTAAGGCCAATAGGAGCCGAGATAAGATATTTTTTTATAAAAAATCACAGACACTTTGTTTATAACAATTAAAAAACGAATCAAGCGTCATTTTTTAGATGAAGACTTATATTTCAAAAATATATGATTAGATTTTTAATAATGCGACTCTTTATTATTAAAACTAAAATAATAATAATATACAAATAATAACGTCAAAGTCGGAGTCGTAGTGGGGATGCTTATCTTTGCGCGTGAGGAAAGTTAACGAAGGACTACATTCCAATAAAATTCGTAAAAATTAGCCGTATCTCCGTAAATAATGGACCGATTTTTTATGTTTTTTTTTAATCTGGGCTACCTTGAAAAATTATTAATATTGGGGAAAATAGTTTTTAAAAATAAGGTGTATTTAAGTTAAAACAACTGTACCTAATACGGACACCTTAAACGCAAATGATTGTTGTGGCTCACTAAATCAATATTTTTAGACGTGTAATGTCTCATTTTAAAGCTAAAAAAAAGAACTTTAAAATGAGATATCATGAGTTTCATTACGATCAATATTTACGAAATGCGCGCGGATTTACGTTAATGTTGTAAATGAACTTACCTTATTATTCCTCGTAATAATTACATTTGGAACCTGGAGACAAGTTTAATTAAAATTTGTATTGTTTCTATATTGTAACTAATTATTATAATGAATTTATAGTTTCAATAAATAAAAGAATAATTATTAATAATTGCAAAAATTTTAATAGTAATAATAAAAATTGTTATCTCATTTTTTTTACTTCTCTTTGTTTTTCATGCAAAAAAATTTTTTCATTATTAAATATATTTTTATTTTTTTTTCTAAAATTAAACTACTAAGATTTTAATGTAATAAACATTTTTAAAATAACACATAAATAATCGATAAACAAAAGGTAATCAGAGAATTTAAATTTGTATTTAAATAAACATTGAATTTCAACAACAGCTTCTCATATATTATATACAGTACCGGGCAATAATTCTGAGCAGGTTATCAAATTTTTGCTCCGACTTTGAAAAAGCGTATCTTCTTCAATTTTGATCCTAGAAAAAATTTAAAAAAAGCATTTTAAAGTATTCTTTAAATGCTTTCTTTCTAGCTTACTTACATTTTTTTAACGATATTTAAAAAAAAAAAAAAATCGCTTTAGCAATTTTGAAATTTTTTTCATTTTTGCATTTTTCTTCAATCAGCTGTAGTTTTTTAAATAATTGAGCTAGAAAAAATTTGAAAAAAGATTTGAAAAGGGCTCAAAAAATGCTATTTGCAGCTATTTTTACAAAAATTTTTTAATTATTTTCTGTCAATCTTTAAGCATATAAAGTTATCGATCTAATACTTTTGCAGTTGTAAAAAACACTTGAATAGCAAGTAGAAAATAATCGCTGGTGCAAAACTTTTGATTTCTATGATATAATTTTTGCAAAATAAATCTTTTTGTTGTTTCATACTTTATTATGTTTTATTATTAATAATGAATAGTTATAATTTCCTACTAAAATTAAATCACTACTTCACCAGCGATTATTTTCTACTTGCTATTCAAGTGTTTTTTCCCTACTAGAAAAGTTCATGTTGATTCTGTACTGATTTTACACTGATATTAGTATGTGATTCGTATTGCATCAACGTAAAATCAACATGGTATTCACACGGAATTCGTGCTGAGCGAACTCTGAAAATAGTCTCAAAACGCAATGCGAATAAAGTACGAAATTCATACTTATGAAGCACAAATACTAATTAAAATACGTATAAAATCAGTACTGAATTTGCGAATGCATATTTAGGTGAATATGAAGTAAACTCACTCAGAGCATAATTAGTATAAAATCAGTGTGCCATTTAGACAATTGTTATGCAAAGTATGCACCAAATATTATTAAAATAATTAGTAGATTCGTAATGAATCTTGGTGAAATCTGTACAAATATTTAAATCACTGATAAAAATTGAGAATGAAAAAAAATAAACTCAATGCAGTTCGAAAACCAGATGGATTTAATACAAACTGAAAACCAAATGTACACGCAATCTTTTAACAATAAATAATTGATAAATACTGAAATTGCATAGATTTTGTACGAAATTTAAAACTAGGGCTTCAGACTGAATGATTATAGTATCACAATAAGGATTCAGTGGAAAATTTGTACAAAAACAGAAAAGAATCAATGCGAAATCTTCTTACAATAAGTGCTGAATCAGTACTAAATCTGAATAAAATGTATACGAGATTTAAAATTCGGAAGAATATTGTCGAATAATAACATGAACTCAGAACGAATTCAGCATAAAATCCGTACGGACTTATTACAAACTGAAAATCAAATGTAAACGCAATCTTTCAACAATACATAGTTAATCAATACTGAAATTGCATAGATTCTGTACGAATTTTAAAATTGGCTTCAGATGCAATAATTATAGTATCTCAATACGGATTCAGTACGAAATTCGTACAAAAACAGAACAAAATCTATGCGTAATCTTCTTACAATAAGTGCTGAATTCGTACTGAGCTTATTTTATTATTCGACATTTTTCTTCTGAATTTTAAATCTCGTATATATTTTATTCAGATTTAGTACTAATTCAGCACTTATTGTAAGAAGATTTCGCATTGATTCTGTTCTGTTTTTGTACAAATTTTGTACTGAATCCTTATTGTGATACTATAATCATTCCGTCTGAAGCCCTGCTAGTTTTAAATTTCGTACAAAATCTAAGCAATTTCAGTATTTATCAATTATTTATTGTTAAAAGATTGCGTGTACATTTGGTTTTCAGTTTGTATTAAGTCCGTCTCGTTTTCGTACTGCATTTGTACTGAGTTTATTTTTTTTTATTCTCAATTTTTATCAGCGATTCAAATATTTGTACAGATTTCACCACGATTCATTACGAATCTACTAATTATTTTAATAATATTTGGTGCATACTTTGCATAACAATTGTCTAAATGGCACTCTGATTTTATACTGATTATGCTCTGAGTGGTTTTACTTCATATTCACCTAAATATGCATTCGCAGATTCAGTACTGATTTTATATGTATTTTAATTAGTGGCTGATTCCATTTCAAATCGAACAGTCAGTATACACTCAAGTCACCAATTACTGCGCTAATGGAGTATGTTATTCTACCCTAAAAATAAGGGTATACGTATTTTTTTATTTTGCTGAAATATCAAAATTGCATCAGATATGCACTTTTGAAAATTGCATACAAAAACTAAATGTTAAAACTGAAAATGTTGAGAATAACGTTAGAGAGCTATCGTTTTACCAATTTCTAATGAATTTTGATAAACCTTTTTTTATTTTATTTCGTTTTGAGCCCTCTTCAACTCCGTGCAAGAAATTTAAAAAAAAACTAAAAAATGACTGAGATATATGCATTTTACCAAAAAATGCACTTTTTATGCACATGCATTTTTCTCGAAAAGGCCATTTTTTTTTTTGCTGAAATTTTTTTTGCTGATAGAGGACCAAAATACCTATCTAATAGTACTTGTTTGATCCCGGGTTTTTTGGTTTGGATCCAGAAAAAAATTCACAAATTTTGTTGGTGAAAAATGCTTGTATATACGTTCGGAAGTCTTAAGCAGTCTGCATTCAAACACTGTCGTATGCTTGGCTCATCATTTGTTTACATTTGTATGCATGTATATAGCATCAATAGTGATATATATATATATATATATATATATACGAATTACACTATATATATATATATATATATATATATATATATGTGTAAATTCGTAATATAAAATAAATATTTAAACATGAAAAAAAGAATTCTATTCGTGTATATCTATATTATGTATGTTTCGATGTACAAACAATAGGAGGCTAACTCGTGGACAAATACATCGCGTAACCAAAACAGCATATTAGAACTGTTATATAGAAGCTAATTATTTTTACGGCTGCTTTGAAAGGTGCTTCTCGGGCTTGTGAAAAATTCAACAAAATTGTGAAATAACAATGTCCGAAATTTACTCTTCTAAAAGAATTTCATGTCCTGATTTTTTTCAAATGCATAAAAAGGTAGTTTATATGAGCAGTAATTCACGTTTTAGACCGTTGGAAGATTTAGCCATTAATTTGGCACAGCTTCATCCAGATTTAAATATATTGCCATCTACTAATGTATGTAAAAATTGCCATAAACGCATATCAAAAATGATTTTAAGTGATCTTGAGTCTATATCTGAAAATGAAATCACTGAACTTTTTAGCGGAAGAGATGATGATTTTATTCCGAAGACACCCGAACGAATAGACGAATTAAACGAGAGTATTAATTCAGTTTTACCTGAATGCATCTCACCCCTAAAAGGAAAAACTGCAATACCTGAAAATTTTAGAGGAAATTACGTATCTAAAAAGAAAAAATCCTTAATTTCAGCTTTTTCTGCTACTGTTGGAAGTAAATTAGAAGATGCGTATGGCATTTCAGTTGAATCAATAGAATCGGACGAAAATTCCACTGAAAACTATTGGAATGAATTTTTAGAAAATTTTAAATTGGCTTTAGAAAAATGCTCTTCTATTTCGGAGAAAATAAAACTTCTAACTCTACTACCTTCAAAATTAAGCAAAATAAAAGTTTGCTCACTATTCCCGAATATAAGCGAGTATATGATAAATAAATCAAGAAATCTCGTGAAAAATAAAGGAGTTTATTCGGAGCCAGATTTATATACTGGTCATCCTATTGATGAAAGCACAAAAAATATCGTTATGGAATATTTTTTAAATGATGATTTTAATTGTAGTAGACAAAGTCCAAATAAATCTGATGTCGTAACTGTTAAAATTAATAACACAAAAACTAAAAAAGTCAAACGGTTTCTTACTCGAAGCTTAAAAGAAACATATAGTCAATTAAGAAAAGAAAATCCAAGCTTACAAATAGGAAAATCGAAATTCTATAGTCTAAGACCAAGTTTCGTCTTAACTAGCCCTGTGAAGGAAGCTTGTCTTTGTGTACATTGCGAAAATTTTGAACTGTTTCTTACAAGTTTGATTCGTTTTAGAGGCGATAAGAATTCCGAATTAGATTCAATTCGTTCAGAAATAACTAACACAATGTTGTGTTCTGAACCATCTGATTCATGTTTCTTGCAAGAATGCAAAGATTGTCCCGGTGGTGCGGGTATCACATTAGAATTGTTAAAACTGAAACAAAATTGTGAAGATGAAATTACGTTTGCTTTGTGGGATAATGGTAATCTTATTAAACAAACAATAAGCTTAACAGTTTTTAAAGAAAAACTTTCAATCTGCGCATTGAAAGCAAGTACTCATATATACATAAAAAATATTCACGTGAAGCTATAAAAAAAGAAAAAGAAGAAGGTAAAGCTGATCCTACTAAGTTAATCATCCACGTTGACTTTGCAGAAAATTGGTCTGTAATAAATAATAAAGCGGTTCAAGGAAATCATTGGGTAAATAACCAAATTTCTATTTTTACTGCAGTCTGTTACCAAGGAGAGATAACACAAAGTTTTGCGATAGTTAGTGACGACAAAAAGCATGATACTGCATATGCACTGCTAGCAATAAATAAAATTATCGATCTTATGAAAAAGAATTATTTAGTTACTAAAGTCACTATCATATCAGATGGAGCTCCAAGCCAATTTAAAAATCGTTTTCAACTACATGAATTCAAACATTGGTTTTATGAAATGAAATGGTTATTTTCTGCGACTGGTCATGGGAAAGGAGCCGTTGATGGAATAGGTGGGCTTCTAAAGCATTATGCTACTTCTCATAACTTGAAAAGAGTTCATGAAGAATCGATACAAAATGCTGACGATTTTATAAATTGGGTTCAAAGTTACACCAATGCAATAAAAATCATTTTACTACCAATAAATGAGATTGAAAGATTTAGAAAAAGAAAAATATTGAATGGAGTGGGGTTTCTAAATATAATGGAATTCAAAAAAGTCATATGTGGTTAAAAAAACTTGGGGAATTAAAATCACATATATTTATTGGCAGGACAGCTATACATGCACTAAATGAAGTGAAAAACAAGAAAAAAAAGCAAAGCGTCATGAGACTACATTTAAAACTAAAAATAATAAGCGCAAAAATAAAAAAAAATAATTATCTATAATTATTTTTTTGACGCATCCCAACAGTGAGAGGCAAGGGGAACTCACTCTAAAAAAGCACCCCGAAGGGAACAGAATCCTTCTACGTCCACGTCGTTGTTCCTGGATAATGCTAAACGAAGGATAATATTTAAATGTCGACTGCTTAAGACTTCCGAACGTATATACAAGCATTTTTCACCAACAAAATTTGTGAATTTTTTTTCTCGCTCCAAACCAAAAAACCCGGGATCAAACAAGTACTATTAGATAGGTATTTTGGTCCTCTATCAGCAAAAAAAATTTCAGCAAAAAAAAAATGGCCTTTTCGAGAAAAATGCATGTGCATAAAAAGTGCATTTTTTGGTAAAATGCATATATCTCAGTCATTTTTTAGTTTTTTTTTAAATTTCTTGCACGGAGTTGAAGAGGGCTCAAAACGAAATAAAATAAAAAAAGGTTTATCAAAATTCATTAGAAATTGGTAAAACGATAGCTCTCTAAAGTTATTCTCAACATTTTCAGTTTTAACATTTAGTTTTCGTATGCAATTTTCAAAAGTGCATATCTGATGCAATTTTGATATTTCAGCAAAATAAAAAAATACGTATACCCTTATTTTTAGGGTAGAATAACATACTCCATTAGCGCAGTAATTGGTGACTTGAGTGTATACTGACTGTTCGATATGAAATGGAATCAGCCTAGTATTTGTGCTTCATAAGTATGAATTTCGTACTTTATTCGCATTGCGTTTTGAGACTACTTTCAGAGTTCGCTCAGTACGAATTCCGTGTGGATATCATGTTGATTTTACGTTGATGCAGTAGGAATCATATACTGATATCAGTGTTAAATCAGTAAAGAATTAACGTGAACTTTTTTAGTAGGGTTACAACTGCAAAAGTATTAGATCGATAACTTTATATGCTTAAAGATTGACAGAAAATAATTAAAAAATTTTTGTAAAAATAGCTGCAAATAGCATTTTTTGAGCCCTTTTCAAATCTTTTTTCAAATTTTTTCTAGCTCAATTATTTAAAAAACTACAGCTGATTGAAGAAAAATGCAAAAATGAAAAAAATTTCAAAATTGCTAAAGCGATTTTTTTTTTTTTTAAATATCGTTAAAAAAATGTAAGTAAGCTAGAAAGAAAGCATTTAAAGAATACTTTAAAATGCTTTTTTTAAATTTTTTCTAGGATCAAAATTGAAGAAGATACGCTTTTTCAAAGTCGGAGCAAAAATTTGATAACCTGCTCAGAATTATTGCCCGGTACTGTATATAATATATGAGAAGCTGTTGTTGAAATTCAATGTTTATTTAAATACAAATTTAAATTCTCTGATTACCTTTTGTTTATCGATTATTTATGTGTTATTTTAAAAATGTTTATTACATTAAAATCTTAGTAGTTTAATTTTAGAAAAAAAAAATAAAAATATATTTAATAATGAAAAAATTTTTTTGCATGAAAAACAAAGAGAAGTAAAAGAAATGAGATAACAATTTTTATTATTACTATTAAAATTTTTGCAATTATTAATAATTATTCTTTTATTTATTGAAACTATAAATTCATTATAATAATTAGTTACAATATAGAAACAATACAAATTTTAATTAAACTTGTCTCCAGGTTCCAAATGTAATTATTACGAGGAATAATAAGGTAAGTTCATTTACAACATTAACGTAAATCCGCGCGCATTTCGTAAATATTGATCGTAATGAAACTCATGATATCTCGCTTTAAAATGAGACATTACACGTCTAAAAATATTGATTTAGTGAGCCACAACAATCATTTGCGTTTAAGGTGTCCGTATTAGGTACAGTTGTTTTAACTTAAATACATCTTATTTTTAAAAACTATTTTCCCCAATATTAATAATTTTTCAAGGTAGCCCAGATTAAAAAAAAAACATAAAAAATCGGTCCATTATTTACGGAGATACGGCTAATTTTTACGAATTTTATTGGAATGGAGTCCTTATCATTAACTTTCCTCACGCGCAAAGATTAGCATCCCCACTGCGACTCCGACTTTGACGTTATTTTTTGTATGTTATTATTATTTTAGTTTTAATCATAAAAAGTTGCATTATTAATAATCTAATCATATATTTCTGAAGTATAAGTCTTCAACTAAAAAATGACGCTTGATTCGTTTTTTAATTATTATAAACAAAGTAGCTGTGATTAAAAAAAAAAAAAAAACTTATCTCGGCTCCTATTGGCCTTAGGGAGTTCTTTTTTTTTTAAATCTTCGTTTCGAACACAGCTATAAGGATATTCAAATAGCAAATTCGTAAGGGTTATAAATAAAGCCCCAGCTTCATTTATTTATAAAAAAACATCCTCTTTTTTAAAGCCTTATAAAAAATGTTGGAATTTAAAGGAAGAAGGTGTAGTCAGAAAGCACAAAGAAGTAAATTTTTATAAGTCTTTATTTTGTGCTCTCTCTTATGCTGTCAGACTTGAACTAACTAGATGGCCATGCTCTTTGTGCTCTATGGACCTGATCCTAAATTATTATTTTGTTTATAGTATATGAGTGTGTGAGTATATATGAATTTTACAACCAGTTTCGTATATACAGTTTTTAGAGATTATAACTTAATATGTTTATATTTTCTATGTAACCTTAGGAGTCTTTATACGTTAGTTTTTCGAGTTAAAATAATATAAAGAATATTTATTAAAAGATTATATTAATTTTTGTACATATATCAATACTCCCACTCAAAAATTAATCCGCAACTATCAAACACAAGAGAGAACACTTTGTTTCTTTTATATATGTTGGGTGATACATAAGTGGTTCAACATTCGTTGCTAAGGGTTGGGGAAAACCCAAATAAAAATCCAATCAAACCACTGAACTCGCAATTACAGATACAATAAAAATTTTATGAAAAGAAAATATATAAACGAATAAAAACAAATTTAAAATATTAATTCAATTTTAACTTATGAATTAGACATTGACGAAATTATTTTTTTTTTTTAATTCTCATAAAAGTAGATAAACAAGGAAGATTCTAGCCCATGGGGATTCTAGCCCACTACATTTTTAACCCACTGCATTTGTAGCCCACTACTTGTCGCGACAGGTTAAAATTTTAATAACTCAAGTTTGTAGCAACTTTAATAACTCAAGTTTATAACAACTTTAATAACCCAAGTTTATGCTCTTATAATTTTTAAACAGTTTATTACGTTTAAATTTTTTGTAGCTCTTAAAAGGGCCGATTTAAAGTTTTTTAAATTTGATATTTGGAGGTGGTATTTATGTTATATTTTTCGTAATGCTCCTTCCATGACATCTTCTCTTTTTTAGAAGAATCAATAAGAGGAGGCTACTCGTTAGGTTTAGCGGCGATGCTCGGACTTTGTCCCATGATGAAATAATACAAGTCATGATACGCTTCTACTTTTATAGTGATGAGAGCTCTCATCTATGTAATAATTTACTTACACTCCATAGGTATTTCCAATGGCAAACGACTCTCAGTAAAATATTTTTTCATGAGTCTCACGTTATATAGAGCACAACAAGCTTTATACATTCCATTGTGATGGGGGCAAACAGTCATTAGCTTTATCTTATCCAGTGGTGGATAACCCATTTCTGTAACATCGGTAACGTTGAACTTGAAACGTTCTAACCATCTTTTCTTTATACTTCCCATCACTAAAATTTTGCTAGCATCTTGTAGAGCTTCTTTAAGAATGTTTAGTATTTCGGTGCAGGGAATCGTACCAGAACGCCAAGAGAAACCATAATAATATTGTTCAAACCATTTGTTTTGCGTCTTATATTTATCTGTGAGTCTTCGCCAAGCAAACGGTTCTTTAAAAAGTAGTACGACCGGATCAGAATCGCCGTTCAATGGAACTATAGCCAATTCTTTTAAAACATAGTCATTACCAGGCTGCTTGAAGCCTTGCATATCGACCAAGTACTCCATCGTGAATGACTCTTTTGACGATAAACATCCAATTTATAACTATTCCCCCACCACTTAGACAAGTTTTTGTACATTACCATTGACAAGATTGTACTCGACTACGCGATCGTGTATGATTAAACAGTAAGCTGATGTTCCAGCAAGAATATTATTTCTTGATTCAAATTCCAAGCGAACATCCACAGGAGCGTTTTTCAGAGACTCGTTTTGTTTCGAGCAATCGATTATAATCAACGGCACATAGTCAATGAAATCTTGCTTTTTTAAGAGTGGTTCGGCATCTTTCTCATAGTACGCAGGTTGAAAATTGGCATACATATCGTATAACATAGCAAATTGATTACGTTCAATATTTAAATTTAGATTTCCATATGGGTATTATTGCGAATTAAGGAAAAGCTTTACATTACTTATGTTGCAGTGATCAAAGCGACTCGAATTGGCTGTTTTTAGATTTTTTCGATTCGTTTGAAAAGCTAGAATAACAAAACGTGGCCTTTCCAATTGGTTAGAAGTTTTAACAGTCCAAACGTGTTTTGATGTGGTTGGAAGTAGCGGGTACACTACAAGTCCCAACTGCGGAAACTCATTGCAATCGGTTTATCTTTTTCAATATGATTGAGTAAGCGAAATTTGTAGGCATTCGATAATATTACATAGGGCATAAGCCATTCTATTCTTTGCAAATTGATCTGAAAATCTTCGTATCTATTTTCATGATGCGTCTGAACTACCGCATTCAAATCATTCCTAGATCTTGTCAGTATAAGTTCATGTTTTACATTAACTACAATTTTACGATAGTCTTCGGCGAAACCGAAAATCATACTCAGAGGAATAGATAAGTCAAAGTAACCTGCCTCATCGTTTACTTTTAGATTCTCCTCTACATCAACCCAACCAGCGTTCTCAAGAATTGACTCTTGACTAGAACAAAAGGAAAGCCATCCTTTTATAAGTGTAGTTAAACCAACATTTTTACATTTGTCAATCTCCACAGCATTGATTTCATATCGGATTTCTTCAAACATGTGACAGATGGCGTTATTGACTAGGATCGTATTAGCTGCCGCAGTTCCGTCAGCTTTCACGATTCTACCACAAATATGGAGTGAA
The DNA here is from genome assembly GCA_017163975.1 of Anastatus disparis. Taxonomy (NCBI): domain Eukaryota; kingdom Metazoa; phylum Arthropoda; class Insecta; order Hymenoptera; family Eupelmidae; genus Anastatus; species Anastatus disparis. Next base: position 165,726 of record JAFFSR010000143.1, read on the forward strand.
CTACGGGATGGTAGAAGACATAAGTCTTGATGTTGAATAGATATACGAATCTCATCACTATTATTGAATGAATATGCGGAATAAGGTTGATGAGCATGTACCTCATAATGTTCAACAGATTCATCAAACTTTACTCCCGACTGTATGCTCAAAATTCTTTCCATATTTTTGAAAACAACAGAAGAATATACAAGTTACTTTCCGCCACGGATTCTTAGTCTGAGACTTCTTAGGATCTTAATGTTTTGCCGTAACACGGCTAACAGCGCTTTCTTTGTCGTTCGACGACTGATGACTGGTCGACATGTTGACTTACTTATATAGCCTCTACCAACTTTAGTGTTGTAAACGATTACGTTTGTTTAAGATGTAATCTTATTGTAATAATTTCTCCTCAAAAATTAATCAAGTGTCCGTCTTGATCGACTATCCGTACTTGAATGTGATCTATGCTCTTAACGCTGATCGGAAGATAAATGACTGGAGATGGAACTTCGATGATCTTATATCCCGGTGGGACTGCAGGAAAGAACTCGTGTATGGTATGCACTTGTCGATTGTTTATGTAGGCGCCAGAGGTTATGTTACACTCAACTCGGAGTGCATTAACTTTCAAAATAGCTACTGGTAAATCAGAATCGTGAGCGATTTTTTCTGTAAGAACACGTTGAGTAAAACCCAACAATGAACCTATGGAATCTTGCGGTCGAAAATCAATAGGATGACTGCAGGTTATAACACAACGTAGTGTGCTGTCATTGGGTTTTATATCGATTGAAATTCCTTTTGATGCTAGTGCCTCACGAAGATAATTTTTTGTATCTTTAATTTCGTAACTTCCAGTCGGTAATAAAATTTCTTCCTCACCAACGTATAACTTATTATTTCCACTATCGATGTTAGGTATTGAGTTGAAGGTTGAAAGACCAATTAATCCAAGAACATAGTTCTTATCGGGTGAAAGTTCAATCGGAGGAAAATACTGAGCTTCGAGCACTGATGATGTACTAGAAAAACTTAGCGTCAATGAATCTTCCATGATTGTTCAATGGATAATGAGAGATAGCTAATTTGACTTTCCTTTTATAAGTTTTTTACTCAAAAACTTCAAACATAAATGACCACAATTAAATGTATCATAGTCTTGATACCTCTCATAGTTATATTTGACCTCATCTACTCCCAAGTATAGCATTAAATCCAATGGTGGTTGAAGGTCTCCGAAAGAATTGAAATAAACAACGTTTTTACCTTGTTTTCGATAAGCTACCCAATGTGTACCTGGACCATCTACATCATCGAGATTAACGATCGCTGTTTCGTGATAGTGAGGTCCACTCTTTGGTAAAGCATTTCGCATGAAAACTCCTCGAAAATTTGGAATTTTTAGTATTTTGAGTCAGGCTACCTGAAACGGGCCACTAAAAACCCACCGTACAAATTTAATAGTTTTTTTTGCAAATTGTTAAAGGTTTATATGTTAAAAATAAAGTCCTAAAGTAATTTTTGAAAATTTTCATTCTTCTAAAAGTTATTAGCAAACTAACCTCTAAGCACTTTTTTTTTCAAAACACGATTACTCAGAGACTATCAGATAAAAGTTAACGAAATTTTATTTACAAATTCAAAAATAGCTAAAGAATCGAATAGAATATAAATAAATTAAAAAAATATTAATTATTAATAAAAAATTAGTTTTGCAATAAATAAATTGAAATTTATGACACTTCTCGTAGGGCTAGGAAATTTTTTTTCTTTAATCATTTATTCCTTAGACCTTCCTTTACTTATAATCGCAATAAAATTTGGGGATCTCTATTAGGAAAAGATTTACAAATTTTTGAATATCACGTAGCGATGATAGACGCGACAGTGAAAACGGTTTTGTTGCTCGCGGCCGCATTTGAATCGCTTAATAAACAAAAGCTAATCGTTTCTTTTGCAAAATCAAACATGCATTTGTTAATATTCATTAATGTTATTGCTATCATCATGACACCACCCCCTAAGTGTTGTAATCCATTCCAAAAAAAAATCATAGTTGTTTTCGGAAAAATTTAACTTTTTTTATCAAAAAATCGTGACACAAAGTTCAGTGCTTTATTTGGTTTATTCGTTTGTGCTTCTTGTAGACGACAACTGTATTTAAATAAAAATTCTATTCAATTTGAGGTTAATAATACAACAAATAAGCAAAATAAAGAGCACGTAGAAGAAGTAAATAATGAAATAGAGGAGTCAGAAAAAGAAGAAAATGATGAAGATTTTGTCTGCAAATTTGTTGATAATAATATCAAAAGACAGAAATTAGCATCTTCATTTGAAGAATGGATTGCAGCTCCGGCTAAAAAAAGATGCTCCTTAATTTGTCGAATGATGATCAGAAGATATTGCAGAAAACAATTAATGATAGCAATTTGAATATCTTTAATAAATCTGAAAATTGTACATGGATAAGTAAAGTCAAAGAGGCATTGTCTCACGCATCTACTCGACATCAAAAAATTGTTCTTTTAATGACATTACCTAATGAATGGTCAATTCGAAAAGCGGCGAAAGTATTTGATGTTAGTAGGCGCATGGTTTCTACTGCAAAGAAGTTGAATAATGATAAAGGTCATGATGTTCTGCCAGACGTAAGAAAAGGTCGAGCTATGAGTGTAGATCTAGTTGAAAATGTTAATAATTTTTTTCTTTCGGATGAAGTCAGCCGAGTAATGCCAGGAGTGAAAGATGTCAAGTCAGTTATTGTCAATGGCAAAAGACATCTAGAAACGGTAAGCAATATAAAAAAAAACAATGATAGTGATTTTTAAACAATCAGAAAGTTGTCAATTTATTTCTATGGTATTTTTAAAATTAAATTTTTTTTCTGGAGAAATTTATGTAATTCGATTTTTATATTTTTTATATGTAAAAGCAATATTTCTTTTTAGAAACGTTTGTTGTTAAGCAATATAAAAGATTTACATGAAGATTTTTTGAGCAAAAATCCAAATGAAAAAATTTCATTGGCATCTTTTAAAGCGCTAAGACCTCAACAGTGCATTCCAGTTGGTGCTAAAGGAACGCATAATGTTTGCGTTTGCAAAATCCATGGCAACATTCGACTTAAATTTAGAGGAATCAAAGAAGCATTTTCTGGAAAAAAATCTGATTTTAAATTAACTTATAGAGAATTCTTAAATAATATATGTTGTTTAAATCCATCTGAAGAATGTTTTCTGGGAAATTGTGAAAAATGTCCTGGTACTCGTCAAATTTTTAAAGATTTTAAAACGTCTTTACAAAAATTAAAAATTAAAAAAATTTCTTATAATCAATGGCTTACAACTGATAGGTAATTATATTAACAGATATATTTATATATTTTATGATAATTAGCTTTTTACAACCTAATTATTTTTTTAGATGTCAATTACTTCATAAAACTGAGACTGTTAATATTTTTCTTAAAAATCTTGCATCCGATTTACCCGATGTTTTGAAACATGATTTCATTGCTCAGACTCAAGCAACGTATTTAGAACAGCTAAAAGAAAAACTTGAAGATGAAGAATTCATTGTAACCTTAGATTTTTCTGAAAATTATTCATTTCATGTACAAGATGCTATACAATCGCAACATTGGTGCAAAGACCAAGCTACGTTACATGTATACGTGATTTATTACAAACAGGATAAAGTTATCAAAAACATTAATTATGTTGTTTTCTCTGAATACGAAAATCACGACGCCACTGGAGTGCATCTGTACAATTCAAAGATGATTGAGTTTTTAAAAAGAAAGTTTTGTGCACAAAAAATTAAAAAAATTTATTATTTTTCGGACGGAGCTGGCTCCCAGTACAAAAATAGATTCAATTTATCAAATTTACTGCATCATGAAAAAGATTTCGGAATCAATGCAGAATGGCATTTTTTCGCTACTGTACACGGAAAAGGTGCTTGTGATGGTATCGGTGGATGTGTGAAAAGACATGCATACAGAACCAGTTTACAAGATAAGACGATAACTACAACAAAAAAACTGTTTGAATGGGCATCTGATTTCTTCAAAAAAATTAATTTTGAGTTTTGTTCACTAAATGAATATAAAAATCATCAGAAAAAATTAGAAAATCGCTTTAGTTCGGCAAAAACAATTGTTGGAACACGTAAATTCCACTGCTATAAGCCATATGACATGGAAAAATTAGAATGTAAAATTTTTTCAAATTATTTAAAATCTGCTGTAATAAATGTTAAAAAATAATTGAACTTTAATTCTAGAATAAATAGTATAGTATTCTAGGAACAACAGACTTACGATTTATTTAACTTATTTTTCAAAGAAGAAAAGGCGTGATGCATAAGGATCCATACAACGGTAAAGTACTAGAACGTGCGCCGCCATCTTTGATGCGTTAAACATTCACACCGCAGATTTAAAAAATTTGTAAATCTTTTCCTAAAAGAGATCCCCCAAATTTTATTGCAATTATGAATAAGAGAAAGTCTAAGGAATAAATGATTAAAGAAAAAAAATTTCTTAGCCCTACGAGAAGTGTCATAAATTTTCATTTATTTATTGCATGGCTAATTTTTTATTAATAATTAATATTTTTTTCAATCTTTTTATACTCTATTCGATTCTTTAACTATTTTTGAATTTGTAAATAAAATTTCGTTAACTTTTATCTGATAGTTTCTAATTAATCGCGTTTCGAAAAAAAAGTGCTTAGAGGTTAGTTTGCTAAAAACTTTTGGAAAAATGAAAATTTTCAAAAATTACTTCAGGACATTATTTTTAACATATAAAACTTTAACAATTTGCAAAAAACAGTATTAATTTTGTATGGTGGGTTTTTAGTGGCCCGTATCAGATAGCCTGACTCTTTAGCATACTTTATGAGATCATAATCTGTCAAAGTTCTTTGCGGTAACCTTACTTTGAGGATCTTTTTTTTTCTAAACCAGACTTTATATGAAGACCAAGTCCTGTCTTGTAAGGTTTTAAATAAAGACCTTTACCCAAAGCTATTTCTTCCATCTTTTGATTATGTCTTTGTTTTTCTTCTAATTGTTTTTGAGCAGCTTTTGAATCATTAACTGCTTTAGTTATACCAGTTGCACCACCTGCTAAACTACCAATTGAGCCTAGACCTGCAAAAATAGGTATCAGGAATGGTAAGAATCCTCCTACTTTAGTTGGAATTGATAATCTGCGAGGTACTCTGACTTTATGTTTACCACCTGCTTTTCTGACAGCACTTCGAGCAGCCTCTAAAGCAGAGAAGATAGCTTTACGAGCACACTTACTAGGTTTCATAGATTTAGAAGCGGCTCTAATTATTTTACTAAGAGTAACAGAGGGAGTCTTCTTCTTTTTTGCTCCCATTCCAAGTTTAGATTTTACTTTCATAGCGTTTGCAATAGTGAATGCAGCTGCTTTCTCACCAATACTAGCGTCTTTCGATGAAACTCTTTCCCAAACTTTTTCTCCTAAAATCTTATCAGCGCTATTTCTAACCTCAATATTTTCACGATTCTGTGAATAAGCTATATCGTGCTCCTTGCAGGCTTTGTCGAGTGGATTGATTCCTGGATCACCTCTAGCTAAACGTTTGGCTAATTTCGTCCCTGGTCCACAATATTGATATCCTGGTAGATGAAGTTCCAGTGGAAGATTATTAATGATTTTATTAAGCAAACCACGCCCGCGTTGTCGTCGATATATGATCATATCACTTCGAAGTTCAAAAGATAACTAACCCATCGGGTATATAAGCAGCGTATTTATAGTTAATCGAACAGTCGCAGTTTGTGTCTGTCGAGATGAATTTCAAAGAGCAGTCTGTAAAACTTCTGATAACAAATTTTGATGCTATTTCGGAGCAAGAAAATAAATCAAAGAAATATGGAAAGGGTCTAGCCGGGTAAGATAGGTGAATCACAATACAAATTTTCAGCCTTCTAAACCTAAACCTAACCTCAAAAACGCAATTTTTCATTTTTTGAGTCTCTTAGCTCTATCTCCATCAATTTTTAAGCTAGAATACTCTTTTTTTTTAAATTTAGGTTTTTTGAAGTCCTATAAATTAGTCTCCGATGATTTTTTTGTAGGTGCAAAATTCAAATTTCTAGAGACGTTTGAAAATTTTTTCTTGAGATATTTCGAAAACTAAGATAGACGACACTTTGGAAAAAATATATAATATTTATTTATGCACCAAAAGTATGTAAAAATTTTTTCAGATCTTTAAAAGTGGTGGAACAACGTCAAAAAGGAAAAAAACGGTTTTTTTGCGTATTTTTGCCTATACACGGCCTAGCCTCGTATCTTACACTTCCGTTTGCAATATTTTTGAGTGAAATTTTATTTTTTGAGACACTCTGGGCTGTAATATATCGAGATTAACTCGGAATTTTCCATTTTTCACGTTAAGGCGCTCCCAGAAACCTTAAAAACCCATTATACTATTAAAAAAAAATGTCCCGCCAGGTGAAACTCGTATCATAATCCATAAAACTATGCATATATTCTTCTACAGTATATCTAAATATATATAATTCAATACTATAAACAGGAATATACAGATATACTGAATGTATTGTTTCGGATTATCACTCAAACACGACCTAACGGGAGCAATCATCCTAATTCTTCCCAGTACGCCCGAACTCATATGTACTGCATTTCTATTTACAGAAACAGATAGTAGATATAGGATGAATCAGCTGGTAGCTGCACAAATCTAGTTTAGAATAAGTTTTTTTTATTGAAATAATACTTATATCAGATATTATTTTATTGCTATCTTTTAAAGATACTTGTTATCTTTAAAGTGCACGACATGGTAATTTAGAGCGCCCTTCCAGGGTGTGATCAGCAAAATGTTTACATCCATCGTGCTAATAGTCCACCCAACAGTTTTATAAAGTTAATACTTTATAATTTAAAAAATTAATTGATACTATCAATTTTATATACTTTAATTATTCAAATTATTTTTTGTTTTGGAATTAATGGAATTTCATCATTTTTATGCTATTTAAAAGATGGAAATTTTACCCTGTATGTAGAATTTCAGAAAGCATATATTACACAGGCCCACAAAATAAAAAAAAATGTCTGAACTTTTGACCGGACATACATATTCCCATGTATTTTTCGACGCTGAATCCGAATCTGTAATAAAAATATAGGGTTTTCCTACCTTTTCTCAGAGTTTTATTGAAAAAACCTCATTTTTTACGGTTTTTTTTGCGGTTTTTCGAGTCTAGAAAAAACAAATCATGAGATACGGTTAATTGGACTTCAAAATCGAATTCTACGGGAAAAAATACACGGGAAACCATACCTTCAAATTTTTTTAACGCGATTCTAGTCCTCTGTATGGGGCTGAAAAGATGAGGAAATCGGTAAAAGTCGAAATTTTGCCTAAAATGGATTTAAACAATATTAAAATTTAATCATGCGTCTTTTGAAGAGTCGATAAACATTGGAAATACTATCCTGGGGGTTTTTCAGATTGCTGATCATGAATTTGAAGTCAGATTGTGTAAAAACTACTTCTAGAGGGCGGTGACAAGAACTGTATATGGTAAATTTATCGATTTTTTAAAAATTTTACGTCTGAAATACTAATTTTAGAGTCTTTCACAGCATTGACTGTAAATTCAAGATATTAACTTAGCCTATTGTGTACGTTAAACTTAACATTTTGTCTATGTTTGTCTCTCTCTCTCTCTCTCTCTCTCTCTTTTCCGATGTTTTTTTAAATTGGCTTACGCTTACGTACACGTTTCTCTTCGAATGACCGATGTAGTGGATTTCTGACACGTTTTTGTCCTTTTTCGCAGCTGTTTCTCTTTTTATCATCCAGCAGTAATCTGCTAACATGTTGATACCCCAGTTTCCTTGAAATCTACGTTCAAACTCCTTTAAATCTTGGTGAAATTGTTCACCATGCTCTTCACTAAAGTCTCCGTTATTTTTAGGAAACTGATCAACGTGTGAATCAAGAAAATGAAGTTTTAAGTTCATTAGACAACCCAATTTTTCAAAATTACGTACCATTCTTTTCACAATAGCTTTATAATTCGTGTCTTTGGCATTACCCAAAAATTTCGTCGATACCTCTTTAAAACTTAACCATGCTGCCTTTTCAACATCAGTCATGCTTTGTTCAAAGTTTTCGTCTCTAAATAAAGTTCGGATTTCAGGACCATCAAAAATACCTTCATTTAATTTAGCATCAGATTTATGGGGAAATACTTTGCTTATATATTGGAAGCATTGACCGTCCTTGTCCAAAGCTTTAACTAATTGCTTTATCAATCCAAGCTTTATATGCAGAGGCGGTATCAAAATTTTCGAAGGAAACTGGGGTATCAACATGTTAGCAGATTACTGCTGGATGATAAAAAGAGAAACAGCTGCGAAAAAAGGACAAAAACGTGTCAGAAATCCACTACATCGGTCATTCGAAGAGAAACGTGTACGTAAGCGTAAGCCAATTTAAAAAGACATCGGAAGAGATAGAGAGAGAGAGAGAGAGAGAGAGAGAGAGACAAACATAGACAAAATGTTAAGTTTAACGTACACAATAGGCTAAGTTAATATCTTGAATTTACAGTCAATGCTGTGAAAGACCTAAAATTAGTATTTCAGACGTAAAATTTTAAAAAATCGATAAATTTACCATATACAGTTCTTGTCACCGCCCTCTAGAAGTAGTTTTTACACAATCTGACTTCAAATTCATGATCAGCAATCTGAAAAACCCCAGGATAGTATTTCCAATGTTTATCGACTCTTCAAAAGACGCATGATTAAATTTTAATATTGTTTAAATCCATTTTAGGCAAAATTTCGACTTTTACCGATTTCCTCATCTTTTCAGCCCCATACAGAGGACTAGAATCGCGTTAAAAAAATTTGAAGGTATGGTTTCCCGTGTATTTTTTCCCGTAGAATTCGATTTTGAAGTCCAATTAACCGTATCTCATGATTTGTTTTTTCTAGACTCGAAAAACCGCAAAAAAAACCGTAAAAAATGAGGTTTTTTCAATAAAACTCTGAGAAAAGGTAGGAAAACCCTATATTTTTATTACAGATTCGGATTCAGCGTCGAAAAATACATGGGAATATGTATGTCCGGTCAAAAGTTCAGACATTTTTTTTCATTTTGTGGGCCTGTGTTATTATATTGAATCATGAGAAACTTGAGTATCGTTACTTGAGTATCAGCTGTTACTTCATTTTTTATATGAAATATAAAAGCACACAGATATAGTCGTCGGTAAAGATGTCATACTCAATTGAAGTAACAGCTTATACTCAAGTAACGATACTTAAATTCCAAGTGATACTCAATACTCAAGTCACGACTATTAATTCGAGCCTTAATCAGGGAGCTTCACTTTGTCTATACGATCTATGTCTGTCTTTATTGGCAGCTCCAGGCGTACCTATTGATGGATTCTACTTAGTATATAGGTCTTCTATTTTTAGTCTCCATGGTCCATAGCAACAACAAATAGTTTGTTTTCTCTAGTATTCATGTTATATCTTGCATGTGTAATTCCAATTAGTGAATAAATCAGACTTGTCATAAGACTAATCAAACTAGAACAACTACAAATTAGACTTGATTATTGGCAATTTGTTGTTAAGTGATATTTGGTTACTTGTTTCATAAGTTAATATTCTGTATATTTTATGTTTTGTAGGATTATAAATATTGAATTACACACAAAAAAAAATTAAAAAATAACCTTCATGTATACAATCTTAATTAAAATAATTTATATTATATTTGTGAATGTGTTTGTTTGTATGTAATATGCATTTTAAACTATGAAAAAATGTATAAAAATTATATAGAAGTATCTGAAATATTTTTGTATGTTGATCTATCGGAAGACTTAAACGCAATTTTTGTTTAAAACTATCATTTGCATTGTAGCCTATATTATTTTGATACCATTTTTGGACTTTTGATTCATTTTTATAGTGCAAAGAAAAGCTAATGAACTAGATTGTAAATATTATAGTAAATTAAATTATTATAGAATTTTGTTTCTGTTAATTTTTATTAAAAAGTTGTTGTAAATATTACTTACTAAATAAGCATTTACCAGAAAAAAATCTTTATTCAAGCAGAATCTTTGAAATTTATTATGACAATGGTTACATTTTATCATATCTATTATATTTTATGAGAATGAGTAAGAGTCCAATACAAAACTCTATTGAGTTTTACACAAAAATTATGATGGGACCTATTATCTAGGTAGATATTGATATTCTTTGTTTGTTTTAATATGTATCTTTAATCTTATACGTGCTTCTTTACTTATGGAAGTATATTTCTTTGCATGACATTACAAAAGATCTGATAGTTGCAAGGACTTTTATTTTTTAATATCTACTGTATATTTAGATAAAAATAATTATAACTGATTTTCTTCTTAGTCAAGTATTTACATAAGAATTTTCACTTTTAATTCAATGATAGTTATGACTTACAATATTCAAATATAAGTTTCTCATATATATAATTTGGTGAGAGGCAAGTTAGTTACAGTCATTACTATCTACATGTAAAGTGGATATAAAAAACTGCAACTTGTTACGAGTGTCAGATCTTCTTTAACATTGTACAAAAAAATATCCTCTCGTTAATGGAGAAAAAAATGTAAAAATATAAATAGATATTAAAATATTAAAGAATAATAATAGATCCACCTAGATAATTAGTTTTATTATTATTTTTTACAAACCCCTTTACAATCTTATACCTGTACCTAAATAAAATAAATATAAACTCAGAAAATCATTTCAACGTTTATTACCTTAGAGCAGTGGTCAATGGTCCATTGCTATATCGAAGAAATCAAGTATTAGATTGTAAGTGTTGTATGAATGTATCCAGATGACCAATTAGCGGAGCCTATAAAAAGCCGGCAGGCCGGAGTAGAACCTGATACCGACCGAGTAACAATTGAGTTGTTTGTTATTTACTCAAGTATTAATCGGTGTATCTTCAAAATAAAGGTTGATCGCAATAGATATTATTATTATGAATATCTATACACAAGAAAAAAAAAATCTACCGATTTGTTTTTGAGAAAAGTAAGGAACGCGAAAATATTATAAACATAATCTTTTACTTCGGCGTTCCTTACTTTTCTCAAAAACAAAGCGATAGATTTTTTTTTTCTTGTGCACAATTATTTGTAATAATAATATCTATTGCGCTTAACCTCCAATTTGCAGATACACCGATTAATACTTGAGTAAATAACAAAAATGCCAATTAGACAAGGACAGCGAATCCGGCCTGCTCTTTACAATGTCCTACAACTTTGTTGATAGTAATCTAATGGTCGAACAAAAGAAAATATATTCCAAAATTTTATTTATAATCAAAATTAACTAAACTGAATTATATTATAATTATACATATTTTAATGTATGTGTATGCATGAATATATATATTATAACCAAAAAATTGTATTTCTTACATATTTTTAGATAACAATAAATGTAACTGATTTTATAAACTTTTTTAGATTACATAACAAAAAAGCATTTTCTTTGAATCAATACTTTTTTATTCGATAATCAAATGAGTTTAGTAATCAAAAATAGAATAATATAGATGGTTAATTATTTTTATTATAAGCAAGTTAAAGTTATAGATGAAAAATAAAGAAATCATTCAAATATTTGCAATACCTGAGATAAAAGATCCTTGCACGAAAAAAATTAATTTAATTATCAAATTACATTAATTTTTCTCAAGCAAAGATGTTTTATCTCAGGTATTGCAAATATTTAAATGATAGTTTTAATCACTAATTAATCTTAAAATTAGACATCCATTGCCTTGAAACAAGTGATCGAATAACTTTTTCAGCAAATAGTATATAATAATAATTTTTTTTTTATTAGTATAATGGGTTTTTAAGGTCTCTGGGAGCGCCTTAACGTGAAAATTGGAAAATTCCGAGTTAATCTCGATATATTACAGCCTAGAGTGTCTCAAAAAATGAAATTCCACTCAAAAATATTGCAAACGGAAGTGTAAGATACGAGGGCTAGGCCGTGTATAGGCAAAAATACGCAAAAAAACCGTTTTTTTCCTTTTTGACGTTGTTCCACCACTTTTAAAGATCAGAAAAAATTTTTACATACTTTTGGTGCATAAATAAATATTATATATTTTTTCCAAAGTGTCGTCTATCTTAGTTTTCGAAATATCTCAAGAAAAAATTTTCAAACGTCTCTAGAAATTTGAATTTTGCACCTACAAAAAAATCATCGGAGACTAATTTATAGGGCTTCAAAAAATCTAAATTTAAAAAAAAAAGAGTATTTTAGCTTAAAAATTGACGGAGATAGAGCTAAGAGACTCAAAAAATGAAAAATTGCGTTTTTGAGGTTAGGTTTAGGTTAAGAAGGCTGAAAATTTGTATAGAGGTATATTTTTTTTATATAGAATATAATGGCTATATCAGTTTTTCTCTCTGCTTCTGGGGCCAACTCACCTATCTTACCCGGCTAGACCCTTTACTTCCAGATAGTATAAGAGGTGTATTTTGCGGACCATCTAATTGTGGTGAAACTAATAGCCTACTCGCACTCATAACACATCCTAATGGTCTAAGATTTGAGAATGTCTACGTCTATTCGAAATCTCTTAATCAAGCAAAATATAAGTTTTTGAAAGAGCTCTTAGAGCCACTGAAAGGTATGCAATACTTTCCATTTAGCGAACACGAATCAGTAATATCTCTGGATAACGCTCTTCCAAATTCTATAATGATTTTTGATGATGTAGCTTGTGAAAAACAAGAACACATCAGGGCATACTTCTGTATGGGTAGACACAAGAACGTTGATTGTTTCTACCTCTGCCAGTCTCATGCTCGAATCCCAAAACCTCTCATAAGAGATAATGTTAATCTCTTAGTTATCTTTCGTCAAGATAATGTTAATCTGAGACATTTGTACGACGATCATGTTAACTCTGACATGACTTTTTTACGTTTCAAAGAATTGTCTTCTAAATGTTGGATAGATGATAAATATGGATTTCTAATGATTGACGAAGATAGTCCACTAAATGCTGGTAGATATCGAAAGGATTTTGATTGTTTTGCTATAAATATAACTCATACTTAGCAGAGATTCATCAATCTATCTTTAAAACTCAAAAAGATAACATGGCAGACCTTAAACAAAAGAAAGCCTTACTCCAGCAACTTATTCAAGCGCGAAATGCTGTAAAACGCAAGTATGACATGTTAAAATATGGAAAAGAGATTACGGAAAGAGTTGTTCAACAAACTCTTAAACCCATCATTGACCCACTTAAATAGATTGCTTTTGAAAGCAAGAGAAAAAGAAGAACATTCCTGAAGAAGAAATTATTCTACCAGAAGTTAAAAAATCTGAATCCGATGAAGAATTGGAGAATACTATACAAAATGATTCCTTGCATTCTCTCGAGACCTCGTTTGAATCTGCTAGTGAAGATTTTACAGAAGATTTACAATATAGAGAATTGGATAAAGTTTATTGTGTATATAGGGAGGGTGATAAACTTTTTCTCGGCAATACACCAAAATATATTGAAAAAACTTATGTGCAATTAGGGACTGAAAAGTTCCCAAAAACTCGAGGATTGTACGAATTGCTTGTTGAGAAGCATCCATTTCAAAAATTAGTAACTCAAAAAGATTTAGATAACTATCAAAAGATCCTGGAACTGACAAATGCTCATAGGAAACGTTTCAGAAACGATGAAGAAATTCGTTCGCATACTAGTGAAAAGTTCGCCAGCATTATTGCTCCTCTATTCGGTAAAAAAGGAGGTTCGCTACCTAGATATAAAATTGCAAGAAAAAATACCAAGTTTGATTATGTCTACTAGGATGATCCAAGCGAGCTAGTTGATCGACTGCGTTTATTGGTTGCTGAAAAAGCAGCTGGTAATCCTAGTCATACTAACGAGATTCATTCCATCATTGAAGAGTTACGTAAAGCTGGCTATATATATTAAGCTGCAAGTTAAAATTCGTTATATTATCAAAATAAGCGTCGATGTATTCGGACGTAATCTTAAACGAAGCCAGGGTAATCGAGGAAACCTTCCGGAATTGGCTATAAATTGAGAAAGATGGACATTTCGATGTAGAAAATAAGAGGTTATGCAATGTTGCCATTCCTCAGCAATCGAATGATGCCGTTAATTTTAATACACTCCAAGGTTTGATTACATCTGAAGTCCAGAGTATATACATAGTCACTGCTAGATTAAGAGATGATCTTACCACATCAGAATTAGAACTGAAAAAGTTAAAGGATTAGTATGATGAGAAGATAAAAAAAATTAATGTAAACATTAAAAATCTATACGAGTTAATTAAAAATTGGATGCAAGATGCTAAAATTAAATCAAATAGTATAAAAGCCAATTTTCTGTAACTAAGCAATCATTAACTCCGTGACCATGGAACATCAAAGAGTAGTAGAAGAGCTTCATAAACCTGCCAGACGTCGCTATCCCCGTCGAACATTTGATGTGCGAGGTTTAGATGAAACTTGGCAAGCTGATTTTGTAGAGATGCAACCTTATTCTCGAGATAACAAAGGCTACAAATACATGCTTACAGTTATAGATATTTTTTCCAAATACGCTTGGGCCGTCCCTGTGAAACAAAAAACCGGAGCAGAAGTCTCTGCTGCGATGAAATCTATATTACGTCAAGGACGGGTTCCAAAAAATTTACAAACAGATAAAGGCAAAGAGTTTTATAATACTAATTTTAAAAATCTTATGCAACAATACAAGATTAACTTATACTCAACGTATAGTAATCTTAAATCATTCATTTGCGAACGCTTCAATCGTACTCTCAAACACAAAATGTGGATGAAGTTCAGCTTACGTGGTAGCTATAAATGGATTGATATTTTACCAGATCTGATAAAATCTTACAACAATACAAAACATCGAACGATTGGTGCTAAACCAAAAGATATTACAATTGCAAATGCATCTCAGTTTCGCGCACGATTTGCTCAAAAAGTTGTGAGAAAAAAAACAAAATTCAAAGTTGGTGATAAAGTACGAGTAAGCAAGTTGAAACAAGTATTCGAAAAAGGTTACACACCTAATTGGTCTGCTGAAATATTCACGATTGAACAAGTCAAAGCAACGCAGCCGACAACGTACCGTCTCAAAGACTGTCAAGATCAATCAATCGCTGGTGGCTTCTACGAAGAAGAACTTCAGAAAGTCAAGTATCCAGACGTTTATCTTGTAGAAAAAGTTCTAAAGAGACGTGGGAATCAAGTATGCGTAAAGTGGCTCGGCTTTGATAGTACTCATAATAGTTGGATCGACAAAACATCAGTCCAATAAGTACTCATCTATCATACGGAGCAAAGTCGTCTAGACAGTTTTAAAAACTGGCCTTTGACTTTTTTAAAACCCAAAGATCTGGCCACCGCAGGATTTTATTATACTGGTGAAATTGACAAAGTCCGTTGTTTTGAATGCTCTACAGAGATCTGTAGGTGGGAAATTGGTGAGGATCCATTATCAGAACATAAGAAATGGAATAGACGCTGCCGTTTCCTTCGAAATATAATTCCTACAGATAATTCTTTACAAAATAAATGTAAAGTTTGCTTTGACAAAGGAATAGAGATAGCATTTTTACCGTGCAGACATTGTTGCTGTTGTTACCAATGCGCAAGTAAAGTTGAAAAATGCGTAATCTGTAGAAGAAACATTAACTTTAGAGCAAGGGTATTTATATCTTAAGCGCTTCGAACAAAAACATTTTTTGTTTAGGAAGTGATGGGAGCCCCAACCTTAGCTTCCATCTTTGAGGTACAACCAAGAATCGCTACTTGTGAACCCCTTACTCCGAAAAGTAAGAAGTACACCCGTGACTCGTATACCTCTCCGTTAACTTCCAAGCGCTTAAGCCAAGGAGAACTCGAGACCTTTTCCTTTATCATCATCTAAATACTTCACAAATGACTTAAAATTTTTAATGGCCTCTTGCAACTCGAATTAAAACTCCTTATTCTCCTGTAAGGCTCTGCATGTGCGAGATGGAATAAAAATGCGCCATTCGTGATCTAAAGTTGCCATCAATCTAAACGTACCCTTACATTTAACTGGTCTAAACTCACTCACATAATAAGTCTGATCTTTCTTCAAGGGGAATATATTCCCAATGGCACGATGGACACGCCCACGAGCTGCCTCGTTGAATTTATCAAGATTCATATTTCTCTGATCAAGGCTTCTTCTCAACAGAGACTATTAAAGAAATGGCTCAGGAGTTCTCTTAAATAGCATTTGCTTAGATCTCCTCCTCCACAGAGAAAACTTTTTGTTTAGGAAGTGATAGGAGCCACAACCTTCGCTCGCATCTGTGAGGTACAACCAAGAATCGCCACTTGTGAACCCCTTACTGCGAGTAAACTCGAAGTAGGAGGTGCACCCGTGACTCGTATACCTCTCCGTGAACTTCCATACGCCTAAGCAAAGGAGAACTCAAGATCACTCTTGGTCTCGCCCAAATACTTTACAAACAACTTGTAGTGTTGAATGGCATCCAATAACTTATAATAGAAGTTCTCATAAGTTCTCCTTCTCTAAGGCCAAGGAAACTCGAGTTGGCAGAAAAATGCGGAATTTACCATCTAAATCCGCAACAAAACGGTCACCATACCGTGTTTTAACTGATTTGAGTTCAGTCACGATGTAATCTTTATTTTTCTCCAACTCAGCTACCTTGTTAGTGGGTAAAAAGCCTCCACGAGCAATCTCATTCAATTGAGCAAGATCCGTCTAAAATGAAATAAATTTTCTAAGTTCTTTAGAGTATGATATTTATCAAGTATAAAAATTTTAACTTACCTTAATTTTTTCTTGATAAAATTTCAAAAAATCCTTTTTAAAATATTCAAAATTTTTACTGAGTTCTCTGCCTCTTGCTTGGTGGCTTTTCAGATGTAGGAATGACTTCTTCAGGCTCGTTGTCTTCTATAAGTAGTGGTTCCCCTTCTACTTGAGCAGCGATTCCCTCTTCTGCTAGCCCCTCTACAGGTATTTGGTAATGCCCCCACGGCAAGGTATCTGTGCTCCCCTCCAGCAGATAACGCTTGTCGTCATTGGAGCTGAGCGCCACCTTTTTCTCCTTCTCAGTCCGAACGACATGTTGTCTTGATCGAATATTGCACTGTTGACAAGCTATAGTTTCTTGTTCAAACAGGCAACGTCGATAGTCGTAAAACTGTATGTCGTTCTTTACTACCATGGCTTTCACCCCTTTGGCCTTCTTGATAGGGTTTTCATTCTGGATCTTGACGCAATACATTTTACTTCTTAAGTCGATGAACTCTATCATTATTTTTTCGTTGCACTCATCTTTCATTACGCCGATGACTTTCTTGTTGACACGAGGCAGACCAAACTGATTATCCTCGGCGTAATCAAATGTATCAAACTTTTCGATGTCTTGTTTCATCATCTCATACACGTTTTGATCTCTTACTTCGAATATGAGACTATCGGTATCAGTGTAAAGAAGTTTACACTTATTACCGAGTCGTTCCATCATGTACGAATAATGAAAATCGTACACACATGTTTTGATAGATCGAGAACGCTAAGACCTGCGTACAGTGGCTTCCTGATGTTGATTTCTGTACGAGAAAGCTGTATGGCTACAAGATTCTCATCAGAGATGCTTCGACTATGGAAATTGGGTTTAGCTATCAAAACCTCAGCTCCGTAGCGTCCTTCCCACTTGTTCACAAGCTTAACATCTACATGCTTGCGCTCATTTTCCATAGTCTTTCCGTAGACTGGATTAATGAGAAGCTTGAAGAAGAGTTTTTCAAACTCGTTCTTGGCTTGTTTTCTCTTCTCAGTATTCAAGTCTACATATGACTTGAGCCATGGTTTTTGCTCGAAACATAAGACTCTATGGATTTTTGTAAGCACTAATCCATTACCAAGTGCTTGCTTTAAAGCACGGAAATGAATAACGTATCGCTCTTTTCCATAGAGCGTGGTCATTAATTTTGTCTGTTTCGAATCTGGAGCAGTTCAATGTTCTGGGCAAAGCGGTAAGTCCTTGTGTGCATCATGTAGAGACTCAGGGTACTCAAGATCCACCTCTAGAAGTAGCCAATAGGACCGTCATCATCAACAGCCATAACATTCAATTTTTCAGGCTCTTCCTCCCATTTAAAACCTTGATAAGGTAGTAACTGAGTCATGGCCCATCCATAGAGGTTATTGACGCCAAAGTACATCAAGTACTTCGACTCCTCATCTAGAATCCACTCCTCTCCCATGTACTCGTTGTTCGCTTTAGCATAGCGATTACAACATTGACTCACACCACCCCTGATTCCTCTCCCTACAAACATGAGCATGTCAATGTCTGTGAGGAGTTCAAGCTGTACTCCTGTATGCTTAAGCATAGCATCACATGTGAGACCAGGTGTGGTATAATAATGGGCAGGATCTAGACCATAAGCTTCGATACAAGTCGAGCGAAAATTCTCGAATACATCAGCCAAGAGGAGAACGTCGGTCTTGAGATAAAGATCTGAGTACTCACCAAGCGTCTCGATGTTAAACGTATTCCAAACATTCTGTGCATGCTCGTACTCACTATCACTGATTTCACAATCCATCAGCTGACTGTAGAAGGCCTCTTTCAAGGGGAGATATGCATCCTTCAGCTTCTCGAATTCAGTGACGTAATCATAAGGAAATACTCCTTTTCGCTTTAACAATTCCATTTGCTCATTCGTGTATCCATCGGCTTGGAATTCCTTGAGAACAATATCCATTTTACCCAAGTAAGATGCTAACTTCTCAAGGGAAGATGCCATAAAGCGAAAAGAATCTATAAATCTAAAATTGATATCACTTTCCTCAACGTGTTTAATAAAAGAGATGTAGCGTTCTTTGTTTTCTGGGATAAGACTAACACGACCCTTGAAGTTT
This sequence comes from Anastatus disparis, assembly GCA_017163975.1. NCBI lineage: Eukaryota > Metazoa > Arthropoda > Insecta > Hymenoptera > Eupelmidae > Anastatus > Anastatus disparis. Next base: position 184,769 of record JAFFSR010000143.1, read on the forward strand.
GGTGCTGTAGCAATCTCCTTCACTACAAAGTGAGAATCATATCCCGTTAGGTTGTGAAATACAACTGGAATAAATCGTGAATCCTTGTAATTCATATTACACGATTGATGAGCTGCTCCACGATATCTAAAAGAGAAAAAGATAAATTAGAAAAAGATAAATTTAGCAAAAAAAATTTTTTCCCAATAAAACATACCTTCCAGTGAGATGACAATGGTCTCGAAAAGATTTTCTACAGATGTGACAAAATATCGCTCTTTCGAACTGAAATTGCTCCTGTTTTGTGAGATCTAATGGTTTAGGATTACAATATGTTCGCTCTAACTTACATCTCAGGAGATCTAATTCCGCTACAAACCATTGAGCAGGAGTCACATCATTCTCTTCTAGCTGTCTGTAACTCCTATATTCTGAGTAAGCATCGTTAAAACTACACTTGACGTAGTAACCAATGCTGTAAGCCTGATGTTCTTGGAATACGCGCGCATCTTGCACTGGTTTTAGCAGACATTCAAAATCGGCATACACAATAAATGGCACTCTTTCACTATGTTTATAATTTTCAAATTTCAAAATTTTATCTTTCACTGAAGGAAGTTTAATCTTACACTTGTTAACTAAAACACAATCAACTTCGTGCTCTTTTAATTGATCCTCTGTTCTAAAAAAGTGAAGACAACGATCAGAAATATACATTCTTGCTCTGTGATTCGTTAGTTGGGAGCGCACGAATCGGGATAAATTTTTTATCCAAACGTAGTGAAATCTAGGCACTACGTTGAAATCATCGTCAAGAGTATTGTTTTCGTCTTCTTCTTCTTCCTCATCGAAATATTTATCCTGCAGAAAGAGAAGATTGACATGCTTGTCTTTTTTATTTGCTGTTACATGGCAAGGTGAGACGTAAAATCTTTCACCTGTGAGTATACATTGATTTCTTAATCTTGTAATGATAATTTAAATTAAAAAAAAAATTTTACTTACCATTCTTTTTTAAGATAAAAAGATTGACAGACACATCGTTTTGCCGCTCAAATTTAGGAATTTGTTTTGGCGTTACAGGAAATTCTATTCCAGTGAAATCAAGTTCTTGCTCGTATTGCCTATATTTCGATACGCGTTGAGCATTATGTCCTAAAGGATGTAATCCAGAAAGAACTGCCCATTTAAAGCATTGGTTATCCGTATTTTGCACATTGACACAAGCTTTCTTTTTTTCCATCACTTCAGGTAAGTCAATATAAGAACTTCCTCTCATAGAATTAAGTTTATTTATGTTTACACTTAAACTTAAAATCCGACGAAGTGTCCAGCCAGAGTCGCGCTCTTGAAACTCTTCCATTGCCGCTTGAATTGATTCCACTGCATTGAATTGGAACCACTTTTGCAAATCACTGCTTTCAAAAATAGAGGTATTCTTTGTATTAAAGTATTTAACCTCAATTATTTCCGAATCACTCTTCTGTAAAATATATTCTGTTGCAAGTTCAAGATTAACAGAGATGGCGTTGTGTAGAGCTAGAGCATCTTTCACTTTTTTTTCAAAAATAGGAAGATCATCTTTCTTGAATGTTTCTAGTCCTAAATGTCCTAGATTGGTAATCACATCCGACAACATTCGAGAAGCGAAGGCTGATTGAAAATCTTTCCATTCTATACTTGGCGTTTGAATATCAGCCTGAAGCTGATCACCTTTCTTGACAAACTCTAATAGTCTTTCGCGAATGGTTATAAGATGTCTCAGTGACGTGTCATTTTTTTGTTTTTCTGCTCGTGTCAACGATGATTCACTTAACACAACTTGTAAGTCTTCGCTCACTTTATCTAACAACTCTAACCACCTTTTAATGTCCTCACTATCAGCTGTGCCACTTGTCGCGTAATGCAAAGATTTCCACAAATTCTTCACTGTATTTATATAGTACTCTGACATGATGAACTCAGTTTTTTTTTTATAATTAACTAAAAATTCACTTTATATATCCACTTTATTGTTCACTATAAAATCTTCAAAGTTCACTTTAAATATTTCCAAGTCCACTTTCACTTAAATTTTTTCTAAGTCCACTTTTACTTTTAATTTTTTCTAAGTCCACTTTTATTTTTAATTTTTTCAAGTCCACTTTTAATTTTCACTTTATAATTTCCACTTGTAGATTTTAATGTTACTCGATGATGCTTGATGAATAATGATCCGTCCGCGAGTCTGCACCCGCTTATATGCACTCTCAGTTGAGCGTGGGAGGTGGCGGAGTGGGAGTAGCGAGGTGGAGGAAATCAGAGTTGCGTAGTGGGGGGTAAAGTGTCGTGATTGGTTTATCGGAGATATTAGTTCTAGTATAAAAGCGTGAAAGATATTATAAAAGTATCATTCATTACCGAGATGGAGATCGTACTGGACGTCGAAGGCCTCAAAAGGTCTTTGAATAAATTTGTATTCAAAGAAGTTGCTATAATTACTCTCGAAGATGATTCGGTACCAATGGTCTTCAATTTCCAATCACCATATCTTTGGAAATATCTTCTAAGCGAATACAAAAGTGTTAACAAATGGTTGGAAAAATATTGGCACGGTATACCGAAGAATTCTGGAGACATTCCTTACGAAAGACTTACAGTTACTTTAAAAAAATGTTGTAAAGATGCTACGAGAATGTGGGTGAAAGGAGAAGAGAAGAGAAAATGGGTATTCGAAATATTACGTGACAAGTAAATTATTTAAAACTAAAAAAATTTTTTACTAATAAATTGTTTTTTTAGATTAATCTGTAATATTGAGCATAGTGGCTGTCCATCTTTCTCAACACTAGCAGAGAATGATGAAAATCCAACATGCTCCATCCATCAGTGTTCAAACCCTGCTTGTGCATTTAAGAATGTTCAAATGCTGAAGAAATGGCTTCTCGGGAGTGGAAAAGGTGTTGATGAAGTAGATGGCAACTGTAGTTTTACCTCGTTCAATTATTTGATGGTATCAGAAGAAGAAGAATGTCCATGTAATAAAAATTATTGTATGATAAATAAAGATTTATTACATTCTATGTATACTTAAAAAAAAATAAATAATTCTTAAATGGAGAGATAATAAATTTATGATAAATTTATTGATACAATAACTTATCATGAACGGGTAGGATCTCACAGGTAAAGAGCGGAGGAGGGGCTCTTACCACATTAAAAAAAAATATTTTTAAAATTTAATAAATAAATTATTTTAAAAATTATTACTTTAAAAGTAAGTTCAAAGAGGACATACTTCTAAAACAGTTAGCTCTACGTTCAAATAATTGATGGCCCTGAAAAGGGCTGATTGTATAAAAAAATTTTTATAAAATGTCGACGCCGAACAAACGAGGGCTCCATTTTCCAGTTGGTACCTTCTTTGGTCGAGTGGGTTTTCTAACCCATGGTCCATCTTCTTCTTTTTATACTTCCATAATCTTTTTCCTCTTTTTAAGAAAGATGCTGATGTGAGGAGTAAAATATTATGGCTCCATTGCTAAAGCCATTAATTCCTCACCCAAGGCCTCAGCGATTGATGGAAGTGGTGATGGTGGTTTTAGAAGAGGTCTTGGCCACGAAAATTTCCTGAGCGAAGATGGCGAAGGTGGTGTAAGTGGTGGCGTTGGTGGTAGACCTCCCCACAGCACTGGTAAGGATGGAGCTGGTAGAATCGGAAGATGTCGTTCCATTGTGAAGAATGAGATAACTCGTTGCGTAACAGGTTATTTATATCCTCAATTCCCACCCTCGCACTTAATCGCTTTGGTGGGGATGTGCACTTCATTAACTCTTTGAAAATTTAAAACCATTTTCAAAGAGCAAACTGAATGCACACTAATCACTTCATTTCACATTAAATAATATTTTAATGTCAGAAAATTCTCAAATATTCTGAACTTATATTTTTTCACAGATTTTTTTTTTCCATTTGAAAGCTAAACAAATTTTTACTTATAAATCTAATTAAATTTTATGAGTATCAATTTATAAAAATCAAATAATTCAAACTTTAGATTTAGACGAACAAGCTTCACTTTTTATATCAACTTTTTCATCATCGGATGAAGAAATAATAATCTTGTAGACTTGAAACTTTATTTCCTCTTTTCTATCATCACAACAAAGCTACACACCAATTTTCAAGTGCCTAGCTCTTTTAGTTGCTGAGATATGAAAATTAGGTAAAAAAGACCGAGTGCTCATAATTGTGTAAAATTGAAAAATATAAATCATGAGTTATTTCCCATGCATCACTTACTAAAATTTAGGTTATTAAAATATAATTAATTAAGCATTATTAATAAAATAAAGCTAAAAATAAAAAATTTTTTGAACTAGAAGTTTAAAAAAAGAACTTAATTTAATGCACTTTTCAAAAATCACTTTTCACAATTCACATTTAAACACTTTTATTGAATTATTTTAAGTCCATCAATTTATATTATTTATTAATATCTACAATAAACAAATTTTAAATATCTTTTAACTTCATAAACTTCAAAGGTTATCTAAATTTGGTAATAATTTTCAATACTACACTTTCGCAAACACTTTCACTAAATTTTATTTTGAATTATTATTTTATTTTAAAAGATAATTAAATATAACAAGTTACACTTTCAATAATTCACTTTCACAACACTTTTTTCACACCGCACTTTTGAATTCATTTTAAAATTATTCACTGATTTAATAATATTTGAAAAATTTCTTTCAATATTGTAAAGAGCTATTAAAATATAACTCTTGTTTCTAAACCTGAAAAAAAATATTTTAATAAATATATTAAATAGTTGATGCTTCGTAAAAAAATATCTTTATCCTTAAAAGGACAGTTTAATAAATTTTTTCTAAGCCCTAAAAAGGACTGTTAAAATGAATATTTTGTTCCACCATTAATAATGTATTATGTTCTTAAAAGAACAGATTGTAATTTTTCTTAAATATCTTATCCTTAAAAGGACGGTTTAATAAATTTTTCCAAGTCCTAAAAAGGACTGTTAAAATGAATATTTTGTTCCGATATTGATAATTTATTATGTTCTTAAAAGAACAGATTGTAATTTTTTTTTCTTGGCTGACTTTTTTCTAAAGTCCTTTGATCGGCTTGTATCTTCTTTAACTTGTCCGATGATGCTTCCTTCCTTCGAATTGATTGACTTGATAATAAGTGCTCGGCTTGTATCTTCTTCTTCGTTAACTTCTCCGATGATGCTTCCTTCGAATTGATTGATGTTATAATAAGTGTTAATTGCTCGCGCGCCCATATTTATAACCTTCATTTGACTTTAACCCCCTCACGCGCCTCCACCTTATACATTGTGAAGAGGCCCGCGCGATCTTATTTAGATAATATAAATTAGCTAGCGTTTGGCGAATTCAATCACACCCCAGTTCGAACTGCACCTTTGCGCAGTGCAGACCTGTATACACATAATCTACTGAGTGTAACAGCCCTTCTAAGGGCTACCGTATGGAACTATACTAGCATTAAAATATACCTTCTCTGATCCAACATGAATCTTGAGCTACTTTCTGATCCAAATACTCTCTCAATAGAGCAACTGGTGCAAGCCATCGACCAGTGCCGACATACCTTAACCAATTTAGAAGCGGCCTTGCAAAGGCTCTGCCCAAATCACTCTGATAAAATGGAAACATCATCGTTCCCTAACAATGAAACAGCTAACTTTACATCTGCTGAAACCTCACACATAAGTACACCAAATAACAATAATACTTTAAAAAATCCTGCAGTTAAAACTGCAACCAACACACAAATACAGTCCCCTTCTTACGACTCTCAAATAAACCACCAAAACAAACGCCGACGCGATGCTACCTCCTCAGAGTCTTCTGACTCTTCTTCTTCAGAAGAAGAAGAGGAAAACTCTAATTCAAAACGTAGTCCCCCTCCTATCTGCATCCTTAACAAAGAACTTTGGCCACAAATCAACGCCAAAATCAATTCCTCCGACATCGAAGTCCGCAAAGCAAAGAACACTTCCAAATCAGTCATGGTTTATCCCAAAACAGTAAACGATTTTCGTACACTTACCGCCCAATTCGATAAAAAGAAAATTCAATACACTACTAATCAATTGGAAGTAGACAAGGACCTCATCGTTATCATCAGAGGAGTCATGGAAACAATACCAGAAAAAGACATACTAGAAGAACTTACTACTAAAATTCCCGCAGTTAAAAGCGTATACAGGATGAAGAGAGGAGATAGAATCTGGCCCTTGATCGCAGTTCATCTCGATCCATCCGCCCCATCAGCCGAAACAATCTTTAACTTGAGTAACCTACAGGGTTTGAGCATAACTGTAGAATCCAAACGTAAAACCAACGCAACCCCCATATGCCGCCGCTGTCTTGAATACTTCCACACAGCAAACTATTGTCATGCAGACTGGCGATGTGCCTTCTGCTCACGAAATCACGCTACTGCCTCCTGCCGTACAAAGGATCAACCAAACGCTACTCCAACCTGTGCCAATTGTCAAGGCCCGCATCAAGCTACCTATGATAGCTGTCCCAAAGTCCCGATAAGACCCCAACTAAATCCCCCCACAATTCAACCAACCTCTGATACACCTATTAGAAAGCTCCACCTCCGAAACCCCAACGTTAGCTATGCCAAAATAGCCAACTGCCAACTTTCCTCTCGACCACAAAATATATCTCAACCACAACTTCAGTCCCAACCTCTAACACAGCCAGCCCCGGCATCGAATCTACCAAAATTGGTTCCAAACCAAAACCCAAAAGCTCAACTTCTCGAGCAGCTTTTTCGCAACTTCTTCGACTCCTTGCTTCCAATCATCAGTCAATAAAGACGAACCCCTCAAAATAATTACTTGGAATGCTAACAGCATTCTGTGGCAAAATAGAACGAAAGTTACAGAGCTCGAGGCCCTTCTGAAGTCTAACCACATCGATATTGCCTGCATAACCGAGACTCACCTAAATTCTAATAAGAATCTATTCATACCCAATTTTACAAAATACAGAAAAGATCGCCCTAACTCACAAGGAGGTGGCGTCGCTGTCCTTGTTAGAAATTCTATTCGTCACAAACCTATCAGCATCAATACGGCCATCACTTGCGAAGTGGTTGGCATTCAAACCGAATTCGCAAATAAGTCCCTTCGTATCTTCTCTCTTTACTCTCCCCCAAACACCAATAATATGTCCGAGATCCCACTACTTTTTTATTCAAATACTCCCACCGTCGTTGCTGGAGACCTGAATGCCAAAAACAAGCATTGGGGTTGTCGCTCAAACAACACTAAAGGAAACTCTCTCTGGAGTTTACACCTTCGCCACAATTTCTCTATCGAGGCCCCTGCCTCTCCAACACACTTCCCTGGTACTACTGATCATCAACCAGAAATTTTAGATATTTTTCTCACGAAAAATGTCTCTCTCGACAAGGACCCTTGGACCTGCGCAGAGTTAAATTCAGACCACAATCCGGTATATATCAAAATACCAATAAATCCTACCTTCAATCCTCCCACCAAAACAAGCATAGATTTCCTTCATCTAAAATACATTCTCGAAACATCCTCCTTCAAATGCAGTCAGATACACTCTATCGAAGATATCGATGCAGCCATCCTGAATCTCACAAATGAGGTAACCAACTCAATAGAAAAGGCCAGCTCATCCATCACTCCCAAACCCCGCAAAACAAACCTTCCCAGCTCTACAAAAAAGCTAATTTTAACGAAAAATAGAATCCGTAAACTCTGGCAAACTTATCGGAACCCCATACATCGTACTCGCTTAAACGCTATCCAAAAAGAACTCACCTAAGCTCTTAAAGAAACAAATGACCTTGCCTTCGAAAACTATATAGCTGAAGCCGAGGCCAACCCTAAAAGCAATTGGAAAATTATCAAATCAATTCATACAATTTATATATCGCCGCATTGTATATTAAATGTATTTGGACAAATTTGTCCGTTCTTTAATAAAAATAAAATAAAATAAATAAATCCCTCCGCAATCGCAAAACTCATTAACCTGCTTTAAAAAGAGACAATATTTCCTACTCTCTTGATGAAGAGAAAGCCGAAATCTTCGCGGACTCACTAGAAGAACAATGCTCTCCACTCCTCAGCTCGAACGAAACCTCTCTTTTCCACGAACACGTTACTGAGACTGTGCGTGAATTTCAATTTTCTGACGCCGAATTCCAACACACTTCTCCCCATGAAATCTCGAAAATCATTCGCTCCCTAAAAAATAGAAAAGCTCCAGGCTCTGACGCCATTGGAAACGGAGTTCTCAAAATTCTTCCCCGAAAACACATTGTCGCTATTACCAACATTGTCAATGCAATGTTGAGATTTCGATACTTTCCCAAAGCTTGGAAAGAAGCAATAGTTATCCTAATTCCTAAACCCGGTAAGCTTTTAAGCTCTGCATCTAGCTATCGACCCATCAGTCTACTCTCCTCTTTAAGTAAAATTGCCGAACAGGTCATACGCTGTTGTATTGACCAATTCGTTGACGAAAGAAGTATCGTCCCCGAATTTCAACATGGATTCCGTAGGAAATATGGCTCAGTCCACTAACTTCTCCGTGTGTCGGAGTTTATAGCCGACAATCTCAACAGGAGAAAACATATCAGCATGCTCTTGCTAGATGTAAAACAAGCCTTTGACAGAGTCTGGCACTAAGGTCTGATCTAAAAACTCATTAAACTAGAATTTCCATACTACCTCATAGGCATCATCAAATCCTATCTCAAAGACAGGACCACTCGGGTCCGTGTGGGTTAGTCTCTCTCTTCTCTCAGACCCATAACTGCAGGGGTTCCCCAAGGTTCGAAAATCTCTCCTCCTCTCTTTAATATATTCTCTTACGACTACCCCAAGGACAATAAAGTTCTAGTTGCTCAATATGCCGACGACTCAGCCCTCATTTATACTTCAAAAGTCATCACTCATTGCTCCTCCGTACTAAACAAATTCACTCCAGAAGTGGTAAGATGGTACCACACTTGGAGAGCAGCAATCAACGAATCCAAATCTGTTGCCATATTCTTCTCACGACGAAATCGTACTCCTCCAAATCTCCTAGTTAAAAACTATCGTGTTGACTGGAGTTCTTCAGCCAAATACCTGGGTTTTACCTTTGATCGTAAACTCACATGGCAAAAACAAATCGATTCAGTCCGAGCCAAATGCCAAGGTTCTTATGCTGCCTCAAAGCCTTTCTTCAATAACAGAATACTAACTAAGAAAACAAAAGCCCGCGCTTTTAATGCCATTATCCGCAGTATTTGCACTTACGCGATCCCAATTTGGGGATCCACAAACCCTAACCGTATAGCTAAACTCCAAGGCACCTACATGCGCTTCCCACGCTCCTCTCTCCAGATCCCCTGGTTCATTCGAAATAATCAAATCTTAAAAGAAACGGTATCGACTCAATTCCAGAAGCAGCGAACAAACACGCTGCGAATCTCCGTCTCTCTATCTCTAAACACAGCAATCCTAGCATAAAATTTCTTGTAAATTACTGTCGTAAACCCAACGATCGATTCAGAAGGCCATGCTCTCTGATTCGATCTCCATAACCCTTCTTCACTAACTGACTTTAAACAGTCTACTTTCGTGTTTCGCAATTCGCGCGAGTGCCTTACAGCCCCCGCTGTATGAGCCACCGTTGTCTCTCAATTTTCTTCTTCTTAAGGTTCATAACCATTTTGGTTGGTAACCTACGGGGAGGCGATTTTAGTCGGTAGGCACCTGCGGGTGAATCCGACACTACCCTTACGGGGGTGTCTTTTGAAGATTTTCCCTCCTCGACCCTTCAAACAAAAAAAAAAAAAAAAGCGTTTAGTATCATTGCTCCAGAAGTAGTGGGCTACGAATGCGGTGATAAACTTGAGTTATTAAAGTTGCTACAAACTTGAGTTATTAAAATTCTAACCTGTCGCGACAAGTAGTGGGCTACAAATGCAGTGGGTTAAAAATGTAGTGGGCTAGAATCCCCATGGGCTAGAATCTTCCTTGTTTATCTACTCATAAAATTTGTATATTTTATTCAGATTCTTCCAATCCTATCTGCTTGCGGACGTACGTAAATTGCACTTGTGGTAATGGCTTTGTAAATGCATCACCCAGCTGCTTATCTGTGGAAATATATTTAAGCATTATTAATTTTTGCTCTACTTTTTCTCGTGTAAAATGATATTTTACATCAATATGTTTTGATCGTTTATGATCTGTTGGATTATTTGCAATGGCTATGCAACCATTATTATCTTTAAAAAGACTTATTGGTTCTTTAAAATTAATTTTAATACTTTGCAAAAGAAATCTCAACCAGCAAGCTTCTTTAGCTGCTTTATATAATGCCATATATTCGGCTTCTGTTAAGGAAGTTGCAACTGAATTTTGCCTTTTTGTATTCGAACAAATCGTATTACAATCAAACATTTTAAATATATAACCAGTTGTACTTTTTCGGTCGACTTCATTACCTGCCCAATCAGAGTCTACATAACCATTTAATAAATTTTGGTAATTTTCATTTCGTTTGTAAACTAAACGAAGTTTTAATGATCCTTTTATGTATCTCAAAACTTTCTTTAAATTTTTCCATAATTCTTTGTTATTTTTATTTTGATATCTACTAAGTAAATTTATAGCAAAGCAGAGATCAGGCCTTGTACATAACATAGCGTACATTAAACAGCCTATAACATTTCTGCATGGAGCATCATAATACTCGTCATCATTTAAGGGAGTACCCTCGGTAATAGAATTTAAATTGAGAATCTTTTGATAATTGACATACAGGCATATTTAGGTGTAATAAAGCTATGGTTAAAATTCCGTGACCCTTCAGAGCTTCAAACATGAGAAATTGCAGTTTGAAAATAACATGTGATCTTATGGGGGGATACACATTTTGCCTTCTTTTGTAATTATGCAAAATGAAAAAATTCTGAAAAAATTCTATAATATGTAGAAATTTATTCCGGACCTATATCATTTTTAAAAAGTATCATTCACAGTCTGTAAGAAGAGCAAAAAATTATTTTCTCTTGTAACCTTACAATTAACGGTAATCATTTTGACACATGGCAACGTTGCGTTTTCTTTACGAACTTTGGTAAGGCGCGAATCCTGAATACCACAGTGCATCGTTTTCAATAATAAAAAATTTTGAATAAAAAAACGTTATCCTCAAAAATTAATACGCAAAAATGTAAGTCATAATAAGTTTATTATTGTATATATTTTTAAATTTTTTATCTAACGTCGCTGTATTTATGCAATCATTGCAATACTAATTAGCAACGGAGGACTTCAGTATGTTTGTCCTGCCAAAGGTCTAAATTTTAATTAATTTTTAATTTAAATGTTTATATAAACTCTAATAAGAAAAGTTTTTTTTTAATAGATATAACTTTCACAATCATTTTAAAATGAATTATCAAACTATTGAAAGTATAAAAATTTTTTCGTTATCTTGAGAATAAATAGTAATGTGTCAGTGTCGTGCATTTGGTACAATAGTTACATAATGTATTTCACCTTTCGTGGATAATGTAAAATTTTGATACACCGTGGGTATTATGAATCCTAAAAGTTCTATAAATTTTTTTTCCTGAGAAAAAATCATAAAAAAATTCTGGGAAAATTCTAAAATACTTTTATATCCTTTTTTATGATTTAATAATATATTGATATATTTATTATAATATAAACTTTATAAAACAATATTTAATTCTAGAGTTTTAGGGACGTTGCCAAATCCATAACTGTCAATGATAAGTTCGACTGTTTTCTTAACTGACTAACTTCGTATCGAGGATACTCCCTTAAAGCATTGAAATCTAATTTTGCAGGTAATGGAGTGTTTAAAATATTACAATTCATCATATTGTATTTATGTAAAATATTTTCTAAATAGACGTTTTGATCTAATGAAATCGTATCGTCTTTTCTTATTATATTTATTCTTAAGAATAATTTTATTTCATTCATATCTCTCATTGAAAACTACTTTTCTAAATAAGTTTTAAAATTTTGCATTGTATTTTTATCATAAGTTACTATAAGAACATCATCTACATACAATAGTACATAAATATTTTTACAGATATGATTGTTATTTTGAAAATATAAATAATTATCTACTGAGGAGTTTTGAAAACCATGCTTTTTAAGTGTAATTTCAAAAAGTTCAAACCAGCATCTTGCTGATTGTTTAAGACCGTATAATGCCTTATTTAACTTACATACGTAACCTTCAGGAGCTGAAATTCCTTCTGGCACTCGCATGTATATCTCCTCTTTCAATAGACCATTTAAAAATGCAGTTTTCACGTCCATTTGATGAATCAATAAATTATATTGATTTGCAAGGGCAACAAGCATTCTAAATGTTGTTATTCGCGCAACTGGTGCAAAAGTTTCATTATAGTCTTGTAAATATTGTTAACTGAAACCTTTTGCAACAAGTCTTGCTTTATATTCACATGGGATTCCTTTTTCATCCATTTTAATATTAAAAACCCATTTGCAATCAACTATATTTTTATTGTTCGGACGTGGAAACAATTCCCATGTTTTGTTTTGTTTTGTGTGAATGATTGAATTTCATTATTAATAGCTTGCTCCCACTTACTTTTATCATCACGATATTTTATCTCATTGTAAGACTTAGGAATGTCAGTATTTGTCGATAGTGCATAAATATGATGATCATAATTTTCATCATAATTTATTTGAAATTTATTTTTTATTCTTGCACTTCGTCGCAATTCACCTTCATGAGAATCAATCTAAGCTTCAATCTTTTGATTAGAATTGTTTGCTTCAGTTTCTTGATTCTCGCTGAATTTATTTTCATCAGCTTTAAATCTTTTTATTTGAAGGTAATTGTCTTCAAAGTCATTTTTTGCGTGTACAAATGTTGGTCTCGAATCTTTAAAGTTTATTCCATCGAATACAACATCACATGCTATAATAAATTTATTTGTTTGCACGTTTAATATTTTGTATCCATTTCTCTCATAGCCAACTAAAATTCCTTTAATAGATTTTTTATCAAATTTATTTTGTCTATTTTTGTCATAATAATAAACAGTGCTACCAAAAATTTTTAAACGATTTAATTTTGGTTTTTTATTATGCCAAAGTTCATATGGAGTTTTATTCTCCGCAATGGCTTTACTTGGAGTTATATTTACTAAATAAGTAGCCGTTAAAATAGCCTCTCCCCATAATTCTTTTTTAAGTTGAGCACCATGAATCATAGATCGTGATTTTTCTAACAGAGTTCTATTCATGCGTTCTGCTATAGAATTTTGTTGTGGCGTATAAGGAATAGTTAAATTATATTGGATACCTTTTTGTACACAAAATGCTTTGAATTCATTCGACAAATACTCATTCCCATTATCACAATTTAAATTTGCAATTTTCAAGTTAAAGTGAGTTTCACTTTTAGCTACAAAGTCTTGAAACATTTTAAATACTTCAGACTTATATGAAATGAGATAAACTACCGTATAATGTGTAAATTCATCGATAAATGTAACAAAATAATTTTTATCATCAATAGTCGAAGGCTTTATGGGACCGCATAGATCAGAGTGTATGATAAATAAAGGTCTTGTTACATGACTTCTATCTCTTTCTTTTGAGAAAGGAAGACGTGCTTGTTTTCCGTAAATACAAGCTTCACACAAATCATTAGTGGGACTTATTGATTCAATTAAATTATTGTCATCGATTAAATTATTTTGTTTCATTTTGATAAATTTAGATTTTTCAATGTGGCCTAAACGTTCGTACCATAATTTATATGCCTTTAAAATAATTATATTATTTGCATACGTTTTATTACACGTATTATCTTCAGTAAAAACTATGCATATTAAATTATTTATTGACTTACCAGTTAGAATGGTCTTACCACCTCTTTTTATAATTACACCTCCAGATTCACCAAAAATGATGTTCATTCCGGCCTGCTGGATACGGCGCACAGACAAAAGATTTGTTGTTGCATCTGGTGCATATAGTACTTTCTCAAGAATGCCCGATACACCGAGATTTGTTTTGACTGCTATCGTTCCAATACGTGTGGTATCGATTGTTTCTCCTCTCTTGGCTATTGATATTTTGATAGGTTTTTCCAAAGTTGTTAAAGTTTTGAATATTTTATTTTCTTTGACTACGTGATCTGTGGCTCCTGAGTCTACTATGAAAATAATTTTTGTTGGATCATTATTTTGAAATTCAGCTTCGTCCGCTGTCATAAATGCAAAACTACGATCATCATTTTGCGTTTGAATCGTATGCAGCGTCCGTTGTTGATTCTCAATAGTAGTGCTATTTTTTAAGAAATAACAGTCTCTTCTTTCATTATTTTTTTTCTACCACAATGATCACAGTGTTTATTATTATTTTTATAAAACTTTTTATTTTTATAACTATTATTTTGTTTTCTTTTAAAATTTACTTTGAAATTTTTATGCTTTTTAATTTTCTTTTCATTACTTGATATAGTTTCTGTTTGCAATATTTTTACACTTATTTCACTCTGTTCATTTTTTAATTTTATTTCATAATCTAGTAATTTTATTTTTACAAAGGCGAGAGTTAAATCTTTATCTGACTGAGTTTGAATAGCGGTAACAAGTGCATCATATGAATTCGGTAACGTTAATAAAAGTCTAGCAATTTTACTCATTTCACTTAACGTTGCTCCTGCTGCTTGTAATTCAACTACCATTTCATCGAAGTTGATTAGATGTTTTGATAAAGGTATTATTTCTTTAAATTTAAGTGTTAAAAGCTTCTTTTCAATCGCCAATTGTGTTGCTAAACTTTTTCTATCATAAATCGCATCTAATTTTTCGATGACACTTTTTGCTGTATCTGCTTCTGTTGAAAAACTAAGCATTGAATCAGACAAATATTCAATAATAATGCCCTTAGCAATTCTTTCGCATTTTTTCCAATTATCATCTGGTTTATCAGGAATATTTTCGTCTAAGACTTTAAGTGCATCTTCTTCTGCAATTAAAGTGCGAATACGATATTTCCATATGCTATATTTTTCACCATCAAAGGGCTTAATGTTTCTTTTTGTCTTTTTTGTATCTTCACTCATTTTTGCACTATATCTTAACACATTTACTTATCACAAGCACTTATTATTATTATTTTTAAAATTAATTTTTTTTTAATTAAAAAAAATGTTATTTATTATTTATATATATATTTTTTTATTTCGCATTACATACACCTTAGCTATGTGCTTGGGCTCATAACCTGTTGGAATTTAAAGAAAAAATGTGTAGTCAGAAAGCACAAAGAAGTAAATTTTTATAAGTCTTTATTTTGTGCTCTCTCTTATATGCTGTCAGACTTGAACTAACTAGATGGCCATGCACTTTGTGCTCTATGGACCTGATCCTAAATTATTATTTTGTTTATAGTATATGAGTGTGTGAGTATATATGAATTTTACAATCAGTTTCGTATATACAGTTCTTAGAGATTATAACTTAATATGTTTATATTTTTTATGTAACTTTAGAAGTCTTTATACGTTACTTTTTCTAGTTAAAATAATATAAAGAATATTTATTAAAAGATTATATTAATTTTTGTACATATATCGATAAAATATTGCAATTCAATTTTCGCATTTGCTCTTAACGAAATATGAAAATTTGAACCTTCATGAAGAGTTTAAGCCCTTATGCAACTCAATATGGTTATCCAAAAAAAAATTATAGCAATAAACATTATGCGTGTTGGAATCTCAGCAACAAATTAACCAACTTGCTGTTACAACCTCTTTTTCTGTTTGTATTCATGAAGGCTTTCTTTTGAAAGGTTAAAAACATTCAAAAAATTATTTTCGCAATAAATAATTGATATCCAAGAAATGGCCATTTTTTATGGTTTTTTGGCTTTTTTGCAATAATTAATTGCCGAAAATAATCGCGACAGTACTCAAATTGTAGGTTTTTTTATTCTCTAATACTTTTATTCATTACTTTTTTTGCTAAAATGCATAGGTTGCTTCAGAGAATTAAAAAAGCTGTTTTGACCAACTTTGTAGCCTCCTGGAGCATTTTCTACCGTTTTTTTTTTTTTTTTTTTGGTTACATTTTATATAGGATATGTTTTTTCATCGCCCTTAACAACTCTATACAGGTTTCATTAAGCCCCTAATTAATGTCTAAAATAGCCTTTTTTCGCGCTATTGATTGGACTATTATATTTATTGTAAAAAAAATTAAAACATTTTTAAAATTTAGTTATCAAATTTGTAAAATTTATATTTTTTGAAAAAAAGTATAATGACATTTGCATTTTTTCTATCTTAATAGAATAATGAAAAAAAAATTATTTATTTACTAAATTTTTTTATTATAATAACAAAGATGACATTACACTAACTAAAATATAATGACTATGAATCATCATTGATTCAAACTGCATTTAAAATTACAAAGTTAAATTACATCAAAGTTAATATTATTTGTTTAAAAATTCAAATACATACAATTAGTCAAATTTAAATAAATATTTATTATTAAATTTAAATATATATTTGTTATTATTGATTGAAATTAAAGAAAATATTCTTATATGACATGATTTTCTAGTTTTTCATTGCAATTTCTATTTTATCTATAAATAAAATAAATTTTTTAAAAGGTAAAAATAACAATTATAAAATAGACAAAGACTAGTAAAATAATATTTTTCATTTGATTTAATACTAAGAAAAAGATGAATTGTGTTGTGTAGCAAGTAGTTATTTACACGGAAAATTCTTTTCCCAAAGCCCTCATAGTTTGTATTGAAAAGAAAATTCAAAAGAAATAAAAAAGGTTTGGTTTTATACATTCAAGTATACGTAAGGATGTATTAGCTATACAGTCTGTATCAATATATATTACACACCAAGAGAGGTAAAATATTGGCGAGTCCATAGCACATATAATTGCCATCTCGAACCGAAGGCGAGGATGGCAAATATGTGCTATGGGGTTGCCATTTTACCTCCAGTGGAGTGTATACTATTTTTCGCCATACCCAGGCTGAAACTATGACTTTTATTTTTCGGCGCCGGGACGAAAGTCGTAGTTTTGGGCAGGGTATGGCGAAAAAGTTAGTTTTTTCGATAATTGTTTATATTTTTTTGTAGGAAGTGTTTATTAAATTTTTAGCCTAGTAAGCTATTAGATAATATCAAAACAATCATTTTATAACTTTTCACAAATCTAATGCAATTATAAAATATGGTACCAAAGTTTAAAAAATGATTTTATTCTATAGTAACAAAGTTTATTCTGTTCAATTTAAAAATTGGAATCTATTCACTAAAACAATTTCGATTTTTATTTTTTGTTCAAATTTATTGCCAATTTTCTACAATAAAACAGTGAGTGCCGTCTGAAACATTTACATTTCTTCGCAGACGATTGACAATAAATTTGAATAAAAAATAAAAATCACCTATATGGAAATAATTTTTGCGAATAACTGTAAATAATTGTAAATAATTGTTAAAAAATGTCAGAATTGAGACATAAATAATAGTTATTTACAGTTATTTACTATTATTTACTATTATTTATTATTTACTGTTAATTACTATTATTTACAGTTATTAACAGGTATTTACTATTATTTACTATTATTTACTATTAATTACTATTATTTACAGTTATTAACAGTTATTTACAGTTATTTATAGTTTTTTATAGTTATTTACAATTATTTACAGTTTTTTACAGTTATTTAAAGTTATTTATAATTATTTACAAATATTTACAATTTTTCATAGTTTTTTTTACAATTATTCAGTTATTCACATTTTCAAAAATTTTGCACATATATAAAAAAATTGAATAAATTTGTGAAAATTTGCGAAAATGTAAATAACTGTAAAAAAACTGTAAAAAACTATAAATAATCGTAAATAAATGTGAATAACTGTAAAAAAAGAGTGAATAAATGTAAATAACTCTAAATAAATATAAATAACTGTAAATAAGAGTAAATAATTATAAATAACTGTAAATAATTGTAAATAACTGTAAATAACTGTTATGTATGTCTAAATTCTGACATTTTTTAACACTTATTTACAATTATTTACAGTTACTAACACTTATTTATAATTATTTCCAGAAATTTTTTCCATATGGGCGAAATTATGTTTTAGTGAATAGATCCTAATTGTTAAACCGAACAAAATAAACTTTGTTGCTGTAGAATATGAAATCATTTTTTAATTATGACACCATTTTTTATGAATGCATTAGATTTGTGTAAAAGTTATAAAATTAAAAATGTTATAACTATAATTTATTACATTGAAATGAAACAAAGTTTAAGATGATTGTTTTAATATTGCCTAATAACTTACTAAGCTAAAAATTCAATAAACACTTTCCACAAAAAAATATAAACAATTATCGAGAAAACTAACTTTTGACACAAACTGTACAGCCAATACCCCTTTAACTGTCCCTCAGTGCGTTCGCAGTTGGTGGTATTGTGCTGGATATATATTTTCTCCTTAACGAAAACTTGGGTGGGAGTAGCCATATAAAAGCTTGTGTCGTATTAAACGCAACTGTTTATAACAGTCTCGAAGACTTAACACTACGCTTGATCGTGGATTTCTCACTTCACATAACAAAGTAAGTACTTTCTCACTTTTATTTTCCATTATTTTAATGATTCTATTATGTTTATTTTTTACATTTGTCATTATTATTGTTTCGTTAAGTTTGAACCGATTGAACATTATAATTGTACGGTAAAAAAACAGATGTAAGTTTTACTTAACTACATAATTTTTTATTCTACGATTGTGATTCAATCTCAAAAAAATAAGTTTCATTTAATAAATTTATTATATATATTCTTGTTTTAGTGAGTCAAAAATTTTATTATTAAATTTTCTTTATAAAACTAGTTTTAAAATTTTTATTATAATTTATAGCTCATATACTACAAACAAATAAACATTATCAGCAAAAGCCATTATAAACTTCGAATATTTCATAAGACGTAATAAATTTAAAAAATCCTTTCAAGAGAATAAAGAGGAAAGAAAGAACTAGAAAACAGTCAGCTACATGTATAAATAAAAAATATCTTTTTTTATACTATAATTAAAAAGGTACTGTAGCGCGCTATTAAACTATGAAATCGTTTATTTTAAATTTTGTATTATCACACTATTTATAAACATATATGTGCAAGGGTCACGGAGAAAAGATCGCGAACATGTTTTTGATAAAAAATATATGATAAATACGATTTGAATGAGTAATATTTTTATCCATTTACAAGTTGTTGCTTGTAGTAAAAGCTAATTTATTTATCCAAGGAATTTTTTAAGTTTATGCAAACTTTTGCACTCTATCATTGAGATATAGTACAAAAGATTTGAATTTTCATAAAATCGTATCCTTAAAATGATTACACCTATTAAAATATATTGATAATTAAATTAAGAGGACGCTGGATACCTCTATCCTTTTTCACTTAAAAAATATAAGTTTTTGGAAAAACTAGTGATTATTGATAGAAATTAAGAGTTTCCCGCAACTTGTACAGTAAAAAACAATATTTTTTCTAAAGAGGACGAATCAATTTTAATGCTTTGTTTTTAAGAAAAGTTTGACGTATTTAAACATGATATTCTCTAGCCTAACTTATATATGTCAAACTTTTCTTAAAAACAAAACATCAAAATTAATTTGTACTCATCAGAAAAAATATTTTTTTTTATTGTACAAGTTTCGGACAACTCTTAATTTCTTTCAATAATTACTAGTTTTTCAAAAAACCTACATTTTTCGATTAGAAAAGGATAGAGGGATCCAACGTCCTCTTAAATTATAAACTAAAATATCGAATTTTTCTAGATAAAAAATTAATAAAAAATTTTTATATTATCTTAATTTTTTTACAAATTAAACTATTATATATATATATATTTGAAGTCTAATTTTAATCGCCTGTTACTCAAAATTTGTACATTTAAAACTTAAGCAAACTGAAAATCTCTTTTGAATAAATTTTACTTATTAATTTAAGCTTAATAGGTAAATAAATATTCATGAAAATATAATCCTTTTTTAATTCAATTATGTTGATACCTATATTTAACAAAATATTTTAAATACAATTTTCATTGTTGTAATACATGTTTTATGTTAAAAAAAAAGAATTAAAATCAAAGTTCAATAAATTTTATTGCGTGAGCCAGGAAAATGTTTTAAACCATTGGAATAATACGATAAAAACAAAAAAAGCATATTAAGAATGACTATAATAAATTTAAAAAACCGTGAATTTTCTCGGTATATAATCAATAGCATTACAAATTCCCAATTCTTGTAATTTGATTTCGGGAAAGTTCGATCCATAAATCGTATTTTTTACTTTTTTAAAAATATATTATTTAGAGATTGTAATATAACTGAGTGTTAGCACTTTATGAATGACAAGAAAAAAAGCAAGTAAAGAAAATAGGAATGTACGGGGTCTTCGCTCGGTAGTTTTTTTTTATTACGCTTCAAGGCAAACACCTGCAATCATTAACCAGAGACACATGCAGTATGTGCTCGTAAAACTATTCTCGATTAAACTTAAACGATCGATTTCCTTCAATTACATACGTAAACAAGCGAATAACCATGATTTGCTTATAAATGAGTATTTATTTAATATTCTTTTTTTATTTATTTATTTTTGCAATTACCGAAATTTTGTACGCTTAAATTATTCAAAACTATGCTGGATAAAATACTTTCTTCTTATTTCGTGCTCTACAAGTGTGGACAGAATTTTTAATTGATTTATCTAATAATACTTATTGATATACTTATGAATAGAAAATTTTTTGGAGAAATTAAATTTAATCATTTAAAAGAATGAAATTGAGAATTTTTATTTAATTATCCTGTTTAAAAATATTCTTTATATTTTCTCTTTCACACTTTCATTTACTTTTTCATTACAAAATGCTTGTTATTATTAATAAATGTCAAATGAACGTTATTTTCTTACTTAATTATTGACCATCGATTCTACGAATGTTATTACGACTGTCGTATAGTTATGCTCGCTATTGTTAAGTTCAAACAAATATTTATTTTATTTTACCATTTTTCTAACAGAAGACCTCAAATACCACATCCTCATAATTATTGAATAAAATTATAATAATAATGCATTTAGTAAAAGTAATGTGGTGAGAACAAATGATTAATGTTTAATTATTAGTATTTTTCATTCATAGTGTTTTAAATATTTAAAAGATAGAAAATTGCAACTTAATTTACTATTATTAATTCTTATTTTATTGAAGAAACATATTTAATAAGTAAGAAAATGCTTTATGAGTAAATATTTTATATTTTATTATATTAATCCAACGCTGCATATATATTTACAAAAAAGACAATCAATAATATTCATTTATGCGATAATAACTAAAATACCTTGTTGAAAATAATGACGTCTTTGAAGACGTCTTTGGTGGTGTTTTTGGTTGGAATAAAAAATGACGTTATTTTTCCAATGTTTAGAAAAGCTATTTAACAAATGACGTCTTTTTATATAAAAAATACGTCTTTGAAATAATTTAACAATTATTGTAAAAAGACGTTATTTGTTAACGGGATGTCGGAGTTGTTAGAATCGATTTTTTCTTTTTTTATCTGATTGATGTCTCTTTAAATTGACTATTTAGACAAATATAATGACTTGTCCGCGCTAAAGCTATATTAATTCAATCAAAGACGTCATTTTCTCCAAATATAGGAAAAAATAACGTCATTTTTCATGAATTATGACAATGAAAAATGTCTTTACATGATATTCATTTCCCATTTAAGAGGAGGTCACGTATCTCTGTCCTTTTCTAATCAAAAAATTATTTTTTTTGCAATAATAACTTTAGCAAAAAATAAAGAGATGGCCCCATCTCGTATTACAAAAAGCAATATTTTCTTTAATGAGAAATAATTGATTTTATCTATTCCTTTTTAAGAAAACCTTGAAAAACCAAACTGTTTACAATAACCTCTATGTTTCAAGTTTTTCAAGGTTTTTTTGAAAACGAAGCAATAAAATCAATTCTTTCTCATCAAACAAAATATTGCTTTTTGTAATACGAGATGGGGCTATCTCTTTATTTTTTGCTAAAGTTATTAGTTATTGCAAAAAACTTAATTCGTTGATTAGAAAAGGACAGATATATTCGACCTGCTCTTAAAGGAAAAAACAAAAACGAGATAAACCTCGTGGTTTCAACTTTTCGAAAAACGAAGAGCATTTGCGATTAAACTGAGAGCGTTCTGGCCTTATATATCTGCATCTTTGAAATTTGTATAAGGGATCGCAAAACTTGAAAATCGCCACCTGGTGAGTTAAAATTAAATTGACGCAATCGACCATCAATTCGACTGTAAGTCACTAGGTGGCGTTTTTTTAAGTTTTCTGATCCTTGATGCAAATTTCAAAAATGCAGATATATAAGGCCAGAATGCTCTCAGCTTAATCGCAAATGTTCTTCGTTTTTCAAAGAGTTAAAACTACGAAGTTTACCTCGTTTTTGTTTTTTTCCTTTAAATGTAAAGTCATTTCTTAATGACGTAATTCATGAAAAATGACGTTTTATTCCTAAATTTAGAGAAAATGACGTCTTTGAAGACGTCTTTAGTTGTGTCTTAGATTGGAACAAAAAAAGACGTCATTTTTCCAATGTTTAGAAAAGCTATTTAACAAATGACATCTTTTTATAATTTCAAAGACGTATTTTTCTAATGAAAATTCGTAGGAAAAGACGTCATTTTTATAAAAAAAATACGTCTTTGAAATAATAAAAAGACATCATTTGTTAAATAGCTTTTCTAAACATTGGAAAAATGACGTCTTTTTTTGTTCCAATCTAAGACACGACCAAAGACGTCATTATTTTCAACAGGGTATAGTAGTACTCTTTTCTTATTTCTTTAGAAAAACGTGTTATTAATATTACGCTGGAGATAAAATATTGACTAATGCTTTTATACAAATCTAGTGAATATTGTTTATAATCAAAGATAAAATATTGTGATTTATAAAAATATCCTCACTTTACATCTTCACATTAAAAAAAAATTTATATCGTTTTCTTTACTTATCACTCTTCATTGGTATCAACTTTTTTTATTTGCAGAAAACTTTTTGGAATGCAATTTTTTTATATTTTTATACAAAAACGTTAGTTTTTTTTTATTAAGGTAGTATACTACCGACTGTATTAGACAAATGCAAGTCAAGTCAGAAATTGATACACGTAGTAGTAGATGTGGCAACGTTGTTCAATTTGATACATGCACGCGATTTGAGATTATTTATATATATATATATATATATATATATATATATATATATATATATATATATATATACAATGTATAAGATTTTACAAATTACATAGGAGCTTTATTTGACCGTTTATATATAATAAAAATAATTAGACATGATTTATTAAAATTATTCTTTTAATTTAATAAAATATTATATTTATAGAAAACGATTTAAATTAAATACAATGAAATTAATTAAACAATAAATATTTTATTTCTGTTTACAACTGTTCATAACATGTCTTTGACAAAAATAAAATAAAATCAACTTCAAATATAATAAATAATATAATTTCTCAAATACTCTGGGTGTTATTTTTACATAAACTATCGAATATACTTTGTAATATTTTCTTATTCTTTGTGACTTTAATAACATTATTTTCATCTTCGCCTAAAAGATTCTTAACACCTAAATATTTGTATTTTTGAAAAGCATTTAAAATTATAGAATAACTAATCTTAGCAGAAACCATTTTTAATCGCATTCCTCTTGATGTGCAATCAGCTAATGGATTCAACTCCAACAAAGCCCTTTTTTTTCTTGTAACTGATCTTTTTTCAACTGATTTTTTATTTTTTTCTTCCCAAGATCATTCCAATTTGTTCAAACATTAATTACATCTGTGCTAGTTATTTTTAGTTTAATTAATAATTTATGTAAGATTTGCACATCAGATATAGCATTATGAGCGTCAGAAGCATCAATTTTATAATCTAATGCAAGCTTTTCAAGTTTATTTTGACCTTTACCATTTCTTCCAGTTTTTTTTCTTATTAAGCACAGCGTATCAGCAAACCCTTCAACAATATTTTTGAATTGTTCTTCCATCGATACTAATTTTATTGCTCTTAATAATCTAGGATAGTCGAAACTGCAATTATGTGCAGTCAAAATACATTTCTTTTTAGAAATACATAAAAACTTATAAAATGCAAATATTACGTCCTTAAGACTCATTCCTATCACATGTTCTCCTTTATATTGCAGCTTACCATTTAAGTATGTTAACTTATGCACTAAACTAGCATTTTCTGATATAATTTTCTTTGGGAAATTATCAATATAAGCTGAAAATTCAAAATCATTATATTTTGCAGCAATTTGCAATATATCAGCAGTTTTATCTAACCCACTAGTTTCTAAATCGAATAATACCACAATGTAAGGTTGATTCTCATCAATATCAATATTTTGTACTAATAAATCACAATCACTCAATAATCCAATATTACTTTGGTAAGTTGTACCTTCAGACTTTTCTCTTTTATTTTTAAGTTCACTTCTTAACTTTTTATTTTCCAAACGACGTTTTTTGGCTTCTATAGTTGACTGTTGTTGGTATCTTTTTTCAGTAAATGTATCTACTCGATTTGCATGTCGTAATATGTGTTTACCAGGTGATAATGTTAATTTGACATTTAAATCAACGCAGTACATTTGCCCATCGTTTTTTTTATTGATTGCACATGCAGTACGCTGACTACCTGATGCAGACATTCTGCACATACGTGATTTTGGAGCAAAACTAGCAATTATATTATTCAAGTTCTCATTTGCATTAGTTGATATTCTAGCAGAAAATTGAGAAGTCTTCTTCATCAAAGTGTCAAACAAACATTTTAAAATCTTCAAAATAATTTTTTCATCTTGAAAACCATCGCCAATTACTAAATGTTTTTATGTGCTTTTGAAATAATTCATGAAAGAACTTATCAGACGATAAAAGTTATTACATGAATCCTTACTGAAAGGACTTTGAGAGAACTCTTGAAAGAAACAAGAAATAACTCAGAAATCTTCCAACGATTAAAATCAGAAAATAATTTAGAAAGATTTTCGGAATGATCTAAGGTATTCTTTCACCGAATCATTTCAAGATTCATTCAAAAGCTTTCATGAAATAATTCATGCAATATTTTGGTAAAGTCTCAAAAAATTACATAAAATAATTTTGAAATCTTTTGAAATATTTCATGAAATAACTTATGATAAGAATAAAAGTTATTACATGAATCCTTACTGAAAGGACTTTGAAAGGACTTTATGAAAGAAAACGTGAAAGATAACAGAATCATTTAGAAATATTTTCGGGATTAGTTTATAATTTATCCGCTTGATGGCGGTATCTCTTACTCTCGCAAGCGGTAAGAGTGCTTCCGTTTCATATATAAGGAAAATAAGAATCTTAAATGGAAACTATAAATTGTTATGCGTGCGATGTCTGTGTTATGATAACTTCGATTTTAACCGCGTAAAACTATTCGTAATCCTATGAATAATTATATCATCATATATCCGTATATATATATGTGTGTGTGTGTGTGTGTATGTGTATTGATTCTAAATTGATTCTTAAATAATACAGGAAAGAATAAAATTTCTAGAACTTTACACGTCTTTCAACTAAAGATAGATGAAAAGATTAATGCATTATTACTAAAAGAATTCATGGATCCTTACAGAATTCTTTCATTGAAAGGATTCTGTAATAATTCTATGTCCGAGGTATATTTCTTTCAGAAATAATACAATGAAATATTTTAAAATATTTTATATCATTCTTACAGAATACTTTCAATGAAAGATGTATGAAAAGATTTAAGAATTATTACCAAAAGAATTATGGATCCTTACAGAATTCTTTTATTGAAAGGATTCTGAATAATTCTATGTCCGAGGTATATTCCTTTTAGAAATAATACAATGAAATATTTTAAAAATATTTCATATTATTCTTACAGAATCCTTTCAATGGAAGATGTATGAAAAGATTTACGAATTATTACCAAAAGAATTATGGATCCTTACAGAATTCTTTCATTGAAAGGATTCGTAATAATTCTATGTCCGAGGTATATTCCTTTTAGAAATAATACAATGAAATATTTTAAAAAATTTATATTATTCTTACAGAATCCTTTCAATGGAAGATGTATGAAAAGAACGAACAAGCACACCCAAATTAGAATTATTCGAATCCTTTCAGTGAAATCGTTGTAGTCCTTTATGAATCCTTTCAGAACCTTCAATCCTCGTGTGGCGTTTTTCCAGTATTATTGTAGTTGTATTGTAACGGGGCGCAAATATCTATTATTATAAATATTTATGCGTAGGTAAAAAACATCATTTGAAAAAAGAACCAAAATTTAGAAAAAACTTTTTTTTACGATGCTGAGGAATTTTTTCTGCACAAATTAATGATTATATACAAGGAGAAAATCGCTACATTATTACTGCAGCAAGCTTTGGGAGAAAAAAAAAAAGGGGGGAAACAAGGGGAAGGGGGGGGGGGGGGGGGGGGGGGGGGGGAAAAAAGGGGGAGGGGGGGGGGGGGGGGGGGAGGGGGGGGGGGGGGAACCCCCGGGCCCGGGAAAGGGGGGGGGGGGGGGGGGGGGGGGGGGGGGGTGTGGGGGGTTGTCTTCTTGAAATGTTTCTGTTACATTTCCTGAAATTTGTTTTTTCATGAAAGGTTGTGCGAGGTTTTCTGAAAGTGTGCGAGGTCAACCGTTCATTAAACTTCAACAATCTTTCTGCTGTGTGGCAGACGCTGACAACAGACATTCTGCACATACGTGATTTTGGAGCAAAACTAGCAATTATATTATTCAAGTTCTCATTTGCATTGGTTGTATTCTAGGGAAAATTGAGAAGTCTTCTTCGTCAAAGTGTCAAACAAACATTTTAAATCTTCAAATAATTTTTCATCTTGAAAACCATCGCCAATTACTGAATGTTTTTAAAATACCCACACCAATCACCGCAGTTGTCATATTTATTAAAATAGTGATAAGGTATATTTTTCAAAGCACTAGACATAGCAATAGGATCACCCTTATGTTGACTTACGCAGTAATTGAAACATTTTTTAATATAAGCTATTTCTTTGTTGTTTAATTCTTTATGCTTATTCTTTATTCTATACAATTCACTTACTACATCTTTAGAGGTATGATTTTTATCTGAGTGCTTAAATATTTCATGATTGCACAAATCTCTCATGGCTTTAATTGCTCCGCTGTCATTATCAGCACCAACACCACCAACTTTAACATTACATTCAACAAAAATGGGATTATTACTAACAAGTTGACCAGCCGCATAAGGTTCCATCGCTTTTGCCGAACCTTCAAAGTTCTTCCTGTAAATAGGTCTATCAAGAGGAACATTCTGATCACAGCTTTTAAATTTTCTGTTTAAATTAATAAACGCTAATACTTTGCCAGTAAAATAGCCAATAAAAGTACCAGTTCCACTAAGGCTATCGTAGCTTCTACCTGAAATCAAAAAGTACAAATAAACGTACTAAATGCTTCATTAAATGGTCTTTACTAATACTCATGACATCACAATCATCAGGTAGCGTTGGAAAAATATAATTTATTTTCAAATGTGGAGGTCTGAAAGAAGGGAAAATGAAAGATGGAAGGAAAAATTTTATACAAATTATCTGAAGTATTTGCTTTTTATTAAAATATTAACATATTTAAAAAATTTAAGTTTTTATGAAAATAAAATTTTAAAAAATGCCAAAAGTTACTAATTACAACACACGATACTGTAAATAGATAGATCAGTGTATATATTAGTCTCTATGGGTAATAATTGATATGTAAATTGTATTTTTATTTTGGTTATAAAACGTGTGATTAAAAAATTGATTTAAAATTTTACTGATATATTTATATACAATTCAATGAATTATATTAAAAAACAGTGATGAAAAAGTTTGAACGTAAACTTCAAACTTACAATAACTTTTCTATTTCATCAAGATTTTCAATTACTAGTTGTTTTTCTTGTAAAGTTGCTTGTTTACAACTTTCTTTAGACATTTCTTCAATAAGAAGACCAACTTCACTTTCATATGCTTTGTACGTGCTCTAAGATAATGCCGACATATTCAAAGCAGCGAGTAGCTTGTTCAAATATGTATGACCCATCCCTGCATTTAAAGTGCCTAAAAAGAATTTTGTAAATTAATATATTTAACTTTTTGACACACACACACACACACACACACACACACACACACACACACACACACACCAACCCCACACAACCCGCACGCACGCACGCACGCACGCACGCACGCACGCACGCACACACACACACACACACACACACACACACACACACACACACACACACACACACACACACACACACACACACACACACACACACACACACACACACACACACACATATATATATATATATATATATTGTGTTAATACTAACCAATAACTGCTTTCGTGTTGGTATCAAAATATGTATTATTTTTTTGTCTTGTGTTGAGTATCAGTAGTAACAGTACTAATACGTTTACAACTTTCACAACGAATATAAAAGATCGATGCTAATCCATGCTGTTGTTCTTGCTCGATTTCTGATAAATGTAATCTAGATTTACAATTAATACAGAACATTTCTTTTGCCATATGACTTATGTTTACAATTCGTCGACCTTCTACAACGTCCATCTCTGTATTTTTCAGGTTATTTTTCAGGTTATTTTTCACTTCACTAATTTTTTTAGTGTTTTTCACTAGGGTTTGTAATTTTAGTCGATGGTTATAAACTTTTTCCGAAACTTTCTTTCCTTTCCAATAAAAACGCTTAGGATTTTCTTTCTTTTCGTCATTTTTAGCACAACTATTAAATAACATCGTTTCAGCAGACATGGTACAACGATGATCTGAATATATTCATGTTTCTGCTGAGCAGACGCACAATATATCTATATATTTGATTGCGACGTTGTCAAGTTAAAATATTGATGGAGGAAAACGTTATTTTTTTAAATATATTATAACTTTTTATTCAGTAATAACCAACCAAACAATATTTTTAAAATTGTAAAATGACTATTAGATATTTTTCTTCATGTTACAATAAGATTTTTTAAAATCTATTCACTTACTTTGTAAATATAACATAAGAAAAATTGTATAAGTGCAATTTTCCATAAGAGACAATGTTAATTATGCGAAAAAATAATTAGCGATATCTTCGCTCAAAACGAACCCCGGTCTCTAAAAATTTAACTGAGTCTTTTTGATGCATAAATCTAACAATTTACTGAATTTCATTATATTCTCTTCGATATTTCTATTCAGTAGTATACTACCTTAAGTAACAACGTTAATATTTGCAAGTTTATTTACAATGTGCAATATATAAATTTTAGTATTATGTAAAAATTTAAAATATTCCTCACGTGTCCAAAGGACACCAAAGAACACCAAAGCCATAATTTATTCTTAAGATGAAATTCTCATTTATATTAGAATCTTGTAAATTGCAATGATGAATGTAAAATTGCAATTTATTCAGTTAATTTTGAAAAAAAAAATTACAGAAATTACGAATTTTAGCAATTTTACGATATGAAATCGCAAATAACTCGTAAGAAAACATTATTGTGTACTTTGACAAAACATGTTTATTTTTACAAGATACACCTATTAAAATTTGTTGTGGGTCGGTTTCGTGCATTTTTGTTTTTTTTTACAAGATTTTTGTTTGTAACAATTACTGATTTACTCGAAAAAACATTTAAAAAAAATAATATACAGAACCAAATCAAGATGGTTTGATGCATTAAAAGTGCATACAAAAATTTAATTAGTTTATGGTATTTCTAAGCGCTTTTTCAGAGATAAACTACTTCCCTGATAATTAACTTGAAATTTCAGTCTTACTGTTTAGTCAATTTCACGCTTACATTTTTACGATTTATATGATTAAAAAGAAAAAAAATAATAATTTAAAAAAAGTAGCTTCATGTAGGATAAATTTTGTAACGCGAGCGTGTTTTCTTAATCATTTAAGCATAAATGTTACAACCGTTTTTAAATTCTTGGAAAGCAACGACGGTGGGAGAGGGAATTAAGGCGTAGACTATAAAAGCTGACGACAGTCTTAAAAACTCTCTCACTCGCGTTGCGAAAGCTGACGATACACACTCTTACTCTCACTCGTGTTGCGACTACATGTAAACGATCATCGATATTATAATATAATAACTTTTTAATTTTGACTAAGTGTCTATATATTTATTTTAACCCATCTTGGCCCATTTCTACAAAACTCAGAAGTGGGATTCAGCATTCTGATTGTGATCTTGATCGTGCATTGTGTATCGCGAGGAAAAAAAAATTCGATCAGAACGAAGCTGTGTGCTCCTACGGTACGGATAGTTGCTGTGTGCATGACTTTTCTTCCGAAAACTGTGGTATTCTTACGATCGATCTTTTTCGCGAGTGACTTTTTACGTTTGTCGTAAAATATTGCTAAGTGCTTAACATTATAGAAAAAAGTGCATAAAAAAAAAACATTTTCATTTTATAAACTTTTCTAAATGAAAAATCAATTTTAATATAGAAAATGGCGGAACGCGCGCCAACCGATTATACTGTCGCTGAACTTAAGAATCTCCTAAAACAGAGAAATTTATCGACGAGCGGAACTAAAGCCGAAATGATTACCCGGCTAGAGTCAGCGCATCGAAATATCTGGGCTGAACTAGATGAAGAGCGAGGACGCATGGAAGCAGAAGAAGAAGCTCAGCAACGGCTGAATGCGCAACTGCTTAACGGTCTTGCAGGTAATGGCGCCACAGATCGTGAATTAGACCTCGTCACACGAGAGAGAGATCTGTTGCAAAGAGAACTTGATCTACTTCGACAAGAGCAAGCGTCGACGCGCGGTGAATCGGCAAATGGCGCAGGAAGCATGGCGAGTTCCGCAAGACAAAGCTCTGTTTCGACAAATATAAGCATTCGTGCATTAGGCGATTTGCTTAGCGATTTTGACGGCAGTGAAAATTGCTTTCTGGCAATGGGAGCAGCAAGTTGAACTCTTACGTGCAAGTTATAATCTCGATGAAAGCGCGACGCGTGTGTTGATTAGTTCAAACCTAAAAGGTCGTGCAATGAGTTGGTTTCATTCAAAAGCTGAAAATCTCACATCGAGCATACAAGAACTCCTAAAAAATATGCGCGCTATGTTTGACTTACGACCGACTAAGCTAGCCCTACGAAGAGAGTTCGAAAGAAGAACGTGGAAACACTCCGAAACGTTTTCTAATTATTACCACGAGAAAGTCATATTAGCAAACAGAGTGCCATTCTGCGAGGAAGAGCTTGTCGATTACATAATTGACGGTGTGACAGATCTTCAGCTACAAAATCAAGCTCGTGTTATGTGTTATAAAAAATAAAGAGCAGCTCTTAGAAGCTTTTAAGAAAGTTACAGTTAGCAACAAAACCAGGTGTGGCAGTCGTGGGGACTGGCCGACAGAAGTTAATACTTCTTTTGGTTCAGTGATAGTCTTGCTTCTCATAGAATGAACAATTTTCCATCACACTTTGTTTTAAAATATATTTTATATTAAATAAATATGTATACGCACAACAAATTATCAAATCATGGAGTAGAATGATGGTAGTTCTGTCTCATTCAAATAACATTATCTCTGGTTCTACTTATCACACAAAAAAAATTAAAAAAAATATGTTAAGGTGATTAAAATTTTATTCTATTTTTACCCTTTTTTGAAATTTGTAAAAATTTCAAATTAAAAAAAATTTGTTTAATTATATATTTTTCAATAATTACTAAAAAATTCAAACAAAAATGAAGAAAATTTAAAAAAATTAAAAATTTAACTTTGATGATTTTTTTGTTTTAATGCTTTTTAATAAAGTTATAAAGAATTGAAACATCAAAAGTGAAAATTTTATCAACAATTACGTTTCACATATTATTATATATATTATTATCATTTTCCTAGAAATAAATTTTTATTTTTTGAAGAAATTTGAAAAAATATTTGAATTATTTGAATAATTTTGATTCAAATTTTATTGTTTACATGCTTAACAATAGACGATAACTTGTAACTTATTGAAAAGTCTCATAACAGAAAAAACATCTGATATGAATATTAAACTCTTGAAAATCCATTCGGTTTCCGTTTAAATTTTTTTCTAATCATTAATTTAAAAATAAACTTCAGTAAATTTTATGAAACTTGTGTTTAACAGTCTAATGACTATACACTAAAATACACCACAAAGCGCAAGCGCGTCTGTAAAAGATATCTGTATACGTGTGTTTCAAGCATACACGTGGACACGCATTACAAACAAACCTTCAAAACAGAACGAAATCATAAGCCATTCTTGTGTGT
The DNA here is from genome assembly GCA_017163975.1 of Anastatus disparis. Taxonomy (NCBI): domain Eukaryota; kingdom Metazoa; phylum Arthropoda; class Insecta; order Hymenoptera; family Eupelmidae; genus Anastatus; species Anastatus disparis. The sequence continues at coordinate 217,418 of JAFFSR010000143.1, forward strand.
GTGCACGCACATATAACGACGCCGCGCTGTTGAGGAGCCTTCTCTCTCCCATATATATATTACTTGGTATAGTGTCCCCTCTCTTATTCTCAACTTAGTTGTGTATACTCTCTCTCTCTCTCTTTAACCCAAGCTTATACGCGCACACAACGACACGCTGTTGAGCCTTCTCTCTCCTCATACATTGCTTGGTATAGTGTCCCCTCTCTTATTCTTAACTTACTTGTGTATACGCGCACAGATAGAGTCACACGTACGCAACACATATGAAAATGTAACGTGACGGCAAACCATAAGTTTAGGCCCAGCATTTTTTCGAGGCGCGCCAAAAGAAGTATTAACTTCAAAAAGACAAGCTATAACGAAGTCAAGAAAGAGATAAAACCTGCAAGTAAGCAGTCGGACATTAATAAAGAGCAAAGTTCAGCAGAGCAGTCCAATTAATCTAGAGGGCAGCGTAGGCCTTTTCGTTGCTACAATTGCCGCGAGACAGGACATCATGTAAAAGACTGTCCTAAGCCAAGGCGCGAGAGACTCTCTGACTCTACTAGCAGTTCGACGAATGGCCAGAACCAGGAGAGACTTCAAACAACGTCTGCATCCAATTCCACAGCGCTATGCTTGATTCAGGGTCTCCTATTAGTTTTATTAATGAAAGTTTCGTGCCGATAAATGTTAGAATTCCGATTAATCGAAGTAATTGTAATTTTTTCGGTGTTAATAATTCTAGATTAAAAACTGACAGCGTTTTCAAAGCAAACATTGAGGTTAATAATATAAAAACTGATATTCAATCATTTGCCGTTATTTTAGGGCGTGATTTTTTGTCAATTCCGGAAGTTGAAGGAAACTTAAAGATTTTTAAACAAAATAATTATTTTTGTAATGACGATGCTTCCTTTTTAGAAAAAATTCTACAAATTCATTATGTGGAAAGTCCGTGTCGTGAAACTGATATTTTAAAAATAAATAATAATTAAGAAAAAATACACGCTGATAAAATTCGTGAATATTATAACGATTATTTAAAAATATATCAAAGTAATATTAGAGTAAACGAATATGAAATGTCAATAAGTTTAAAACACAAACAACCAATCAGTTTCAAGCCTAGAAGATTATCTTTCGCCGACAAAGAAAAATTACAAGTTATTATAGACGAACTTTTAGAAAAACCAGTGATTCGACCGAGTAAATCTCCATATGCCAGTCCCATAGTACTAACGCGTAAGAAAACGGGCGAAGTTAGATTGTGCGTGGATTACCGCGAACTAAATTAAATCACGGTTAAAGACAACTATCCAACCCAGCTGATTGAGGATAATCTCGATCAACTGAGAGGGAAAAAATATTTCTCCGACTTAGATCTTCGTGATGGGTTTTTTCATGTGAAAATGGTTGATAATTCTATTAAGTATACATTATTTGTATCGCCTCTCGGACAATATGAATTTTTAAGATGCCCATTCGGATTAACTAATGCACCGAAAGTTTTTGTTCGATTTATTACAAATATCTTTTCTAGTCTTATAAGAGTGGGTAAAGTGTTACTTTTTGCTGATGATATTTTAATAGCGTCGGAGACGATTGAAAGTCACTTGGAAGTCTTGCGTGATGTTTTTAGACTGGCAGGAGAGAACCACTTGCGTTTCCGATTAGATAAATGCGAATTTGCGAAAACAGAGATCGATTACCTCGGTTATAGAGTAACGCAACAAGGTATTCGCCCAAGCAATGCACATATCAAATCTGTAACGCAGTTACCTACTCCGAAAAATGTAAAGGAAGTACACATATTTATATGTTTCGCAAGCTATTTTCGAAAATTTATTAAAGATTTTTCGATTTTAGCAAAACCTCTTTATGATTTAATAAAGTCTAAAAAAGATAAAAACTTTTTATTAAATGAACGAGAATTACAAAGTTTTGAAACATTAAAAATAAGTTTGTCAAAGTCGCCGGTACTTGCTATTTATTCACCTAAACTTGAAACCGAACTTCACTGTGACGCAAGCGCGAGCGGGTTTGGCGCAATATTATTACAGCGGCAAAGCGATAAAACACTTAGACCTGTATTTTATTTTAGCCAGCGGACGACAACCGCTGAAGCCAATTATCATAGCTTTGAACTGGAGTGCCTTGCGGTCGTCTACGCGATAAAGCGATTCCATTTTTATTTAGCGGGAATAAAATTCAAAATAATTACAGATTGTGATAGCTTTCGGCTCACGCTTAGTAAAAAGACGGTGAATCCGCGGATTTCACGCTGGTCTCTATTTCTAGAAGCATAAGACTATGAAATTCAACACAGACCTGGTTCACGTATGGCTCACGTCGACGCATTGAGTCGGTGTCACGCGATTTTAGTTATAGAAGAAAATACGTTTGAGCGAACGCTTGCGATACGGCAAGACTGTGACGAGGAAATCATAAAAATTCGTGACCGTTTAGAAAAACAGGAAGATAAGTTCTTTGAAATGCGCGACAGATTAGTCTATCGAAAAGATAAAGAGCGCGGAATTTTATTTTATGTGCCTCAATCGATGGAAACTAACGTGATACGGGCAAGCCACGATGACTTAGGCCATTTAGGAGCCGCTAAAGTAATCGATCATATTACACGTGCTTATTGGTTCCCTCGCATGCATGAAAAAGTTAAAAATTACATTTCATCTTGTTTAAAATGTATAGAATATTCACCACTAAGCGGTAAAGGCGAAGGTTTTCTGCATAACTTAACGAAGGAAAATTTGCCCTTTCAAACAATTCACGCTGATCACCTCGGGCCACTCGAAAAAACGGGAAAAGGTTTTAAATATATTTTCAAAATTGTCGACGGATTTACGAAATTTGTCCGACTGTACCCGTGTAAATCAACAGCGACTAATGAAGTAATAAAGTATTTTTCTGATTACTTTAGAGCATACAGTAAACCAAAACGTATCATAACAGATCGTGGAACCGCGTTCACCTCAGATGTTTTCAAAGAGTTCGTAAAAGCTGAATCAATAAAACACATCTTGATCGCAGTTGGCACACCACGCGCCAACGGTCAAGCTGAACGCTTTAATTGTGTTATTACACCGATGCTAGCTAAACTTTGTGATACTCCTAACAAATGGGACCGAAAACTTGACAAGGTCGAATACGCACTTAACAACACTGTGTCACGTTCTACAAGAAAGTCGCCAAGTGAATTGTTGTTCGGAATGCAACAGTTAGGCGAAATAAATGATCAGATGCGTCTAATTTTTGAAAAGGATGAACAGAAAAATTTTGAAAATATGCGACGAATAGCGAGCGATAATATAGAAAAAGTACAAAAAGATAATAAAAATTACTATGATCAAAAGCGAAAAGAAACCAGTGTTTATAACATAGGAGATTACGTTATGATAAAAAACGTTGACACTACCGCAGGCGTTAATAAAAAACTGATACCGCAATTCAAAGGGCCGTATGTAATTACCAAAATCTTAGATAAAGATAGGTTTGTAGTAGAAGACATAGACGGTTTTCAAGTCACTCAAACGCGCTATTCAGGCATTATTTCACCTGATCGCATGAAATTGTACCTTAAGTGAAAACAAATTTTTATATATAATTAAAGAATATAGATGTGTGATGTAAACCTTATTGTATGCATTTAAATATAAAATGTATTTTTTGTTAAAAATATATGGTGCGGCCGAGACGGCCTTATTTGTCAGTATGGCCGACTGTAGGATAAATTTTGTAACGCGAGCATGTTTTCTTAATCATTTAAGCATAAATGTTACAACCGTTTTTAAATTCTTGGAAAGCAACGACGGTGGGAGAGGGAACTAAGGCGTAGACTATAAAAGCTGACGACAGTCTTGAAAACTCTCTCACTCGCGTTGCGAAAGCTGACGATACACACTCTTACTCTCACTCGCGTTGCGACTATATGTAAACAATCATCGGTATTATAATATAATAACTTTTAAATTTTGACTAAGTGTCTATATATTTATTTTAACCCACCTTGGCCCATTCCTACATTTAATTAATTAAAATAATAATATTATAATGAAAGCAATAATATAATAAAAGTAATAATTTATCAAAGAACAATTTTAGTTTTATCATCAATCATAACTATATTTTATTGTGATTTTTTAAACAATTGTAAATGATTAAATTTTATGTTAAAAAAATTAATTATTAAAAAAATATAAACGCAATAATTATAATAATCGCATTAGTAATGTCATACAAGATAAAAAATTCAATAATTATTATTGCATATATTCAGTATAAAAAGTATTCTTATCCCTGGTAGAAATTTTATCTAGGCGCCCTTATAAGCTCTCTAGGCCTTTATAGTAAAACTTGATTATTCTGGATAAGAAAAACTAGATGGATATAGACTAATATAACCCTTGAATGCGTGCGCTACCAACTTACAAAGCATGCAGCATGTGACGAAGTAAAGCCAAACCTAACCTAATAATGTTCTTTCATTGCACCTTTTCTTCAAATATCGTGTGCAAAAACATCGATGAATAAAAATTTTAAAAATTTATCAACTGAACAACGAAAAGTACAACAAAACTATCACTAGAAAGTCATATTGAAAGTAAAAGTACTAGTATCACGCATAGGCTGGGATTTATAGTCGCGTCTCTATCTCTATCTCTCTTTGTTATCATGCGAGAGACAAAGACAGAATATTTACATACACACGACTATACATTTCAGCATAGTATACATTCGTGCAGGTGACGTCATGAAATACAATGACGAACTAAAGCGTCTATATGAAATTATGTTGCGCCTAACCCTTAATATACGATAACGCCTCGATAGAACTGTACAGTTCTATAAGGGAAAACTATACGGGCATCTAGAAGGGAAAGGCGTTACACGCCAGTACAGATCTGTCTAGTTTATCTGTACAGATCTGTCTAGAACTTGATTATTCTAGCTAAAACTGTCTAGTAGCCCGGACTAATTTCTACCAGGGATGTGTTATAAGTTACTCATACACACTGAGAAAAAATTTTTTTAGTTTCAAAGAAACGTGTGTTTTAATAGTGCCAAACTCACGATTTCCTTAAATCAAAAAATATTTTCATTTAAAAAAAAATATTTATATATTGAAATATTGTATACTAGATATATATTTGAAATAAATAAATATTTTTTTTTAAATAAAAAATAATTTTTGTTTCAAAGAAATAATGTGTTTGGCACTATTAAAATACACGAAATTTTTTAAATTCTTAATACTGCCTTAAAATGTAAATTTTTATGATGTAAATGCGAACTATTACGATTTCAAATAGGGATTTCATATAAGAATACTTAAATCTTAAATAAAATATTTTTTTTTTTTCCCTAGCAGCCCCAGTTTTTATCAGCTAATGAATCATTTCGTCGGCAACCACCTCTGTTTTATCTAACTTAATAATCACCCAATCCCCAAGAAATCACGGACTGCCGCGCTCCGATAACAGTCATATATAAATTTCTACGGTAAGTTCCCGCATTTCCCAGGCCAAAAATCTGTGACACAGGAAAAACTCCACCTGGAAAAAACCTACTCCAGGAACATAAACCTAGCACAGTCAGGGATACTTTTCCCTATGAAAAAACGAAAAAAAAAATCTCAAGTGTTTTCACCGGGAATCGAACCCACGACCGCTTGGAGCAAAAGTGTAGAGACCATAAAAGGCGTACGCCTTAGCCGATTACGCCACTGACGCTCTTTAAGGTAGTTCTATTGGTCCAGTGGTTCTCATTGTAAAGTAATATGTTTTTTACGAATTCACACTATACGAAAGAGAAATTGGTTGAGTTCTGTGTCTGCACAATAATTCAAAAACATGTTTGTGCGCAGATTCTGTAAATATACACAATACGAATCGTAAGACAGCATGTTTACGTGTAAATTAATATAGAGTAAGAACATTATTTTCTTTTTATTTCGGAATTGAGGGTCGATTGCTATAATCTACAAGGTACCATTTTAATCCTTGAGATCTGAAGTATAATATATTTTAATTTCTTTGAAATATATAGAAAACTTTTTACACAATCTTATAAAATGTTACGTTTCAAGCGCTTCGCCCATATACTCTCATGTTAAATTCAGCAAAGTTTAAACTAAAATATCTAAAAGATGAAGGTGGGTATCCACCCAAATCAAAATATCATTGTAAAGCGTAAATCTTAATTTACAACATATTTCAATTTCAAAAAATTCTATAGAAAAATGGAAAACCAATAGAACTACCTTAAGGAGGTTCTTGCATGAAAATTCTGAGATTACACAATAAAGTTTCTTATTATTTAAAATGTCCTGAATCCGATCGTATGCTTAATTTATGGGCTTGCCGTGCAAAATTTAATAAAATCAGAACTTAAAGTTTGAACTTTTTTGTACAGGCTCTTATGGGACTGTGAATAAAATATATCAAAATTGAGTATTTGCAAAGCAGGGAGTGATTTTCTGAAAAACAGACAGATGAACAAATGTCTAAAAGAAAGTTTCCTCTTTCAAATGATATCTAGTAAATTACTCATTGCCGTGGTAAATATTGAGATATCACACGTTAAAGTTAATAAACGTCTTTGCGACTGGATCAAGAGAAGCCATGTTTTTTGCATCACTCAACAGCGACAAGAAAAGTGCGTGAATTTTGAAAGTTTTAAATTCTTATAACAAATTAAAATTAATAATATTATGTGTAAATATATATTATTTTATTTGAAATTATTTTATGAGAAACTATTCTATTTCTGCTATTTTTACATTATTTCTTTAAATTTTATTATATTATTATCAAAATATTAAAATAAAAATAAGCAAACTTAACCTAAAAGCAGAAACCGGTCACAGACGCCATGTTACATACATATATATATGTATGCATTGTACTACGTGATCGAATTCATGATAATTTATTTACATTCTAAGTGCGTAACGTGTTCATAGTACATTTAAACGTAAAAAATAATTATTTAATTTTCAAAAATAAATATATATATAAATATCTATATTCACTTTTTTATCGACTTTGACCTTAGCTGTACTCGCAAGAACCTCCTTAAGTGAAATTATAAAACGTCTATTTTTATAATAGTAAAATTATTTTTTTTTTATTTTTGCACTTTATAAGGAATATTTTAATTTTTCTGCCCAAAATAGGTACCAAAGTCATCATTTATTAATAAGATAAAATTTTCACTTGTATTAAAATCTAAAAAATTATAATAGCATATGTAAAATTGTGACCTATTCAGTTATTTTCAAGAAAAAAATTACGAATTTTGGCAGTTTTACCATATAAAATCATAAATAACTTGGTAAGAAAGCATTTTATAAATACATATACTGTTATAAAAATTTTTTATTTTGACAAGATACATCTATTAAAACTTTTTTGTTTTTTTACAATTTTTTTTGTTAACAATCGGTCAATTCAAAAAATATCTTTCTACACATAATAATCTATAAAATTAATAAAAAAAGGTTTAGTGTATTAGAACTTAAAAAAAAGTCAGCTTAAGAGTGCTCTTTCACAACTTGTAGTTGATTACAGCACCACGAAAAATTTTTTTTGTAAATTGGGAACTCACACGGAAGCGTGGCCTATATTAGTTATACATGTCCTTTGGCCGTATTCAGGTGGAATATGAATCGAGAACAATGTTTGTCGCTTGAGTTGAAGTTACCTTCAACTTTTAAGTTGAGTTGAAGTATACTTCTGTTAAAGCGGCAAACATTATTCGAGATTCAGATTTCACCAGAATAAACGGACAAAAGACATAGATGGTTTTATGTCCGAAGTAGGCCGTATGAGGAACTATAACTTAATAGTTGAAAATATTAATCTATTTTTCAATATTTTTCAAATTTAATTTTATTGATTTTTTCTTTTGTTGCCGCGAGTCATTTTTTTTTCACTACGTTCAATACGATTGCTCTTTGACATATTGAACGAAACATAATAGCATCAGTGAGTCATATTGATTTTTCCTGAGATATATTGATACTCAATATGTCTTAGGAGGACATATAAATCTTGTATAGAGTCGAGCAGCATGCGAGAGACATATGCGATGCCAATACCAATTGAACATGCCCTTTAGATACTGATGCAAATATGGCCTACGAGGATATAAATATATTTATGTCCTCGTAGGCTGTATTCGTGTCAGTATGTAAAGAGCATGCTATATTTGTATTGGCATCGCATATATCTCAGACGCGCTCCTCGACTCTTTACAAGATTTATATGTCCTCCTGAGATTTATTGAGACTCAATATGTCTCAGGAGAAATCAATATGGCATCACCGATCCTACTATGTTTCGTTCAATATGGCATCACCGATCTAGTCGAGGCAAAATCGGCGGGTGAGCAAAAAAAATTTTCGAAGGGAAAATTTTTACGGGATGACTTTCGTAAAGGGTTCTAGAGATTTTATTAAAACATGTTCAAAAAGTTGTTCATTTTGATTCGGATTAAGTTTTTTTAGATTCTTTAAGAGTCCGCTGTATCTCTGTCCTTTTCTAATTAAAAAATTGACTTTTTTCCCAAAATTAGCAACAAGAGGCAAAAATAAATAGATGGTTTCGATGTGTTTAATAAAATGTAATATTTTCTTTGATTAGTATGAATTAATTTTATTGCTTCGTTTTTAAGAAAAGTTGGAATAACTTAAAAAATTAGAAATTAGTGTCAAATAATGGGATTTTCAAGTTATTCCAACTTTTCTTAAAAATAAAGCGGTGGAATTAAATTATTCTTATCAGAGAAAATATTGCTTTTTATTACACGAATCGAAACCATCTCTTTATTTCTGCCTGAAGCTATTAGTTTTTATAAAAAATAAATTTTAAATAGATTCGGTAAAACAGGTAACTGTGTCGGTATACAACTGACTCTTATGTGATTCTAAACAAAAAAGTATTTGTATGGTTTTTTTCTAAAGTTGACGATTTTCGAACTATTAATAAATAAAGATGTTTAAAATCACAAAAATGCTCATTTTCGGAGCTCTTAAACGATACTAAAATTTGAATTTTTTTAGGTCGGCAAAGTTTTAAAGTAAAATTTAGATACTCTTTAATAGAATTCTGAAGAGTAATTTCAAATTACTTTATTTTTAAGTGTTATTTTTCAATTGTTAATTAAGCGCGTATATGCAGTATCTTTAAGTCCAAGTGCACACAGATGAGTAAGTCGTCTGCTAAAGTTCACCCAACGTTAATTGATTCTTTCCAAATCTTTTTGGAATTCCCTAATAAAAACAAAGGAAATAACGGAACGGCCCAATGAAAGTTCAGGATTTCAAAAAATTCGGAAAGAATCCATTAACGTTGGGTGTTTATGTCTTAAATCGCGCGGAGCGCATCGTTGATTTTTTAAGTTTCATAATGTTCTCGCTGATTATATTCAGAAATATGTCGTTTTTGTTGCTGCCTATCAAAAGAAAAGACAGTAAAAGCAATAATGTAAATTGTGTACCATTATGTGGTTGTGATTTAGATCTGTGTAAAAATATTGTTAATTTTAAAAATATTTATAAATAAAAATTCGAATAAAACAAACATATTCGCAAAATTCTAATATTTTTTTTATTAAATATTCATATATTTTTTAATGCGAATAATGATGTATATTATATGTAGCAAATTATAAAAATATAATTAACTAACAAATTTTTAACTAAAGTATGTTTTGAACAATAAGTTCCTTATAAATTATCTTCCGAAACGTAGAACAACTTAAAAATCAGCGATGTGCTGCACGCGAGTCAAGACATGAACATTAGCAGACGACATACTCAGCTGTATGCACTTGGACTTGGAGATACTGCGTATAGGCGCTTAATTAACAATTGAAAAATAACACTTTAAAATAAAGTAATTTGAAATTACTCTTTGGGATTCTATTAAAAAGTATCTAAATTTTAATTTAAAACTTTGCTGACCTAAAATAATTCAAATTTTAGTATCGTTTAAGAGCTTCGAGAATGGGCATTTTTGTGATTTTAAACATCTTTATTTATTAATAGTTCGAAAACCGTCAACTTTAGAAAAAAACCATACAAATATTTTTTTGTTTAGAATCACTCAAAGAATCTTAAAAAACTTTGTCTGAATCAAAATGAACAACTTTTTGAATATGTTTTAATAAAATCCCTAGAACCCTTTACGGAAGTCATCCCGTAAAAATTTTCTCTTCGAAAATTTTTTTCGCTCACCCGCCAATTTCGCCTGGACTAATCCTACTATATTTCGTTCAATATGTCAAAAAGCAATCTTATTGAACATAGATTAGTGAAAAAAAATGACTCGCGCTTCGACAGCAGCTATACTCATTACAAAATGTCAAGCTAAGAAACAATTGAAAAAATCAATAGAACTAAAATTAAATTTGAAAAGTATTGAAAAAAAAGTTGAATATTTTCAACTAATAAGTTATAGTTCTTTATATGGCCTAGTTCGTACATAAAATCATCTATGTCCTTTGGCCATCCCTGTTAAAAATAACCAGCTGGATATCCAGGTGGATTATCTACTTGGATATCCAGGTGGATATCACTCTGATCGAGTTCGATATCACTCTGATCTTCATTCACCTGGATGCAGCCAAAATCCATTTAGATATTTTTTACGAAAACTTATAATTAGGGATTATAAGCATCTGTATAACATAATAATACTACCAATAGAAGAAAATTGAAAATTTTACCCAAATTAAAATTATCCAGGAGGATTATCCTCTTGGATATCCAGTTGGATTAATAAAATTAAGAAATTATAAAGTATGCTTTTCAGTAAATTATTTGATAAAATTACTTCTTAATTTTTCGATTTTATTAATCCAACTGGATATCCAAGAGGATAATCCTCTTGGATAATTTTAATTTGGGTAAAATTTTCAATTTTCTTTTATTGGTAGTATTATTATGTTATACAGATGCTTATAATGCCTAATTATAAGTTTTTGTAAAAAATCTCCAAATGGATTTTAGCTGCATCCAGGTGAATGAAGATCAGAGTGATATCCAACTCGATCAGATTGATATCCAACACGATCAGAGTGATATCCACCTGGATATCCAAGTAGATAATCCACCTGGATATCCAAGGAGATAATCCACCTGGATATCCCAGTAGATAATCCACCTGGATATCCAAGTAGATAATCCACCTGGATATCCAGTTGGTTATTTTTAACAGGGGTTTATTCAGGTGGAATCTGAGTCTCGAAGAATGTTTGCCGCTTGAGCAAAAATCTACCTCGGGCGCGCTTTGCGTGCCCTCGACAATCGCAGCTCAAGCGACAAACATTGTTCTCGATTCATATTCCACTTGAATACGGCCAAAGGACATATATAACTATTATGTTATAGCAGGTCGTATTCGGTCAAATATCAAATATTAAGCTACCCTAATAGAAATGTTCTTCGGTTTCCAACTAGAATTAACCGATATATTCTAGTCAAAAACAATATTTTGACAATAATTCAACAACAATAAATAATAATATGTTAAGGCTAACATAATTAATCCAACTTGGGCTAACGAAGGATAAATCCCGACTAATGTTTTATAGCTTGAACAACAGTCAGTCTCGGGCTAAAGCCCTTGACCGACTGTTGCTCAAGTCAAAAACATTAGTTTCGCTCATATAAATCCTTCGTACGCCCAAGTTGGGTATATATATATATAACTAATATAGTATACTAATACCGCGTCAGCAAGCCACAGTACAAACAGGGATTAAATGTAATGATATTAATTTTTTAGTCAAGCATGATCTCCATGAAAAATATTTGTAAATACATTATCACCAACTGTGCACAACATAAATTTATAGAAGAAGAAATGGTTCATCAGGCCCAATTCAAAATAAAATGTGAAATAAATAAGAAATATACATTCAACGGTGAGGTTAACTTCACAGCTTATTGCTTGCAGATGTCACAGCTTATTGTCCACGCTTCATACAAACAACGAATATAGAAGCGTATAGAAGAGTATAGCCTATAGTAACTTTGGGGGCACGTTTTATTCAAGAAACACACGCTGTTTATATGGAATGTCTCCTGAAAACGAGTTCCTAAAATCAGTATAGGACTTCTATATTTTTTAATACAAATTTATCTTTGCGGAGTTGTCAAATATATTCTGCTTGTTTAAATAACCTCAACTTGTTCTTGGGAACCGATGAAAACTAATATTTTAATTCTTGGCTGCTTTAATTTCACGACCCCTTAATGTTACAATAATCTCTGTTGGAATTTTTTTCACGCGTTTTGAACTTTTTTAATTACATTGTAATTATTTTTTAGTTAAAAAATCAAAATAAAACACCAATCGCTATGTTATTGAATGTAATGTTGTGGTTAAGATTAGTTTCATGCCTTTTCAACAAAAGGTCATCGCAAGTGTGTGAGTTTCCAATATTTACCTGTTAATGAATGAGTATAATTTAGAGTTTTCCCATTTATAATAAGCAAGATTATTTTGAATTCAGTTTTATGAATTAATTAATAAAGATAAAGGAATAACTTGTAGAGAAAATTTAAATCCGATGTGACGAATATAAGAACTAATTTTTTTTCTCAACAAACTACAGCTTTATTTAAATACAACATAAAAAATTTTATTCTATGAAAAAGTTAATGTTTTATTTTACTATGAAAAAATTTCAAATGATACACAAAAATTGTAATTTCTTCAATCATAGAGATGAATTCTAAAAAATACAATATTATATATTTTATCATCGACGAAAGTTTTATAAAAATTAAAAAAGTGTAATTTATTGATTAACTCTGCCTGTAAATCACTTTTGATATGCCCAAGCCAAATTTGAAAATTTTGAAATTTTTATATTTTTTTTGGAGATTATTACATCTTAAAAAACCATGATGTTCAAAGTAATTCAAAAGATGGTATTCAAAACTCAAAGACGATAAAAAAAATTGGGTTTTGAAAATATTCGATTTCTTATCTTGATTTAATCGTGTCAATTTAAAAGCAATAAAGGTAGAGTAAAAAATCCAATAGGATTTTAAAGGTGTTTTTTTTTATAATGACATCTTACCGATATTTCTATGCTGTGTTTTTTGTCAGGGTTATGAGCACTTTTATAAAATATTATTTTTTAAATATACCAAATTATCTAAGGTACAACGAGGTAAAGAAAAAAAAAAATTCCAACAAAAAGGTTTGTGTTTTAGTAAAGAATACAAAAATTAAGGCAAAATTAAAACAAAAGAAATTTGTTATCTTCATTTATTTATGTTTTCATTTAACTCTAAATGGCATTATAAATTATGAAAAGAAGATAAAAATAATGATAATAGACTATTTGATTGAGACAAAATTAAAAAAACAAAAAATAAAATTTTTTATTTTATTTAAAAAAGTTTTAGCACAATTCCTATAAGCATCGAGACAAAAAAAAGTATATCATCAAGTTTTTTCCTTTAACGATAAAAAACTCTATTTTTTATTTGTTGATCTTCTTTCGATTCACACCAGGAGAGTATATGACCTTCGGGTCACAGATCTTGATGAAACTTTGGAATACGTTTTTAAGGTAGTTGTTGACCCATCACATCATAAAAAAATTATTTATTATAAAATGCATTAAAATTTAGTTTACAACTTGAATATAACTTTATAAAGAAATAGTTAAATTTTTGGAACGATTAACGGTTTCATAATTATAATATAATATTTTAAATTTGTAATTTTAATGATATTTATTACATAAAATGAAAATTTCAAAGTTTTATATCTTACTTTTGAAACCGCTGGATGTTATAAAATTTTAACTATTTATTTGTTAAATTATATTGAATTTGTAGACTAAATTTTAAAGCATGTTATAACAGTTTTTTATGATGTAAGAGGTCGACAACTACCTTAAGTAGCAAAATATGAGCAAAGTCACAGCGTTACAGTTAACGCTTCGAAACACTGAAGTTTTTTTTTTTTATTATAAAGGCGTACCCAGATCTTTAGTTAAGGTCCATACGGCCATATACAATTCGTACATACAGTTATATATTTTATATTACAAAAAATTTTTTACTTAAAGATTACAAATACATAGTTAAAGATTACAAATATATAACTAAAGATTACAAATATATAACTAAAGATTACAAATATATGACTAAAGATTTAAGTTACACTTTTTAAGAAAATTTATAACTATTTTAATAATATTTAAATTTAAGTTCTTTAAAATATGAGTCATATCACAATTAACAATCATTTTAGCGTCTTTGAAACTTTTAAACATGTCGTAGCGTTGATCCCTGTAGAGCGGGCATTCCCATAGTAGGTGTTCTATATCTTGATAATCGTGGCCGAAGGTGCATGCTGGGGAGGAAACGATATTTTTCCTGGCCATCGATGAGGCAGAGCTGTAATGATCAGCTCTAAGACGATTTATGGTTACTATTGCATGCCTCGGAAGATTTTTGTCTTTGAACCAAGGATGTTTGGAATTATTGTTGAAGTTATTGAAGTATTTAATTCCTTTTAAAATTCCATCTTCCATGTTAGATTTGCATGTGTTGTCATAGGCAAATTTTTTCCATGTTTGTCTAAAGTCTGTATAGGGCACTTCGTTGTTTTCAGATGGTCTGCTCGTGGCCATTTTAGCTAATTTATCGGCCTTTTCATTGCCTTGGATGCCTATATGTGCTGGAATCCAAACAAATTGTAACGGTTGATCTTGAGAACTATTAGACGTTATTTGATATATTTTGTTTCTTGCTTTAACTATTAAAGGGTGATTAAATGTGGTGGATTTATGGCTTTGTAATGCTTGGAGTACGCTTAGTGAGTCGAAAAATATTACATGTTTATCATATTTGGATTGAGATGCAAATTCTAACGCAGTGTTGATGGCGATGACTTCGGCAGAAAAAATTGAACTGTGCTGGTTAGAGCTTGTTATATTACTGTTTTCAGCATCGTCGGTAATGTAGGCGGAACCCACAGATTTGGAGCCTGCAATTTTACTGCCGTCGGTGAAAATTTTACAAATTGAGTCATCAGAGTAGTATAGATCGAGCGTCAGATCCGGATCTTTGACTTTTTTAATTAATTTACCAGGGCTAAAATCTGTATTTGGTTGATGGTACATAGCTTTGAAGGGATGTGCATATATTTCATTGAGGTGGCTTATATATAATGTCTTGTTGGTTTCTGTGAGAACTTTGGAAATGCATTAAGAGATAATTCTCTTTTTTTTACGTTTACTTTTTCTATTTTTTATGTAATATAGATTTATATTTTTGAATGCAGGATTAGATCTATTGGAGAGAGCTTTGGTGACATAGTTGCAGCCTGAATATAAGGCCTGATCCCTCATAGAGGTGAGCTTGGTTTCAGCTAAGATAACGTTTTTGGGTGTAGATGTACGATATCCCATTACAGTCCTGAGAGAAGAATACTGAATTTTTTCAATGGTTTGTGCCATAGCCTTTGATTTTGGATAATAAATAAATAATCCATAGTTCATAGTGGCTCGAACGAAGTTCTGGTAAAGAACTAATAAAGTTTGGGGATGAGCACCCCACCACGTTCCGCATAGGTATTTAAGAATTCGATGAGCTCTTTGACACTTAATGGCGATGGTCTTGACCTGTTGCTCAAACTTGAGTTGAAAGTCGAAGATAACTCCTGGAAATCTGGCGGATTCAGTGGATTTTATGTTTTCATTATTGATGGTGATGTGTGTGTCCCCAGGTGGTATATTTTTGTTGTTGAAATGAACTAGTTTAGTCTTTTTAACGCTTAAAGTGAGATCCAATTCAAATAATTTATTGCGTATGTTTTCTGTGGTCTTTTCAAGTTGTGTAGCACTTTTTTCCAATGATGATGAACTTGTGTAGAGGAGAATGTCGTCAGCAAATTGGGAAATATGTATGAATCTAGATATGTTTTTATGGATATCCTTAACGTAAATGAGATAAAGAAGGGGGCTGAGTACCCCACCCTGAGATACACCTTTATAAGCATAACGCGGATAATCTAGATTATATTCAGTGTCGATTGAGCGCTTGATTATAAGATGTTGTACCAAGTAAAGTACTGTGCGAGAACATCCAATCTCTTCTAGTTTGCAAAGAAGAATCTGGGGGTTGACGTTGTCGAACGCTCCCTGAACGTCTAAAAATGCTGCAAGTGTATCCCAGTTCTTACTGAAGTTGTTGTCGATATGTAGTAGAAAGTTTGTTAAGTTGTCGTAGCAGGATCTACCTTTTCGAAAGCCTGAGTTTGATGCTGGAAGAATGTTGTTGTGCTCGCAGAACCATTGTAATCTGTTTTTAACCATGAGCTCATATATCTTACAGAGACACGATGTCATAGCTATAGGTCGAAGGCCTGACCCGTCTGGTTTGCTGATGAAGTGTACAAAGGATTCTTGCCAGTTTGATGGGTAGATATTTTCCTGTTGCATCTGGTTGTAAATGTCAAGCAATTCCAATTTATACTTCAGTGGAATCTTAGTGAGTGTGTAATAGTCAATGCCATCCAGACCGCAGCCGGAGTGTTTGTTGGATGGCATTGAATTCAGCAAAATCGAAAGGGTCGTCAAAGAAGGAGTCTTTGTTATTAAACGATTGAATCGAAGGCTCAATATGATTGGCTTGTAGTTGTGGGGCTATTTTGTTCATTACCACCTCTGCTTGGGATTTCACTAGTGACCTATCGTGGCTAGTTATGGGTGTTTTGACCCACTTGTTTTTGAAAATTTTGGTTTTGTTCCAAACGTATGAGACGTTTTTCCGAAAATCAATGGTTTCTGCGAATTGTTTATAGTTTTTTTTTTCTTCTTGAAGGTTTTCCTTAAAGTATGATCAGCTTTTAGGTAGCTTTGGTGATCAGAGGCAAGACCAGAAAATTCCCACTACTTAAATGCGGCTTTGCGTAGTCTTTTAAGTTTATCGCACTCTGCATCCCACCAGGGGACCGGGTTACGAAATCTGGAGGAGGTGACTTTTCTCTTCGCAGGTGTGTTACTTGTGATAGCATGCTTGATCTTTTCAATCCAGAAATTATATTTGTTAATGGGTGACGAATTGATGTAGTCACTATTATGAAATTCAGAGTATTGTTGGTCAAGCGTATCATTGCATTTTTGCCAATCTGTTTTTTTAGAATATAATTTGAATGACTTTCTGGCGTAGATGACTTGATCTATACTAACTTGGATGGAGATGGGGAAATTGTCAGATCCGTGTCGATCGTCAATAACCTTGTGATTGATGCGATCAGCCATAGAGGCGGTTGAATTATGGATAATTAGACCGTTCCCATCAAGGGAATTCAATAAATTTATTCCATCCTTGTCATTATAACTGCAATTCCAACATGGTGCGAGTTGAAATCTCCCAAAAAAATAGTTGGCTCGCTACATATTACACTGTTGCTCATAATCTCGTTCCAAACTCTAGGAGAGGGATGTATATGGGGTGGCTTGTAGCATGCGAGTAGATTAAAAGAGTGATCTTTGGCTTTAATCCTAATGCCTCCGAGTTCAATTTCTGGTTCTGATGAGGTAGTATTTAAAACTTGGAAGTCGATGTCTTTTTTAACAATAAATATGATGCCAGCACCAGTGACATCTAGGCAATCGAATCTGTGTATATTGAATCCCGTAAAATTTACGGGTTTATCTGGCTTCAGCCAAGTCTCGACTCCAACGATGATGTCAAATTCAATTTTCATTTTTTCTAATTCGAGTCTTCTTGCATTTAAACTCCTGAGATTCCAGAACAAGATATTAAAATTTTTCTTCTTCATTTTGTAATCCTGAGTTAAGCCTTTTGAGAAGTTTTTTAATACGGTTTTTAAGTTTCATATCCAGTATTTTGGCTTCTACTACATACAGCCACTCTACTAGGGCAGGAGTGTCCTGCGTGAATTTCTTACTAATGTTAAGGACCTCACGTTGATATTTGACTTTCTTAAGAAATTCAACTAGTTGGTCGTATTGAAGAACATTGTTAAAATCAGTATTTTTGTACATATCTATGACTGGAGCTAACTGAGGAGTTATATCCTCGTCAATATCTTCGGATTGACTTTGGTCACTATTTTCATCACTATTTATTTCTATAATTTTTGTTTTTTTCTTGGCTGGTTTTAAGGTTTTATTTATCTGTGAAGGGTTTTTGAACTGGTTGCTTTTTTCATTGTTTACTGAAAGTTCTGAGTTGATGCTTCCACTAGTGGTGGAAGGAGCAGACCTTTTAAGACCATAGAACTGTGCGTCCATTATTTCATGAGAAGAGTTCTCAGCGATAGTTGACGAGGAGTTGTTTTTATCATTTGGAGGATTTTTCATGTTAAGACCGTCTGCTTGTGTGTTATCTATAGTAAAATGCGTGCGGACATCGTTCTTATTTGATTGATCAAGTTAATTAATTTTAATAAATTTTTATTTGGCAATTATTACAGAGATATACAGCCATAACGCATTAAGTCGGTACATGGGTATATTACATTCGACGTATATAATATAATTTGAGCGCGCAAATACAAAATAACTAGTGAACATCTCACTATAGTCAATTTAATATAAAGAACCTAGGGTGCCTCGGGGTCGTTAAGCCCGTCTTATAGTAATTATAAGCCCTGAGGTATACTGTTGTCTATTATTATTATTATAAAATTTTTAATTAAAAACATTACATTACAAAAATATACAGCTATAATGCTTTAAGTACCTAAGAAAATTACATTCTACATATAAATAAGTTTAAATTCGCAAATACAGAATAGTTAGTGATCGTATCACTACAGTCAATTTAATACATAGTAACTAGGGTACCTCGGGGTCGTTATGCCCGTCTTATAATAATTATAAGCCCTGAGAAAGATTGATCAAGTTTTTGAGATTCAAGAGAGTCGCCATCTTTCGGAGGTGGTGAAGAACCAACGCTATTGTGGGTAACGATTTCTTTATCAGACTGTTGGCTTATCATGTGAATGATGGCGCCATCAGTATTAGAGGCTTCATTCTCGTTGAGTACCGGACAAAATTTAGCAACGTGTCCCTGATTTTTGCAATAGTGGCATTTTATATTTTCCGCACCAAAGGAAATCCAATAATTAATATTTTGATAGTTAATTTTAAGTTTATTTGGGACTCTTTCAAAGTCCTCTTCCTTAACATAAAACTGCCTCCTATGGGAAAATATGTGACTTCGACATTTATTTGCTGTGGAGGATCTGATGTTAGTTATACCCGTTTTTGTAATTATGTTGATTGACTTTAAATAATCAATAACTATATCGTTGGGTATTTGTGGCAAGATATTAGAAATAACAACTCTACGATAAGTTTGTACAGGTCTTCCTGGCACGTACGGAGCGAACGTGTAAGCGCGATTGTTCGCTGTTATTGTTTTGGCTATAATTTCATTAGCCGCTTCCTGTGAATTTAGAGTGAAACAGACTCTATTCTCGGAAATTTTTGAAAAGTAAATCAAATTCTTGATGTTCATGATTTTTTCAAAATGATCCATATATTAGTCGTTGATGTAACCCTCTATAGCATTTAACACGACAGTTTGTTCAAATGTAGGTAGTGAGCTCCTACTGATAGCATTTGCATAGGAGAGCTTATCTCTGTTACTTGACGTTTCTACGGCTTGAACGCCAGAATGAGAATTCTTTTCGTTTGTAACTAATTGAGTGAGAGCAGACCCATTGTCGCCACCGACAACCGAGCCTGATCCACGACTATGCACAGCGTCGAAGGCTGCTTGAGAACCTTCTAGATTTTGCGACGCCCCATTGCCGACACCGGCAACCGGAGCATCCGCACCATCCGTGCCACCAAACATACGCAAAAAGTACACTTCTAGCCCCTAAACGCAGCTCGAAGGCACACCCGCACAAAAAACCACCAGCACAAAATACAGCGTGCAAAACAGGTAGCAAACTAAACGAGGTGATAGAGCGCCACTGCCCACGTCTACATTGTACGGCGTCCTGCGCGCGACTGAAACACTGAAGTTATAATCTTATTTTCATAAAAATGTAAAAAAAGAGCTCCTAATTGAAGCGTAAATAATTCAGTCGAGAAATATCTTTGATAAATTTACAATAACTAAAATGAAAGTAGAGAAAGCAAGCTTTAATTTGTTGTTTTCAAGAAATGATAATTAGAACCAAAGTTATACTTGTTTAAAGTTGAAGCAAGAGAGTACCAAAAATCATCGTCCTTTAGAATGTAGAGTCAACGGAAACATATTGTATGATAGTTCTTTTTCTGTGATTTTAAAATAACGTGATATTACTTGATGATTACGTTAATCCGCTCATTTTTAGACATGACCGCTATACGGAAGTGCCTTATATTTTCGACATCGCGAAAAATGTAACCCTTTAAAATATGTTATTTTATAATAAAAAACTTATTTTTATAGGAAAATAAGACTATTACGAGGCTTCCTTAAAATGTATGTATGGATGTATGTGTGTGAGAAATCAAGTTTATGAATTTTCTTGACGAGTTTTTATCTGATCTGAATCATTCAAACGGGGAATGATTTTAAATAATAACACAAGCAAACGTTCCTATTTTGAAAAAAATCGTTGGAAGCGTTTTTCAATAGGCGCCTTTTAAATGATCAAAAAAATGGATTTTTGGTGATAACTTGAAAAATACGATATTTTTTAAAAAATATATAAAATAAAAGTTATAGAATATAAAAAAATTAATTTTTTTTATATTATACATTTTTCTCTAAAGTTAATATTTTTTAAATTGTTAATGAAAAATGTTGAAATCGAAGGCTTTTTAATGATAATTTGACAAATATTATTTTAAAAAAATATATATAATATTAAAAAGATGTACCTTATTTTTTTCTATAAATTTTATTTCATATACTTTTTTACAAAATTCGTTTTTTTCCAAGTTATTACCAAAAAATCATTTCTTCAACCTCTAAAGGGATAACTGTTATAAAACCGCTCGATCAATTTTTTTATAAAAACTGCCAACATTTATTTGTGTTATTGTTTTAAATTATCCCCCGTCGGAATGATTCAGATCAAATAAATCTTTATACAAAACTTTACTTTTAAGCTACTGAACTATAAAGTAATTTTTTTTTCTTGGTACTTTTGATAGATTATCCTATCCAAAACTTTAAAAAGTATAAATTAATGAAAATATGTCTTTTTCACGTAACATAAATTTCTTCGAAATCAATCAACTTACTTCACAAGAAAAATTTAAATGATTATAAATTTGTTTTTTCAAATAAATACAATAAATTCAAACCTCTTGTTGAAAGTTGCGATAAAAAAGACAATGAGAAAAAGAAATAATATTAACTTTTAATGCTGTTGCGTTCGTAAATGATTTGTTTTAATATTCTTTAAATATTAAATAGCGAGCACAAAGCGTGAGCATTTTTGGTCGTGCCTTATATGCAAGAAGCGAAGCTTTTTGCATGCCTTGCATCGCAAAGCATCGCAAAGGGCCGCTGTGGCGAGCTAGTTATTGGTTAATTTTTAAATGTGGAAAAAAGAATTATCATTGAATATGTTACCGTCGAGTGTACATGATTAGCATTAACAGCAAAACAGCAAATTAAAGTTTGCTTTCTCTACTTTCATTTTGGTTATTATAAATTCATCAAAGACATTTCTAGACTGAATTATTTACATTTCAATTAGGATATATTTTTTTTACATTTTTCTGAAAATAAGACTATTATATCGACGTCTATAACTTCACTGTTTCGAAACGTTAGATCGTACCGCTTTGGCTTTACTCATATATTTTGCTACCTAAGGACATCTCAAAGTTTCGTCAAGATCTGTAACTCGAAGGCCATATACTCTCCTGGTTAATGAAATCTTTTGCAATTACCTTTATCATGGTTTTTTAAATGTGATGATTTTCCAAAAAGGTGTAAAACTTTGATTTAGACATGACAAAAGGGATTGACAGACAGTATAAATATCGAATATGAAGTATTAATGTATGAAAACCGAGTCTTTGTAGTGGGAAATATATTTTTATAAATAAGAATGGATTCTTTACTGTTATAATTTTTCAAATTGATACGTTGTTAATTGTCAACTTTTATTGCAGAAATAACAATTTAAAAAAAAAATAAAAATAATTCAGACAGGTAATGAATTATAAACTTATATACCTGATGCCTACACTACGTAGATAATAAATTTCTTTCTGCCCATAAATTAAATTTACATTTATTCTCTCAGAACAACGTTATCAATAATTAAATAGTATATTGTGTAACGAGTGAGGTTTAGTTTAGGCAACTAAACCGAACGAGATTCACATACTATTTTTTCTCATAAGTGCTGGGTGTAAGGGAGAGAGAGTGGCATGTTGGGGCGCGGCAAGGGGGGGGTTGAGGGGCGAAGCCCCTCCTCATTTAAAAAAATTAATATGTAAATAAAAAAAAAACAATTCATAAAAATATAATTTTTTTGCGTCGCCAACAACTTTTATCAAGAAGCTAGCACATGACTGACTCGTACATAGATACTTATACACGTTCTTGCGTGTTTCGATAGAGTATTCTCTTTTTTTCTCTCTCTTATATGCCGTACGACTGACTCGTATACAAGTTCTAGCGTGTTTCGTTCTCTTTCTATACAGCATTCTATTTTCTCTCTCTCTCTCTCTCTCTCTCTCTCTCTCTCTCTCTCTCCTATCATCTTCGTCCACGCGACGCTACTTATATATATACCATCAAAATCATGGTGTTCCTTTTTTCATTACTCAACGCATTTGCGTGACGTTATTTTTCATAACTTAACGCTCTTAACTAGAACATACGTTTTGAAGACAAAACACACGCGGCACGCGTTATTAGCTATTTACCACCCCGAAAACGCATGCGCAATAGGCCACTTACCCAGCACGTATGAGGAAAAATAATAAATGCTTATTCTTTACACTGTTAAAAATATAAACATGAAATTTAATGTGAATGTACTGGAAGCAAATTTCACGTGGATGCATTAAATACAGTTTAATGTGAATACATGATTCTTCATATATTATACTTAAAATTTTATGAACAAGCGAATTAGATTTAATGTAATTCTGGTCAGAAAAAATTTAATATATTATTATTAATAGGAGAGTGTCATGTCTCCGGAACATGGATTTTGATGTAACTTCTCTGGCAAGTTTTATGTACCAAACAATGAAAAAAGCCAGAGTTTTAGGCATAAATACTCTACTGATCCACAGATATAAATAAATTTGATTTTTGAAGAATTTTCTATTTTTTATGCAAAAAAATATTTTTCTGTTCTATTTCCTTCGACTATTATCTAAAACATAATAAATTAGGGTTTTTAATGTTAGTACAAATATATAAAATATAAAATTAAATAATATTAATTAGATTAAACTTCCATTTCATTTGATTTCATTTTAAATTTTATCGCATTTTTAAAGATATTGCATTTTTCTATTAAAAACAACAGCAAATGCATTAATTAAATTAATTTTTCATTGAAAACATTAAGTCTTGCTTCTTAATGTTATTACAAACCTAACAAATATAAAATAATAAAAAATGAAATCAGAAAAACTTATATTCTAATTGGTACAATGAAAACTCTTATCGAATATCATGCATATAGTTATTATTACAATTATGTAAACTTGCGAAACCAAAATAGAATATTATATTTGTATAATAATCTATTTGCTTAAGAATATGTTTACTATATTAAAAAAAAAGATAAGATCTTTAGCTACAAATTATGAAAATTAAATAATAATCTTTATTGCTTTACATTTATTTACGCTTAAAAATTATGTACCAATTTTTTATTATAAAAAAGAAACTACATGCCACACTTACCAATAAGGTAGTCCTGTCTGTATAATTCTAATAGTTATTACAAATTAGAGTTATATTTAACTGCTACTCGGTTCCCGTAATGTAAACGTAACTCAATTATAAAGAACGTATACATAAATTTTACCGTTAAATGCATTAATGTCCATGGTAAAGTGCATTGATTTCTATGTCAATAGACCTCAAAATTACTTTAATGTTCGAAACATATTAATTTTTATGTGCAAAATTCGTTGAAAACTACATTAAATTTCATGTTTTTTTTAACAGTGTACAACAGTAACAATGAACATATAAATATCTATTGAATATACATGTATAATGTAAAGAAAAAATTATTTCCTAATTAGAATTATTATTTTATTAGATGAAGACGCTTACATTATGCATGGTTTTCGCAGGATGCATTGCTTTAGTGTGTGCTCACTCTTACCATCTGGGTGCTTGTCCTATTGTCGAGCCAATGGCGGGCTTTCAAATAAATAGGGTAATTATATAAACATTATAAATTCATGGGACATTTCACATCAAATTTCATGGTCAAAAAATAAAAACCGCTAAAAGTTTATTGCTAGAAAGTATATTCTATTTTGTATTCAAAATATGCACAAAAATGTTGAATAAAGCCGAATTTTCCCAAATGAAAACATTTGCAGCTTATCTGCTTGATGGGAAGATACTATTTTATATGTCCAAAAACCGACAAATTAATTAGTTTTTTGTCGACTTTTTTATTTCTTTCATAATCTTTGTAGAAAATTAACTATCAATTCTGGTTGCTTAAGTAACTAACGGCCATATTTTTCAGTACAATATAACCAGATAGTTTAAGATAATGTAGCAAACACTATCAGAATATGTCAAATCAAGTCGATGCGTGCGGGTGCTTCTTTCTCGCTCTTTTAGGAAGCGTCCAGATGGATACCCGTTCCGACCCCGTACCACGTTCTGATGAGACCGCATTGGCTATATTTAATAGAATTTTTGAAGTTTTATCAGAATCAGCCAATGCGGTCTCATCGGAACGTAATACGGAGGTCGGGACGGGTATCCATTTGGACGCTCCCTTACAACTGTTAATCATACTATTGTGAGATAGTCGAATAACAAGGTTAGATTTTAGATTTCGAACATAATCGTCAAAACGGAGCAATATTTAAAGTTTTGTGTTATTAAATTGGTGTACAAATGTATCGGATCGAAGTTACAATTCACGGCCATTAAACAAAAAGAAAGAAAGAAAGATGTGCTAATGTTTCTAACAGCAACGTCAAATTTCAATTTAAAGCAAATTTTACAATATATCTCTTAACGTTATTAAGGTTATATTTGAATTTTACTTGTGCTTATTATTTTTTATGAGATAATTAAATAAATGGATATCGCTAAACCTAATTTCTATTTGGCATGGTTCACTAGAATCTTGAAATATTTGGTCCATGGACCGTCGTCAGTTCATGAGGTTCTTGAACAGAATATCTAGTAGAATCTGGACACTGAACAGAAAATTGAAGATTTTTTGGCCACAGAGAGCTCAATTTTTACAAGGGAAAGAACGCATAATCTTTGGCACGCAGAAAATTTTTAATATGTAAAAAGTTAAAGTATGAACAAATAGTCATTTTTGACTAAACTATGTTTTTGATTTTTTTTAAATACTATTGATTTTTAGAAAAAAATGTATAAAAATACTTCTTATTGGAAATTATGTGTAGTACATTTTAAAATTTATATATATATATATATATATATATTGTAATTCTAAACATTTTAAAGCACATTCACTTATAATTTTATTAAGGCCGTATCTATTTGCACGATAAATGTACGACAAATAATAATAAAAATTATCGTACAAATAAGAATATCGAAAAACACAATAATTAATAAATTAATAAAAATATATAGTATTAATGAGTAAAATTATAAAAATGTTTAAAAAATACGCAATTTTAATTTTTATGTCAAAAAGTTCAACCTAATAGGGACTTTTCAATTAACTATTGAGACGATAATATAGTCGGTAAAATAGTCAACTTCAAATAATTGGGTACACTTGTGACGCATAAAAGCGTATTTAAAAAGTTTTTAAATATTTAAAAAATTTTTCGTTAAAAAGCATATAAATGAAAAATTAATAATTACAAAATTTAAAAAAAATATATTGATATTTCAATATTAAAAATTTAGAGATTAAAACGAAGAGAAAAATGAAACCAGGGAAAAAAGATAAGATTTATAAGATTTTATAAGATTTATTTATTTATTTATTTTATTTATTTATTATTTTATAAGATTTACATTTTACATTAATAAAATTTTAAAGAGTAAAAAAAAGGAAAAAGAGCTTAAATTGAGAACAACTTATTAAATTTTTAAAAGCTCAAAGAAGCAAATTAAAAAAAAAAAACCATGATTTGAAGTTGGTTAAAAATTTATAAAAAAAACTATACAAAAAAAACGAAAAATCCCTAGGACAGTACATTTGTCGTGCAAATAGCATCAGCGTTTTATTAACGAAATTGAAATTTCAATATTTCAAGATCGCATTCTTAATGCTTGAAATTTAGCAAATAATGGTATAAAAAATTCAAGTACATTCTACATATCATTTCCAACCGAAAATATCTCCATGAATTTTCTAAAACTTAATACTTTCAAAGGCAAAAAATTATGATTTTCTCAAACATTTTTGTAAAATCATAGTACTTTTTGATACTAGTGCGTTAA
Source organism: Anastatus disparis (assembly GCA_017163975.1). NCBI lineage: Eukaryota > Metazoa > Arthropoda > Insecta > Hymenoptera > Eupelmidae > Anastatus > Anastatus disparis. Next base: position 244,038 of record JAFFSR010000143.1, read on the forward strand.
ATTATAAATAGTCGTGCGGTTGATATGCACGAGGGTCGACGAAGCCGGCCCGAGTATCATAGCAATCGCACGAGTATTTATAATTTTACGCACTAGTATCAAAATAGTATATTAGGTAACAAGTGCGCGAAGGATGCGATTTGCACACGAGCCGAGTTTGTCGCCCTCGCTTCGCTCAGGGGACAAACTCGGCTCGTGTGTGAACCGCATCGCGCACGTGTTGCGTATACTATTTTTTAAGACACCGTAGGCGAAACACAGGCAATCAAAATGACATTTTTACTGTCACAACAAGATACGAGTAAATAATATATTATTTACTCGTAACGAGTTTCGTAAAAAAGCCTTTTCATACCAGTTGCGAACCGTATTTTTTGCCATGAGAGCCAAAAAAGAGCAACGAAGTTGCGATTTTGAGGTTAGAATGGCAAAAAATATTTTTTGTAATATTTTGCGTGAAAAATTTTACAACCACTTGTCATTCTTTTTCGCTTGGCGCTGGCTTCATGCATGCAAGCATTCTTTTATTTTTTTTCTCATATACAAACGTGAAAAAACTAACCAAAACATTTTGATATTGTAATAGTATATTTTAAAATATATATATACTATATATACTATATGTATTTTAATTTTCAAATCAACCATATCTTAAATGATTGAGTTGATATAGACTAGACGATAGCGACCAAAATTAGATAATGATTTATTACCATCTGCCTTTCAGATTTCTATTATTTTTGAGGTAAAAGTAACTGATAATCAGTGTCTTTATTATCTCCTCTCGTGTAGATGCCACTAATATCGAATATTGAAAATGTCTGGAAAACTTGCTTTAAAAATCTTTTTATTACCGTCTGCCTTTTATTTTATGATGAAGTTTGAATAAAAAAAAACCGCCCGCCAACCTCAAGGCAGACACTTCTGACGCGTACTTAGTATCGATGTAAATTTTTCAAATTGTTAAGAAATAAATCAACTCGAAATGATTTATTACCGTCTGCCAAAGATGGATTATGTTTTTTTAACTTAATCAATGCAAAAAAAATTATTGGCAGACATTTTGCTATGATATATAATTAAATGTATATTTTTAAATATGTTAACGTTTTAGGTAATCATAAATAATTTATTACCGTCTACCATTTAAAATTCAAGTTTTTTGTGGTCAACATAAAATAAGAAAATTAAAGGCAGACATTTCTTTATAATATATGTCATTGGCAGATGCCAATAAAAGTGTCATGAAAAAAATGTGAGGGTGACTTATCTATTACCGTCTGCTATTAAATTTATTTTTAAAATTACATTAACTGCTATCTATTTTCATATTTGGCAGATATTTTCAACATGTTATAATGAAAAAAAAAGAAATTACTTTGTGAAATTTTTCGATGACTGTCAATCATTTATTACCGTCTGCCGTTTTCTTTATCAACATTTCGCGTTGATAATTATTCATTTTTATACTTGGCAGATGTTTTCAATGTGTAATAATGCCAAAAAAAATGATTGTTTTGTAAAAGGTTTCTTATAACAATTATTAATGTTTGTTCTGTTTATTATTTTAAGAGTGGAATTTTAATTTAATATTAAGTATACAGTACCGCTCAATGATTCGACAATACGCCATTGAAATGACCAATTTTCAGCAGAAAACAGCAAAAATCCCCAACTTTGAAGCTTCATAACTTTACGGTAAATCATTGTAGAAAATTTAAAAAAAAATGCAAATCTAAGCTTTTTTAGAATATTAGGATTATTATTTTTTCAGATTTTTCATATCCCACTCAAAAAACTGTCTGAGTGAATCTAAAATTTAAAAAATTGACCAAGTGTTTATTTTTAAGTTACTTTTTTAACAAGATAAAAAACTTAGAAAATAATTTTATTAATCGATTTTGATAGCTTTCGAGGAGTACTTTAAAATCTTGTTTTTTGGAATTCCCTGTGACACTTTTTTTCAAGATATGATCATTTTTTCATTACTCTTTTTTTTACATAGTGTTATCGAATTATTGAGCGGTATTGTATATTAAGATCATAAAACTACAAAGTCATTCACATATATTTATTTAAAATTGTTATAAAATTAAATAATAATATTTTATTCAACTTTTATCATTATTAATATATTACATTGAGTACTTTCTTATTCTTTCATGACTTCATCGTTATCGTCATTAAGATTATCGTAATCGTCACCAACATCATCATTGTCTATGCTTTGATCAGTATCATCGATATTTTTCATTGTTTACAATATTTTACAAAGTTTAACATAAAAAATATGTGTAAGAAAAATATAAAAATAACTTTAAAATATATTGTTTACTTTATTATCATTCAAAAATCGAAAAGTAAATATTATAAATAAGTATGTAGGGTAAGTGTATGAGTTATCGTGCCTTTAAGGTTAAGGCAGACACATTTCCGTCAATTAAACAAATCTCATTATTTTTTAAAAGTTTTATAAACTGTTTATTTAAAGTAAAGCACATTATCTACGAATAAAACAAATTCCCTAAGTGAAAATTTAAAAACTATTAATTTGCTGATTGAATTTACAAAGTTTATGCGATGTGTCAGTTTATCGTGTGTCGTCTGCTTACCATATAAATGCATACTTTTATTATCGTGCTTTGATTATCGACATCGCATGCTTTGACATAGGGCACGATAATCGGGGAGGGCACGTTAACTCCCACACTTACCCTACATATTTTTATTATATTAATGTTTTGTATTATTTGAAAATAATCAACGAATATTTAAAATATCTATCTTAATAATGTACAATGTTCAGATATAAATTGTTCATTTGTAATTTTACTCATGAAATTAATTGCAATTTGTAATAAACCAGTAATATAGTTATAAACAAAATTTTCAGGAAATATTTTCTTTATATCTTTTATTACATGTGGAAAATATCTACCATATATAATAATAGCTAATTATTTATATAATTTAACTGATAAAATAAATGTCAGATCGTGATAAATCATTAAGGATTATATCAAATTTTTTGCGAAATAAAACATTTTTATTTATATTATAAAGTGTTGAGAATTTCTATTAAATATAAAGATGGATAACTATTAATTTAATTCGATGATCAAATAAATGGCAAACGGTAAAGAATAAAAAAATTTTTAAATAATGTTTAACAATTTCATTAAGAAGAGGTCACATATCTTTGTCCATTTCTAATCAAAAATTAATTTGTTGCAAAAACTAATGATTTTAATAAAAAATTAAGAGAAAGCTGGGAGAAAATCAATCCTTCCTTATTACAGAAAATATTGCTATTTATAATAGAAGATGCGGTTTTCTTTTTATTTTTTGATAAAATTATTAGGTTTTTTAAAAATATCAATTGTTTGATTTGAAAAGGACAGATATATACGATCTGCTCTTAATGCTTATTGCAATTATAAACATAATTTATTTGTCTGCTTATTTGACAATTAATAAAATCGTATTATAATTATTATTTTAGAAAATGTTTCAAGTAGTAATAAATTATTCGTGATAAACTTAAAAAATTAACATATTTAAAAATATACATTTAATTATATATCATAGCAAAATGTCTGCCAATAATTTTTTTTGCATTGATTAAGTTCAAAAAACATAATCCATCTTTGGCAGATGGTAATAAATCATTTCGAGTTGATTTATTTCTTAACAAATTGAAAAATTTACATCGATACTAAGTACGCGTCAGAAGTGTCTGCCTTGAGGTTAGCGGGCGGTTTTTTTTATTCAAACTTTATCATAAAATAAAAGGCAGACGGTAATAAAAAGATTTTTAAAGCAAGTTTTCCAGACATTTTCAATATTCGATATTAGTGGCATCTACACGAGAGGAAATAATAAAAACACTGATTATCAGTTACTTTTACCTCAAAAATAATAGAAATCTAAAAGGCAGACGGTAATAAATCATTATCTAATTTTGGTCGCTATCGTCTAGTCTAATAATGCTAAATATCAATTTAATAATTATACAGTCAATTTTATAACAAATGAAAAAAATAATGAATCAAGTAGTTTATCAATAAATGAATTGTATACTTAAATTTATTTGGTTGTTTGAGTTATTTATAATATTTATTTAATTATTAATATGTATTTTTTTAATAAATTTATCATACATATTTTCTTGTAATATATATTTTTCTTTATAATATATATATATTTTTATATGTATTTTTATTTATAATATATTATTTACTCGTTTTATTGTCACCTGAGCGAAGCGAAGGAACAAAACTCGTATCTTGTTGCGACAATAAAAATGTCGTTTTGATTGCCTGTGTTTCGCCCACGGTATCTTAAAAAATAGTATACGCAACACGTGTGTGATGCGGTTCACACACTCGCCTTTTTGTCGCCTTCGCTTCGCTCGGGCGACAAACTCGGCTCATGTGTGAATCGCATCCTTCGCGCACTTGTTACGTAATATACTATTTTGACACAGAGTGCGTAAAATTGCACATCAAGAATTTGGCTGCATTTCATCATATGAAATTTTACGCACGCCGTGTCAAAAAATAGTTTTCACGAATTTCTCAAACTAGTACCTTGGTTCAATTGTTCGCCATAAAAAAAAAAAAAAAATTAACCGCTTTAATAAAAAAATTCGTTTAAAAGTCGCTAGAAATTATGATTTTTATTGTTCTATAACTTTCTTGTATACTTTGTGTTCCAAATAGGGCATTTTCCTAAACTTTCAGCGATTTTTATTTTTTGACTTTATATGCAACATTTCAGGAAAAGAAATTCTTTACGAGGAGAGGCCCCACTTCCGGAAAACGGATTTGGATGGAACTGCGGGATATGATTTTTTGATGAAAAAAAATGAACCCGTGTTTTTTCTTTTCGTCTAATAGGCTTCGAAGACCAAGATATAGACATTTTTTAAGAAAAGATAGTGAAAAGAAGCGCTTTTAAGAACTTGAATAGACAAAAAATTAAAACTGACAGAAAAATGTCTAAGAAATAAAAGAAAGTACAAATTAAATACTTTAATTTAAGCACTGTCATTGAAATAGTATATTATTCACCTAGGGAAAGAAGTGGACTATTATATGCTAGCGTACGGATTGCGTCTCGAGCAAAGCTAGAGACGCAAATACGCGAGCATTTGATAGTCCACTTCTCTTCCGAGGTGAATATACGATTTTTTCATATCCTGGGTGAAAAGTACGTCTAACTAACCCATCGTAATATTCAATTTTTTATGAAAAATCATTGAAATAAAAATATCGCGATGAATCGCCTGCTGCGCTCGACCGAATATGCTCTATCCTTCTCTGCCCCTCTCTCATTGATGATAAATCATTACCCTACTGAAAAAGCCAAGTGATTAATCACTTGATTTATCATCTGATTTATCATCTTATTTATTATATGATTAATCTCCTGATAAATCACCTGACTTTATGACATGATCTGACTGGTGATTAATCAAGTGAAAAATCATGTGATTAATCAGATGAAAAATCAGGTAATGAAATCAAATGAAAAATCAGATAATTAATCAAGTGAAAAATCAAGTGATTAATCAGATAAAAAATCAAGTGATTAATCAAGTGAAAAATCAAGTGATTAATCAGATGAAAAATCAGGTAATGAAATAAAATGAAAAATAAGGTGATTAATCAAGTAATATATCAAGTGATTATTTAGGTATCATGATTCATTCTATAGGTTCTATTTGTATCCATATTATATTTTTATTAGTTGACCAATATAACATAGTTTTAATTATCAAGAATTTCAATGGTAAAAATCGAAAATACAATCTTAAATGTTTTCAACATCTATTGAATTATAGAACAGATGCAAAAACAATACATAAGAATATATACAATGCCGATACATTTATTATATTCATATAACCAAGTTTGCATTAATTTTAAGGAATAATTGGGTACATATACACACGAAGAAAGCCAAAATTTCAGACTTCAATATTACCATGGTACCCTACATCATCGATACGAGAGGCGCCGGCCACAGACTTCATTCCTTTTTGCTGTGCGCTAGGTGAAGCACGTGTTTTACGAGTAGGTACATAGGATACAAAAAACCATGGGAAAATGTAAAAGTTCGAAGACTATGGATGAGTTGTATGCAGAAATGCAAGAACTCAAGGAAAGAATGACAAAGTTGGTGGAAGATCAAAATAAATTAGAAGAGAATAACGAAAGTGATAATGATAAAAAGGTGGGTGCCAATAAAACGCAACAAGAGGATAGTTCAGGAAGTGAGAGTAAGTATAAATGAAAATCGTATGATAGACTTCGTTACCCTGGTAGCACAATCTGACGCAAGTATCAGTACGCAGATCTTATATAACATGTTTCCCAAATCTATTAGAGTTATGCAGTGAGATCATTGCATCAGGTACTTGCAACAGATGTCCAGCAGACTTACGGCAGACGAAGTGCAGTCTAGAGAAACATTTAATGCACGGATGCTTGCAGCAGTATTGCAATATACTTATGAAAGGCATTGTGCAGCAGACACTTCACAGCAGAATTGATGTATACTTACAGCAGACAAAGCGCAGCCAGGAACATTGTATGATGCACGGATGCTTGCAGCGGAATTGCAGTATACTTTTGAAAGGCATCGTGCAGCTGACACTTCGCAGCAGAATTGATGTATACTTACAGCAGACAAAGTGCAGCCAGGAACATCGTGTGATGCACGGATGCTTACAGCAGAATTGCAGCATACTTATGAAAGGCAAGTATGTTGCAATTAATCTGCTAAAGATGCCATGCATGAAGCTGCTGCTATTCTGACGCCCGCACTCGTAATCAAATTATTTAGATTAAGCACGCTTAATTGCACAAGACAATCTAATTCTGCTGCTCAGTGTCTGACGTACGTGCTCGAATGCAATTTCGTCGCAATTCTGCTAAAAGTTCCAGTGCAGTTGGAAATCCTCTTATGAGTGCATTAAAGCTGCTGCAAGTCTGACGCAAGTATGTTGCAATTTATCTGCTAAAGATGTGATGCACGAAACTGCTGCAATACTGACGCCCGAGCTCGTGATCAAATCATTTAGATTAAGCATGCTTAATTGCACAAATCAATCTATTTCTGCTGTACAGTGTCTCACGTACGTGCTGCAATGCAATTTCGTCGCAATTCTGCTGAAAGTTCCAGTGCAGTTGGAAATCCTCTTGTAAGTGCACTAAAGCTTGCATAACTCTAACGTAATTATGATGCTTAGAGCCTGATGCAATCATCTTAGCGCAGAAATATAGTTGAAATGGGAAGCATGTTAGTTAAGATCTGCTGTAGTTTTGCTGACGGGCAGAGAAATTGCAGCAGAATTGCACAAGAATTGAAAAAGTTGTGCTATCAGGGTAAAGTTTGTTTATAGAAAATAATACTCTAAAGATATCGTTGAGCGTCTGCACGAGCGGCAGAACAAACGAAAATTGAATTCGAATGCGCCTACGAGCGGTAGGACATATTTGTAAAAAATTTTTAATAATTTCTAAAGATATCGTTGAGCGTCTGCACGGGCAGCAGAATAAGCAAAAAAGTTGATTTGAATGCGCCTACACAAGTGGTCGGACATATTCTTAAAAATATTGCTATAATAAATTAAAATAAAATCTAAAAAATCACTGATACGCTAGCAAGAGCAGCTAGATAAATCAAAAGTAAACAATAATAAAGATGCGTAGCATACATAAAGCTTATATAATTTCCTAGAATTCTTTATGTTATATGTTATAAAGTATTAAACGTAACCTAATAAAAGGAATCATGCTAAGTTTAATGATAGGTGACAAGATAACCGAAGAGGACGGAATAGAATTAGGTGAAAAACAAAAAGGAAATAATTCGTCAAAAGAAATACCTTTTGACGAGGAAATTCTAGAAGTTTTAGGCGATGATCCATCTGAACCTAATTTATCAAAAATAAAATTACATTCGTCTATAGAAAACAGATGGAAACATTGGTTCAAAAATGGAATATCAGACAAGGACAAAGAGAGTTTATTAAATGAATATCCTAATTTGGAAGTATTACAAGTGCCAATTTTAAATCCAGAAATTTCTTCTATATTATTAGATAGTTCATTGAAACGAGATAAATATATTGTAGAAAGACAAAAATTAGCAGGTTTTGCGTTAACTATTTTGTGTTCAATTATTAACGACGTACACGAAGAAACAGATGGAATAGATAAGGCGTTATTAATTGGAAAATTAAACAATGTAGCAAAATTAATATTTCATCTGATTTATGAACAGGCACAATTAAGAAAGGCTTTTATCTTACCAGGAGTAGATAAAAATATAAATCAGTTTTGGAAGAAGCTAAAACAGATAATTATTTATTTGGAAAAAATTTAGCAGAAAAAATAAAGGAGACAATTATTGATAAGATAGGAGATAATTCAAAAAATCAAAGCACGTTGAAGAAACCGCTGACCAACTATAATAAAGGAAATTTAAACTCAAAAAGCCTGCAGCCAAGAAGACCGGTATATGCACAGGCAAGGAACATAAGTCAGCCGGCATACAACAAAACAAGAATTTATTTCAAAAACAAACAGCAGCCGAGCAATCATCGGGTACAGAACCAAAGGCGCTACAAAACGAGAGTACAGAAATAGATGTAAGTAAAGTTGCAGGTCGAATAAAATATTTTGTAAAAAATTGGCATCTAATTACAAATGATAAGATAATTTTGGATTCTATAATGGGATATAAAATGAAATTTTGTAATAAAGTAAAACAAAAATTATTGCAAAGAATGAAATTTGAATCAAATACGGAAATTAACAATTATGAAAATTCTATAACAATGTTGTTAAACAAGGGTGCCATCGAACCCTGTAAACCAAATAAGAAACAGTTCATTTCTTTATATTTTTTGCTACCAAAGGCTGATAGGTCATTCAGGTTTATTTTAAATTTAAAAAATTTAAACAAATTTATAATTACGGATCATTTTGAAATGGAAAATATTTATACAGTAGTCAAATTAGTTTTGCCAAATTATTATATGAGTAATATAGATCTAGAGGATGCATATTTCACGGTTCCGGTTTGTGATACAAGTAGAAAGTATTTGAGGTTTAAATTTCTTGGTCAATTATATCAATTCACTTTTTTACCGAATGGATTATCTTCATGTCCATACATATTTACGAAAACGTTAAAACCAGTGGTAAAAGTTTTACGTCAAAAAGGTTACATTTTAGTAATATATTTGGATGATATATTATGAATCGCGGACAATTTTAATAACTGTAAAAAATGTGTTGATGAAACATTAAAACTGCTCAAAAAATTAGGATTTTTAATAAATTTACGGAAAAGTAACTTAATTCCTACTAAAAGATGCACATATCTAGGAATTGTAATAGATTTAAGTCGTTATATTCTAGCAGTAACAGAAGAAAAAAGAAAGAAATTAAAAAAATTAGTTAAAAAATTTTTCAGTCTGAAAAAATGTTCCATAAGAGAATTTGCACAATTAATTGGCTCGTTGGTATCAGCTTGTAGGGCCTTTGAATACGGATTTTTATACACAAAATATTTAGAAAAAGAAAAAATTATAGCTTTAAAAAATAATAACGGAGATTATAAAAGAATTATGGAAATTCCAAAAAGTAATATTGACAAGTTAAAATGGTGGGAAAATTCGTTAGATTTTGCTGTAAATCCAATAAAAACAGATGACTACACTGTAAAAAATAATAGCGGAAAATCACGTCGTTGGCCGACGATTTCAATGCGACCATGCACCGTCGAGGTTATTTAACTTTATTCAACAGCGACACTTTAACGTGCTTTGCGTGATTTCACGTAAACTGAACACGAGATTTTTAGGTTAAATCAGTTAGATGTCGCGCTTCAACGATGTTAAATAATATGCGAAATATTTACAGATGCTTCTAATTCTGGTTGGGGAGCAACTAATGGTATTGATAGTGTATACGGTTTCTGGGATGATCAACAGAAGGATTTTTCTACAAACTATAAAGAATTATTAGTGGTAAAATTCGGTTTAGAGAAATTAGCAGGTCATTTACGCGATACACAAATCCTTTTAAGAGTAGATAACACTACAGCTATTTCATACATAAACAAGATGGGAGGTACAAAATATACAAATTATATGAAATTAACAAAAGAAATTTGGCAATGGGCGGAATTAAAACATAATTTTTTATTCGCATCGTATATCTCTTCATCAGAGAATTTTGAAGCCGATAAACTCTCGCGCATAAAAAATGATGATACGGAATGGGAATTGAATAATAAGTTTTATAATAAAATTATAGAAAAATTTGGAATGCCAGAAATAGATTTATTTGCTAATAAATTTAATAAAAAATGTAAAAAATTTTATTCATGGATGCCGGATACAGATGCGATAAAAGTAGATGCTTTTACGGAAAAATGGTCAAAATTAAAATTTTATGCTTTTCTGCCATTTAACTTGATTTTAAAAACATTAGCAAAAATAAGATGAGATAATGCTTCAGGTATTATTGTGGTATCTGACTGGCCCAATCAACCGTGGTATCCGTTATTCAAAGAATTATTAATAGAAGAACTATTATATTTAGGACCAAACGCTAAATTATTGTTATCTCCGTGCAGGTCCAAGAATCACCTGAGAGCGGATCATCTTCGTTTGATTGTAGGCAGAGTATCTCCAGTGCATTTATAAAGAAAAAAGTACTGTTAGAGGTTACTGACATCTTATTAGCGTCGTTGTCCAAAGCAACGTTTAAACAATATGAGTCAGCTTTAAGAAAATGGCGGCAATTTTGTAAACAGACTATAAATCGGTTTGATAAGCCTAATCGTAATAATTTATTGAGTTTTCTAACGTTAAGTTTTGATGAAGGTGTGTCATATTCGACACTTAATTGTTATAGATTAGCCGTCTCATTACTCTTGTCAAATAAAACAAGAGATGATGCAATGATAACTAGATTTTTCAAAGGTGTTGCAAAATTAAGACCGGCACAACCGAAATATAATTATACATGGGATGTTTCCGTTGTACTTAATTATTTAACCTCTAAAGGGCCGGGTTTTGAGGTTTTGAAACCTCCTTTGAAAGTGCCCAAATTCATGTCTTGTATCACTCATCAACTATGTACAATGTTCCTATCATGGACCGAGCCGGTATATCGGCTCTCCGGCCCTGGAGGGTCATGAAAAATTTTTAGTTCGGTAAAATAGGAATAAAATCATATCCTCAGGTTTTGAGATGTGCTGCATCCAAATCTGGAGTTTAATCGGTCATAACTGGTTATGATTATGGTCATTCGAGGTCAAACAAGGTCAATTCAAGGTCAAATGCAGAAAATATTATAGGTATTCAAAATAAAATGATATCCAAATGTTTTGTGGGGTGCTGAATCTAAATCTGGAGTCTGATCGGTCATAACTGCTCATAATCACGGTCATTTGAGGTCAAACAAGGTCACTTCAAAGTTAAATGCAGAAAGTATCATATATATTCGAACAAAAATTATATCTAAGAGTATCCCGAAGTGCTACATCTGAATCTGACACTTGTTTGATTGTGAATAGACATAATTATACTCATTCTTCTGAGTATATGGCCATCTCAGGGTTTATGTGTTTTGATTCATGCTTTTTTTTAGAAATGTGGAGTTTTTAGGCCTTCTACTCTCTTTCTGCTTTACCCAGAGCTAACAACGTGGACGTAGAGAGTAATGTAGCTCCTTTTTTCATTTTTTTTTTTTTTATATTTTCCTATTTTTTAAATACATTTTTATACATTTAAAAAATTTTTTTTAATACATTTTTTCATTTTTTATACATTTTTCCATTTTGTCAGAAGTCTGTTTTGTATTTTTCTCACATTGCTCTTCTAAGATCTATATGAATCTATCGATAACATCTGACTTTATGACTTTCTTTTATTTTTTATAATTTTTTCCAACTTGATCAAGGTAAGACTTCTTTGGTGTGATAAGTTTCAAAACACGGATCTATACATAGAACAACTTTACAAGTTTTACATTCATAAGTGCTTCGATGTCTGGTTTTATTCATGAGACATAAACGGCAATTGCCTTCTTTCTTTTTCCTTTGATCAATTTTCTTAGGAAAGTGTTTCTCAGTAAGTCGAGTTCGACTGACATGAATGATGCAAGTCATCAGAATTTATCCCCAGTAAGCCTCTCACCACTTCTAAACGAAAATGAGGATAAGAAATCTTTTTGTCAGTGGTACTTTTCATTTTATGTAATGCATGAGAATTTACCAGAACAAAATCAAGTAAGTGAAAAAAAGTTTTCGATATCATTTAGTAGATTTCCTAATCGTTTCTGCCAATGAAAGTTGTCTGTCTATGTTGTCAATCCCTCCCATATTTTTATCGTAGTCCACTATACATATTGGTTTTATAATATCTTTATTTGTACTTCAATGTTTCTTCCCTGTACTTGCGTAACCAACTTCATAGACTGTTGTTATCATGTAAACTTCTTTCTTGTCCATCCACTTTATTGCTAACCAAGAATAGGTATGGGCTACTTCAATTTCACCTCGGTTCAATTTACTGACGAGCTTGGGCATTCCTTTTCTGGTTTTCTTCACGGTCCCACACATACCAGTATCTTTGTCATGGAGAAAATTAGCAAGTTGAGGAGACGAGTACCAATTATCTATGAAGATAACGTGATCTTTGTTGAAATATGATGTTAGGAAATCAACTACTATATCTTCAGAGATTTCCAAATCAAATTTTTCATAATCTGTATCAGCTTCTGTATAGATAATGAATCGTAGTAGGAATCCAGTCTCACAATCAACCAATTCGAAAAATTTTATACCAAACCTGTGTCTTTTCAAGGGTAAATATTGCTTGAACTTTAATCTTCCTTTCCGCAGCATCAAACTTTCATCAATGCAAAGGTTTTTCCCAGGATGCAAAGTAGAGGAAAATTTCTGATTTAAAAAATCTATTACAGGTTTAATTTTCCTCAGAGGGTGGTTCTTGTTGGGTGATGCATTGTCCCTATTATTTTCAAAATGCAGAAAACATGAAATTTGGAGATATCTATTACGGGTCATGTATTTTCTGAATATTGAAGTGGATAATAGAGGATCCAATAATCTTTGACATTACACTTACGAACATGGCCCATGTTGATAGTTAGAGCAAGAAAGATTCGCAATTCTTCTACTGTACATCTTTCCATGGAGCCATATTAGAATGGAATGGATAGGGATTTTGTTTCTGGAAGAGATTTGTTTGTTCCAAAATTACTTGAAAATATTCGAATCCATAAAGAATTCAAAGTAAGCTAATGAAGTATGCTCTGGTATAGGAATATTTTCATAAAAATTAGCATGACCTACAAAGTCTTTTATGGAAGAGGAATAGACAGAATCGAAAAATACACCGTCATCTCTCTCAAGATCATCAAAGATTTCTGAAGAAGTATTTGGTTGTGATGCACCAGTCCGATCGTCAGCATACTCCTCTTCTGGTTCTGATTCACCACTACTCTAAGCACTCATTATTTTGGCTCAAGGAAGGAAATTTCTGTTGTAGACTAGTGATGGACTCTATGAGTTGTTACGCTGAATACCACAATTTTGTATGTATGGAAAGACCAACTCAAGATCAAAAGGTATTCCGTAGGAAAGATAGTAAAAATAAGTATCAAAGTGAAAAACGAGAGAAGATACTCAACTCAAACGATGGAATGAAAAGTACGAAAGTATTGTAACGGTAGAGTGACGGTAGAGTGACGGTTAGCAAAAGCTTGTCGCAAGCGAATCGTCAAGTCTTGTCTTTTCCCCGGACTTATACCGTTGAGATGACTGTTCTTGTGTCAGGACGCTCAACGACGGTGTTTCGCCACGTAGCGGTCGAGAGTGGAATTAGCCTCTCTTCCGCGTCGGTGGTTGCCTGTATGCAGGCGTTCTATAAGTGACTTATGTCACAGTATGAATACGCTTTTGTCAAGAGTATCCTCTATGATTTTATACCTGGTGTCTTTCTATTATACGATCATGTTGAAATACTGTTTGAACTACGTCACTACGTTGTTTGTTATTACGATACTGTTTGAAAACGAATAGATAGAAACATATGATCTGCTTATGTCATACGTATGCTCAGAAATCAAGCATTATTCTCTATTCACTATCTTTTCTTCTAGAGTAAATTTCTAGTTATAATTGTACAATCTGAATTATGGTGATATATACGTTTCTAGCAAAAAGTATTTCTGGTTCAATGAGAAAATTCGGTGTCAAGCGTTCTCAAAAACATAAAAACCAATTTTAAATATTTTCCTGGGTATATTCTCAACCTGACCTTGGAGAAATCTTTATCTCTCTTTTTATTTGAGGTCAAAATAACGTAAAACCCGAACTCAGTGACTCCAAAAACATAAAGATATATCTTTTGCAATAATTCAAACCATATTGCTAGGTTTGACCTTCAAATGATCTTCATAGATCTTGACTCTGAAATGATAAGGTCAAACCAACTTCAGATACGAACTTAGCGCATCAATTTACTTAAGGATAAAGAGGTATCCTAGCATTATATTTTTGAGCCGATATATCGGCTTTCCGGCCCTTTAAAGGTTAAGATCTATAGATCATTTAGGAGAAAAATCCTTAGAAGATTTAACATACAAAACAGTCATGTTATTGGCATTATGTACAGCACATAGAGTGCAAACATTAGCTTGTATCAAATTAAGTAACATGAAAATTAGTAATGACAAAATAGAAATTAAGATATTGGACGTGATTAAAAACTCGGGACCGAAGCTTTTTCAACCTCCTATAGTTCTACATAAATATGAGGATGATGAGAATATATGTATAGTTTCCGTGATTCAAAAATATATAAATTTTACTAAGGGTATTAGAAATAAAACAGATAATTTACTATTAACTATAAAAAAGCCAAATAAAGCTGTTTCGGCTCAAAGACTGAGTAAATGGATAAAATTAGTATTAGAAAAAAGTGGAATCGACGTAACTATATTCTCAGCACATTCTACAAGACACGCGTCTACATCGGCAGCTTTATGTAAAGGTATTATTGTAGACACAATTAGAAGGACAGCAGGATGGAAAAATTCTTCGACTGTTTTTGCAAGGTTCTATAATAGACAGATTGAATCAGAACAAAAATTTTCATCGGCTATTTTACACGCATAGATTTTTGAAAAGTTTAAAATTGTTTGAAAAAGTTACTGTATTAATTAATTTATAATTAAAATGTTGTATTAAAATCATATGTAAAAATTGCATTATAATTAAATATAAATAAAATGAAATAAAAATTAGTACTTAAAATTGCTATCACTCTAAAAAACTACAAATCATAATCTCGAGAACGAGGCTCGAAATATAATTGAACGATCAAACGAACTTACTTTAAGTGAAGTTCGATCACAATTATATGGAGAGCCTCGTTCGAAGAGATTATACCCACCCAAAAAACATATATTTGTACCCATACCCCTCATCAATAGTAGCAATTTTATTTAAGTTCTGAAAAAATGAAGTCTGTAACCGGCGCCTCTCGTATCGATAATGTAGCGACAGGAGCGCCGTTGAGGCCACTTTTTTAAACCTATTCTAAAATGTTGTGAAATCTAGCGGGGCAAAGGGGGGACTACAAATCATAATCTCTTCGAAGGAGGCTCTCCATATAATTGCGATCGAACTTCACTTAAGGTAAGTTCGTTTGATCGTTCAATTATTAAAACTATGTTATATTGGTCAACTAATAAAAATATAATATAGATACAAATAAAACCTATAGAATGAATCATGATACCTAAATAATCACTTGATATTTTACTTCATTAATCACCTGATTTTTCATTTCATTTCATTACCTGATTTTTCATCTGATTAATCACTTAATTTTTCACTTGATTAATCACCTGATTTTTTATCTGATTAATCACTTGATTTCTTACTTGATTAATCACCTGATTTTTTATTTGATTTCATTACCTGATTTTTCATCTGATTAATCATTTGATTTTTCACTTGATTAATCACCTAATTTTTCATTTGATTAATCGCATGATTTTTCACTTGATTAATCACCTGTCAGATCATGTCCTAAAGGCAGGTGATTTATCAGGTGATTAATCATATAATAAATAAGATGATAAATCAGATGATAAATCAAGTGATTAATCACTTGGCTTTTTTCAGTAGGGTAAGATAAACCGTTAATATTTCACTCGTTTTATAACTAACTTTAATTTATAATTCACACAAAAAAAGTTAGATATTAATAATAAAATGTTTTTAAATGGTATAAGAAAGACAAAGAAACAGATACTTAATGCTTGTTGTAACCGGCAAATAAATAAGAATATACATGGTCCGCTCTATTTTCTGCCATCTTTATAATACATATACGAAAAAGAAAGAGAGAGCGTAAGAGTCAATGCTTATAGCCGGTGGACAGAAAAGAATAGACGTGACCCCCTCTATTCTTAACGGTCGTGAAATTGTCTTAAAACAACCTACTGCGCAAGGTCACGAGGCATATTTCCCCAATAATGCTTTATTTCTTACGCGTGCGTTTTGCTAATAACAACGTACTTTTCACCGGGGGATGTGAAAAAAACTTTTGTGGTTTAGGGGGGTTGCTCTAGAAAATTCCATAACTCTGTCCCACACAGCATGTAAGCTTCCTGAAAGCTTCGAACTTTTCTTCCATGTCCTCGATCAAGAGTCTTCGGTAAGTCTTTCATGGAATATTTCAGTAGAAGCTCACTGAAAGCCTCCGTAAGTCCTTCGTGGAATATTTCAGCGAAAGCTTACTGGAGCTTCCGTAAATTATTCATGGAATATTTCAATAGAAGCTTACCGATAGCTTCCATAAATTATTCATGGAAAATTTCAGTGAAAAATTACTGGAAGCCTCCGTAAATTTTTCATGAAATATTTCAGTGGAAGCTTACTCGAAGCTTCCGTACATCATTCCTGAAATATTTTAATGGAAGCTTCCACAAAGCTTCGGTAAGTTTTTCGTTGAATATTTCAGTGAAATATTACCGAAAGCTTCCTAGAAGAAAACGTGGAAAATTTAATTCACTGCAGAAAAAACATTGTAAGCTTCCAGGAAGATTCCAGTGAAAAGTTTCCGGAAAATGGATATGCCCTCGATCAGGAGTCTTCCGCAAGTCGTTCATGAAATATTTCAGCGGAAGTTTACCGGAAGCTTCCGTAAACTTTTCATGGAATATTTAAGTAAAAGCTTACTGGAAGCCTCCGTAAATTATTAATGAAATATTTCAGTAAAAGCTTACTGGAAGCCTCCGTAAATTATTAATGGAATATTTCAGTGGAAGCTTACTGGAAGCCTCCGTAACTTTTTCATGAAATACTTCATTGTAAGGTTACCGGAAGCTTCCGTAAATTTTTCATGAAATATTCCAGTGGAAACGTACTGGAAGCTTCTGTAAATCATTCATGAAATATTTCAGTGAAAGCTTACTGGAAGCTTTTGTAAATTTTTCATAAAATACTTCATTGGAAGCTTACTGAAAGCTTCCTTAAATTATTTATGAAATATTTCAGTGAAATATTAAATAAGTGATGAACTAATATTTCTTTGAAATATTTCAGTTTACGAATATTAAATAATTCATGGAAATATTTCTGTAATGTTGCTGGAACATTTCATGTTTTATTTTAAAACATTTTCGAATCCGATAACAGTGAAATATTGGAGAAATATTGCCTAAATATTTGTAGTTATCTTGCGTGCGTAGCAATTCTTCCATCTTGCCAGCAGGTGGCTACTTGATTATATTTTCATGTGATCGTAAATGCGGTTGACAAACTCTCGCAAGTGGTGGGACGTTCTCTCGTTGAGTATATAAGACCGAAAATTCTTGATACAAATAAATGTATAGGTATCTAATAGGGTTTAAGATGCAACTCTTACAAAATCAAAAATAATATCTGATAGAATCTTTCACCAATATTACAAATCAATATTTCATGAAAGATTTTAGAAATATTTCAGAAACATTTCTTGAAAGATTCATGTTCTTTTATGAATCCTTTAATCAAATATTTCTGTAATCTTTGAACAATATTACGAATCAATATTTCATGAAAGATTTTAGAAATATTACAGAAACATTTCCTGAAAGATTCATAATCTTTCATGAATCTTTCGATCAAATGTTGCTGTAATCTTTCAACAATATTACGAATTAATATTTCACAAAATCATGAAAGAATGTTACAGAAACATTACATGAAATATTTCAAATCAATCTTATAGGCAGACATATCAATATTTCGGAAACATTTCATATCAATATTTCTCTTTTATTCCAAATCTTTCAATAAAATATTTTAGAAATATTTCAGAAATATTTCATGCTATGTGGGGAGTTCTATAAAAAAGGACGTCATTGTTATTAAAATGACGTCATTTTTCGTTAACATTTAACATACTGAATGACGTTATTTAAAACGCCTTTTGGTGTGTCAAGTAATGTATTGGGAAAATATCGTCATTAGATATAATAAAAAATTTGAATGGGAAAGGATTTGATTTTTCTGATTGCAATAAAGTCATTTTCGTTAAAAAAATTACCTAATTTTTAAAAATGTCTTTTTAGTGTAGCTATAACGTCATTAATATTATTTTTTATTAACTTGCAGAAGAGGATAAGCCATATTTATAAGTGCTAGTGTAGTGTCCGTTTTACATTCATTCAAAATAATAAATCCTGATTCATTGGTCTACTGATGGAATCTTCCATGGAATGTTTACGAAAGCTTCCTCAAGCCTTCCGCTCAAATGTTTCAGTCAAAAATTTCCAATATTTGGCTGCAAGGTAAATGCAGTCTTTCTTAAAGCTTCCTAGGGTCTTTTCCTGCAATAATTCATCAAACTTCCAACAGAATCTTTCTTGCAAGGTTATCGGAAGCTTCCAGGATACTCGAACCGGAATATTTCAGTGAAAATCTTCAATATTTCGCTGATAGGTAAATGGTGTCTTTCATTCAAGTTTTCATGACATCTTTCGGTGCAACTATTCATCAATCTTCCAACGGAATCTTCCTTGGAAGGTTTACGGAAGTTTTCAGGAGACTCAAGTCGGAATATTCCAGTAAAAATTCCTAACATTTCCCCGAAAGAATAACGGAATCATCTATAAAGCTTCCATGAAATCTTTCGGTACAATGATTCATCTATCTGCCTACGGAATCTTCCTTGGAAGGTTTACGGAAGCTTTCAGGAGCCTTCCACTGGAATGTTTTAATGATAATTTCCAATGTTTCGCTAAAAGGTAAACTTTTTCTTTTAAGTTTCCATGAAATCTTTCGATGCAATGATTCATCAATCTTCTAACAGCATCTTCCTTGGAAGGTTCACGGAATTTTTCAGGAGACTTAAGTCGGAATATTCCAGTAAAAATTCCCACCATTTCCTTGAAAGGAAAACGGAGTCTTCTATAAAGCTTTCATAAAATCTTTCGGTGCAATGATTTATCAATCTTCCAACGGATTCATTCTTCGTAGGTTTACGAAAGCTTTCAGAAGCCTTCCACTGGAATGTTTCAATGACAATTTCCAATATTACGCTGAAAGGTAAACGGAGTCTTTCATTCAAGCTCTCATGAAATCTTTCGGTGCAATGATTCATCAATCTTCCAACGGAATCATCCTTGGAAGGTTTACGGAAGCATTCAGGAGCCTATCACTGGGATGTTTTAATGACAATTTTTAATATTTCGCGGAAAGGTAAACGGAGTCTACCATTTAAGTTTCCATGAAATCTTTCGGTACAATGATTCATCAATCTTCCAACGGAATCTTCTTTGAAAGGTCAACGGAATATTCCAAGAGACTTTAGTCGGAATATTCCAGTAAAAACTTTTATCTTTTCTCCGAATGGAAAACGGAGTCTTCTACACTACCCTCCAGCCACATTTGCCCACCCTACATGAAAATCGATAAAACTTTCAAGTTTTGTGGCTCAGTGAAAAATAATCGTAATTAAAAAATTCCGACTCGCTTTTAAAAAGGGTTTAAAAACCTTTAATTTAAGCCGAGTTGAGCAAAAAAAAATTAAAAAATGCATGCCTTATGCGTAAAAAACTAACTAAAAAATATTCAATTTCTTTTGCCCCTATTCAAATGCCTGCCATTTTTGAGGAAATTATCGAATCATAGAAAAACAAAATGGAGGTAAAAGCTAAAGGAATCACCTTAAAAATGAGCTATAGAAAGCTCATTTATGATCGATTTTACGGTAGTTATGGTCATTTTTTATGAAAAAAACGATTTTTTTTAATAGCTATTATCTCAAAAAATACGCATGATATAAAAAAATTTTTAATGAAAAAATTGTTTATTTTTGAGTAGAAAATATAAATATTTAGATTTAAATAAAATCCGGAAGGAAAAATTTTTTTTTAAATTCATTAAAATATAAATATTGAATAAATGGATTTTTTTTCAATGGGATCAAAAATGAATAAAATCTTTTTTTTACTGTTTCTCAGTTTAACCTGAATATTTATTTTATTGACTCAAAAATAAACAACTTTTTTATTCAAAATTTTTTTATATCATGCGTATTTTTTGAGATAATAGCTATTAAAAAAAATCGTTTTTTTCATAAAAAATGACCATAACTACCGTAAAATCGATCATAAATGAGCTTTCTATAGCTCATTTTTAAGGTGATTCCTTTAGCTTTTACCTCCATTTTGTTTTTCTATGATTCGATAATTTCCTCAAAAATGGCAGGCATTTGAATAGGGGCAAAAAAAATTGAATATTTTTTAGTTAGTTTTTTACGCATAAGGCATGCATTTTTTAATTTTTTTTTGCTCAACTCGGCTTAAATTAAAGGTTTTTAAACCCTTTTTAAAAGCGAGTCGGAATTTTTTAATTACGACTATTTTTCACTGAGCCACAAAACTTGAAAGTTTTATCGATTTTCATGTAGGGTGGGCAAATGTGGCTGGAGGGTAGTGTATAAAACTACCATGAAATCTTTCGGTGCAATGGTTCACCAATCTTCCAACGGAATCTTCCATGGAAGGTTCACGAAAGTTTTTAGAAGCCTTCCACTGGGATGTTTCAATGAAAATTTTCAATATTTTGCTGAATGGTAAACAGAGTCTTCTATTCAAGCTTCCATAAAATCTTTCGGTGCAATGATTCATCAATTTTTTAACTAAATCTTTCTTGGAAGGTTTATTGAAGCTTCTAGGAGCCTACCACTGAAATGTTTGAATGACGATTTCCAATATTTCACTGAACAGTAATCAGAGTCTTCCATTTAAGCTTCCATGAAATCTTTCGGTGCAACGACTCATGAACCTTTCAACGGAATTTTCCTTGGAAGGTTCACGGAATCTTCCAGGAGGCCTAAGTCGGAATATTCCAGTAAAAATTTCCAATATTTCCCTGAAAGGAAAACGTAGTTTTCTATAAAGCTTCCATGAAATCTTTTGGTGCAAAAATTCATCAATCTTCCAACGGATTCTTTCTTGGAAGGTTTATGGAAGCTTTCAGGAGCCTTCCACTGGAATGTTTCAATGACGATTTCCAATATTTTGCTGAAAGGTAAACGGAGTCTTCCATTCAAGTTTTTATGAAATCTATCGGTACAATGATTCATCAATCATCTCACGGAATCTTCCTCGAAAGCTTCACGGAAACTTTCAGGAGCCTTTTATTTGAATGTTTTAATGACGATTTCCAATATTTTGCTGAAAAGTGAACGGAGTCTTCCATCCAAGCTTCCATGAAATCTTTCGGTGCAACGACTCATGAACCTTCCAACGGAATTTTCCTTGGAAGGTTCACGGAATCTTCCAGGAGACTTAAGTCGGAATATTCCAGTAAAAATTCTTACCATCTGCCTGAAAGGAAAACCGTGTCTTCTATAAAGCTTCCATGAAATCTTTCGGTGCAATGATTCATCAATCTTCCAACGGATTCTCTCTTGGTAGGTTTACGGAAGCTTTCAGGAGCCTTCCACTAGAATGTTTCAATGACAATTTCCAATATTTCGCTGAAAGGTAAACGGAGTCTTCCATTCAAGCTTTCATGAAATCTTTCGGTGCAATGATTCATTAATCTTCCAACGGAATCTTCTTTGGAAGGTTTACGGAAGCTTTTAGAAGCCTTACACTCGAATGTTTTAATAACCATTTCCACTATTTCGCTAAAAGGTAAACGGAGTCTTTCATTTAAGTTTCCATGAAATCTTTCGATACAATGATTCATCTATCTGCCCACGGAATCTTTCTTGGAAGGTTTACGGAAGCTTTTTGGAGCCTTCTACCGGAATGTTTTAATGACAATTTCCAATATTTCGCTGAAAGGTAAACGGAGTTTTTCTTTTAAGTTTCCATGTAATCTTTCGATGCAATGATTCATCAATCTTCCAACGGAATCTTCCTTGGAAGGTTTACGGAAGCTTTTGGAAGCCTTCCACCCGAATGTTTTAATGACAATTTCCACTATTTCGCTGAAAGGTAAACGGAGTCTTTCATTCAAGCTCTCATGAAATCTTTCGGTGCAATGATTCAGCAATCGTCCAACGGAATCTTCCTTGGAAGGTTTACGGAAGCATTCAGGAGCCTATCACTGGGATGTTTTAATGACAATTTCTAATATTTCGCGAAAAGGTAAACGGAGTCTTCCATTTAAGTTTCCATGAAATCTTTCGGTACAATGATTCATCAATCTTCCAACGGAATCTTCCATGGAAGGTTTACGAAAGCTTTTAGACGCCTTCCACTGGGATGTTTCAATGAAAATTTTCAATATTTTGCTGAATGGTAAACAGAGTCTTCTATTCAAGCTCCCATGAAATCTTTCGGTGCAATGATTTATCAATCTTTCAACTGAATCTTTCTTGGAAGGTTTATTGAAGCTTCTAGGAGCCTTCCACTGAAATGTTTCAATGACGATTCCCAATATTTCACTGAACGGTAAACAGAGTCTTCCATTTAAGCTTCCATGAAATCTTTCGGTGCAACGACTCATTAATCTTCTAACGGAATCTTCCTTGGAAGGTTCACGGAATCTTCCAGGAGGCCTAAGTCGGAATATTCCATTAAAAATTTCCAATATTTCCCTGAAAGGAAAACCGTGTCTTCTATAAAGCTTCCATGAAATCTTTCGGTGCAATGATTCATCAATCTTCCAACGGATTCTCTCTTGGTAGGTTTACGGAAGCTTTCAGGAGCCTTCCACTAGAATGTTTCAATGACAATTTCCAATATTTCGCTGAAAGGTAAACGGAGTCTTCCATTCAAGCTTTCATGAAATCTTTCGGTGCAATGATTCATTAATCTTCCAACGGAATCTTCTTTGGAAGGTTTACGGAAGCTTTTAGAAGCCTTACACTCGAATGTTTTAATAACCATTTCCACTATTTCGCTAAAAGGTAAACGGAGTCTTTCATTTAAGTTTCCATGAAATCTTTCGATACAATGATTCATCTATCTGCCCACGGAATCTTTCTTGGAAGGTTTACGGAAGCTTTTTGGAGCCTTCTACCGGAATGTTTTAATGACAATTTCCAATATTTCGCTGAAAGGTAAACGGAGTTTTTCTTTTAAGTTTCCATGTAATCTTTCGATGCAATGATTCATCAATCTTCCAACGGAATCTTCCTTGGAAGGTTTACGGAAGCTTTGGAAGCCTTCCACCCGAATGTTTTAATGACAATTTCCACTATTTCGCTGAAAGGTAAACGGAGTCTTTCATTCAAGCTCTCATGAAATCTTTCGGTGCAATGATTCAGCAATCGTCCAACGGAATCTTCCTTGGAAGGTTTACGGAAGCATTCAGGAGCCTATCACTGGGATGTTTTAATGACAATTTCTAATATTTCGCGAAAAGGTAAACGGAGTCTTCCATTTAAGTTTCCATGAAATCTTTCGGTACAATGATTCATCAATCTTCCAACGGAATCTTCCATGGAAGGTTTACGAAAGCTTTTAGACGCCTTCCACTGGGATGTTTCAATGAAAATTTTCAATATTTTGCTGAATGGTAAACAGAGTCTTCTATTCAAGCTCCCATGAAATCTTTCGGTGCAATGATTTATCAATCTTTCAACTGAATCTTTCTTGGAAGGTTTATTGAAGCTTCTAGGAGCCTTCCACTGAAATGTTTCAATGACGATTCCCAATATTTCACTGAACGGTAAACAGAGTCTTCCATTTAAGCTTCCATGAAATCTTTCGGTGCAACGACTCATTAATCTTCTAACGGAATCTTCCTTGGAAGGTTCACGGAATCTTCCAGGAGGCCTAAGTCGGAATATTCCAGTAAAAATTTCCAATATTTCCCTGAAAGGAAAACGGAGTCTTCTATAAAGCTTCCATGAAATCTTTCCGTGCAATAATTCATCAATCTTCCAACGGATTCTTTCTTGGTAGGTTTACGGAAGCTTTCAGGAGCCTTTCACTGGAATGTTTTAATGACAATTTCCAATATTTCGCTTAAAGGTAAACGGAGTCTTCCATTTAAGCTTCCATGAAATCTTTCGGTGCAATGATTCATCAATCTTCCAACGGAATCTTCTTTGGAATGTTTACGGAATCTTCTAGGAGACTTAAGTCGGAATATTCCAGTGAGAATTCCCAACATTTTCCCGAAAGGAAAACGGAGTTTTCTATAAAGCTTCCATGAAATCTTTCGGTGCATCGATTTATTAATCTGCCAACGGAATCTTCCTCGGAAGGTTTACGGAGGCTTCCAGGGGTTCTTCGAACAAAGTTTCTTCCGGAATATTTCAGAAATATTTCTGTTTTCTTCCTTAAAGCTTCCATACATATTTGAATGCAATATTTAATTGGAATATTTCGGAATATTCCAATGATGTCTTTCATGCTGTGTGGGGTATTACAGAGACAGAAGATATGAAATCAATGTGCTGAACAAAGATAACATATATCGATACACTAAGTTTATCACTTTGGAGCAACACTCCAGAAGTTATGCTCAATTCAATATTGCTACATATTTTTCAATATTCTTAGCATCTAACACATGATGAATTTCTCGCTTTATTTCATTAGCATATTTTGATTAGCTATAACTTCTGAGCCACAAAAGCCTTCTTAATGCGACAAAGTTTAAGGTGGGTTCACTCGGTAATCGAGAGAAAGCTAGCTCTGAGAAAAATAGATAGCGCTCATATGATCTAGTTGCGCATGCGCGGCAACGTAAATGTGAACGATACATGCATCGTTTATCTAATAATTACATTTTAAAAACACTTTATTTCTTTAATAAAATGATGATTTTACGCGAATCTAGTTGGAAAATGTTTATTATTAGTTTCTTTATATATGTTTAAATTTTCAATTACAATTCGAATGTAGTTTATGAGATATTGCGGTGAACAGCTACGAAATGTAAAAATTCCAATATATATAGATATACCTTTAATGTAATTTGTAAAACTTCGAACATCGATTAATCAAAAACGAAACGATGAAATGTTCTGAAATTTTAATATGATATTCACTTTGCCTTTAGTGAACTATACCTACAATTTCATAAAGTATCTTGAATCAACTCTGTACTCGCGTGAACCATCTTAAATTAAAGTATTTAATTTGTACTTTCTTTTATTTTTTATACATTTTTCTGTAATAGTTTTAGTTTTTGTTTATTCAAGTTCTTGACAGCGCTTCTTTTTACTGTACTTTAAAAAATGTCTATATCTTGGTTTTTGGGGCCTATTTAGACGGAAACAAAAAACACGGGTTCATTTTTTTACATCAAAAAGTCATATCCTGCATTTTCAGTTAAGAGGATATTGTAGTTATCCCTGCCTAATAATATTTCTATTCAAAGTTCATGAGTAAACGGTGCGTCAAATCATATTCTTTCACTACAAAAAGAAAATTTATAAGATTAATCCTGAGTGCGGACAACTCAAGAAATTTATTAAAATATTACACATAAAAAGTTATGAACAAACTTTCAATGTACAGTATTTCGAGGTTAGGTTTATCGAGCTAGATATCTAATTTTCATTCAAAGTTCATGAAAAAATAACAAGTCTAAATGATTTTTTTTTTAACAAGAATGATTAAATTAATGTAGCTTTAGCGCGGACAAGTCATTATAGTCCTCGGTACGCCGACGTTCTTTTCACCTTATTACCTACAGGCTGATATTTTGCAAATACGTTCTTCTTGACGAGTCCTACAAATTTTCTATCTACGAAAATTCTTGATAAGGCAGCAATTTTTACTGCAAAGTCTCGAAACATGTAAATTAAACGGTCTAAGTATTTTTTATTACCTACACTTTTTAGTCAAGTTTTATCTGAAGATTATTATACTACAAACACGAAAAAAAGTTGTCTTAAAAATATTTTGAGCCATTTAGAGCGTCCGACACCCTTAATATATCGTTATTTCAGAGTATTGTTTTTTTATTACCTACAAGCTGAATTTTTCAGTATTGCTTCATAAAATTATTCTAAACTATGTGGTAATTGTGTCCTACAAAATTCACGCCTCACTTTTGGAATCCGACGCGAAGATTATATCGATTTCTTGGAAGTCATTTATTTATCACCTACAATCCAAAACCAATTTTTTTTATTCTTTATGAAGTATTGAATACATTTATAGATGTGTCCGACATAATAATGGCAGCATTTTCAATAAAATGCTGCTTAAAACATATAATTTCATGTATGAAAATTCAATTTTATGTGATCCATTTGTTCATCATCTACGAAGTAAAATTATTTTTTTCTGCATTTTCTATGAAGTGTAAAATACATTAATATGTCTGTTCAACGTAATAATAGCTATGATTAAAAAAAATTAAAAAAAAACAGGAGTGGCAGTTGTTGCGTTGCATCATATTTCTACGAACAGAAAGTTCGTTAAACACATTTTCTTAAAAACAGCTTTCCCGAAGGGCGCGCGGCCGGCACAGAGAGATAACGCAAACCTCAAGTTTGTCAAATTCTAAGACGTTCGGAACAGCTTTTTGTAAAGGTATAAAAGTAGAGACACGCGTCAAGTCAGTTCAGTTCAGAGTCAGCCGCCTAATACGCAATATCTCTCTCTGTCGACCGAGCGCCACTTAAGCTTACATAGCAATTAACAACTCTTGCTCTTGCACTAAAGAGCTGATTCAAATCAATCGCATTCGTTCTCTGACGAACACACACATACCATAAACGAAGCCGTACGCGTACGCATTAACGACTTCTAAAGTCACTAAGCCAACAACGTCTTCACGTTTGTTGTACTCACAATAACATAGAAATCACAAGGTTACACGCGTGTGCCTGCGAGCGTAATATTCGTGCGTAAATTCTTAGTTAATCTCAACTTGTAATTTAGTGCAGTGTAAAATTTAATAAAAGGGTTTTTATGCCTTTAAGGCTTTTCCCTCAAATTGAGTTAAATTCATTTCAACCTTTCTTTTCATTATAGTGCAGTGAATTCATAAAATAATAAGTTCAATTAGTGCAAAATCTTAAATTCCAATAATGTTGTGTTGGTAAATTCATTGAGATTTTTAATAGTAAATTTTAGTTTCTTAAATCACAGTTAAATTAAATTTAAAGTAAAGTCAAATTTAAATTCTTTAGTTTGTAGATGGTAAATGTAGAATCAATTTTTATATTTTGTGTTAAATTCAGTAAAATTTAGATTTGCTAAAAAAGGGAAAATTGTGTTAGTTAAAAAATAGGTTAATTTTTCATTTCAAAAAATTAAATTCATAAGACAACGAAAAATTAGAATTTCGATGTAGTTGACGCTACATTTTGGTGCCTCTCTTGTAAGGTTATAACTTACGACAAAAGCGTTTACGAATTGCGCGCGTCAAAACATCTAATTCTCAGAATCAGCCAACAAGTCAAATTCTGCATCGCCAAGCTTGCCATCGTGCCCGCCAAGGAGACCTCAGCACCCAAAGGCAACAGCATAGGACACAAAGATAAGTTGTTTTATTCTTTGTTTCACAGTTGAAAAATTTAAATTAAAATTTTTTTACTTCAAAAATTTATTTCACATTAAATTCAAAGTTCATTTTTTTTGAAATTCATTTTACATTAAATTCAAAGTTGATTTTTTTGGAAATTCATTTTACATTAAATTCAAAGTTGATTTTTTTGGAAATTCATTTTACATTAAATTCAAAGTTGATTTTTTTGAGATTTATTTTACATTAAATTCAAAGTTGAGTCCTTTTGAAATTCATTTTACATTAAATTCAAAGTTCATTTTTGAAATTTATTAGTAAAAATTCATTTCCTTTATTGACTAAAATAATTTTACGAGGTTAATTAAATCAAAACCAATTAAATTTATCTTTGTGACAAAGGTAGGAAACAAAGGTATATAGTATAAGGTTGAAAGTGTGTAAGAGTGACCGTTTGTATTTACTAGGATTAACAAAGCTCATACATCACAGTCAAGGTTAAAACTCTGTTGTCAGTAACAGAAAATTCAACATTTTTGATTCGTAAGCAAGCAATTAAGTTTCTTTTTTTTGCTAAACCCCATTGAACGTCGCATTCACTAAAAAATAATTATTCAACGCAAAGAAATTACATTCTTTTAAATTCGATATTTCTTTAAGAAATCGAATTTGACATTAAATTCAAAAAAATTTAGTTTGTTCAATTTCATAATTAACATTTATTTGTTCAGATTTAAAGGTCAAGTTTGTAAATTTTCATTAATTTGATTTATTTAAATTCAAGTCAAATATTAAAATTTAGTTTATTCATTTTCAGAATTTACATTTTATTTGTTCAGATTAATTTAATTAAAATCTAAAGGTCAAGTTTGTTCATTTTCATTAATTTCAAGTAAATAAATTAGTGGTCATTAGTCAAGTAGTCCAATCAATAGAGACATTTTGAGGACATTAATTAAAGGCTTAATGAAACCTATATAGAGTTGTTAAGGGCGATGAAAAAACATACCCTATATAAAATGTAACCAAAAAAAAACGGTAGAAAATGCTCCAGGAGGCTGCAAAGTTGGCTAAAACAGCTTTTTTAATTCTCTGAAGCAACCTATGCATTTTAGCAAAAAAAGTAATTAATAAAAGTATTGGAGAATAAAAAAACCTACAATTTGAGTACTGCCGCGATTATTTTCGTCAATTAGTTATTGCAAAAAAGCCAAAAAACCATCAAAAATGGCCATTTCCTAGATATCAATTATTTATTGCAAAAATAATTTTTTAAATATTTTTAAACTTTTAAAAGGAAGCCTTCATGAATATGAATAGAAAGAGAGGTTGTAAAAGCAAATTGGTTAATTTGTTGCTGAGATATTCCCTATTATTTATCCCAACACGCATCATGTTTATTGCTATAATTTTTTTTTGGCTGAACATATTGAGTTGCATAAGGGCTTAAACTCTTCATGAAGGTTCAAATTTTCATATTTTGTTAAGAGCAAATGAGAAAATTAAATTGCAATATTTTTATAACGCTTTAAAAAAGAGGGTGTTTTTTTTATAAATAAATGAAGCTGGGGCTTTATTTATAACTTTTACGAATTTGCTATTTAAATATTCTTATAGCTGTGTTCGAAACGAAGATTTAAAAAAAAAAAAGAACTCTCTAAGGCCAATAGGAGCCGAGATAAGATTTTTTTTTTTAAAAATCACAGTTACTTTGTTTATAACAATTAAGATACGAGTCAAGCGTCATTTTTTAGTTGAAGACTTATATTTTAAAAATCTATGATTAGATTTTAAAAAATGCGACTCTTTATTATTAAAACTAAAAAAATAATAACATACAAACAATAACGTCAAGGTCGGTGTCGTGGTGGGGATGCTTATCTTTGCGCGTGAGGGAAGTTAACGAAGGATCCCGTTCCAATAAAATTCGTAAAAATTAACCGTATCTCCGTAAATAATGGACCGATTTTGATGTTTCTTTTTTTAATCTGGGGTAGCTTGAAAAATTATTAATATTGGTGAAAATAGTTTTTCAAAATAGGGTGTATTTAATTTAAAACAACTGTATCTAATACGGACACCTTAAACGCAAATAATTATTGTGGCTCACTAAATTAATATACTAAATTATTATTACTATTAAAATTTTTACAATTATTAATAATTATTTTTTTATTTATTAAAACTAAAAATTAATTATAATAATTAGTTACAATATAGAAATAATAAAAATTATAATTCAATTTATCTCCAGGTTCCAAATGTAATTATTACGAGGAATAATAAGGTAAATTCATTTACAACATTTACGTAAATCCACGCGCATTTCGTAAATATTGATCGTAATGAAACTCATGATATCTCATTTTAAAGTTCTGTCTTTTAGCTTTAAAATGAGACATTACACGTCTAAAAATATTGATTTAGTGAGCCACAATAATCATTTGCGTTTAAGGTGTCCGTATTAGGTACAGTTGTTTTAAATTAAATACACCCTATTTTGAAAAACTATTTGCACCAATATTAATAATTTTTCAAGCTACCCCAGATTAAAAAAAGAAACATCAAAATCGGTCCATTATTTACGGAGATACGGTTAATTTTTACGAAATTTATTGGAACGGGATCCTTCGTTAACTTCCCTCACGCGCAAAGATAAGCATCCCCACCACGACTCCGACCTTGACGTTATTGTTTGTATGTTATTATTTTTTTAGTTTTAATAATAAAGAGTCGCATTTTTTAAAATCTAATCATAGATTTTTAAAATATAAGTCTTCAACTAAAAAATGACGCTTGACTCGTATCTTAATTGTTATAAACAAAGTAACTGTGATTTTAAAAAAAAATCTTATCTCGGCTCCTATTGGCCTTAGAGAGTTCTTTTTTTTTAAATCTTCGTTTCGAACACAGCTATAAGAATATTCAAATAGCAAATTCGTAAAAGTTATAAATAAAGCCCCAGCTTCATTTATTTATAAAAAAAAACACCCTCTTTTTTAAAGCGTTATAAAAAATATTGCGATTTAATTTTCTCATTTGCTCTTAACAAAATATGAAAATTTGAACCTTCATGAAGAGTTTAAGCCCTTATGCAACTCAATATGTTCAGACCCAAAAAAATTATAGCAATAAACATGATGCGTGTTGGGATAAATAATAGGAATATCTCAGCAACAAATTAACCAATTTGCTTTTACAACCTCTCTTTCTATTCATATTCATGAAGGCTTCCTTTTAAAAGTTTAAAAATATTAAAAAAATTATTTTTGCAATAAATAATTGATATCTAAGAAATGGCCATTTTTGATGGTTTTTTGGCTTTTTTGCAATAACTAATTGACGAAAATAATCGCGGCAGTACTCAA
Organism: Anastatus disparis; assembly: GCA_017163975.1. NCBI lineage: Eukaryota > Metazoa > Arthropoda > Insecta > Hymenoptera > Eupelmidae > Anastatus > Anastatus disparis. Next base: position 275,408 of record JAFFSR010000143.1, read on the forward strand.
ATTGTAGGTTTTTTTATTCTCCAATACTTTTATTAATTACTTTTTTTGCTAAAATGCATAGGTTGCTTCAGAGAATTAAAAAAGCTGTTTTAGCCAACTTTGCAGCCTCCTGGAGCATTTTCTACCGTTTTTTTTTGGTTACATTTTATATAGGGTATGTTTTTTCATCGCCCTTAACAACTCTATATAGGTTTCATTAAGCCTTTAATTAATGTCTAAAATAGCCTTTTTTTTGCTCTATTGATTGGACTAAAGTTTCAATCAATCAATTTTCAAATCAATTTCAAATTGTTTCAAATTTTGCAAATTAAATTATTCAATTTGTCCATTTTACAAAGTCAAGTCATTATTGTTTTAGCTAGAAATACCGGAACCGGCCGCTGTTTGCCGCCGCCCCAATCACGACAGCTTGTCTGCTGCACAAATCGCAGCAGACTTTCTGCCGAGTTCACAGGGGCTCGAGGGGGGAGTGCGACGGTAGCTAGTTCTGGTAGCGGGTAGGTAGACAGGGTTAAATCGCGTTCGCGCTCCTGTTCTATTAAAAAACAATAAAATAAGATTCTAGTAAATTTTTAAAACAATCTTTCAACAAAATGAATAAAGACGAGTTAATAACAGCCACAAACAAAGAGTATAGGAATTTTAGGGAGGAAATAAATGCATTGACAACTTATTTAAAAACTCCTAACGTTAATCCTTTAAACGCACAACTAAGATTAAAGGATCTTTCAAAGCTGCATTCTCAATGTCAGAAATATCACAAAGCTTTAGCAACAGTTGTGTCCGAACACGAATTACTCAGCGAATATAGGACATTAACTGACGCATATTATGAAACTTCAACCAGCGTTACCGGTCTCAGTCAACCTGTAATCACACCAGCTCCTCTCGCTAATTCAACTTTGAACAGTAGTAATATAACAATTACTCAACGACACGATGCTCCAAAGTTGCCGGAGATTAAAATTACTTCCTTCGACGGCAAAGCTGATCAATGGTTGGCTTTTAAAAATCAATTCACTGCGTTAGTCCACACTCGAACTGACATTAGCGATTTCGTAAAACACACTCAATTGTTGAATTCTCTCACCGGATCGGCTAAGTTAAAAATCGTCGCTCTCGGACCAAGTGCAGACAATTACCAGAGGGCATGGAAGGCGCTCACAGATGCATACGATCACAAACGTCTCATAGTAGTTGATCATCTTAATTCATTAATAGATTTGCCTAGGGTTCCAGCAGCAACAGCCGAAGGAGTATCTCAACTGCTTGATGCGATTCGTCAACACTCTGCAATGCTTGAACAAACTTTAGGCACTCCAGTTTCGTTCGAACATTTTGTCATTAGAATAGCTGAACGCTGTCTTCCTCACAGAATGCTGAGCAGATGGCAAGAGAAACTTGATGTTGACCAGCCGCCCACTCTCAAGGAATTTTGTTCATTTTTGCAAACCAACATTTTTAACTTACAGGGACTTGAACACTCGTCAGCTGATTCCAGAAGCAGAGCAGATTTAAAACGAAAACCCAAACATTATTCAAACAAGGAGTGTAATAAAATAATTAAGACTGAAGCTCGATCGTTAGTCACTTCGTCCTCAACACTAGTCGTTTCTTGTCCCAAATGTCAACAACCTCACCATTTGTATAGGTGTCCTCAACTGCAAGATTTAAGTGTCCAACAGCGATGGGATCTTGTAAAGTCTAAACAACTTTGTCGTAATTGTCTAGGTAAACACAATACCCCTTGTCCCAGTAAAGGTAAATGCAGGAAGTGCAATCGCCTACATCACACATCATTACACACAGATAGAGGAGACACAACAACACAACAGAAGCTCGACTTCTTCTACAGTAAACAAAGATTCAAAAGCAAGTAACATCTGACTAGCATCTCATTCCTATGTAGCGGTCACTCACCCTTTAAATTCAAGCTTAATGACCACAGCAACTGTCAAATTTGTAACTGCGAGCAAAGGTTTTATTCTGGCACAAACTTTAATTGACTCATGTTCCACTGTAAATTTAATTACCAAATCTTTTGCAAACACATTAAACTTACCAAAAACACTTGTTCAGTTAACATAGGAGCAGTAAATAGTTTATGTACAGTTTCAAACAAATACATTCAAGCAACTTTTTATTCTATGTACAACACATCACACTACGAACTTAAATTTTTGGTTGTATCAAACATTGCAGACAATGTGCCTAATAAAGCTTTTCCTCATGAATTATTCACCATTCCAAAGGGCGTTCAGTTAGCCGACCCCAATTTCACTTACCAAAACACATTGATGTATTATTTGCATCTGACATTGCATTAACAATCCTGACACAAGGCCAAATCCAACTTCAGCACAAAGGGGCAAAATTACTGTTACAAAAAACTAAGTTAGGATGGATTGCAGCTGGGAATTCTGATAATCTTAACAACACTCTTAAAAATCATTGTAACGTAATCAAGTTAGATAAACTCATTGAAAAATTTTGGTTAATTGAAGATTTCGATCATGAACCCATTAAGTCTCGAGATGAAGTCGCATGCGAACAACACTATGTTGCTCATACTCAACGAGATGCAACAGGTAGATACATGGTTCGTTTGCCATTTAGGGACAGTAAGTTTAACTTAGGTGAGTCTAGAATGCAAGCTCTTAGGCGATTTCATTCTCTCGAGAGAAAATTTCTTTCGAACCCTAGTTTAAAGGAAGAATACTCTAAGGTATTGAATGAGTATATTTCTTTAGGACATATGACCATCTGTGATGACATCGAAGGGGGATATTATCTTCCACATCATGCAGTAATCAAAGAATCTAGTGAAACCACTAAGGTTAGAGTAGTCTTTGATGCTTCCGCAAAAACTTCTACAGGAATTTCACTCAATGACACATTGATGGTCGGACCAACGTTGCAGAACACCATCTTCCAGCAATTAATTTCGTTTCGATCACACTTATTTGTCGTTACAGCTGACATCGAGAAAATGTATAGGCAAATTTTAATTCACCCAGACGATAGGAAATTTCAGAAGGTTTTTTGGTATCATGAAGATAAAATTAGAACTTTTCAATTAAATACAGTTACTTTTGGGACAGCTCCAGCTCTATTTCTCGCTATACGTACTATTCAACAACTCGCTAGGGACGAAGCAGAAAACTTTCCAAAAGCCAGTAAATTGCTCTTGCGCGATTTCTATGTAGATGATTTTGTATCTGGGGCTAACTCATTTAATGAAATATTAGCTATTCGAGATGAAGTAATTCAACTACTAGCTCGAGGGGGTTTTGTAATTAGAAAATGGGCTTCTAATCATAAGGGGGTTTTAAACAATATAGAGAAAAAATACTTCAACTTAGATTGTGTCATAACGAAAGAGTCAATTCAGAAAACCTTAGGTATTATGTGGGATACTCAAGATGATCTTTTAAAATATACTGTGCAAAATATTGACATACCGGTTAGGGCGAGCAAGAGAAATTTACTGTCTGAAATCTCAAAAATTTTTGATCCTCTTGGCTTATTAGGACCAGTAGTATTGTATGCTAAGGTATTAATTCAGGAATGTTGGGCAGCGAAGGTTACGTGGGACGAACCCTTGCCAGAGAACATTTACAACAGGTGGAAAATTTTAGCTGATCAATTAACACTTCTACGAGAAGTTTCTTTTTCTAGGCATTCGTTAATTAAAAATCCAATTAAAATAGAAATTCATGGCTTTTGCGATGCGTGTTTACACGGATACGGAGCTTGTATATATGTTAAATCAGAAGATCGTTTAGGAAATATATCTATTCAATTAATTTGTAGTAAATCTAGAGTAGCACCACTTAGTGGGATAACTATACCGAGGTTAGAACTATGTGCAGCTTCTATTCTTAAAAATTGTATGTAGAGGTTAGGAGTCAGTTAAATTTTACAATAGATAGGACTATTCTTTGGTCAGACTCAACTATAGTATTAGCTTGGTTAAAGAAAGCCCCTCATTTATTACGACCTTTTGAATCAAACAGAGTAGCAGATATTCAGACTTTAGGTAACGAGGTTAGCTGGAGGTTTGTAAATTCCAACGATAACCCCGCGGACGCACTCTCGCGAGGCCAACTCCCCGCGGACTTTCTGAATAATTCTTTATGGGCATCAGGACCCAAATGGTTAAAACATAACGAAATTTGTTGGCCGCGTCTAACGCAGGTACCGGTGGCTGATTTACCTGGACTTACAACGGAAAACTGCTCGTTATCAGCCTACAGGGGCAGTGGAATTTATTCCTCATTTTCCAAGCTTGAACGACTTATTAGGGTAGTGGCTTACATATTACGATGGAAAGATAAAATCTCTAAAGATAGGCAGGTAGTAGAAACTCAAACTAATCAGGTAAATTCTCCATTATTAGTGTCAGAACTCATTAGAGCGGAACAAAAAATTCTTTTACTAGTTCAACACGAACGATTTTCTACTGAATATAATCGTTTATCAATTCATGCCAAGGAAGCGCGAGGCACTCACAAAAAGGGAACGCCCTTCGATAACTTAAATCCATTCATTGATGATGTAGGAATCATTCGAGTAGGAGGTAGGCTCAAAGGGGCTAACATATCTCATGATCAGAAATGTCCCATTTTGTTACCTAGTAAACATCAGGTCACTGATATGATTATCAAGCGAGCCCACGAGGCTAATTTACATGCAGGCGGTCAATCAACTCTTGCAGAAATTCGTCAAAGGTATTGGATTTTAAATGGTAAGAATCAGGTACGTAGGATTATTAGACACTGTATAGAGTGTATTAGACACAGACCCAATTTGATTCATGCCAAAATGGCGGATTTACCTAAGTATAGGGTTCAGGAATCCCCTGTGTTCTGTCACACTGGAGTAGATTTTTTCGGACCAATATTAATTAAGGAAAAGAAAGATAGGTCATTTATTAAAACTTATGGTTGCGTATTTATCTGTATGGTGTCAAAGGCAGTTCATATAGAATTAGCAACTGACCTTTCGACTGAAGGTTTTCTAGCCGCATTTCGTAGATTTATAGGACGTAGGGGTATCCCAGAACAAGTATATTCAGACAATGGAACCAATTTTGTAGGCGCTGACCGAGAACTACAAAAAATTTATGATATGATGATGACTCCTCAATTTCAGAATGAAATTGACAATTATGCTTCAACTAAAAGAATCCAATGGCATTTTAACCCACCTTTGTCACCACATTTTGGAGGTATTTGGGAAGCGGCCGTAAAGAGTTTTAAACATCACTTAAAACGAGTCCTTAAGGACCAAAAACTCACTTATGAACAAATCAATACTCTTTTAATTGAGATAGAAGCCATATTAAATTCTAGACCATTGTATGCTCTTTCGGCCGATCCCAACGACCCCCTTCCAATAACACCTGCTCACCTTCTTATAGGCAAACCTTTCAATTTCTTATCAGAACAAAATTTTGTTTCAGTTCCAAACAACAAGCTGTCCACTTACAATTTCATTACGAAAGCCAGACAGGATTTTTGGAAAAAATGGCGAAAGGAGTATTTACACGAACTCCAAACTAGACAAAAATGGCACTCTTCAACAGAAAATTTAGAACCAGGCTCTGTAGTCATTTTAATGGATGATGTAACAGTTTGTAATAAATGGCCATTGGGTGTTGTCATCGAGGTTTTTCCAGGGGACGATGGCATAGCACGAGTGGCTTCAATCAAGACTGCGAGCGGCGTATATAAGCGCAACATTACAAAGCTTTGTATTTTACCGATTTGCGAGCGTTGAATAATGTAAAATTTCATATCTATGTATCATTTATGTCATATCAAACTGCGACCTGATTACTCCTTTATCATGTTCGCAGCCTGCGCCGGGAGTATGTTGCGTTGCATCATATTTCTACGAACAGAAAGTTCGTTAAACACATTTTCTTAAAAACAGCTTTCCCGAAGGGCGCGCGGCCGGCACAGAGAGATAACGCAAACCTCAAGTTTGTCAAATTCTAAGACGTTCGGAACAGCTTTTTGTAAAGGTATAAAAGTAGAGACACGCGTCAAGTCAGTTCAGTTCAGAGTCAGCCGCCTAATACGCAATATCTCTCTCTGTCGACCGAGCGCCACTTAAGCTTACATAGCAATTAACAACTCTTGCTCTTGCACTAAAGAGCTGATTCAAATCAATCGCATTCGTTCTCTGACGAACACACACATACCATAAACGAAGCCGTACGCGTACGCATTAACGACTTCTAAAGTCACTAAGCCAACAACGTCTTCACGTTTGTTGTACTCACAATAACATAGAAATCACAAGGTTACACGCGTGTGCCTGCGAGCGTAATATTCGTGCGTAAATTCTTAGTTAATCTCAACTTGTAATTTAGTGCAGTGTAAAATTTAATAAAAGGGTTTTTTATGCCTTTAAGGCTTTTTCCCTCAAATTGAGTTAAATTCATTTCAACCTTTCTTTTCATTATAGTGCAGTGAATTCATAAAATAATAAGTTCAATTAGTGCAAAATCTTAAATTCCAATAGTGTTGTGTTGGTAAATTCATTAAGATTTTTAATAGTAAATTTTAGTTTCTTAAATCACAGTTAAATTAAATTTAAAGTAAAGTCAAATTTAAATTCTTTAGTTTGTAGATGGTAAATGTAGAATCAATTTTTATATTTTGTGTTAAATTCAGTAAAATTTAGATTTGCTAAAAAAGGGAAAATTGTGTTAGTTAAAAAATAGGTTAATTTTTCATTTCAAAAAATTAAATTCATAAGACAACGAAAAATTAGAATTTCGATGTAGTTGACGCTACAGCAGTCGTGGGGACTGGCCGACAGAAGCTATGCTTCCAGTATATATATAGAAACTAGAAAGTTTAATGAAAACTGGTTATTTTTCATTCAATGTATTATGTATTTAAAAATATATTAATAATATAGTTTATTAATATCAATTATTAAAAAATTAAGAAAGAAATGTTTATACACAGCTTATAAAGTTTCATTGATATAAAAAAACGAAGCAGTAAAACTTTCTAGTTTCTCAAATAAAATATACAGAAATGTACAATACCAAAATTTACGAAAAATTTTTCGTAAAAAAATAATTTTTTAAATAGAAACAAAGAATAAAAAATTAAAAAAGAAATTAAAATAAAGATAAAATACCAATTTTGTTTTGTGCTGTAAAATTTTTCTAAGTCATTTTTTTCTATTTTTTTTACCGTATCAAATAGTTTTTAAATTTTTGGAATTTTTTAACTTTTTTCAATTATTTATAACTATTTAAGAAATAAAGATATGTAAGAAGACTAGGGAAAATAAATATTTTTTTTATTAGAATTATATTTTTTTAACTGAGCAAATAATATATATATATATATATATATATATATATATATATATATATATTTATACAGTAAGATTACGAGGAAAGTACCTATACGAAATCAGTAGGTGCAAGTGAGAGGGTATAGGGAAACCTCGTTAACATGAAAACATATTTAGAAAAAGAGAAATAGTACCCGCTTTGTTTTTACCTATAACGTTCTAGTTTATATAGATACTTTCCTCAAAATTTTACTGTGTATATATATATATATATATATACACACACACACACACTACAAGCATCAATCGTAGTGCATTCAACACGTACATCCATGCACGCATATTCTTAAGCGGAATGGGAGAGAGGGAAAGAAAGAAAGAGAAAAAAGAAGTTAAGTGTTTGTATGTTGATAGAATTATGGCACCCTGTGCCATATTCGTACATTCACGCTGGGTGACATTTGGGACTGTCGATTTTTATACATTTAGTGCCCCTACCGTAACGTCGCGTAAGAAGCATAGCTTCAAAAATTTTAAAACACGTTTTTATAATGGAGAAAATACACTAAAAAGTATTAAATAAATTAATTTACTTCCTTGAAATTACTTTCATACAGTTCATTACAATAATTAAGAGAAAATTTTTGTTTTAAAATTATTTTTTACTTTTTAGTTAAAATTGAATTTTCTATGAGTATTTTTTTTAAAAACTTGTATTCAATTGTATCTTCTATACATTACCCTATCCCCTATACATTTCCCATACGTATTCCCCTACCCCCTATATATCCCCATATCCCCTTTATATTCCCCAACCCATATACATTCCCCTATCCTCCATATTTTCCCTATACATTCCCCTGTCCCCTTTACATTCCCTTATATTCTATATTTCCCCCTATACATTCCCCTATCCCTATGCATTTTCTACAACTATCAATTCGCCTCGGCCTAAAGATGCCTCTCCACAAACTTCCTCGGAGATGACTTTGCACACCCGTCATCGCCGACCTGACAACGGATTATTGCATTGTCATCGGAGACCAAGGTTTGTGTAAAATTTCAGAAATTTCCATCGACAAAAAGTGCCTCAAACCGAGTATGCAAAATTTGATTACAGACAGAGAGACAGACAGACAGACGCCATAGCAAGCTTAATAAAAGCGTGGAAAAAAAATTAAATCTAGGTAAGAAATTTATTTTTATGTACAATACTGGTCAATAGCTATTGCCCATCTTAGAATGAAATACATTAAAATAAATAGTTTCATATTTTACAAACCAACAATTCTCGCCTTGAAATTTTAATAAAATTGTTAGTTTGATTGAAAATTTTCAAAATAAGAAAAGCTTGTTATGTAACATAAAATTTTTCGATCTTTAATGAGCTTAAAAAATTTATTTTTAATTTTTTTGTTTATAAAAGGATGTATGACATTATACAAATTATGATATCAGGAAAAAATCAAAAAAGTTTTCAAAACATGGGAATTTTTTTAAATTTTATTTTACTCTATGGATAATCTTTCTAAACTCAATTTTTTATCTATGCTATGGGGATTTTCCTAAAAATTTTTTTTTCAGTTGCAATTATCATACGAATTTCGAAACATATTAAATATTTTATTTATTTTTTTATGTATTTTCTTTCAATTTCGTTTTTAAATTAATTTATTTTCATTTATATTCATTATTTCATTATATTCTTTTTTGAATCACCATGTTTGTTCAAATAAATGTTATTATTAATTAATAAACATATATAATTTTAAAAATCAAACTTGATCTGAATTATAAAATTTATTTATCTGTACATAATTACAAAGTCACATAACGCAAATTCATTATTTTTTAAATTTTTATGTTTTTTCAATAAATTTGTTTAAGATGATGTAGGAGATAAGAATATCTACATCTATTATCTTTTTACTTTATTACAAAATTTCAAAAAAAGAAATTTATTAGTTTATAGTGAATATTATGATTATTCAGTTAAATTTTTAAGTAAATCCATTTATCAATTATTGCGAATTTGGGGTTCTATTATTAGAATAATAATTATTAAGATCATTTGAATACAACAATAATAAAAGGCAACAATAAATCTAATATTTTCAGCACATATTACTTCTCTAATAATCTACATAAGCATAAGTAAATTTAAAATGAAAGTATATCATTGTAATTATGTTATAGCAATTTCCAATTACGATGTTTCCAATCATTTTTGTCGGACAAGATATATAGCGCACTATTCTTGTCGGACACTCTTTGATTTTTACATAGAACACGCTTTTTAATATGTATTATTTTTGTCCTACAAGAGGTAATAAATAAATGGCTTCCAGGAAATCAACATAATCTTCGCGTCGGACTCCAAAAGTGAGGCGTGAATTTTGTAGAACACAATTACCACATAATTTAGAATAATTTTATGAAACAAAAATTCAGCTTGTAGGTAATAAAAAAACAATACTCTGAAATAACGACATATTAAGGGTGTTGGACGCTCTAAACGGCTCAAAATATTTGTAAGACAACTTTTTTTTCGTGTTTGTAGTATAATAATCTTAAGATAAAACTTGACTAAAAAGTGTAGGTAATAAAAAATACTTACACCGTTTCATTTACATATTTCGAGACTTCGCAGTAAAAATGCTGTCTAATCAAGAATTTTTGTAGATAGGAAAGTTGTAGGACTCGTCAAGAAGAAAGTATTTACAAAATATCAGCCTGTAGATAATCAGGTGAAAAAAAGATCGGCGTACCGGGAACTATTATATTTGTCTAAATAGTCAATTTAAAAAGATATGAATCAGATGAAAAAAGCAAAAATCGATTCTAACAACTACAACATCCCGTTAAATACGTTTCCCGAAGGTGAAGACCTCTCCTTGTTAGTAATGTGCTATGAAAATTATCCAGTTGAATTTTTAAATAAATATATTTATCTGTGTTTGAGAATTTAGATTTTTAATATTATATATTAAAATTTTGGATTTCGTATCTGAAATTCAATATTTAGTAAATGAATTCATTCAAAATTTCAAGAAAATAATTTTCTTAATACATACTACAAGGTAAAGTATTTTATTTTCTGAATCATTGCAATAAAATAATAAGATAATAAATATTTATAAATTCAGGTTAAATGTCCCTTTTACATTAGCTTAATGAGATTCGTTGCAATAATGATTTTAGTATACCACATCATTTTGATGTTTTTTTAGTTTCTTGGAATCTGGTATGTAATTCAGAAAACATCAACAGCTAGCAAATGTATAATGTATAATTACACACGTGGAGATGAACCAGGAGAATATACTATTACCCAAGATTCTGATATACCAATATTAGGTATTTTATTAATTACATATATTATTTACTAATTATATTTATTATAATAAGGTCTAATTAATTTACATTAAAAAAGAATTTACTTTTTACATAAATCATAATCTAAAAAGTTTGTATTCTTCATTTTAATAATATATTTGCTATCATGTCAATCCACAACTTTACAATATTCATTTTGTTTTTATTTCGACAGGAAGAAAGTGCCATTTCATTTCGAGTTGAAGAAATGTGTCATTTCAATTATGGTAGATGAAAGGTGTCATTTCATTTAGAGTTGAAGAAGGATGTCATTTCATTTTGGGTTAAAAAGAGGCTTGTGCTTCTCAATTTATATATTAAATTTATTTATTTTATTTATTATAATTTTGTAGTTAATTAATTTCTTTCGGGGTCTACTACATAATTAAATTTAAAAAAAAAATTTTTTTTGACATAGCACTTTTCTTTAAATTAAAATGAAACAAAAGCTTCTTTTCAACCCAAAATGAAATGACACCTTTCTTCAACCAAAATTGAAATGACACCTCTCTACAACTAAAAATGAAATAACACCTTCTTTCCCGCTAATATCAAATTCCAATAATTAATGTAAGAAAGTAAAAATTCACGTAAAAAGAAATTATATCATAATAAAAAATAATTTATGTTTTTTTTATGTTATGGCCATAAATAGCTATGTTCAATCAAAATAATACTGGGTTTATGGACATAGTATCAGCGATATTATGTTTGTAGTAAATCATGAAATATACGTTATTATGTTCATATACCCATTGTGGTTTTTTCTAAAATATGCACTTTTTCTTTATCGTCACGAAGAAAAAAAATTACTAGTTTCCTCAATAAAATGTGAAAAAGAACGAATTTTATTATTTTTTATGCAACAATAATGATGCTATATCAACTAAACTAAAAATTTAAAAAATATGAAATCATTGATGTATATATATATATATATACCAAAGCATAACATAAGTAAAGCTGATACACGAAGTTGCCTCTCGGTCAATCGAGCAAATCTACCGTAAAGTGGCATAAATTGCTTTTACTTTAATACATTAAATTGCTTTTATGTAGTTGTTAATGCGTCATCGTAATACTAAATGATTTTTTTTGTAGGCCTTACATCTTTAAAACACGAGTATCACTATACAGGCGCACTTACTGTACCAGACCCAAGTGTACCATCCCGTATGACTGTACGCTTTCCTCTCAGTAAGTATAATTTACATGAGTAGAATACAAATCGTTTTAAATATATTTTCTTTTTATAAGGATAGAGTCCCGGTCAAAAAAGGTTAGCTATAAAATATAGCTAAAAAAATAGTTAAATATATAGCTGTATCGAGCTGTATTTACAGCTATATCGATGTGTTTTTTTAGCTGTTTTTTATAGTTAAAAATGTACTTAATTTTATAGTTAATAATTTCGTTAGCTACCGAAAATATTAATAGCTACTTTTCAACTATATCCAAACCAAATGTCATCATCAACTTTTTTGGTCAAGAATTACAAACTAAAATCTTCTTATGAACTATTAATTTTCTATTTCGCTACTCGTGTTCCTACCTAAAGTTTCAAAATCTTTTTCCTCGTCTTTGTCTTTATTTTTGTACCCCTCAGATTCCTATCCTATACTTTTTCTTTTTTTTTTTTTCCAAATATTTTTTTTATTTTTTTGAATACATTATTTAAATGTTTTTTCTTTTTTTTTAAATAAATAAATTTTTGTAAAATTTATTTTGTTACTCTATTTTGTTTTTCTCTTTATAACTTCTTTTATTTGTTTCATTATTAACCATTTTTGAAAAATGGTTAAATACCGTTTATAATAAAATTTCTACCAGGATTTTATAGCTATTATTATAGTTAAAAAAACACTTAAATTTTTAGTGTATTTATACCCGGTCAAAAAAGGTTAGCTGTAAAATATAGCTAAAAAATAGTTAAATATATAGCTGTATCGTGCTTGTTTTACAGCTGTATCGATGTGTTTCTTAGCTGTTTTTATAGTTGAAAATGTACTTAATTTTATAGTTAATAATTTCGTTATACCGAAAATATTAATAGCTACTTTTTCAACTGTATTTTATAGCTATTATTATAGTTAAAAAAACACTTAAATTTTTAGTGTACTAGGTGTTTTTTTAACTATAATAATAGCTATAAAATATAGTTGAAAAATTAGCTATTAATATTTTCGGTATAACGAAATTATTAACTATAAAATTAAGTACATTTTTAACCATAAAAAACAGCTAAAAAACACATCGATATAGCTGTAAAACGAACACGATACAGCTATATATTTAACTATTTTTTTTTTTATTTTATAGCTAACCTTTTTTGACCGGGATTACAATATATTAATAGCTAGATATTTAATCATACTTTATAGCTGGAAATAAATGGTTTTTTAGATATCCTTTATAGTTGAAAATATACCTAAATTTTTAGTTGATAATTTATTTATTACTCATAGATATTTAGCTGAAAAAACATGAATATTGCTATAATATAAATAAATATAGCTGTATTTTACTTATATTATTAGCTGTTTTTATAGATGTTTTTTTTTGACCGAGAACAACTGAAAATATAACTGTAATTTCAATTGTATTTTTAGCTGTTTTTTAGCTATATTATTAACAATTTTTTTTAGCTGAATATTATTAGAGTAGCTTTCAGATATACTGGAGTTTATTTATATTGTCCTTCCCTACCTTCGCTGTAAATTAGTTAACCTATACATACACTAAATCTAAGTAATAACTCGCGGGGATCGCTAGAAAACACGTGCGCATTTTTTAGTAACGGTAAGATGGATCGGTCTTATATACAAAGTGTACTCAACTCTCACCACTTGCGGGAGTTGGACACAAATTTCAACGCGTCAAAAACGTTTAGCTAAAAAAATTAGCTAAAAATTAAGCTTAAAATATAGCTGTTTTGACTCGTTGAAATTTGTGTCCAACTCCCGCAAGTGGTGAGAGTTGAGTACACTTTGTATATAAGACCGATCCATCTTACCGTTACTAAAAAATGCGCACGTGTTTTCTAGCGACCCCAGGGACATTATTACTTAGCTTTAGTGTATGTACAGGTTAACTAATTTACAGCGAAGGTAGGGAAGGACAATATAAATAAACTCGAGTATATCTGAAAGCTACTCTAATAATGTTTAGCTAAAAAAAATTGTTAAAAATATAGCTAAAAAACAGCTAAAAATACAGCTGAAATTACAGTTATATTTTCAGCTATTCTCGGTCAAAAAAAAACATCTATAAAAACAGCTAAAAATATAAGTAAAATACAGCTATATTCATTTATATTATAGCAATATTCATGTTTTTTCAGCTAAATATCTATGAGTAATTACCAAATTATCAACTAAAAATTTAGTTATATTTTTAACTATAAAGGATATCTAAAAAACCATTTATTTTCAGCTATAAAGTATAGTTAAATATCTAGCTATTAATATATTGTCATAAGTACACTAAAAATTTAATTTTTTTTTTTAACCATAATAATAGCTATAAAATATAGTTGAAAAGATAGCTATTAATATTTTCGGTATAACGAAATTATTAACTATAAAATTAAGTACATTTTTAACTGTCAAAAACAGCTAAAAAACACATCGATATAGCTGTAAAAACAGCTCGATATATCTATATATTTAACTATTTTTTCAGCTATATTTTACAGCTATATTTTTTGACCGGGTATAAATACACTAAAAAATCAAGTGTTTTTTTAAACTATAATAATAGCTATAAAATATAGTTGAAAAAGTAGCTATTAATATTTTCGGGAGATAACGAAATTATTAACTATAAAATTAAGTACATTTTTAACTATAAAAAACAGCTAAAAAAACACATCGAAACAGCTGTAAATACAGCTCGATACAGCTATATATTTAACTATTTTTTTAGCTATATTTTATAGCTAACTTTTTTTGACCGGGGTTGTTTGCCCAAGATGATCTTTTATTCTACTTATGCTGGTAGAATGACATAAAAGTCAGTTTTTATTGGATTCAACGTAACCATATTGAATAAAAATTGCAAGATTCGATCGCTTTAATATAATAGAATATACGTTTAAAATGACAGAGATGTAAGAATGACTTTATATGAATGCTCTCTTGGATATAGGGGCTATTAATCTATTAATCAATTTATCAAAATGATCACTTAAAAATGTTAATTTGATATTTTTGTATAAATAAGAAATCATAAATTAAATTAAAAAATTAATAAGTTAAATTTCCATATTTAATATTTATTTTGTAATTTTTATTAAAATTTATTAGTTCAGTTTAATATTTATAAAAAATTTTTTTTTAATTTAAAAATATCTTTTTATAACTTCAATTTTTGTTTTTGCACGACTTCTCGTAAAACATAATTTACATTGAAATTACAACTTTAATATAGATAATACTTTAAGCAGCAAGTTAGTTTCTTATAACCGTTAAAATTTATATTTTAAATAATTTGTTTATTCGCTTTATAATTTTTTATCCAAACATTTTTTTATATTGCTATCTCAAACAGTTCAGAATATTTAAATAATTTTAGTTACAGTCGTATAGAGAGCTCTCTAACTACTTAATTTAAAATTCTTACCCACATAGCACGAAAGATTCGGGAAGCTTCCATCGAAAGATTCGAGAAAGATTCCAATGTAAGCTTCTAGCAAGCCTCTTGGAAGCTTAATGAAAGTTTCGAAAAGCTTTCATTGGAATCTTTCATATAAACTTTACGAAAAGTTTAGGAAAGCTAACATGTAATATTCCAGGAGGGCTTAATGGAACATCACGAAATAGCTTCCAGTAAGCTTCCGGAAAGATTACATGCAATATTTCAGAAACGTTATTCGGAAGATTACATTATATCTTGCAGGAAGCTTCCAGTAATATTTTGTGGAAGATTCCATTCAAACTACCTGCAGCCTTCCACGGCATGTTACAAGAAAAATATTTCAATGTTTACGGAAGGTTACCAGTAACTTGTCAGGAAGATTCCCTGTAAGCTTCCCGAAAGCTAAATGAAAGTTTCAGGAATATTCCATTGGAATCTTTTATGTAAGCCTTACGAAAGGTCCAGTAAGCTTCCGAAAAGTTATATCCGAATGTTATTTGGAAGATTACTTTACATCTTGCAGGAAGCTTGCAGTAACATTTTGCGGAAGATTCTATTCAAACTTCCTGCAGCCTTGCACAGAATATTACAGGAAGGATATATTAATGTTCACGGAAAGTTATTGCAAAGTTTCAGAAAAAAAAACATTAGTTCGTAGTAAATATCATGAAAATTATTCAGTTGAATTTTTAAATAAATCTATTCCTTTGTTTATAAGAATTTTGTATTCCTGGTACAAAATCGAATAATTTTAATATTTATTATTGGACTCCAACATTTTAAATAACTGATAAATGAATTTATTTAAAAATTTTATAGAATGATCTTCATGGTACATACAATAAGCTAATGCATTTTTTTTTTCTAAAATTTTACAATAAAATGAAAATTTAGACAGTATTTATGAGTACAGGTGTAGTGTCTGCCTTACATTAATTTAATTTTATAGATTAAAAATATTGTTTTTTTTTCTATTAAATTAATGTCTTATACTCTTTTTAATTTACAAAATTAATGGCAGATTATTTAAATATAAAGTAGAACATATTACATTTTAAATGATTAAAAATTTTTTATAGTCGTGTATAACTTTCGATGAAGAATTTTTTTTATTATTGATTTTAATTAATAAAAAAGAACACAAAAATATGTTTTTTTAAGAGAAAGTCGTTTATTTAATAAAATTTTATAATTAAATAAATTAATTACAAAGTCTAAATATCTTTACAATGTTTTGAATATATGAATTTTATCAAATAAAAGATTTTTCCTCAAAAAAGCATAATATTTTGCGTTCTTTTACTAACTAAAAATTAATAGTAATAAAAAATTTTTACCCAAAGTTACATAATTCTATAAATTTATTCATTCAATTTGTAATCTGCTTTTTCCTTATTCATATCCCACATAGCATGAAATATTTCAAAAAAAGATTACATGAAATATTTCAGTAAAATATTAAATTAGTGTTGAACAAATATTTCTTCGAAATATTACAGTTTAAGAATATGAAATAATTCATTGAAATATTTCTGTAATATTGCTACAACGTTTCATGTTTTATTCCAAAAAAATTTCTGAATCCAACACTGAAATATTTGAGAAATATTACTGAATTATTTCTTGAAATGTTTCACATTAATATTTTACCAATCTTTCAAGAAACATTGCATGAAATATTCCTGTAATATTGAAGGAATATTTCATGTTTTATTCCTAACAATTTTTTAATCCAACACTGAAATATTTGAGAAATATTACTAAATTATTTCTTGAAATGTTTTATATTAATATTTCACCAATCTTTTAAGAAACATTGCATGAAATATTCCTGTAATATTAAAGGAATATTTCATGTTTTATTCCAAACAATTTTTGAATCCAACACTGAAATAT
This sequence comes from Anastatus disparis, assembly GCA_017163975.1. NCBI lineage: Eukaryota > Metazoa > Arthropoda > Insecta > Hymenoptera > Eupelmidae > Anastatus > Anastatus disparis. Next base: position 292,637 of record JAFFSR010000143.1, read on the forward strand.
TTAAGAAAGATTACTAAATTATTTCTTGAAATGTTTTACATTAATATTTCACCAATCTTTCAAGAAACATTGCATGAAATATTCCTGTAATATTGAAGGAATATTTCATGTTTTATTCTAAACAATTTTTGAATCCAACACTGAAATATTTGAGAAAGGTTACTAGATTATTTCTTGAAATGTTTCAGATCAATATTTCGCCAATCTTTCAAGAAACATTGCATGAAATATTCCTGTAATATTTAAGGAATATTTCATGTTTTATTCCAAACTATTTTTGAATCCAACACTGAAATATTTGAGAAAAATTACTAGATTATTTATTGAAATGTTTCACATTAATATTTCACCAATCTTTCAAGAAACATTGCATGAAATATTCCTCTAATATTGAAGGAATATTTCATGTTTTATTCCAAACAATTTTTGAATCCAACACTGAAATATTTGAGAAAGGTTACTAGATTATTTCTTGAAATGTTTACGATCAATATTTCGCCAATCTTTCAAGAAACATTGCATGAAATATTCCTGTAATATTGAAGGAATATTTCATGTTTTATTCCAAACTATTTTTGAATCCAACACTGAAATACTTGAGAAAGGTTACTAGATTATTTCTTGAAATGTTTCAGATCAATATTTCGCCAATCTTTCAAGAAACATTGTATGAAATATTCCTGTAATATTGAAGGAATATTTCATGTTTTATTCCAAACTATTTTTAGATCTAACACCGAAATATTCGAGAAATATTACTAAATTATTTCTTGAAATGTTTCAAATCAATATTTCGCAAATCTTTCAAGAAACATTTCATGAAATATTTCTGTAATATTGAAGCAACATTTCATGTTTTATTTCGAAAAATTTTTGAATCTAACACTAAAATATTCAAAAAATATTGTTACATTATTTCTTGAAATGTTTCAAATCAATATTTCACAAATCTTTCAAAAACATTTCATGAAATATTCCTGTAATATTAAAGGAACATTTCATGTTTTATTTCAAAAAATTTTTGAATCTGACACTGAAATATTCAAGAAATATTGTTACATTATTTCTTGAAATGTTTCAAATCAATATTTCGCAAATCTTTCAAGAAACATTTCATGAAATATTTCTGTTATATTTAAAAACATTTCATGAAGTATTTAAAAAAATGTATGAACATAACACTGAAATATCGAAGAAATATTGCTGCACTATTTCTTAAAATATTTCAAATCAATAATGCGCAAATTTTTCAAGAAATATTTCATGAAATATTTCTGTTATATTTAAAAACATTTCATGAAGTATTTAAAAAAATGTATGAACATAACACTGAAATATCGAAGAAATATTGCTGCACTATTTCTTAAAATATTTCAAATCAATAATGCGCAAATTTTTCAAGAAATATTTCATGAAATATTTCTGTCAAATTCCAGAAATATTTCATGGAGTATTCCGAAAAATTTATGAATATAACAGTGAAATATTGGAGAAATATTGTTTAAATATTTGTAGTTCTCTCGCGTTTGTAGCAATTCTTCCATCTTGCCAGCAGGTGGCTACTTGATTATATTTTCATGTGATCGTAAATGTGGTTGGCAAACTCGCAAGTGGTGGGACGCTCTCTCGTTTAGTATATAAGACTGAAAATTCTTGATACAAATAAATAAGCGCTTAAATTATAAATAACAAATAAATGTATAAGTATCTAATATGGTTTGAGATGCAACTCTTACAAAATCAAAAATAATATCTGATAGAATTTTTCATCAATATTACAAATCAGTATTTCATGAAAGATTCCAAAAATATTTCCGAAAGGGTTAATAATCCTCTATGAATACTTTAGTTAAACTGATGGGCAATCTTTCAACAATATAACATATCAATATTACATGAAAGATTTCTGAAATATTTCCGAAACATTTTTTGAGAGATTCATAATTTTTTATGAATCCTTCAATAACATATTTTAGCAATCTTTCAACAATGTTACAAAGCAATATTTCATGAAAGATTTTAGAAATATTTCAGAAACATTTCTTGAAAGATTCATAATCTTTTATGAATCCTTTAATAAAATATTTCTGCAATCTTTCAACAATGTTACAAAGCAATATTTCATGAAAGATTTTAGAAATATTTCAGAAACCTTTCTTGAAAGATTCATAATCTTTTATGAATCCTTTAATAAAATATTTCTGCAATCTTTCAACAATCTTACAAATCAACATTTCATGAAAGATTTCAGAAATATTTCAGAAACATTTCTTGAAAGATTCATAATCTCACATGAATCTTGCGGTCAAATATTGCTACAATCTTTCAACAATATTACAAATTAATATTTTACAAAATAATGAAAGAATGTTACAGAAACATTACATGAAATATTTCAAATCAATCTTCTAGAAGGACATATCAATATTTCAGAAATATTTCTTATCAATATTTCTGTTTTATTCCGAATCTTTCAATGAAATATTTCAGAAATATTTCAGAAATATTTCATGCTATGTGGGATAATAATCCCCCAATAATTTTATAAATTAAAAATATAGTCTTTTTTGTTAAATTAATGTATTAAGATATTCTTTTTACTACGTTACTATTACTACGTTACTACGTTTTTATTAACTCGCTTTGGTGTCTGTCTGTCTGTCTGTCTGTCTGTCTGTCTGTCTGTTCGGTACGAATTTTGCAACCGATTGTAAACTAACTTCCTGATGAGCTAGAGACTTGAAATTTTAAATATAGCTCGGAACTGGATGACAATGCAATATTATAAAAAAAATATATATATCTACCGAACAATATATTAATATATTCAATCATATACGGAGATGTTGGCAAAATTGAAGATTTGAAGATTTTATATATAGATACACTTTTAACATTAGTGTCTAAACATCTTCGAAAATTTTAAAAATCTTCTTTTGATATATTAATATATTAATATATTAATATATCAAATATAGTAATATATTAATATAGTAATATATTAATATATTAATATATCAAATATATTAATATATTAATATATCAAATATATTAAAATTAATATATCAAATATATTAATATATTAATATATCAAATATATTAATATATTAATATATTCAATATTATATTTTTGCATGCATTGTTGGATAATATAATTAAATATATATTCCCACCGAAAAATATATTAATACAATTATATACGGAGATATTGGAAAAATTGAAATTTTGAAGATTTTATATATAGATATACTTTTAACATTAGTGTCTAACCATCTTCGAAAATTTTTAAAATTCTTTAACTTCTCATATTGCAATTAGACATAAATTACAGCATTTTGTATTGTACATATAAAATTTGAGACTGTATTTTATTCATTTTATGGTCTATCAATGCATAAAACAATAAATTTTGGTTGAATTTCTAATAGCGTCATTATCGTCAAAATGGCGGGAAACTCAGCATGCGATTACGTGTTCTCTAAAAAAAATAGATGAAACACGTTTTAGTCCCTTGATAACAATATATATGCTATATAATATGCACTGTTGGACAACACGATAAATAATATATAATAATAATAATAATACCAAAAGGTATAAGATAATATCTAAATAAAAAAAAATTTTCAATCTACCACGTTTTTTAATTGAACTAAAAAATATAAAATAATATTAAAAATAAAAAAAAAACTTTTTTAATGTACTACGTTTTATAATGAACCAAAAAGTATAAAATAATGTGTAATAAAATGAATAATGATTTGAAATAAAAAAACGTGGGGCGCATACAATACATAATAATAAACATGCGCCCCACGTTTTTTTATTTCAAATCATTATTCATTTTATTACACATTATTTTATACTTTTGGTTCATTATAAAACGTAGTACATTAAAAGTTTTTTTTATTTTTAATATTATTAATATTAAAAATTAATATCGGATTATTATATGAATACGAATAAAACAGATTACAAATTAAATGATTAAAAGTTTCTATAATTGTATAACTTTGGATAAAAAATTTCTTTTAATATTAATTTAAGCTAGTAAATAAGAACACAAAACATTTTGTTGCTTTTTTAAAGAAAAGTCTTTAATTGAATAAAGTTTTAAGAAAGAGTATTGTATTATTTATTTAAGTTTTATAAATAAATTTATTTTAAAATCTATATAAAATGAATTTTCCGACTTTACATAGCATGAAAATGTTTGTGTGTGAATAATACGTAGGTACATGTACATATACATTTATCTGTATACATAAAAAATATTTAAATTTAAAAAAATAGTGAAATATATGCATGTGCAACATAATTTATAAAAAAAAAAAATTATGTTTATGGTATTAAATATTTTTTATACAGCTATTAACAATTTTCCGAGACGACAATATACTTTTAATGTTGTCATTTCCTCTAGCCATATATATGTAGAATAATTATTAATATTAATCTTGTTTGAAAAGTCTAAAATATTGTTATAAAGCGAAAAATGCAGCGCGAAGTAGAGCCGACGTAAACATTAGTAACATCATTCTTTAGTATTGCTCTTTCTGTCGCACTAAAGGAAGGTGCACGCATGTTTACATCGGTCCTACGTTGCATCGCATTTTTCGCTTTATAACAATATTTTTTCTAACGGCGTGCGCAAAATTCGATTTCATGTACCCGTTTGCGTACATAAAATATCATATTATGAGACGCATTTGTTTAGCGTGCGTAAAATGAATCGAGCGTGCGTAAAATGATTTCAGCGTGCGTAAAATGATTTGAGCGTGCGTAAAATGATTTCAGCGTGCGTAAAATGATTTCAGCGTGCGTAAAATGAATACAGCGTGCGTAAAATGATTTGAGCGTGCGTAAAATGATTTGAGCGCGCGCAAAATGATTTGAGCGTGCGTAAAATGATTTCATCTAAAATAGTACATTTTGTAACGGGTATGAAAAGGCTTTATTTACGAAACGAGAAGTTTACGGCCCGAGTCGAAGGCGAGGGTCGTAACGAGTTTTGTAAAAAAGCCTTTTCATACCAGTTGCAAACCGTATTTTTTGCCATGAGAGCCAGGAAAGAGCAACGAAGTTGAGATTTTGGGGTTAGAATGGCAAAAAATTTTTTTTTAATTAATAAAGTATTATATTTCAGAAACTATACATCATAACAGACATTTATACATCTCATTTGAAAGCTCTTGTGGTGCTCTTTTAAAGTGCTATGTACAATTTTTTTCGCGATACGTGGACTCTCTTATTAATTAATCTTAGAATTAATCATTTAAATAATTTCTTATTTATTGTTTTAAAGAGGGGGGAGGAATTCTCAATTATTATTTTAATAATATATTTTCATGGAATTTTAATTTGAGAGCTATCCTTGTCTAACTGAGATTTTTATTATTTACTCAAGTATTAATCGGTGAATCTGCAAATTAAAAGTTGAGCGCAATAGATATTATTATTACAAATATTTATACACAAGAAGAAAAAAATCTATCGCTTTGTTTTTAAGAAAAGTAAGTAACGCGAAAAAACTTTGGCGTTATTTACTTAAAGCGGTAGATTTTTTTTTTCTTGTGCATAGATGTTCATAATAATAATATCTATTGCGCTCAACTTTTAATTTGAAGATACACCGATTAATACTTGAGTAAATAACAAACAACTCAATTGTTACTCGGTCGATATCAGGTTCTACTCCGGCTTGCCGTTGATGGTTTTATTAATTTTATTTTTATATTAGTAATATTATTTATTTTTTTGGTGGCGGGGGGGCGCTGCCCCCCGACCCCCCCCCCGGCAGGGGCTTTGCCCCCTGCACCCCCACCGGGGCTCCGCCCCTGGACCCCGTCCTGCGCCCCGACCACGACTACCTCTTACAATCTTGATAGCCTTCGAACAAGATTGTACATGCTATCACAGACGCAAGTTTGTCATTCTTAGAATTTTGCGCACTTGTTAGAAAAAATAATATACGCAACTAATGCGTAAAGTGATCATCGCACTCGTCTCATTTGTCGCCCTCGCTGCGCTCGGGCGACAAAACCGACTCGTGCGATAATCACATATTTTACGCACTCGTTGCGTAATATACTATTAGACTTTTCAAACAAGATAAGTATTAATAATTATTCTACATATATATGGCTAGAGGAAATGACAACATTAGAAGTATATTGTCGTCTCAGAAAATTGTAAATAGCTGTATAAAAAATATTTGATAGATTTCTCTCACCTGACCGCAGCGCCATCCTATATGTAGCGGCGAAATAGACCCGACCGCCTCTTAATTTAAAACTTTTTTCTGTGCAATTCTAATGTTTGTATCATCCCCAAAAAAACCTTTTAAAAGGTAAAATTAGGGCAAGTTAGCTTTAAAAAAAATCATTAACACTGTCTCAGAAGTGAAAAGTGTTCTGTCAAAAATTAAAACGAATTTAATACAATCAATTATAAAAAAAATAACTTAAAAAAAATCTGTTATAGAATCTCTAAAAAAAAGCTTTAACACTTGAAAAAATACTGAAATCAATAATATGTGGCCAAGTTTTAATACGATTTAAAATAATAATGCTTACAAATGATTTTGTATATGTATTTTTATGATAATAATGAATTAATAAAAAATTTCTTTGTTAAAAATAGAGTATGAAAAAACTATATAAAATGTTATTGAAAATATAAAATATCTTCAATAAAATTAGATAAGAATACAACTTTAATTTTAATAATTAACGTGAAAGTAAGAATAAAAGTAACATTATAGCTATAAACTTGACAGTTCTTATGACTTAAGTGTACAGTCGACGATCTGAGTCCCGCCGCCTTCTCCTCCATCGACTCGCTCGTGCGTTACCCCCACTCGCTGACTAAAAGAATTTGTTTCCAAACATTCTGAGTCCCGCCGCTGCTTTATGCGACTTTTTCACTTGTAAAAATGGGTTTATTAATTTCATTTTTTTGTTTAGGATACAACAAATGTTTATTGAAATAAAAAGTAACAAAGAAATACCCATATGGAAATAATTTATGTGAAAAACTGTAAATAATAGTAAATAATTGTAAATAACTGTTAAAAAATGTAGGAATTGAGACATAAATAATAGTTATTTACAGTTATTTACTATTATTTATTATTAATTACTATTATTTACAGTTATTTACAGTTATTAACTGTTATTAACTGTTATTTACAGTTATTTACAATTATTTACAATTATTTACAGTTTTTTACAATTATTTACAATTATTCATAATTATTTACAGTTATTCATAATTATTTACAGTTATTTACATTTTCAAAAATTTTTGAATTAGTGGATAATTTAATGTTATTAATAATTATTTACAATTATTTATAGTTATTTACAGTTATTTACAGTTTTTACAGTTATTTACAGTTATTTATAATTATTTACAACTATTTACAATTTTCCATAGTTTTTTACAATTATTTACAGTTATTCACATTTTTAAAAATTTTCGCCTATATATAAAATTATTGAATAAATTTGTGATAATTTTCGAAAATGTAAATAACTGCAAATAATTGTAAAAAACTATAAATAATCGTAAATAACTGTAAATAATTGTGAAAAAAGTGAATAAATGTAAATAACTGTAAATAAATATAAATAACTGCAAATAAGTGTAAATAACAGTTAATAAGTGTAAATAACAGTTAATAACTGTAAATAAGTGTAAATAACAGTAAATAATTCTAAATAATTGTAAATAACTGTTATTTATGTCTCAATTCCCACATTTTTTAACACTTTTCTACAGTTATTTACAGTTATTAACATTTATTTACATTTATTTACAGTTAATAACAGTTATTTACAATTATATCCAAAAATTTTTTCCATATGGGTAATACCATATTGCATAATTCTCATTTATATCTATTGAAAAAAAAATAAAAATTAAACTAGATATATTTAATCAATCAATAAAATGTTATTTATTTGAAAATTTAAGTGATTGCTTTATAAATAAAAGATAAAATAAATCTTATTTCATTTCATTTTCATAATAACAATGAGTATTTAGTTCATCAATAAATAATATATTCTTTAATTTTTAAATTTGTTACCTATAAATAAAAAAATTTAATTTTTATATTTTTTATAGTAAATATAAATGAGAATTATGCAATATTACAATATTTTTTGTTAATTTTTATTTCAATAAACGTTTATTGTATTCTAAACAAAAAAATTAAACTAATAAATCCATTTTTACAAGTTAGAAAGTAGCATAGAGCAGCGGCGGGACTCAGAATGTTTGGAAACAAATTCTTTTAGTCAACGAGTGGGGGTAACGCATGAGCTAGTCGATGGAGGAGAAGGCAGCGGGACTCAGATCGTCGACTGTACTTACAATTACTGAAGGCATCAATAAACCACAATAAGACTTCTTAAAGATTTTCTTTATAAGAGTAATCTGTAGGATGTATTTCAAGAAATCTTGGAGTTCACACTGTAGAATTATCTACAGTATCAGTTGCAAGACATTTTGTAAATTCCGATAAATTAGAACTTTTTTATTCATCATGAATCAAGTTAAAAACGAAATTTTTTACCAAAATTAACAAAGTTACTATTTTTTTTTTTTTTTTTTGAAAAAGAAAGTTAATTATATAGAAGATATTGTCCTCTATATAATTAACTTCTTTCATATGATGATATCCGATAGATTCTAGCCCGGTTCCCGTTTAACACATTACCCGTTTAACATCAGGCTATAGCGCATCTGACACACCATACCGAAATCTTTGACTACCGATCGATGGTCAGTCATTTTTGTGACCAACAATCAACCGATACCCAATGATATCGGTTTTTTTTTAAGAGCCGCGCGATATTATTAGCACATACACTAATTTTTCTTTTGAAAAAAAAGTCCAAGGTACCTGGTCAGGATTCGAACCCATGCCCACCGCTTTGAAGGCAAGAGCTCTTTTTTTTAAACAGTCTTTATTTCAGTATAATTACATAAATAATACAGCGGAAATAATGGCTGATAAACGCTTGATTTATTACATTATTTTATTTTTGAATGACTCCACATGGAGCTCTGACAAAAATCGCTTATCTATAACTATATTTACATTTGTTGTGAAACGTCCATGTAACCGCGTAAGAAAAAGAGGTGACTTTATCACGGGGGTTATGGGTTTGATTGAGCTGTTTGGATTAATAAACGACTTAATCCTTTTTGAGTGAGTGTAGGCGCATACCCTCGATATTTTTAGGAATTAGGTGAGTTAACACCCTTCCTGGGGATCCTATTGTTAACGCTTTTTACTGGGAAAACTTTATTTATGTGGAGACGCAAAATCTTATATCAATTTTGATTTCCTTTATTTCGCGAAAAAACCTTGTAAAATTATTATTAGTAGATCCTTGCTACAAGAGCGGTCTTCAATCCTTATTATTATAACTTATATAAAAATATTAACCTTGGTAATTTTATAACTTATAGACCCTTGCTACAAGAGCGGTCTTCAATCCTTAAAAATATTGACCTTGGTAGTTTTATAATCTATAGACCCTTGCTACAAGAGCGGTCTTCAATCCTTATTCTGAATCCATAAAAAAAAATATTAACCTTGGTAATTTTATAACCTATAGACCCTTGCTACAAGAGCGGTCTTCAATTCTTAGTGCAAAATGTGAATAACTAATAATTTAGGACGCTAAATTTAATCGACAAAAAACTGTAAAATCACGGAACCTTGCCGTTACTGATGATTAAAATAATGAGTAACAACTAAAAATAAATATTTAACCTTGCCGTTATTCGGCGGTTCTTAAAAATGTTTTATCACATTTTTTAATTAATAATAAACTATAAATATTGAACCTTGCCGTTATTCGGCGGTTCTTAAAGATTGTTTTTATTAATAAGTATTAAAATAATGAATAATGATTAAGATAAAATATGGAACCTTGCCGTTATTCGGCGGTTCTTAAAAATATATTATCAGATTTTTAAATTAATAACAATAACTAAAAATATTGAACCTTGCCGTTATTCGGTGGTTCTTAAAGATGATTTTGGTAGTGAGTAATAACTAAAATGAAATATTTAACCTTGCCGTTATTCGGTGGTTCTTAAAATTAATTATTTAGATTTTTAAAAATAAATGAATAATAATTAAAATGAAAAGATTGAACCTTACCGTTATTCGGCGGTTCTTAAAATTAATTATTTAGATTTTTAAAAATAAATGAATAATAATTAAAATGAAAAGATTGAACCTTGCCGTTATTCGGCGGTTCTTAAAGATGATTTTATTACGTATTAAAAAAATGAATTTGAAAATTGATTTTATTAAGTATTAAAATAATGAATAATGATTAAAGTAAAATATGGAACCTTGCCGTTATTCGGCGGTTCTTAAAAGATGTATTTTTTTTATATTAAAATAATAAATACTACTATATATAGTAGATTTTCTTACAAGGAGATAAAATGAAACTTCCGCGCGTACGTGTTATGACGGTCGAGGCTGACGCCTCGACCGTCATAAACACGTACGTGCGGGCGTTTCATTTAATCTCCGTGTAAGAAATAATGCTTTTCTCTATCCCTAGGCGAAACCACGTAAATATGATTGTTATATAAATTAACAATTATATTTGCTTTTTTTGTTTTAGCGCGTGTATGTGTTGTTCTTTGCTGCCGCCCAGCATTTGTCACGCGAGTGACAACGAGCGTGACTGGGCTGGCGGCGGCAGCAAAGAAAAACGCATGCACAAGCCTAAATCACGAGATAAAGAAAGACACATGAAAAACACGCGCACAAGAATCCTCTTTTATGAACGAGAAAGAGAGAGAGAGAAACACAGAAAAACACACGCACAAGCCTCTTTTATTTTTTATATGAGTTAAAATGAGAAAAAAGAGTTTGTACATTTTTTATAACACGACACTACTTATGATATAAGATTTTAAAGTTTAGAATCATATTTTATTGGAATACAATTCATTTTAATTTATAAGCGCAACGTATATATCGTCTGTCTTTTTTTTTGTTATGAGAGAGACAAAGACAGAATACAATCATAAACACGAGCCTACGGCTTTTAGCAACAGTTTTGGTTAGGTCGAGTCTATGTTTCTCTTCGAGAGATATTTTAACGTGAGGCACGGAAGGCGCCGACAGGAGGCGCGTTAGTCGTTTTAAGTGTAGCTAAAAGTGCTACTTCTTCTAGTGTGAAGGCTCGGCGGAACCGCGTGGTTTCGCCTAAGGGATAGAGAAAATTATTTTTTTAGAAATACTGAACCTTGCCGTTATTCGGCGTTTCTTAAAATTGACTATTTTGTCGAAACTACGATTTAATTTGATATTATATAAATTTTCTTCTTTAGTTATCTAAATTTTTAATTTTAAAAATTTAACAAAATTTTAGAGAAGGATTGAGTTTATACAAACTGCTTTATACCCAAGCGTTTATTTAAGAACTCAGATAGGTAGCTTGTTGCCTTTGGAAATTTGATAATAATTAGAAAATAGATATGAAATTTTTTTCCTTACTTTTATTAATTTCTTCTGAAGATGACTTGATGATAGAGAAAAAGAGGCGATCTAAGTGTGTCCTTGGATGAATCTGCTGTGATCCACAATTCGAAAACTCTTTATCCTTCCTTCAACTGAGCCTTGATCAAATAAACTTTGGCTCTCGATTGCTGAAGAGATGAAATTTAAATAAACACGACTCTCGGCTTCTGGAGAGATGAAATTTGTAGTACTATTTGAGGCTCTCAACTGCTTGAGAGATGAAACTTGGTAGACAAGACTCTTGACTCCTGGAGAGATGACAATGAAGTAGTATTATTTGAGTCTCCAAACTGCTTGGGAGATGAAATTGAAGAAGTATAGGCTCTCGACTGCTTGAGAGATGACAAATGGAATATTGTACTTGAACTTGAGGCTCTCAATTGCTTGAGAGATGAAATGGAATAGTATAGGCTCTCGACTGCTTGAGAGATGAAAATGGAGTAGTATAGGCTCTCGACTGCTTGAGAGATGAAAATAGAGTAGTATAGGCTCTCGACTGCTTAGGAGATAAAAATGGAGCAGTATAGGCTCTCGACCACTTGAGAGATGGAAATAGAGTAGGCCGAGCTGGTTTCTACTTGGCTATTTCATACCCTGTTTGTTTGTTGTCATATGGTTGGGCGGAGCCTACTGCTTCAGTTCTCCCTACCTTGTGTCTGCAATGCTCAGTGTGTATCTGCGCATGTATTGTCGATGGAGGTGGTAACCATGTGCTTCCTCTTCTCTCTTAGATTATTCCCTCTTTTTCTCTCTCTTACAAATGGTCGTTTGTGTACATAATTTTTTTCTAACTTTAATTTTTCGTTAATGTTGTTTATTTTTGCGATGTGAAAATTTTTATTTTTAATTATTAAATTCCGTTGTTGAAAATCATAAAAAATGATACCAAGAATGGCATATTTTCAATAAAAACTTAATGAAATATTATAGTCTTACAGTTGTTCATTTATTAAACTCTTACAATATTTATTTGTTCTTAACTAAACTATAATCAACTATTCATGTTTTGCTTAAGGCAATTTTCAACACAAAATAATTTTTTTGTTTTTAAATTTTAAGTACAATTAAAAATATTAAAAGAATATTGTTCAATGTTTCATTCTTAATTTTTAAATGCTTGTTTATTTCTGATTTATTTTATTTATAAATGAATATAAAATATAACTTATTTCACGAAATATTTAATTATGATTAATTTTAAAAAGATATTTAATTATGTTTTACAATAACGTTTGCGTATTTTTACTTATAATTACTTTCTGACAATTTTAACTATATCCTTATACATATTCCAAACGCAAAAAGAATTTAATAAATATACGTGAATAATAATTGGTTTGCATAAAAATGGAAATGTAATTTATTAGGTGTGTATGTACATATTTATTTAAATAAATCTATTATTGTTTTAGTAATTTATCGCGACATTTTTATTAGGCATGAATTTTGTTGCGTGGGAAAGTTGCATATATATATTTTCCTTGTTTGTTATTTCGGAAAGTACTCTTATTGTAAGATATTAAATTTTCACTTAAAATATAAAAAATAAATTTGGGATAGTACTCCACCTACTTCGTAATTATCGGATAATCTTTTAAATCGCTGCGGTATACTTTTCGTACAAAATTTAATGCACAAAGAGAATTTTGAACCGTTTTTATATTATGCGTAATAAAAATTTTGAACAAGGACAACGTATAACGTATTGGTAATTACTGGGGAAAACCTTTAAGCTGTAACGGTTTCGAACTAAATGCTTTTACACACATGGATAGCACATGGGAAAAGACATTCATAGAAATTTTTGTATGTGAAGAGAAGGTCCCTGTAATAAAAAAAAAATTTTGAAAAAGAAAAAACGTACATAAGATTTTGGGGAAAACCGGTAATCTGGAGATATTTTATATTTATCGCTTGGACCTTTCGGTTTGTTTTTTGTCTCAAGGCTTTCACTTTATATATTTTTTTCTTTCCGCATGCATATAACATGTGTTGACTGTTTGTTTCTTATTTTATGTGACGGATTCCTATGAAGAAAAAAAAACGCGGCGATATAATAACAACCTTTTTCCCACATGTGTGTAACATGTGTGCTGGTCTGTTTTCTATCGATGGTCCTTGAAGATAAAAAAAAACGAACACAACGCATATATATTTATTTAACTAAAACACTAATGTATCTAATCTAAAGAAAAACGTTATTATATACTATATTTTCTCTTATTGATAAGATGTGATGGCTGAACTAAAAATAATAATAAAAAGAAAAATAATGCAAAAAAATTTTTTTTTAATTAAGTACACGTTACACCCCGACCGTAAAACGGTTACTAGGCAGTCTAAAAGACAACTAGTAAGCGAATGCCTCCGCGATGAAACGCTGCAATAGAACTCATTCCTCTAGATCGATTTGTCGTACTTACGTGGTTATATTGAAAAAATTTGTAGCTGCACCTTTTGTCGTCCTTACTGTAGCTTCTGGTTGATTTGTATTATTGGTTTGATTTTCATGTTGTATCGCTTCTAAAGGCTGTGATTCATCTTGTTGCTTGATATCGGAGTTTTCATTATTTCTTGTTGGCGTAGTCTGAGTGGTGTAAATTAGACAGTGGGCTATTGATGTCCATAATGCTGCAACTAGATGTATTGACCACCCATATATCTTATGGAGTGCGTATCCGTTCACTATGATTTCCGCTAGCATTTTCACGCACTGGATAATGATGAATATAACGAGCATTCCTGCGCTGGCCATTCCGAAATCCTGAAACTTTTTCCATATCTTTGCCCATGTTCCTTCTATTATTCTAACTATGGTGCTTTCATTTAATAGTCGGTTTATAGTCCTCTCTTCATTCGTGACTGGATGGCCGTGGATTTCTCTAGCGATGTTGTTTAATAACGCCGTTCTCTCCACTGGAAACATTATATGATACCTCAAATCGTCTAAGTCACGTTCCGTGTATATTCCGCTGGTAGCCAATGACGAGGAGCTCACGTATTTCCAAGTTGGTCTGGTTAAAGGTTTTATTACAGTTGGTGCCCGAGCATCAGTAGGTCTTAGCATTATTTTGTACCAGCTGTCGTCAATAAGGTAGTGTGATGGTAGTAAATGATTACATGAAACTCGGATACCTTTACTTTTAAGTATATGTGTCTTAGGAGTCATAAAAAGCGTTTGGTATCTACGACTTACTTGTAATTTGGCGTAGCAATCTTCTCCGTGTTCTATTTTTACGTCTATGGGGATGCACTTGATGACGTGTACAACTTTGCCCGCTGTCACTGCCATATAACCAGGACCTTTCATGAGGTTATACGCAAATTGGTCCGGTGTCTGAGTTGCTATTGCCAACGCGTTCATCAATGTCTCGCGCTCGATCTGACATTGTTGAAGCATTACTTCGCGATATAATTGATTAATTTCGGTTCGCATATGTCTTTCTACGTAAACGAACTTCGAATTCACATATATGAAAATGTCCATGTTGTTTACATTTATAGGCCGGCGTTTCGTGAATGAATATCCGGAATCGCTGGTTTAAAAAATTACGAGTTTGGGGTGTTCAGTCAACTTAATTTTATATCCGCATACAGATTCTTCGTTCTTAGTAGCTGAAGCAAAAGTTATACTTTGCATGGAAAGTGAATACACGATCTGCTTCTTTCCGTTACAATCTGAGTCTGTCATTTTTTAAACTTTACCTTCATATAAAATACTGTAGCTGTCAAATCCGCAATTATCTTTAGGGATAGGATTCCAGATCGTGAATCCACCATCAACGTCAACGCATTCTCCGTCGGATAGTGAACAGAACGTACCGGACGGGAGATGTATTTTATTGTTTTCATTGTCTACGCGCGCAGTTTGTTTTCTTATGGTGATTTTTACTAAACCTTGAACAACTACTTTATCCCATGATCCGTAAGGATCTGCGTAAGAAGCCCCATTACATGCTCCATTCTCCGTTAGAGTTCCCGTGAAAGTTATTGGATAAGAATACGTCCGATTTGTTTTTATGTTATTGAAAACATGTGATTCTCCTAATTTGAGAATTCCGGTATTGTAGACCCCAGCGCAAGCGCTTCTACTGATCTCTGCCACATACCCCCCCTCTCCGTGTTTGACGATAGATATGTGGGAATGCATCTCACAATAATATACCGTGCGCTGAACTTCTATTTTACATCGTATTATCGGGGTTTCTTGGAAATCGTTAACTTGCAGAAGTTGTATGTACTGCTTAGTAATGTATAAATTATCCTTGGGTGGATCGCATGTTCCTACGTCCAGTAGCGATAGGCTTGTGATATTTAATGATCGCGCTCCGCAATCGTATCCGATGATGGCCATGGCTGGATGTAAAATGGCAAAAATAAAAATAGCAATCATTTCTGAAACAGAGAGAAAAATATTTTATTAATGTCCGTCGTCAGTCTGTCTGTTGTTTTTGTTTTTTCTGGAGTCTTTTTCTTTTGGTCTGTTTTTCGTCTGAATGTGGTATGTGAGATATTTTTAGTCGATTTATATGTACGATTTTTGTCTTTTTATTGATTTGTATGCGTGCGTTAGTTCTGTTTAAAATTTCAATAATTTCATATGGTCCCGCGCAATGATTTCCAAACTTCCTGGGTTTTGGACCACTCTGTAGAAATACGTAGTCTCCCGCCTTGAAGTTCCGTGGGTTTATGTGTCGATCATAATATTTTTTATTTTTCAATTTAGAGTCCATCAGATTATCGTACGCGAGATTCCTGATGCCGTTCAATCGTGTAATTAGGTCTACGATACAGCCCTTGTAAGTTGGGACGAAATCCGCCTCTCTTAATGGATCGCCCGATGGTAGCCTAGCTAATTTACCGAATACAATGTCGAATGGCGTATATTTTGTACTTTCCGATACGCAAGTATTGTAATTTAACATGGCAACGTTTAACCATTCATCCCAGTTGTTATCGTTGTTTGTATATATCTTTAAGAATTCGATGAGCGCGTGGTGTGATCTTTCCAATGACCTGTTTGATTGAGGGTGAAAAGCGGTGGTTTTTATTTTCTTTATTTTGAAACTTAAGTTTGGCTACTCTATTCATTAGCTTGCTTAAAAAGTTTTGACCTTGGTCGGTTAAAACTACTCTAGGTGACCCGAAAATACATATTAATCGTTTGACAAAACCATCTGCTATTGTGGATGCTAGGGTGTCTTTGAGAGCTACTGCTAATGAAAACTTGGACAGTTGGTCTTGCATCGTGAGTATGTATTCGTTTCCGTTCTTAGATATAGGTAATGGTCCGACAATATCCATTGCTATTTTGTCGAACGCTGTCCCTGGGGTATCGGTAATCATCATCGGTTGTTTGATCTTGGTTCTCAATATTTTTTTTAGCTGGCACTCTAAACACTGCTGGATTCTTCTCTGGATGTCTCCCTTGAGGTTTTCCCAGTAGAATTTTTGCCTAATCCTATGGTATGTTTTAGATACACTGTGACCTCCAATTGCTGATTTGTGAAGTTCATTAAAAACTTCATTGCGTTTTTCTTGGGGTACGTATTCTAGAATATTCTTGCAAAAAAATATTTTTGCTAATTTGATAGCTGTATGCACGTCTTCCCACGGTAGGTTATGTATAGTTTTACTGTAACTTATACTTTTGGTCTCCAAATTATTTTTACACATTAGTTCCCTTAAACACATTAAGGTGCCGTGTATGTTGTATTTGATAGTGGCCATTGATTCAGGCTTTTCTTTGCTGATAAAAAGTGCGAAACAATAGTTTTTGCCACTCTTTTTGCTCATTCTGACCTCTCCTATCTCGATTTCTTGCTCTTTATTTTCAAATATTTCGGGCGAGTTTTTGTCACGAGGAGAACCACTAGTATCTACGAAATACGCGATATTATCTACCCTGCCTGTTAAAGGTTCGTTTAAACTTATTATTCGTGTGTTTTTGGTTACGTTATTTGTGATTGAGCTATTTGCATCTTGAGAAGAAACTACTGACTCTTCGTTGTTTTCAGTTGCCACTAGGGTGATTCCTTCTTCTAGATTGTCTCCGCTGTAAGTTTTAATATGATCTCCTTTGGTAAAGGATTCCTCTATTGATTCGTAATCTCTATTCCTATCGCGTAAACTATTTTCTTGATTATTAGCTAAATCGTCGTTAAATAAATCGTGAACGCTAACTCCATCTTGGGCCATGATTCATTGTTGTCTCCTTGTTATTACGTTTACTTGGATGGCTTCCGGTGGATTGCGGGATAACGCGTCTGCATTAAGATTGAAACGTCCTGGCTTGTATATCACTTGTGTATCACTCTGGATTCTTGTGTTCAATTCCGCAGATTTGAACCAGACCAAAGGCTGATGATCTGTTATGAAAAATATTTTTTCGTTATATATGTACGATCTAAGTATTTGGCTACTATGGATCATAGCTAAAGTTTCCTTTTTGTACACTTCGTAAGATAATTCAGGTCCTCTGAGAACCCGTGATGTATATGATATCGGTCTGTCTTTTCCTATGTCACCTTGAGATAGGACTCCGCCTATCGCGTATCCTGACGCATCAGTGGTTATATTAAATGGCTTACTAAAATCGGGTTATGCAAGTACCGGTGGGTTGCATAGTGCTTTCTTTAAATGTTGGAAAGCTTGTTCAGCCTTGTCATCCCATTGGAATTCAATATTCTTTTGAAGTAATTTAGTCAAAGGTTTTGCGACACGCTCAAAATCCTTGATGAAGCGCCGATAATATCCTGCCAAACCTAGAAACTGGCGAATGTTCTTTACGTTCACAGGCTGCGGAAATTCTCGCACAGCTTCGACCTTCTTTGGGTCTGGGTTTAAGCCCTTCTCGTTGAGGATGTATCCTAAATAGCAAACCCCTTTTTTTAAAAATTCACATTTTTCGATGTTTAACTGTAAATTTGCTTCTCTAAGTCGTTCCATTAGCAATTTCATTTTATCGTCGTGTTACTCAATGCTATCGGCAAAAATTACAATATCGTCTATAAAACTAAATAATATAGAGCCTTGTAATCCTTTCAAAGTGTCGTCGATGAACCTTTGGAAAGTCGCGCCAGTGCATTTTAAGCCAAAACTCATTCTTACGTATTCGTAGTGACCATATGGCGTGCTGAACGCGGTCTTGTAGGCATCGCGAGGGTCCATGAGGATTTGATGGTACCCCGATTGCAAATCTAAAGCGGTGTAATATTTATGACCTCCTATTTGGTCAATTATCTGCGTGATATCGGGTAAAGGATATGAGTCGTTTACGGTTTTTTCATTTAAAGCCCTGAAATCTGAAACTAACCTCCACCGTGGTTTTCCATCCAGTCCTGGTTTCTTTGGAACCATCTAAATTGGAGAGTTGTAAATGTTACCCGTCGACACAAAATCTATCTTGGTTTTCTGTAATTCAACGTTTAATATATTCCTTTTCTGTTTCGTTGAGATGGTCTATTCTTAAATGGTCGAATATTGGAGTCTCTTGTACGCTCATGGTATACACACTTGATGATTTTTTATCTAAAGATCTTGTTTCATCGAATGTTTTGAGACAATCAAACACTTCAGAGTATGAGGGTTCCGGTGTATCTAAATCATCAAATATTCCTTTTTGAGTCTTGTAAAAATTTTCCTTGAGCGGATCTTTTAGTGTGCTTACAGCCTCAATTATCATCGTATTGGCTGCCGCTACATACTCTTTCATCTCGCAAGATTGCTCAGTTTCTTCCTCGAATTCTTCGTTATCGGAACTTACCTCGACTATGGTACTATTGTTTGAAGCATCGTCAATTAATTCTTCAACGGTGTTCACTTGTTTATTATATATTTCTTCATCTTCTTCATCACAGTTCATTAAAGGTTTTACGTTGAATCTTAGAACAGTCATTTTGTTAGCTATTTCTAAAATTTTATTTTCATAATCAACTATCGCATTGGTCTCTGTCAAATAAGTAGTCCCTATTACTCCGTCGCAAGGTATAGACAGGTCGTTTGGAACGACGTGAAAAATGGACCTTTCTCCATATAAGGTAAGTTGTGTCGTCCCTAGAGTAGTGATGATTTTCTCACCTATTCCTTTCAGTTGTATTTTCTGCTCTGTATTTATATTGTTCTCTTCTGGAAGTAAACACGCTTTGATTATATTTGCTTCGGATCGATTGAATATTTCGACATAGGGTAGACAATTTCCTTGCTTTGAGATTTCCAAGTGATTGATATGTACCGTGTTAAACGCATTACGATGTTGACTGAACTTAAGAGTGAAACTCCTTGTTGAGAATGTTTTTTCCTTGAAATCCAATATTGCGCCATTCTCTAGAAAATATTTGAATCCAAATAGCCCATGGAATGGCATGGAAAATGAGTTTTCCACTACGACAAAGTCGATAATTTGATTGCACATCCTTAACTGCACGGTTCCGAGCGAAGTTACTGGCGTAATGCCAATTCCGGTGATTATTGTTATCTGTGTTTGGTCAACTTTATCATTTTCTTTCAATAATCCTCTCTTAATTATGTTTATTTCAGATCCAGTATCTAGCATGAAGTTCGCCAGAATATCCAAATCTGGTATCGTGAACGTAATATAAGGTATTACTTTAGCTGGTAATTCTATTCGAACGGTATTAACTCTGACAATAGGTTGCTCGTTTGCATCACGTGGGCTGAGCGCGTTTCCCTTTTGGGAGTCTCCACATCCGCGCTCGTTCCTGGGAGACTCTGAATGTTTTCCGCTACTTTTTGGTTGTTGTACAGTCTTTTGTGGCATTCGTCAATATTATGGCCGATCGCCTTACAATGTGTGCATTCTTTAGATCTCTGAACTCTGCAGTTTGTTGCGATATGTCCAGGGCGTTTACATATTTGACAAGTGTCGTAACTAACAAGTAACACTACCCAAGTGATACTCACCGATTTAAATGAAACTTGACACAATTATAGAACACTAAAAAATATTGAACCCGTGTTTTTATATTTTGGCCCAATTCACTTCCTAGGGGTGGAAACCACCCCTACCTAGCTATGAGTAGGCTAACCCATCTAACCCTGGGAATAGTGAATTTAATCGCTTATTTTTTTATCAAATAATCAAATTAAAAACAATACTTATGTCGACTGAATAATAAATAGGATGATAAATATTTCCATCGGTCTTACAGTCAATTTAAAATCTATATAATAAAATAATTAAATAAATATGGACAGTCAGACTGCCCTTGTTTATAATTACCCCCGTAGAATAACCTGAAATAAAAACTTAAAAATTAACTGGAAAGAAACCTGAAAATAAATAAAATTAGTAAAGCACAATCTGACTGTCCCCCACCACCAAAAAACCTTTCTTCGATTGTGATCTTGTATAATGTCCAACGTTTCGAGCACGCTACTGCTCATCCTCAAGGACTGAACTCCTCTCGCCGCACGACTCCCAATTTATACCTAAAAAATTATTTGAATATCCCCTCCACCATCAAAAACACCAATATAAGTTAATATACCTCCACCACTTTAATTCTATATTATGTTAGAAAAGGATGATAAATACTATTTAATTTACTTGATTCTAACATTAAATTTACATTATTTTTATTCTGAAAAATGTGAATATCCTCAAAACTCTCCCTTTTAAATTTATTTTTAATATTATTTTCTAAAATTTCAACATTCACAAAATCAAAAGAATGAACGGAATTCAAACAATGTTGCTTCAAACCCGACACAACATTTGGACTTATCAAACTATATTTATGTTCATAAATTCGTTTCTTTAAATATCTACTTCTCTGTCCAATATAATATTTATCACAATCATTACAATTGATCTTGTAAACGACTCCCGATTTTTCATCCTTTTCATCCTTATCTTTACAATTATTAAAAAATCTACCTAAATTATTATTATTTCTAAAGAAAACTTGAATTTTATGTTTTTTGAATTCATTTCTAATTCTTTCTGACAAACCTCTAACATACGGCAAAACAAAATACAAACTTCTAGTTTCTACATCAATTTTCTTTTTTAAATTACTATTATAAATTTCATTCACCCTCTCCTCAATCATTCTATTAACAAATTCGATTGGATAACTATTACTAACAAAAGCCTTTCTAACAATGTTCAAATTTTCTTTTCTGAAATCTATATGTGATAACTTAATCGCGCGATCAATCACACCCTTCAAAGTACCAATTTTGTTTCCGAACTGGTGATATGAATTAAAATTTAAAAATCTACCAGACCAAGTTGGCTTTCTATACCAATTTAGTTTAACTTTATTATTACTGTCTCTAATTACTTTAATACCCAAAAAACTCAACTGATTATCTGACTCTATTTCTTTAGTAAATTTAATTCTATCATGAACAGAATTAACATCAACCATAAAACATCAACCATTTCATCCACAAAACAATCTGGCACCACAGCAAAGATGTCATCAACATATCTTTTATAAATTATTGGCTCAAAACTCAATTTCGACAAAGCAACACCCTCCAATTTTTCCATCACCAAATTAGCTATCACAGGTGGCAATGGTGATCCCATCGGACAACCATACCTCTGCTCATAAAAAATTTTATCAAAAGAAAAAGCTGTATTATTAAAAACTAATTGAAGTGCTTTAATCATTTCACTCTGAGTTAAACTAGTATATAAACTGATATTAGACCACCTCTCGCAAATGATCTCATTGACCATCTCCAGAGGTACATTCGTAAACAGAGATACAACGTCCAACGAAATTATTTTACGATCATTCGGAATAACAATATCTTTTATAATATCATAAAAACTCCAACTATCTTTAACAAAAGAATTAGTTTTTCCAACTACATTAATTAAAATATCAGACAAAAACCGTGCAAGTTTATACGTAGGAAAATTAATTGACGATATTATTATTCTATATGTCAGCTGTTCTTTATGAATCTTAGGAAGTCCATAACACTTTGCAACTGTACCATTTTCACATTTTAGAAATTTAAAAACTTTATCATCTATTAAATCCTTCTTTTTCCAATATAACAATAAATCCTTTAAACTATCTTGTAACTTACTTATATGTGGATTCCTAATTTTCTTATAAGTGGTGTCATCATCCAAAAGAAGCTTTATATGATTCATGTATTCCCCCTTAAATGAAGCTACTGTTACATTACCCTTATCAGCCCTTTGAAAAATTATGTCTACATTATCCCTCAAAAATTTTTTTGTTACCTTTAAATCATGACACAAGTTCCCATAAATAAAATTATTAAATCTATTCTCCCTTTTAAAATTCCCTATAATCTTAACCAATGATCCCCTACAATCTTTCTTCAATCCATCATTAAAACCAACAACACTATTTTCCACATCTGCAATAATTTCTTTAATCGGAAGATCATTGTTTAAGTATGGTAAAGCAAACCCTGCTCCCCTTGACATAACATTCACCACTTCATTAGGTATTACTCTATCAGTCAGATTTCTGAACCAACCTTCATTACCATTATAAACATTGTTTGAATTCCGTTTATTCTTTTGATTTTGTGAATGTTGAAATTTTAGAAAATAATATTAAAAATAAATTTAAACGGGAGAGTTTTGAGAATATTCACATTTTTCAGAATAAAAATAATGTAAATTTAATGTTAGAATCAAGTAAATTAAATAGTATTTATCATCCTTTTCTAACATAATATAGAATTAAAGTGGTGGAGGTATATTAACTTATATTGGTGTTTTTGATGGTGGAGGGGATATTCAAATAATTTTTTAGGTATAAATTGGGAGTCGTGCGGCGAGAGGAGTTCAGTCCTTGAGGATGAGCAGTAGCGTGCTCGAAACGTTGGACATTATACAAGATCACAATCGAAGAAAGGTTTTTTGGTGGTGGGGGACAGTCAGATTGTGCTTTACTAATTTTATTTATTTTCAGGTTTCTTTCCAGTTAATTTTTAAGTTTTTATTTCAGGTTATTCTACGGGGGTGATTATAAACAAGGGCAGTCTGACTGTCCATATTTATTTAATTATTTTATTATATAGATTTTAAATTGACTGTAAGACCGATGGAAATATTTATCATCCAAATAATCAAATGACAGACTATAATTGGTCAAACTTATTAAACCACGTGTACCTATTACATCTAACCCCTAAAAACTACCCTTACCAAACCACAAGCAGTCTAACTCACTTGATTCTGGGAATAGTAGAATATTTAATTGCTTAATTTTTAAAAAATAATTAAACTGAACACTGTAAATAAACGAATCGAATTATCTAACAATTCCTCATCTAATATATATATATATATTCAAAAATTATCATTAACAAGTGTCAACAACCCCTGAAAACAATAAGCTTAATTATATTAAAGTAAGTCCCCTAGCGTATCATAATTCGAGATGATGGATTAGCGTGAGTCCCCTAGCCTCTCACGATTCGAGATACTAGATTAGCGTGAGTCCCCTAGCCTCTCACGATTTGGGGTACTGGATTAGCGTGAGTCCCCTAGCCTCTCACGATTCGGGGTACTCGATTAGCGTGAGTCCCCTAGCCTCTCACGATTCGGGGTACTGGATTAGCGTGAGTCCCCTAGCCTCTCACGATTCGGGGTGTTGGATTAGCGTAAGTCCCCTAGCCTCTCACGATTCGGGGTGCTGGATTAGCGTGAGTCCCCTAGCCTCTCACGATTCGGGGTACTGGATTAGCGTGAGTCCCCTAGCCTCTCACGATTCGGGGTACTGGATTAGCGTGAGTCCCCAGCCTCTCAC
Organism: Anastatus disparis; assembly: GCA_017163975.1. Lineage (NCBI taxonomy): Eukaryota > Metazoa > Arthropoda > Insecta > Hymenoptera > Eupelmidae > Anastatus > Anastatus disparis. Next base: position 316,976 of record JAFFSR010000143.1, read on the forward strand.
GATTCGGGGTGTTGGATTACGTGAGTCCCCTAGCCTCTCACGATTCGGGGTACTGGATTAGCGTGAGTCCCCTAGCCTCTCACGATTCGGGGTACTGGATTAGCGTGAGTCCCCTAGCCTCTCACGATTCGGGGTGTTGGATTAGCGTGAGTCCCCTAGCCTCTCACTTTGCGTAGTACTTAATGATTAGTTAAACATTGTTTATTTCATGTTTATTTGATGTATGTTTTACAATAATGTGGACGATCGTCGTCGGTAATTGGGAAAAAATGTTGCATGCACAGATAATTAGTGCACCAAGCGCATTCTATGAGTGCAATTGCATTACATTTTTTGCAGTAGCCATCAATATCTCTCAAGCAGTACTCAACAGGAATTTGACATTTTACTGGCTTTTCATTAATATAACCACTTTTCCACCATGCATATTTAAACATATTTACAAATCTTGGTGATGAAAATTGGTTATGTATAAGTGACTGAATTTTTAATATATTGTTTCGTAAATGTAAATTAATATCATAATTATTTAAAATTATTAAATCTGAAAATTGTTTTAAAAAGTTTTTCCACGGCCGAAAGCCATACACGTCCAGTGGCTGAGCAAATGAAGTGGTGCCACCAGGTATAGTATGAACTTTGACTTTTTTAGTCCCTTTATTGATATTATCGAAAATAGCTTCCTTCTGTCCTGTCTAAGAGTCAAGACATAAGGAACTTTTCTCTCCTGCTATGGATAAGTAAATCTCTTCAAACCATTTCAAAGTTAATTGAGATGTCAGTTTTTCAGAATTCGAAGCATAAGCGACAATGTTTTCAGTTTGAAACATTGTTTTTTCTACCAATGGTCCAAACTGGCCATTTATTTCTTTCAAGACTATCAATAAGGGTGATTTAAGAATGCCATCAGCAGAAATAATGGGTTGTATAGTGTAGCTATGAGTCAAAGAATTGAGAGACTGAGCAAGGCATTCAACCTTTGGAGTACCTATAATTGCGAGTGTACGACCAGCATGACATTCGAGATTGAATCCCGATTGATCGGAATTAAAGACATTGCCTGATCCTACTCGAGAAATTTATAATTTGATCTGGTCAACAAAGTTGGAGGCCTTTTTAATTAATTCTTCTTTATCATTTATTTGCACTTGAGTAATAAATTTATTTATTTTCCTTGAAACTATACCATTTTTGGTTTTAAAATTATGAATCCATTTAGATGAGCCCTTTAATAATTTTGGAGATAACTTAACTTCGTCTCTAGCTTTTAATGCCCATCTTTTTAAATCCATATCGTGAATCGATAAACATTTGTCACTTGCACTTTGAAATTGTTTCAAAACATAATTAGAAATTTTTTGTAATTTTTCAATTCTAGAACCATTATTAGAAACATGCCTTTCCCATCTGTATAATTGGTTCGTATTTTTAACTTTTTTAAATCTATGCTTAACTGTTTCTAAACTTCTTCGCTTATTTTTTGCTGAACGCCAGAACTCAACAGCATTTTTTTGTAATCTATATCGACACTTTGATCGAGTTCAATATCTTCTTCAAATTCTTCGTCAGACTTATGATCTTCTGCAAACACAGCTTCATCGGAAACTACACTATTATCATGAAAAATCATAGTGTCATAAGTCTCTATGAATAATTCATTATTAATAGCATCTTTAATAAGATCTATTAAATACGATGCAAATGATTTTTCTGAATCATTTATAATAGAAACTATGTCATAAACTGGATCATCAAATGCATTGCTTAATAGTGTTAATATATTTTTTGGATTTATAGACATTGCAAAGGATATATTAAAAGTCAACAGAAAATGTCAATCAAAATTTACCGAAAATATACAAAAATAAAATAAATATTATTTTTTTTTTTTTAAATCAATGTAACTTTATAAGAAATATATTTAAATGTTTTTCAGATTATCGAGTCAATACGATACACCAAAAAGTTATAATTTAGCTCTACTAACAAAATTATACTATTATAGTAATATTAGTAGATTTAATAAAAAAATAAAATTTTCTAAAATTTAATTTTAACTGTGATGATATGCTCATAAACAACATTCGATTATTTAATCGATACATTTTTTACAGAACTCAATAATGTTCAACCCTCAATAAGGAAAATCCTTTATTTTTCAAAAGGTATATTAATAAGATAGAAAAACAGGGCTTTTAAAACATTAATGTAAAATATTTCATGTAATATTTTCTATTTTAGCAAAATATATACTGTTGGTTGGCGATTTAACAAATATGAATAATCCCTATTTTATCTATTCAAGTTTAGGTTTACTTTAATTTTCACCCTTAAAACTATGTATCAGCGGATAAAAAAAGATAAATGTACTTCAAACGAGTACTTAAATAAAACTTTTTTTTTTATATATCTAGTATTAAACATGAATATGTAACGTTGCTTTATTTAAGAGGTTTCGGTATTTCCATAAAAAAACTACTAAAATCTCTGAAATTCAAATATTGTGTAAACAATTAAATTCGCTGCTCCCAGATTGAGGTTGGTAAGCCTGCTAGCGTTTTGATAAGGGTAGTTTATAGTTGTTAGAAGGTTAGGGGTAGATATTTAGGTATATTAAATGGAGGAAGAAGTAGATAATTAGATCCGTTCATTTACAGTTCGGTTTATTATTATTTTTTGGGAATAGGCGATTAAATTCGTTATTCTCACAGCAGAGTACGATGCATTAGCCTGCTTGTGGTTTGGTAAGGGCAGTTTTTAGGGGTTAGATGAGATAGGTCCAAATGGTTGAATAAGTTTGACCAATTATAGTCTGGGATTTGATTATTTTATAAAAAATAAGCGATTAAATTCACTATTCCCAAGGTTAGATAGGTTAGCCTACTTTGGGTTTTATAAGAGTGGCATATAGGCGTCAGGGGGCTTAGAGCAGATATTTATGAGCATTAGGTAGGGTAATAGGGTAATAGATATGGTGGGTAATTTTGTTCATTAATTTATTCATTAATTTTATTCAATTATTTTATTAAAAATAAGCGATTAAACTTGCTGTATCCAAGGTTAAATGGGTTAGGCATGGAGGTTTGTTAAGGGTAGTTTACAGGGGTTAGGGGGTTACGGCTAGATACGAAGGTGGATTAAGGGTAGATTATTACGCAGATTATTCTACATTCAATGGAATTTAATTATTTTAAGAAACATAAGCGATTGAACTCATTGTTCCTAGGGTTAAGTGGGTTAGCCTACTCATGGCTAGGTAGGGGTGGTTTCAACCCCTAGGAAGTAAATTGGGCCAAAATAAAAAAACACGGGTTCAGTATTTTTTAGTGTTCCATAATTATGCCAAGTTTCATTTAAATCGGTGAGTATCACTTGGGTAGTGTTTAAGTTCGTTCTGTCTGCGGCAATCTAAAGCGGTATGACCGTTTAAACCGCACCTTTGGCATTCAGATCTACGGTTTGACTCGATTTTTTCTACACTCCTAGTGTAACTAAAGCATTGATTTGCTCTGTGTCCCGGCTTATAACATAGTTGGCATGTGATGTCGTTATTGTTCTTGCTCCTATTTAAATAGCATTGGCGAGCGGCGTGGCCTTCTTTATTGCACAATTGGCAATTTAATATAGGTTTTAATAAATCTTTACTATGTTGAAAACATGTCTCTATACTATGGCCAGGTAATCTACAACAGGTACATACTTGCTTTGGTTCGTTTGAATTCTTGCAATGATCAGCTTCATGCCCATCTTCCTTGCATATCCGGCATTTAAAAACTTGTCTTTTGTTGGGAGCTTTGAGTTCGGTTTTCGTTTGTAACCTAGCTGCGAGCTGACGCTCTACTGCTAACGCGTTAGCAACAATGTCATTGACATTGTTAGCATCGGTTAATCTTTGCTCTATCTCCAGTCTCAACCCTCGTTTAAAACAATCAATTATAGTGTCTTCGATTTGTTTTTTGAAATCATTACTGATTGGTTCAGCACTTGTAATTTTCTTTGCTTCGATTATCTTACTACCTATATCGCGCATTCGATTTGCATATGCTATTACACTCTCATCATCCAGCTGCAACTCGTTTCCAAGTTCACCCAGAAGTTGCGTGACTGTTTTTGCGGGGGCGTAGATTTTCTTTAAAAAATCTTTTAATTCATCGATGGTTGTAAAATTTTTTCCTAACAATGCTTGCCTCGCTTCTCCGTTTGTTCTGCTGTGTATTAATTTAACTAAATTTGCTTCCACGTTGGGCTTAGCTTAGCTTAGCTTAGCTTCGTCGCACCCTTCTGAAAACTGACTAAACGGGACATTTTTCCCATCGAACTCGGGTACGAGTTTTGCAGCATCCTTGATAGCCACAACTTGGTTAGCTTGTAGGTGAATATGTGGATTAGCCAACTGGTCTTGATTATTTCCACCTTTCATGTTGGATGTTTCGGAGGATGCTTGTGGAATGGGTTTTTGTTTTTCGTCGGTTTTATTTATTTCTAAAGTTTCGTGCGATGTAGATTTGATCGGGTTCAACGGTCCTAAATGTTCTTTCTTTATTTTTACTTCTTGTTTGAATTTTCTACCCGGGGTAGGGGATCTTTGCAATTTATCTTTAGTTTGGAAAGGATTTACGACTTGAGCTGAGTTTTCTTGAGCTTGACTGCGCGTTATTCGCCAATCGCTCATGGGTTCATGTGTGAAAACCCTGTATTATTCGTTACCATGCAAAATTTATTTATTTATAGATTGATGGGTAGGTTTTGAAGGAATATTTATATATGCGTAAAAACAATTTATTTTTCAATGTTATTTAAAAAAGAATTTTATTTTAATGTGATTAAAAAAAACATGTAAATTTTATTTGGAACATATGTATGATAATAATTTTAATATGTATTTCTATTTTAAATTCATAAATTGTTTTCCTTTTCTGTCTTCGAAGAATTTTCTTCCTCTGAGTTGTTCCCAAAAAGCTCTATTTGTTTTTTCTTCTTTTCCTCTATACTGACTGGTTCAACGTTAGCGCGAGCCTTTGGCGCCCTTTTACGTTGAGGAGCTTTCTCTTCGGCAGTATAATTTTGACTGTTTGGAATTGATTCTTGAAGCGCTGTCGTTGCGGTGGTATCCTTCTTTTTACTGCTGGTTTTCCTTTTTTTCTCCCCTGATTCTCCTTTTTCTTTAGATGAACCAGGTTTTCCTTTTTTATCACCTGATTCTCCCTTTTCTTTAGTTTTTCTTCTCTCACCTGGTTCTCCTTTTTCTTTAAATTAACCAGTTTTTCTTTTTTTATCACTTGATTCTCCTTTTTCATTAGTTTTTCTTTTTTCTCACCTGATTCTCCTTTTTCTTTAGTTGAATCAGTTTTTCTTTTCCTTTCTGTTACCTCTGTCGAAGATACTACTGCGTTCGGGGCTGGTGGAGTTAATGCGTTGATTGGTTAGGAATTTAAATTCTCGTTTCCTTGGACTTGAGCGTACTGTGTGAGTGGAACTTGTGTAGTTGTTTTTGGTTCCTGTTGTGCTGGAATTTCAGCAACGAATTGAATGTCGTCGTCGGTTTCAGCCTCTAAATCGACGAATTCTATTTTTCTCCTTTTCCTTTTTACTTGGGAAGAGTTAATTATTTGTAATAATTGATCCGGTGTTAGTGTAATAAGACCCTTGGGGTTTACTCTAGGTTGTAGCTTGCAACTCTTCTTATCTTTGACGGTTAACGCCTGGAACTCCGAGCTAGGTTCTGTCTCTATGGCTTTCAATTTTCCCGCGAGCCGTAAGTTCTTGGATTTCTCCGTAATATTCTCGGTCTCGATCGTGAAGTCTTTAAAACTCTGTGATGGTGCTTCGGTTTTGGCGTGCGTACTGTCTTTGGTCTCGAGTTCCTTTTGTTGCTTATCTGTTTGCACCGTATCGTTGCTTATAATGTGCAGGATATTTGTGTCCACAATATTTTCCGTTGGCGTACTTGCTCTTATTGTTGCATCACATGTAACGCTGGGAAAATCGATGCTCCTTGATTCTTGGTCCTGTGTTATCGGGTCGATGTCCCCTATTAAATCATCGATTTCATTAATGAGGTCGGCTGTCAGATTTGGATCATACAGGCTTCCTCCTGAGTTGGTCTGCGTGTGTTCTGCATTCACCACCGGTACTTTGATGGTGGGTGCGTAATTTTGTAATTCCTCGGGTAAGTCTTGAATACCCGATTTCTCTCCGCTTTTCAGTTGGTCAGCGAATCTAATTGGTGGATGCTTCCGTCGATGTTTATTCTCGACGTCGTTTCTCCTTAATAGTACTCCAGTCACTCCGTGGTTTTCTAAAACTGCACCGTAATCTTTGATTTTCCCGACGTATCTCTTTCTTGAGTAGGGTCCTGGGCGATTCTTCCGTTTGGGTCTTCCGGTGAAGTATCTTCTATTTTCCAGATTTCTCACTGCAAAGGATAAACAATGTTAGTTTGTTCAATTTTTAAATTTTCTAATTGCGATCTAATCTCGTCCATATTTAAATCTGTATGGTGCTATTATTTATTATTCTTGGAAAATTCCTTTATGCAACGGGAGGTCAACTTCCCGAGGTGTAAGCCTATTCTAGAATTTTTCCTACGGACTCTTCTGACTTCCTTGGTAAGTTTACGATTTGTTTCGTGATATACTAGCAAAGTTTTTAAATTTTGGTCTATCTCCCACTTTAAATTTCTATTTTCTTTCTCCAAATTCTTGACAGAATCACAAAGATAACTTATTGTATCCCAAAGGTCTACGTCGAATTGTGTTAGAGTGGATACTTGGTTTATTAAATATTTTATCTGACTACTGAGGTTTGGGATGAAATTAATTCCTTCTATTACTTGGGTCATTTTCCTTACTAAAAATTGTTAACAAAAAAATCCACCTCTGGTGCCTCCATTGAAACGTCCATGTAACCGTGTAAGAAAAAGAGGTGACTTTATCACCAGGGTTATGGGCTTGATTGAGCTGTTTGTATTAATAAACGACTTGATTCTTTTTGAGTGAATGTAGGCGCATACACTCGATATTTTTAGGAATTAGGTGAGTTAACACCCTTCCTGGGGATCCTATTGTTAACGCTTTTTACTAGGAAAACTTTATTTATGTGGAGACGCAAAATTTTATATAAATTTTAATTTCCTTTATTTCGCGAGAAAACCTTGTAAAATTATTATGAGTAGACCCTTGCTACAAGAGTGGTCTTCAATCCTTATTATTATAACTTATATAAAAATATTAACCTTGGTAATTTTATAACTTATAGACCCTTGCTACAAGAGCGGTCTTCAATCCTTAAAAATATTGACCTTGGTAATTTTATAATCTACAGACCCTTGCTAGAAGAGGGGTCTTCAATCTTTATTCTGAATCCATAAAAAAAAATATTAACCTTGGTAATTTTATAACCTATAGACCCTTGCTACAAGAGCGGTCTTCAATCCTTAGTGCAAAATGTGAATAACTAATAATTTAGGACGCTAAATTTAATCGTAAACAACTGTAAAATCACGGAACCTTGCCGTTACTGATCATTAAAATAATGAGTAACAACTAAAAATAAATATTTAACCTTGCCGTTACTCGGCGGTTCTTAAAAGATGTATTTTCTTTTTTATATTAAAATAATGAATGCTACTATATAATTATTTTTTGGAATACTAAACCTTGCCGTTATTCGACGGTTCTTAAAATTGATTATTTAGATTTTAAAAATAAATGAATAATAACTAAAATGAAAAGATTGAACCTTGCCGTTATTCGGCGGTTCTTAAAGATGATTTTATTACGTATTAAAATAATGAATAATGATTAAAGTAAAATATGGAACCTTTCCGTTATTCGGTGGTTCTTAAAAATGTTTTATCAGATTTTTAAATTAATAATAAACTATAAATATTGGACCTTGCCGTTATTCGGCGGTTCTTAAAGATTGATTTTATTAAGTATTAAAATAATGAATAATGATTAAGGTGAAATATGGAACCTTGCCGTTATTCGGCGGTTCTTAAAAATGATTATTTAGTCGAAACTACGATTTAATTTGATATTATATAAATTTTCTTCTTTAGTTATTTAAATTTGTAATTTCAAAAATTTAACAAAAAAATTTTAGAAAAGGATTGAGTTTATACAAACTGCTTGATATCCAAGCGTTTATTTAAGAACTCGGATAGGTAGCTTGTTGCCTTTGGAAATTTGATAATAATTAGAAAATAGATATGAAATGTTTTTCCTTACTTTTATTAATTTCTTCTGAAGATGATCTGATGAGAGAGAAAAAGAGGTGATCTAAGTGTGCCCTTGGATGAATTTGCTGTGATCCACAATTCAAAAACTCTTTGGCCTTTCTTCAACTGAGTCTTGATCAAATAAACTTTGGCTTTCGATTGCTGAAGAGATGAATTTTGAATAAACACGGCTCTCGGCTTCTGGAGAGATAAAAGGCTCTAGGGGGATAAGCATGTAAAAATTGCCCACAACGGTTTTGATAAACAGGCTTTTCCACTCGAAAGGTCATGTAAAAAACTCCTTAGCCAAATTGTTAGACCTCTAGACCCCTCCTTTCACTATATAACCTCAAAAACGTGATTTTTCGATTTTTTTTATTTCTGACGAAATATTGCTTAAAACGATCTGAAAATTTGCATGTGAGAGTTTTTATAGACTCCGAATATTCCTAATTTTTTTTAAACTCTCTCGTTAAAAAATGAGCTTTTGTGACCTCGTTTTATGTTTCATTATTCGGGATCTATTTCGTAAACTTATTTGGCTAAACTTTTAAACTATTTTTTTTTGTATTTTTTTCCGCTCTTACGAATAACGGAATCAGAATTATGAATTTCAAGGTGCGTCATACTCAAAAGTTGGAAAAAACGATTTTTATTGCATTTTTCACTATATTTGAGGACTTGACCGCAAAAAACAGTGACTGTGTAGGCGAAAAATAGTTTTTTACACATCGAAATGTGTTTTCAGATGCATTTGGATGCAGATCAAGTGCTTTAAAAATTACTATTATTTTACTTATGACCATAATAGACAGCATATTTCTTTGAACCCAGAGATACTTCATATTGAATTATTATTCAATACATTTATAAATATTTGTAATCGCATTAAAAACCTTTTTTTAAATATTGATTGTTCGATAGAAAGGCTGTGTTATGATGAGAAACTTTTAAATGCTTTCATTTAATGCATGTTTAGATGCGTAGCAGTCAAAAGTAGAAAAAAATCTGTTTCTAAAAGTTTTTGCTTCTTATTAAGGATGTTACCTGAAAAGTTAATAAATAATGATCTTTTTGAAAAGCAGATAGATTCAAAAGTATTATAATGGATTTTATAAAAATCTAGACGTATGAGAACAAATATTAGTACATTATGATGCAAGTGACAAATTGCCTATCATGGCACGAAGTGTATTAGCACCTGAGTGAAGCGAGGGTGATAATTCACGTCGTGCAAAATAGGCAATTTATACTACGGGTATCGTACAATTTTTTAGAGCACTTACTAGCATAAATTCGCTGTTACGCCTGTCCGTAGCATTAGCAGTGTCATTATGCACCGTGTGGTTATTGCCGAGTTTAGCTATAGCAGGGCTGATAAGCACGGTGAAATAATGGACTACTTATGACACAACTAGGTGTGACATAAATGCAGATCAATGCTACTCAGTGCTATAAAATTACATTATTTGCCGAAGATAGATAAGTATTCGTAAAAAGGAAATGAAAATAACATTGAATCCATTAAAAAAATTAAATCTTTTTTTTATTAAAATATTGAATTATGTATTTATTAATTGATAATTGTTAAATTAAACTGAGAATCGTAGAAGTTTTGAAGAAGTTTATAATTATAATTTGTTTAAATATACGAAATAATTTCAATCTTCATCACTGTCTTCGTCTATGACTGGATCAATGTCTGAAGTAGAAAATATTTCAGAAAGAATTGTCGCTGGTTTAATTATTCTTGATTTATATCTAGCATTACTGAGGTAATAAATAACGGCTGCTATGAAAGAACAGGATCCGACTGTCCGTAAACCATTAGCAAAGTCGCAGGTATGGCGAAAAAAGCCTCCATAGCCAATTGAGTTAGGTTTGTATTCTTATAACATTTATAAATTTTTTTGTTTCTATGTCTTGATCTTACTAAGACCTTAATTATATTAGGAGTCAGTTTGATATACTCTAAATTAATATTATCTGAATCATCTAATAACTCAGCCAAATAACATATGGCTTGACATAACTGATAAGTTCCTGAAAAAAAAATTTTTAAATCTCTTCCTGTCATCTCTGGAAAATCGATGATTTCTTGAGAGGTTAGCTTAGTGGTTGTAGAGTTACGTCTAGACCATCTCGCTGACTCTGCTTCAACTGCTAAGGTATTTTCCTCTTTATTAGAATTCAACATTCTGTCAATGATTATATCTTGTAATCCATCTTCATTTTGATTGCAGATTAATTATTTACCAAATCGATTATTAAGAAAACACGCAATTCTGCAATACAAACCAATTTTTAGTAAAAGTTTGTTATCAATTTGATGATGGAGAAGCTTATATTTTTTTTTCAAGATTCCATGAATGGCTTCTACTACCCACCTTAATTTCGTAACGTAACGAGATAGATTCACCTCAGATGTAGTGAGGTTAGGTCTCTGTCCTTTTAAGGCAGGCCTAAGAACCTTGAAACTAAGTTCTTCTCAATAAGGAACCACGTCCCTAAACCCTCTATCTACAATACAAATATCACCTTTCTTCATAATACTCCTTATTCCATTAGGATCATTCATCACTTTCTTCATAATGCTCGCATCGTTTTCAGTGGCTAAAAATGGACCAGGAAGATCTACGATATAACCGTCTGTAGTACAAATGGTGAATGGCTTACATAAATGATAATTTTTATGACCTGAAATATTGCATATTGCTAATAAGTTACATAAAAACTTAAATATGTATTTTCATAATTTCATTGATAAAAAATTGCACAAAATGGTGGCGAAATATTTGCATTTGATTATTAGTGTTTGAGAAAAATTTGAATTTTTATTATCCTCGTACGACTAATACCGATTTTTGATTATGCCATATAGAAATGATTTTTGTAAATAATTGTCAATAACATTAAATTACTGTTAAGAACTGTAAAGTACTGTACTGTAAAAAATTGAAAGTAATTATAAATAATTATAAATACCTATAAATAAAAATAAATTATTTACGAATTTATGATTTTGAAAATGTTAATATTTTCATCTAAAAATTACACTCACATTAAAAATAGTCTAACAGCTTCCTAAAGAGAGGCACATGTACCAGGGTAGGCTTAAACTATTCTTTTTACCATATTCATTATACTCAGAAAATTTGAGAATGATCGAAAGTACATTACTTTTTTTATAGCTCAAGAAACACACGTAGAAAAATATGAAAAAAGTATCATTTTTGACGTATAAAATTATGTACCGTGAACAACGATTGTTCAATCGATACCAAAATTTAATTACATATTCTACTCACAGAAACGATTAATTTAAGCCCTTATTGAAGTGTGTGCTACTCCAGAAACTTGTATTATAAACTTTTCAATTGTTGTGAAGACAATTTCTCAAAATTAAAAAGTTCCAGATATATCCATATATATATATATATATATATTTTGTGAAAATTATGATAAAAATTATATAAAAGAAAATGATCTGTTTCATAACAATTATAAGAAAAATTATTGATTTGAAAATATAAGTTTTCAGTTACAGTATGAACTTGTGATTAAGCATATCTTTACAATGTAATCATGTTACGTACAATTTCTAAAATAATAATATATTTGCACAAGATTATTCCAAGCAAATATAAAAAAAAATTTTAATTTTATTCAACATATACATATACATGTGTGTATGTATATATATATCTGTAACGCGATCTTCCGGGATTTCATAAGGTTTTTCTCACAACATGAAAAATTTATAATAAAAAAACGTGTAAAGACCCTTACAATCAGGGGCGGAAGTGAGGTGTTATTTTGATATTTTAGTGATATTCATTAAAAAAAGTAAATAATTCTTACTAAAGAAATAATTTCTCCTAAGGGAAACGATGGTGAACGCCCCTTAACCCCTAATCTACACAATGTTAATTTTTCTGGGATATCCCAGAAGACTACTAATATCCCAGAAACTCGCGTTCCATAACTTGGAACATCCCAGAACATCGCATTACAGATATGTATAAATAATAATTATATCTAGGAATATATTTTTGAAAACATTAATCAAACATATGATTTACATTCTAAACATTTATTATTACTATTTTATAAAATACAAATTCGCTTACATTGTTTATAGTTAATATTTACAAACGCATAGAAAATACAGAAGGTATCAGTTGGTATATTGCTTGTTAGTATAAGTTAATTACAATTATTTCTCCATAGTCATAATTTGTGACCTAATATTGACTATTAATACTTTAGATATGTTTACAATAATAAATGTCTAGAAAATAGATTAACTGTTTCATTAGTTTTAAAAGATAAAATTTTGATCTAAAAATATAAGTTTTCAGTTGTAAGTTTTGAAGTTAAATTCAGCTTGTACCTTTTAATTGTTAAGATATACTTGATCGCAATTGTGACTGTGTACAAAAACATTTAATCTACATTTCATAAATGACATTTATAAAAATGAAAGTATATGAATAAACGCATTTGTTTTGTTAAATGTTATTTAAACATACAATTAATACTCTTTATTTATCATTCTATTGTATAAAAGAATGTGCTATTGGAGTAATATTAAATATATATTAGTTTTTATTACTTACAATTATAAGTTAACTAATCGTAAAACCATTATATACATATATTTAGTTTTTAATGTTGCAATTATAATTAAAAAAATTTTATAATGATTTAAAAAATAAATCCATTTTGCACAAATTAAATCTGTTGACTACATTCAGTGTTTTTACTAATACATGTGGATATACATTGGGTCCATGAACTTGAGCTTCATGTTGTAAGCTAATTTTAGACAAATATTTTAAGTTATTTTATTATTATATGGTATACTTGGAAGAAATCTTTTTTAATTTGTAACAGAATGCATCTGCTACGTTTTTGTTTATACTATACTTTGTAAAGCGACGTACATAATGTATAAGTAAAAGATGTCAAAAATATAAGGTTTGATGTGTGAGCGGTCCGTTCCCGTTCCAGTGGAACATCCATGGAACTGCTGACCACTAGTATATAAAACCTTACGAATGCTAGTTGAGTCGAGTCTTGCTCCACCGTTGACAGGCTTCACTTTAACCAATCACTGGGTTATTGGGCGCAGTGGTTGAAAGATGTATTATGCCTCTCATCACCAGAGAATTGATCGTGGTGATGAGCTGGTACGACTAGACCACTTCCTAGGGGGAGCTGTTGAGTTTCAACCACCGGTTAGGGGATTGCTCGTGGCCTGTGTGAGAAACGGTACAGTAAGGTTGAAGGTTGTAGCATACGTGTTACAACTCGAACCCCCCCATTTCCTGTTTACCTGCCGACAACGATTGTACGAACCAGGGGATTGCTCGTGGTCGCATGATTGTCTAGGTAACATCCTAGTTATCCTGCATAGAGTTTGTACTCGGATTGCAGTCAGGTGATTGCGCGTAACTGTAAAACGAGTCGGGCTAGAAACCGTTGATTGCGCTCTGTGCCGGGGGGTTGCTCAAGGTGCAGTGAGCAAGTATACGAAATGCACTCCTAATCCTACGCATGCACGTTCGTGATTTGCTTGAACCGGGATAGAAATTAGCCAGATTATTGTAACTTGATCTGTAAAAAATAGAAACTAGCCAGATTATGGTAACTTAATTGATAAAGAACAGAAAGAAACATGTAAACTTGATGCGTAAATGCGTATTAAAGCCTGTTTAAGTGTAAAACTAAGAACAACGTTATTTTCCGTTTGTTTCAGACTGCCGAATCCTGATGAAGCAGTTAATTAAAGACTACTTTATTTATATTCAATATTTTTTTTTTTTTTTTTTTTTTTTTTTTAATATAAAAGAAAAAAGATTAATATATAAAGGATATTGTCCTCTATATGATTTACCTTTTTTATATGGTGAAGTCGAGGGAGTCCCCCGCCCGGCATCTGTTTTACACATTACATCAGGCTAGGACTGTCAGACCCACCATACCGAAAACTTTGACTACCGATGGATGGTCAGCCACTTTTGTAACCAACAATCAACCGATACCCAATGAGGTCGGATTTTTTAAAGAGTCACGATATAAATGGCACATACACTTATTTTCTTTCGAAAAAAAAGTTAGAGGTACCTGGCCAGGATTCGAACCCATGCCCTCCGCGTTGAAGGCAAGAGCTCTATCCATTACGCCACCGCGCTCTCAACCCACCGCGCTCTCAACGCCACCGCGCTCTCATCTATATTCAATATTAACTTCACTTTATTTTCTACTTTTGTTATTTTACTTAAGAATATATCAATTTGTTATCTTAGTTATATGCTTTCTTTATTCCAATTACCCTTCCTCACGAATCCTGAAACACTGGAGCTTCTGGTACCCTAACTGTAATTAGTAGCTTTGTTACAAATTAGAGCATCGATTTAATACTTAATATTTTATAATTATGCTTTAAGGTTATGAAGTTTAAATCTTATTCTGTCTTTATCTCTCTTATAAGAAAAATAGACCAATGAGACAATCATTACTTGCGTTACATTTATGAATACGAACCTAAAGGTTGAATTTATGGACCCATCTTAAGTAATGATTGTTACGTGTCACATGCTTCATCACCACTTTTGAATCAAAAAGTAGGGGGATCTCGGACATATTATTGGTGTTTGGGAGAGAGTAAAGAGAGAAGATACGAAGGGACTTATTTGCGATTTTTGTTTGAATGCCAACCGCTTCGCAAGTGATGGCCGTATTAATGCTGATAGGTTTGTGATGAATAGAGTTTCTAACAAGGACAGCAACGCCACCTCCTTGTGAGTTAGGGCGATCTTTTTTGTATATTGTACAGTTGGGTATGAATAGATTCTTATTAGGATTTAGGTGAGTCTCGGTTATGCAGGCAATATCGATATGGTTAGACTCGAGAAGGGCCTCGAGCTCTGTAACTTTCGTTCTATTTTGCGACAGAATGCTGTTAGCATTCCAAGTAAGTATTTTGAGGGGTTCGTCTTTATTGACTGATGATTGGAAGCAAGGAGTCGAAGAAGTTACGAAAAAGCTGCTCGAGAAGTTTAGCTTTTGGGTTTTGGTTTGGAACCACTTTGGGTAGATTCGATGCCGGGGCTGGCTGTGTTGGAGGTTGGGACTGAAGTTGTGGTTGAGATATATTTTGTGGTCGAGAGGCAAGTTGGGAGTTGGCTATCTAGGCATAGCTAACGTTGGGGTTTTGGAGGAGGGGCTTTCTAATAGGTGTATTAGGGGTTGGTTGAATTGTGGGGGGATTTTGTTGGGGTCTTATCGGGACTTTGGGACAGCCACCATAGGTAGCTCGATGCGGGCCTTGACAATTGGCACAGGTTGGAGTAGCGTTTGGTTGATCCTTGGTACGGCAGGAGGCAGTAGCGTGATTTCGTGAGCAGAAGGTACATCGCCAGTCTGCATGACAGTAGTTTGCTGTGTGGAAGTATCCAAGACAGCGGCGGCGTATGGGGGTTGCGTTGGTTTTACGTTTGGATTCTACAGTTATGCTCAAACCCTGTAGGTTACTCAAGTTCAAGATTGTTTCGGCTGATGGGGCGGATGGATCGAGATGAACTGCGACTAAGGGCCAGATTCTATCTCCTCTCTTTATTCTGTAAACGCTTTTAACTGCGGGAATTTTAGTAGTAAGCTCGTCTAGTATGTCTTTTTCTGGTATTGTTTCCGTGATTCCTCTGATGATAAAGATGAGGTCCTTGTCTTCTTCCAATTGATTGGTAGTGTATTGAATTTTTTTCTTATCAAATTGGGCGGTAAGTGTACGAAAATCGTTTACTGTTTTGGGATAAACCATGACTGATTTGGAGGTGTTCTTTGCTTTGCGGACTTCGATGTCGGAGGAATTGATTTTGGCGTTGATTTGTGGCCAAAGTTCTTTGTTAAGGATGCAGATAGGAGGAGGACTACGTTTTGAATTAGAGTTTTCCTCTTCTTTTTCTGAAGAAGAAGAGTCAGAAGACTCTGAGGAGGTAGCATCGCGTCGGCGTTTGTTTGGGTGGTTTATTTGAGAGTTGTAAGAAGGGGACTGTATTTGTGTGTTGGTTGCAGTTTTAACTCCAGGACTTTTTAAAGTATTATTGTTATTTGGTGTACTTACGTGTGAGGTTTCAGCGGATGTAAAGTTGGCTGTTTCATTGTTAGGGAACGATGATGTTTCCATTTTATTAGAGTGATTTGGGCAGAGCCTTTGCAAGGCCGCTTCTAAAGTGGTTAAGGTGTGTCGGCACTGGTCGATGGCTTGCACCAGTTGCTCCATTGAGAGAGTATCTGGATCAGAGAGTGGCTCAAGATTCATGTTGGATCAGAGAAGGTATATTTTAATGCTAGTATAGTTCCGTACGGTAGCCCTTAGAAGGGCTGTTACACTCAGTAGATTATGTGTATACAGGTCTGCACTGCACGAAGGTGCAGTTCGAACTGTGAGGCCGAGCTGGGCTCTGCTTGGCTATTTTATACTCTGTTTGTTTGTTGTCATATGGTTGGGCGGAGCTTACTGCTTCAGTTCTCCCTACCTTGTGTCTGCAATGTTCAGTGTGTATCTGCGCATGTATTGTCGATGGAGGTGGTAACCATGTGCTTCCCTACTCTCTTGGATCATTCCCTCTTTTTCTCTCTCTTACAAATGGTCGTTTGTGTACATAATTTTTTTCTAACTTTAATTTTTCGTTAATGTTGTTTATTTTTGCGATGTGAAAATTTTTATTTTTAATTATTAAATTCCGTTGTTGAAAATCATAAAAAATGATACCAAGAATGGCATATTTTTAATAAAAACTTAATGAAATATTATAGTTTTCCAGCTGTTTATTTATTAAACTCTTACAATACTTATTTGTTCTTAACTAAACTATAATTAACTATTTATGTTTTGCTTAAGGCAATTTTTAACACAAAATAATTTTTTTGTTTTTAAATTTTAAGTACAATTAAGAATATTAAAAGAATATTGTTCAGTGTTTCATTCTTAATTTTTAAATGCTTGTTTATTTCTGATTTATTTTATTTATAAATGAATATAAAATATAACTTATTTCACGAAATATTTAATTATGATTAATTTTAAAAAGATATTTAATTATGTTTTACAATAACGTTTGTGTATTTTTACTTATAATTACTTCCTGACAATTTTAACTATATCCTTATACATATTCTAAACGCAAAAAGAATTTAATAAACTTACGTGAATTACAATTGGTTTGCATGAAAATGGAAATGTAATTTATTAGGTGTGTATGTACATATTTATTTAAATAAATCTATTATTGTTTTAGTAATTTATCGCCACATTTATATTAGGCATGAATTTTGTTGCGTGGGAAAGTTGCATCTATATATTTTCTTTGTTTGTTATTTCGGAAAATACTCTTATTGTAAGATATTAAATTTTTACTTAAAATATAATTATATAATACTGCACACATCGCCCATCCATGTGGAAACTCAAAATTTTCGATACACATTGATCATTAATGTGACAAATATAGCGTAGCTGTTATCTGTCATTTCCGTGTAATACTTAAAATAAATTTGAGATAGTATTCCGCCTACTTTGTAATTATCGGATAATCTTTTAAATCGGTGCGGTATACTTTTCGTACAAAATTTAATGCACAAAGAGAATTTCGAACCGTTTTTATATTATGCATAATAAAAATTTTGAACAAGGACAACGTATGACGTATTGGTAATTACTGGGGAAAACCTTTAAGCTGTAACGGTTTCGAACTGAATGCTTTTACCCACATGGATAGCACATGGGAAAAGACATTCATAGAAATTTTTGTATGTAAAGAGAAGGTCCCTGTAATAAAAAAAAAATTTTGAAAAAGAAAAAACGTACATAAGATTTTGGGGAAAACCCGTAATCTGGAGATATTTTATAATTATCGCTTGGACCTTTCGGTTTGTTTTTTGTCTCAAGGCTTTCACTTTATATATTTTTTTCTATCCGCATGCGTATAACATGTGTTGACTGTTAGTTTTCTATTTCATGTGACGGATTCCTATGAAGAAAAAAAAACGCGGCGATATAGTAGCAACCTTTTTCCCACATGTGTGTAACATGTGTGATGGTCTGTTTTCTATCGATGGTCCTTAAAGATAAAAAAACGAACACAACGCATATATATTTACTTAACTGAAATACTAATTTATCTAATAAAAAGAAAAACGTTAAGATTTTTATATACTATATTTTCTCTTATTGATAAGATGTGATAGCTAAACTAAAAATAATAATAAAAAGAAAAATAATGCAAAAATATTTTTTATAAAAATTAAGTCGACGTTACAGTTGGTTAAAAAAAAGAGAACTAGTATCTTAGAATATAGTATGGTTGCGTTGCTAGGAAAAAGTCGAGTTGACAAAAACTAGCGATGCTTATTTCTAGAACATTATACAATCTATTGTTAAGTAAAATGGTTTTGCTTATATATAAATATTATAAAGAGAAGAAAATCTTTCTACATTTTTACTTATTTCCTATTTTAAATTCACTGTAACAAATTACATTATATTACACATTACATATATCACAGTATTTTAATAATACATAACAATCTTCAAAACATCATATGTACACATGTGATTACAATCATCAAATAATCAAGAAGTCACAACAGTGCCGTCTTTAAGGCAGGGCTTACCGGGCCCGGGCCCAGGGCCTCCAAGCTCTAGGGGGCCTCTGGTCTACTAATCAATGAAAAAGTTATAAATATTCTGTTATATTTCAAAAAAATAAAAAAAAATAGAATGCATAAAGCTTATATAGTTTTCAATATTATTATTGCTAAATACTTCAGAACAGTTTTTTTCGACTTTTTTTAGAAGCGAAGTCATCGATCAGGTCGTCTAATTTAATTTGTTTTAACAATTTCGATTCCATACACATGATAGTAAGATAGTTTAATCTTGACTTAAGTATTGCGTTTCTTTGACTGCTTTTTAAAAATTTAAGCCTGGAAAAAGAGCGTTCGCCACTGCAATTTGTCACCATTAGACTTAAAAATATACGGCAAACGATTTCTAAATTAGGAAATGTTGAAGATACGCAATCTTTTTTAATCTTCAAATATAAATTATGAATAGACAGTGCTTCTTCATCCTTGCCTGTTTCTTGAAGATAATGTTTGAAATATAAACATTCAGCTACAAAATTTTCTTTACAAATATCTTGATCGTATGTTTTTGACAAATTTTTACATGCTTCTTCAATTTGTTCTATGGTCATTTGACGCAATACAGATACAAATCTAAAATTATCTTCAAGTTTTTCATATGCAGATTGCCTTATTCTCAAATTAACACAAAAGGAATCAATAATAGGGTACAATATTGTAATTTTTAATTTTTTTTTAGGATGAAAAGACGCTTCTTCGCTAGCACCTTCAAAACAAGTCAATCTAACACTTCTTTCACTAATTCTTTTTTCAATTAAGTTTTCATGAGCTACCATAAGATGTTTAGCTTTAAGAAAAAAATCATCAAATTTGTCTCTTACATTTGAGAGATACAGTTCGAGAGCTATAAGAAAGGAAGATGCCACATGTAAATTCATACTTTCTTTTTGGAAAGTTGTACTCGTATTATTGATTTGCATTAGATCATTCCATACAGTAGTCAAAAACATATTTTGTAGTTTTCCCATTTTTCGATACAATCCTTGAGCTTCGAGTCTTGTATCATTATGTTGTTGATTATCTCGTGAAATTTCATCAAAAATCGCAGAAATCTTCTTATAACCACTATACAAAGCACTTACGGTATCTGACCATCGAGTAGTCGATAACGACTTCACAACTTTATTTTTTAGACCTAATACAGCTAATAATCGTTGCCATTTATTGGTTGATAATGCAAAAAAGTATATATTTTTTGGACTAAATCAAAATATGCGACTACTTCCGAAACTGACTTGGCTGCTCTCTTGCCAATTAAATTCAGGGAATGTCCAGCACAGGGATTATATTCTGCGTATTGATTAATATTTTTTATTCGCGCTTGTAATCCTGAATATTTTCCGGACATATTAGACGCGTTGTCATACGATTGACCACGGCAATCTTGTATATTTATATTATTAGTTTTTAAAAAATTCAGAACGACTTCGCTTAGATATTCTGCTCCCTGTCCTTCTATAGGTAAAAATGTCAAAAAGCGTTCTAAAGGACCTTCATCTGTAACATATCGCACAACAATCGTTAATTGATCGATGTGTGCAATGTCTGGTGTAGAATCAACACAAATAGAAAAATATTTGCTTTTTTTTAATTCGTTAATAATATACGAAAAAAATTGTTTTCCCATTAACTCTATAAACTCATCACAGATATTCGCTGACAAATACGATGTTATCCCTTACAGAAAAAAACTATAATCAATAACCGTAGTAAACTATAGCTAAAGAGTGTAGTAGTATTATAGTAATGAAGTATAGTTTCTTATAGTATTTTCGCGCTACTATAATTAAAGATTACAATCATTATGTAGTCGAACTATATTGAGGATTACAGTATATTATAAGTAATGATTATAGTTAATTACATTAATTTCGTCCTACTATAATCGATAACGTGATTAATCATAATGAATAATTCCTATGGGTCTATATAGTGTACCGCTTTATAATGTACTTATTGTTATATGGTTTATAAGTTTATGATTTATGAGTTGATGGTTTATCGGTTTATGGTATATGAGTAGATGGTTTATAGGTTTATGGCTAATGGGTTTATGAATCTATAGCTAAAATATTTATGGTTTATGGATTTATTGTTTATGGGTTTATGATTAATAAGCTTATGGTCTATGGGTTTCAGGTATACGGCTTAATGGTTTATGGGTTTATGGTTTATGGTTTATGGGTTCATAGCTTATAGGCTTATAACGTATGGGTTTATCGTTTATGGTGTATGGGTTTATGGGATAATGGTTTATGGATTTACGGATTTATAGAAAATGGGTTTCATAGTTCATGGATTTATAGTTGATGGGTTTATGGTTTATGGGTTTATGGTTTATGGGTTTATGGTTTATGGGTTTATGGTTTATGGGTTTAAGGTTTATGGGTTTATGGTCTATGGGTTTATGGTTTATGGGTTTATGGTTTATGGGTTTATGTTTTATGGGTTTATGGTTTATGGGTTTATGGATTATGGGTTTATGGTTTATGGGTTTATGGGTTTATGGGTTTATGGTTTATGGGTTTATGGTTTATGGGTTTATGGTTTATGGGTTTATGGTTTATGGGTTTAAGGTTTATGAGTTTATTATATTTTATGGTCTATTGGTTTATGGTTTATGGGTTTATGGTTTATGGGTTTATGGGTTTATGGTTTATGGGTTTATGATTTATGGTTTATGGGTTTATGGTTTATGAGTTTATGGTTTATGAGTTTATGGTTTATGGGTTCATGATTTATGGGTTTATGGTTTATGGGTTTATGGTTTATGGGTTTATAATTTATGGGTTTATGGTTTATGGGTTTATGGGTTTATGGTTTATGGTTTATGGTTTATGGTTTATGGGTTTATGGTTTATGGGTTTATGGTTTATGGGTTCATGGTTTATGGGTTTATGGTTTATGAGTTTATGGTTTATGGGTTCATGATTTATAGGTTTATGGTTTATGGGTTTATGGTTTATGGTTTATGGGTTTATTGTTTATGGGTTTATGGTTTATGGGTTCATAGGTTTACAGGATGATAGTAGGTTGGACTTATAGATTTATAGTTCATGGGTTTATAGGTTAATGGGTTACGGTCTAATAGTTTATATGTCTAGAAGTTTATGGTTATAGGTTTAGGGTTTGTAAGTTTATGGGTGTGACATTTATGGGAATTTTTTATATGTTAATAGTTTATGGTTTTATAGTTTATGATTTTATAGTTCATGAGCTGATGAATTATGGTTAATCGGTCTATAGGTTTATGGTTTATAAGTTTATGGTTTATGGGTTGATGATTTGTGGGTTCATAGCTTATGAATTTATCGCTAATATGTTTCTGATTCATAAGTTTATGGTTCATAGGTTTATGGTCTACGGGTTTATAGTTTACGGGTATATTGTTCATTTGTTGATGATTTATGGGTTTATAAGTTGATAGTTCATGGATTTATGCATATTTTCACGGTATTCTGCCGTGTTCGAATCTTGCGCGCTTAAGTAAAATTAAATGACACGCGCTCAGTCATATACCTCATCTAAGTTACGTCAAAAAGCACGGAACTCGATGAGCAGTGCGCGCGCGAGGAGCAAGAAAGCCACGAGGTGCGTTAGCACATTCCCGGTGGTTCATAAGCGCACACGTGGCTCATATATTCCTGACCTGCAAGGGAGACTTTCTCTAACGGCCTACAAGCACGCATCTTAGTCATATTTCTCGGCTTTATTTGAGTTTTGATTTAATTAATTCGTTGGTGTAGTGCCGCATATAGTTTTGTGTAGAAAAAGAAAAAGGAGATCGCTGCTCTAGAGGAACACGAGCATCATCCTCTGGCTATGCATAATTTGGCTTGGCTGTCTTCGACGAGTCGCAGCGATCAGGAAATCTTTTCTGGCTTGGCTGTTCTCTACGAGCCTCAGCGACCAGGTTGCGACGTACCATTTCTTTCGTTGGCCAACGGCGGTATATCTTCGTCGTATGTATTATTATTATAAAAGCTTCTACGCGTATCGTAAGTTTTCTTCATATATCTTGTTGGCTAAAGTTTCTCTCCTAGAGGAAGCCTTAGCATAAAGAGTGCGCGCGTTCATTTTAATATCATAGAATAATTTAGTTCGCGTCGTGTCCTC
Source organism: Anastatus disparis (assembly GCA_017163975.1). Lineage (NCBI taxonomy): Eukaryota > Metazoa > Arthropoda > Insecta > Hymenoptera > Eupelmidae > Anastatus > Anastatus disparis. The sequence goes on from JAFFSR010000143.1 coordinate 340,026, forward strand.
CCTTAGAATTATCAATATTAACTCTTGTTCTTATTTTTTATCTAAATTCATTTTGTTGTATTTCTTTCTTTGCATATTTAATAAATACACATTAAGTTTAAAGACCTGTATCCATTTGCTTACCCCGACGCCTCCGCGGTCCTTATTTTTAATCTTATATAAAATATATATATATTTTTGTGTAAAATATAGAACGGGTTTAATGAGAAGAGTAAAACCCTACAAAATAAGGAAAGCTGTGCTACCGGCATCGCGTCTCTCGATCAGGTAAGAGAGAGTGAGAGAGAGAAGCGCTCAGCGACGAGTATATAGTATAAAGTCTTGTCGCTAGTCAATATACGTTTGACTAACTAGCACCAATAGAGTTTACCGCGTAATATATATATGATTATTTTCTTACGAGTTTTTGGCAACTCCATCTATAATGAAATTTCTTGACTTAGCAAAATTTAATATTAAATTAATAGCTAATTCTTTTTTGTAGCGGGCAAAATAACTGTTACAAAATGGCGCCCAATGTATAGATGCGTCAACGGGATCAGGTTTTTTTTTACGCGTCATATAATAAAGCAAAATTTGCAAATGGCGTCGAGCAAGTAGCTGGCGCCGACGCAAACAGGCTTCGCGTTGTTTAAAATTCTTGTATTAAAGATGGCGTTTGCCTATAGCAAAAATTAAATACAGCACGTGCTAAATAATTTTTTTTAGTAAAACAAAATTATTGTTACAAAAAATTTATTGAATTTAAGATTGAAAAAATTTTTTTCCTTTTTTTGATTTTTTCGGAAATATAGTACGAAATTTTCTTTAAACATAAAATTGCGTTCCCACGTGTCCCAGCGAAAATTTTCTTTTTCTCTCTAGATAATGCGCAGAAATTGTCGACGTTTGTTAGACACAGAGTTCAAGAGATAACACTCTGCATGCTTTTGTTCGCTTTAAAGGAAAAAGCGAACAAGCATTTAGATTTCATTTAAAATAAAAACGTGCGTTAGGTATATAACCTTATTGCCGATAAGGACGTTAGCCATATTTGCTTGACTTTAATGGTGAGAGAGAAATATTGATTTCAACTGTCGAGGAAGTTGAAATCAAATCAGTTATTAACAGCCCTTTAATATAATAAGAATCTAACATCAATAAGTGCAAAAGTAAAATCCTTTTTCTTTATATTTAATATAAAATTTAATTAAATAAAAGTTAAAATATATTTTTTATATATATTAAAGGGTCAAGAAAATTTTTTTTTGTGTGTGCATGCCTTAATAGAATTTAAATTTATAATCTTAATTACACATTACAAATTCTCTCTCATTAAAAATTGCCAGCTCGTAGCGCAGAAATTGATCAGCGCAGTGTGTGTTGGAAAGAAATTTAGAAATTTCTCAAAGATTTCATTTTAAAAATTTTCATTTTTTTTTTATTACACTACACATTAGATACAAATGTATAATAAAAAAAATTGTCCTCACACAGTTGGGTGTGCGCTCTTAACTAAAGTTTAAAAACGCATATGCTTTTGAATTTAGCCGCGTATTTTTAAGATTTTAATGACAGTTTTTAACTGATTTTCTTTTTGTAGTGAAAAGTAAAACAACACTGTAGGAAAATTTTTATATCTGTCAATTTACGTAAATATTATCAGTTATTGCATAATAAATAAATCCAAAAACCAAAACATAAAATATATTTTTTAAATTATAAATACATAAATTTTATAGTTTCTTTTCACATCGTATGTGTGCGGCTTAGTTTCTAACCATACATATACGAACTGAAATATTATTTATTATTATATATAGCGTTTACACACACACACTGCAAGCGTTTAGTAGCGTACTTGCGTGCGATCAAGTTCAAGAAATAGATATAATCAAGAAAGAAGATAAACAATAAAAGATGGCTACACAACAAAAAACGGGTAACAAAAATTATAAAGTTACCGCTCTGAAGGTCCATAAATAGGCAACGTGCTTGTCCAAAGACGACCTAGTAGACTCGCTTCAAACGTTAGAATTAAAGCAAGAAGGGGTATATTTCGAACAGTCACACCGATGAGTACGATGGCTGCTGAGAAATTATACTTATTCCATGAACCATAAACCCATAAACCATAAAACCATGAACCATAAACCCAGAAACTATTAACCCCTAAACTATAAATCCATGAACTATAAAACCCATTTACTATAAATCCATAAATCCATGAACCATTATCCCATAAACCCATAAACCATAAACGATAAACCCATACGTCATAAGCCTATAAGCTATGAACCAATGAACCATGAACCATAAAGCCGTATACCTTAAACCCATAGACCATAAGCTTATTAATTATAAACCTATAGGCCGATAAACCATAATTCATAAGCTCATAAACTATAAAATCATAATCTATAAAACCATAAACTATTAACATATAAGAAATTCCCATAAATGTCCAACCCATAAACTTACAAACCCTAAACCTATAACCGCTAACTTCTAGACATATAAAATATTGGACCGTAACCCATTAACCTATAAACCCATGAACTATGAATCTATAAGTCCAACCTACTATCAACCCGTAAACCTATGAACCCATAAACCATAAACCCATAAACAATAAACCCATAAACCATAAACCATGAACCCATAAACCATAAACCCATGAATCATGAACCCATAAACCATAAACTCATAAACCATAAACCCATAAACCCATAAACCCATAAATTATAAACCCATAAACCATAAACCCATAAACCATAAACCCATAAACCATAAACCCATGAATCATGAACCCATAAACCATAAACTCATAAACCATAAACCCATAAACCATAAATCATAAACCCATAAACCATAAACCCATAAACCCATAAACCTTAAACCCATAAACCATAAACCCATAAAAAAACCCATAAACCATAAACCCATAAACTCATAAACCATAAACCCATAAACCCATAAACCAATAAACCATAAAGCCATGAACCATAAACCCATAAACCATAAACCCATTAACCATGAACCCATAAACCATAAACCCATAAACCATGAACCCATAAACCATAAACTCATAAACCATAAACCCATAAACCATGAATCATAAACCCATTAACCATAAACCCATAAACCAGAAACCCATAAACCATAAACCCATAAAAAAAAACCCATAAACCATAAACCCATAAACCATAAACCCATAAACTCATAAACCATAAACCCATGAACCCATACACCCATAAACCAATAAACCATGAACCCATAAACCATGAACCCATAAACCATAAACCCATAAACCATAAACCCATTAACCATAAACCCATAAACCATGAACCCATAAACCATAAACTCATAAACCATGAACCCATAAACCATAAACTCATGAACCATAAACCCATAAACCAATAAACCATGAACCCATAAACCATAAACCCATAAACCATAAACCCATGAACCATAAACCGATAAATCATGAACCCATAAACCATAAACTCATAAACCATGAACCTATAAACCATAAACCATAAACCCATAAACCATAAACACCAAAACCATAAACCTATAAACCATAAACCCATAAACCATAAACCCATAAACCTAAACTAAACCATAAACATAAACCCATAAACCATAAACCCATAAACCATAAACTCATAAACCATGAACCCATAAACCATAAACTCATAAACCAATAAACCATAAACCCATAAACCATAAACCCATAAACCATAAATCCATAAACCATCAACCCATAAACCATAAACCCATAAACCAAAAACCCATAAACCATAAACCGATGAACCATAAACCGATAAATCATGAACCCATAAACCATAAACTCATAAACCATGAACCCATAAACCATAAATCATAAACCCATAAACCATAAACCCATAAACCATAAACCTATAAACCATAAACCCATAGACCATAAACCCATAGACCTTGAACCCATAAACCATAAACCCATAAACCATAAACCCATAAACCATAAACCCATAAATCATAAATCATAAACCCATAAACCTTAAACCCATAAACCATAAGCCTATGAACCATAAACCCATAGGCCATAAACCCATAAACCTTAAACCCATAAACCATAAACCCATGAACCATAAACCCATAAACCATAAACCCATTAACCATAAACCCAGAAACCATAAACCCATAAAAAAACCCATGAACCATAAACCCATAAACCATAAACCCATAAACTCATAAAACCATAAACCCATAAACCCATAAACCCATAAACCAATAAACCATGAACCCATAAACCATAAACCCATAAACCATAAACCCATAAACCATGAACCCATGAACCATAAACTCATAAACCATGAACCCATAAACCATAAACTCATGAACCATAAACCCATAAACCAATAAACCATAAACTCATAAACCATAAACCTATAAACCATAAACCCATAGACCATAAACCCATAAACCTTGAACCCATAAACCATAAACCCATAAACCATAAACCCATAAACCATAAACTCATAAACCATGAACATAAACCATAAACTCATAAACCAATAAACCATAAACCCATAAACCATAAACCCATAAACCATAAATCCATAAACCATAAACCCATAAACTATAAACCCATAAACCAAAAACCCATAAACCATAAACCGATGAACCATAAACCGATAAATCATGAACCCATAAACCATAAACCCATAAACCATAAGCCTATGAACCATAAACCCATAGGCCATAAACCCATAAACCTTAAACCCATAAACCATAAACCCATAAAAAAAACCCATAAATCATAAACCCATAAACTCATAAAACCATAAACCAATAAACCATAAACCCATAAACCATAAACCCATAAACCATGAACCCATGAACCATAAACTCATGAACCATGTACCCATAAACCATAAACTCATGAACCATAAACCCATAAACCAATAAACCATAAACTCATGAACCATAAACCCATAAACCATAAACCCATAAACCATAAACCGATAAATCATGAACCAATAAACCATAAACTCATAAACCAATAAACCATCAACCCATAAACCATAAACCCATAAACCATAAACCCATAAACCATAAACCCATAAACCATAAATTATAAACCCATAAACCATAAACCCATAAACCATAAACCCATAAACCATAAACCTATAAACCATAAACCCATTAACCATAAACCCATAAACCATAAACCTATAAACCATAAATCCATAAACCATAAACCCATAAACCATAAACCTATAAACCCATTAACCCATAAACCATAAACCCATAAACCAAAAACCATAAACCTATAAACCATAAATTATAAACCCATAAACCATAAACTCATAAACCATAAACCCATAAACCCATAAACCAATAAATCATAAACCCATGAACCATAAACTGATAAACTATAAACCCATAAACCATAAACCCATAAACCATAAACTCATAAACCATAAACCTATAAACCATAAACCCATAAACCATAAATTATAAACCCATAAACCATAAACCCATAAACCATAAACCCATAAACCATAAACCTATAAACCATAAACCCATAAACCATAAACCCATTAACCATAAACCCATAAACCATACACCCATTAACCATAAACCCATAAACCATAAACCATAAACCTATAAACCATAAACCCATAAACCCATAAACCATAAACCCATAAACCATTAACCATAAACCTATAAACCATAAATTATAAACCCATAAACCATAAACCCATAAACCATAAACCCATAAACCATAAACCTATAAACCATAAACCCATGAACCATAAACCCATAAACCATAAACCTATAAACCATGAACCCATAAACCCATAAACCATAAACCCATAAACCATAAAACCATAAACCATAAACTCATAGACCATAAACCCATAAACCTTAGACCCATAAACCCATAAAACATAAACCCATAGATCATAAACCCATAAATCATGAACCCATAAACCATAAACTCATAAACCATAAACCCATAAACCATAAATCATAAACCCATAAACAATAAACCGATTAATCATGAACCCATAAACAATAAACTCATAAACCATAAACCCATAAACCATAAACCTATGAACCATAAACCCATCGACCATAAACCCATAAAACCTAAACTCGTAAACCATAAACCCATAAAACATAAACCTATAAACTATAAACCCATAAACCATAAACCCATGAATCGTGAACCCATAAACCATAAACTCATGAAGCATAAACCCATAAACTATAAATCATATACCCATAAACCATAAACCCATAAACCATAAACCTATGAACCATAAACCCATAGACCATAAACCCATAAACCTTAAACCCATAAACCATAAACTTATGAAAAATAAACCCATAAACCATAAACCCATAAACTCATAAACCATAAACTCATAAACCCATAAACCAATAAATCATAAACCCATGAACCATAAACTGATAAACCATAAACCCATAAACCATAAACCCATAAACCATAAACTCATAAACCATAAACCCATAAACCATAAATTATAAACCCATAAACCATAAACCCATAAACCATAAACCCATAAACCATAAACCTATAAACCATAAACCCATAAACCATAAACCCATAAACCATAAACCTATAAACTATAAACCCATAAACCATAAACCCATAAACCATAAACCTATAAACCCATTAACCCATAAACCATGAACCCATAAACCAAAAACCATAAACCTATAAACCATAAATTATAAACCCATAAACCATAAACCCATAAACCAATAAACCATAAACCTATAAACCGTAAACCCATAAACCATAAACCCATAAACCATGAACCGATAAATCATGAACCCATAAACCATTAACTCATAAACCAATAAACCATAAACCCATAAATCATAAACTCATAAACCATAAACTTATAAACCATAAACCCATAAACCATAAATCATAAAACCATAAACCATAAACCCATAAACCATAAACCCATAGACCATAAACCCATAAACTTTAAACCCATAAACCATAAACCCATAAACCATAAACCCATAAACCATAAACCGATAAAACATAAACCTATAAACCATGAACCCATAAACCATAAACCCATGAATCATGAACCCATAAACCATAATTTCATTAACCATAAACCCATAAACCATAAATCATAAACCCATAAACCATAAACCCATAAACCATGAACCCATAAACCATAAACCCATAAACCATAAACCTATAAATCATAAACCCATAGACCATAAACCCATAAACCTCAAACCCATAAACCCATAAAGGATAAACCCATAAACCCATAAAGAATAAACCCATAAACCCATAAACCCATAAACCCATAAATTATCAACCATAAACCATAAACCCATAAACCATGAACCCATAAATCATGAACGCATAAACCATAAACTCATGAAGCATAAACCCATAAACTATAAATCATAAACCCATAAACCCATAAACCATAAACCTATGAACCATAAACCCATATACCATAAACCCATAAACCTTAAACCCATAAACCATAAACTCATAAAAAATAAACCCATAAACCATAAACCCATAAACCATAAACCCATAAACTCATAAACCATAAACCCATAAACCAATAAATCATAAACCCATGAACCATAAACTGATAAACTATAAACCCATAAACCATAAACCCATAAACCATAAACTCATAAACCATAAACCTATAAACCATAAACCCATAAACCATAAATTATAAACCCATAAACCATAAACCCATAGTCCATAAACCCATAAACCATAAACCTATAAACCATAAACCCATAAACCATAAACCCATTAACCATAAACCCATAAACCATAAACCCATTAACCATAAACCCATAAACCATAAACCATAAACCTATAAACCATAAACCCATAAACCCATAAACCATAAACCCATAAACCATTAACTATAAATCTATAAACCATAAATTATAAACCCATAAACCATAAACCCATAAACCATAAACCCATAAACCATAAACCTATAAACCATAAACCCATAAACCATAAATTCATAAACCATAAACCTATAAACCATGAACCTATAAACCCATAAACCATAAACCCATAAACCATAAAACCATAAACCATAAACTCATAGACCATAAACCCATAAACCTTAGACCCATAAACCCATAAAACATAAACCCATAGATCATAAACCCATAAATCATGAACCCATAAACCATAAACTCATAAACCATAAACTCATAAACCATAAATCATAAACCCATAAACAATAAACCGATTAATCATAAACCCATAAACAATAAACTCATAAACCATAAACCCATAAACCATAAACCTATGAACCATAAACCCATCGACTATAAACCCATAAAACCTAAACTCGTAAACCATAAACCCATAAAACATAAACCTATAAACCATAAACCCATAAACCATAAACCCATAAATCGTGAACCCATAAACCATAAACTCATGAAGCATAAACCCATAAACTATAAATCATATACCCATAAACCATAAACCCATAAACCATAAACCTATGAACCATAAACCCATAGACCATAAACCCATAAACCTTAAACCCATAAACCATAAACTTATGAAAAATAAACCCATAAACCATAAACCCATAAACCATAAACCCATAAACTCATAAACCATAAACTCATAAACCCATAAACCAATAAATCATAAACCCATGAACCATAAATTGATAAACCATAAACCCATAAACCATAAAACCATAAACTCATAAACCATAAACCCATAAACCATAAATTATAAACCCATAAACCATGTAACGTTTGGCTTTTCTGGCGGTTGCCGTAGACAACTCGTTGACGTCGGTGGCATCAGACTTTCACTTTTTACCTGAGGGTTGGTGCTGGAAGATGGTCGGTCGGAGGTTCGAATAAGCCAAAGTTCAAACTTATAAACTAAATTGAAATTACTGAATTTAATAAAAATAAAAATGAGTTCAAGAATGAAAAGTTAACTGTAATAAAAGAAATAAAAATTTAACTGTAATTAATATTAAAGGAAAAAGAAATTTACTATTGCGTTTAAATAACAATTAAATTGATGAAATAACAAATCTTAAAACTAAAGTGGTAAATGACGGGGCGGATTTACAGGACGGGTTTAGCGGAACTGGTAAATGAGTATGAGTCGTGCATTTTATATTTTTCACAATAAATGTTTTTTGCGTTAATTGAGTTGATCTTAAAACTAATACAAGGTTGATCAATTAAATGACAATCTCGGGGAAATTGGCCGGAAACGGCGGTACGCAAAAATATAAATAATCAAAATAATACAAAAATTAAATTATATCTTTTAGGCGGTCGGTATTAGTTTTACCGGTAATGCAGTTTAACAAAATTATACTTAACAATAAATTCCGAACGGTATCGGTTACAAACTAAAAGGAAAGATATACTATTTACAGGTTACGAGATATAATTGATCTCTTTCTGGCGGTCGGTATTTATTTTTACCGATGGCGCGGTTTTTAACAATCTTATTATTAATAAATTCCGAACGGTATCGGTTACAAACTAGCGTAAAAAGAAAAATAAACCATTTACAGGCTACAATATCATCGACGGTTAGCACGGTTGGAATCTACTTTACCGGCGGCGGATAATATGAGCGGTGTCTCCGTGACATTCGGTACAGGCTTAAGGTACAGGCTGGTGTCAGAGGGAGACAGGAAAGGTTACCTCCAAGTCTTAACGTAGACATGGAGGGGATGTACTAGTCGTGCGTACTCGCATCGACTAGCGGAGGACCTACCCCGACCGAGAAGGTGGTGGTAGTTGTCAGGAATCAGTGTCGGGCAACCCCACCCTTACACTGACGGAGAGGTTGGAGGCTAACGTAGGGCAATCCCACCCTTACGTAGCTTAAGACAGGAATACGCGTAAAGGTAACTCCCACTGTGTCGAGCAACCCCACTCTTACACAATGGAAGGGGAGACGAGTCCAAAGGCTGGCTCGGCGGCTTGCTTATATATGCTATGGAGCTCGCTATTCCCGTTGCGGGAGTAGCGCCTCGTAGCGGCTAAGTATATGAACTATGTCTAGCGCGATTTTTGAATCGTCGCAACCATAAACCCATAAACCATAAACCCATAAAGCATAAACCTATAAACCATAAACCCATAAACCATAAACCCATAAACCATAAACCTATAAACCATAAACCCATAAACCATAAACCCATAAACCATAAACCTATAAACCCATTATCCCATAAACCATGAACCCATAAACCAAAAACCATAAACCTATAAACCATAAATTATAAACCCATAAACCATAAACCCATAAACCATAAACCCATAAACCATAAACCTATAAACCATAAACCCATAAACCATAAACCCATAAACCCTAAACCTATAAACCATAAACCCATAAACCCATAAACCATAAACCCATAAACCATAAAACCATAAACCATAAACCATAAACTCATAAACCATAAACCCATAAACCAATAAACCATAAACCCATAAACCATAAACCTATAAACCATAAACCCATAAACCTTAGACCCATAAACCCATAAAACATAAACCCATAGACCATAAACCCATAAATCATGAACCCATAAACCATAAACTCATAAACCATAAACCCATAAACCATAAATCATAAACCGATAAACAATAAACTGATAAATCATGAACCCATAAACCATAAACTCATAAACCATAAACCCATAAACCATAAACCTATGAACCATAAACCCATAGACCATAAACCCATAAAACTTAAACTCGTAAACCATAAACCCATAAAACATAAACCTATAAACCATAAACCCATAAACCATATTCCCATGAATCATGAACCCATAAACCATAAATCATAAACCCATAAACCATAAATCATAAACCCATAGACCATAAACCCATAACCATAAACTCATAGACCATAAACCCATAAACCTTAAACCCATAAACCATAAACCCATAAAACATAAAGCCATAAAACATAAACCCATAAACCATAAACCCATAAACCATGAACCCATAAACCATAAACCCATAAACCATAGACCTATGAATCATAAACCCATAGAACATAAACCCCATAAACCTTAAACCCATAAACCATAAACCCATAAAGAATAAACCCATAAACCCATAAACCCATAAATTATAAACCATAAACCCATAAACTATGAACCCATAAATCATGAACCCATAAACCATAAACTCATGAAGCATAAACCCATAAACCATAAATCATAAACCCAGAAACCATAAACCCATAAACCATAAACCTGTGAACCATAAACCCATAAACCATAAACCCATAAACCATAAACCCATAAACTATGAACTCATAAACCATAAACCCATAAACCATAAATCATAAACCCATAAACCATAAACCCATAAACTATAAACCCATAAACCATAAACCTATAAACCATAAACCCATAAACCATAAACCCATAAACCATAAACCCATAAACCATAAACTCATAAACCATAAACCCATAAACCAATAAACTATAAACCCATAGACCATAAACCCATAAACCATAAACCCATAAACCATAAACCCATAAACCAATAGACCATAAACCCATAAACCATGAACCCATAAACCATAAACCCATAAACCATAAAACCATAAACCATAAACCTATGAACCATAAACCCATAGACCATAAACCTATAAACCTTAAACCCATAAACCATAAACTCATAAAAAATAAACCTATAAACTATAAACCCATAAACCATAAACCCATAAACTCATAAACCATAAACCCATATACCAATAAACCATAAACCCATAAACCATAAACCTATAAACCATAAACCCATAAACCTTAGACCCATAAACCCATAAAACATAAACCCCTAGACCATAAACCCATAAATCATGAACCCATAAACCATAAACTCATAAACCATAAACCCATAAACCATAAATCATAAACCCATAAACAATAAAACGATAAATCATGAACCCATAAACAATAAACTCATAAACCATCAACCCATAAACCATAAACCTATGAACCATAAACCCATAGACCATAAACCCATAAAACTTAAACTCGTAAACCATAAACCCATAAAACATAAACCTATAAACCATAAACCCATAAACCATAAACCCATGAATCATGAACCTATAAACCATAAATCATAAACCCATAAACCATAAATCATAAACCCATAGACCATAAACCCATAACCATAAACTCATAGACCATAAACCCATAAACCTTAAACCCATAAACCATAAACCCATAAAACATAAAGCCATAAAACATAAACCCATAAACCATAAACACATAGACCATAAACCCATAAACCTTAAACCCATAAACCATAAACCCATAAAACATAAACCCATAAATCATAAACCCATAAACCATAAACCCATAAACCATGAACCCATAAACCATAAACCCATTAACCATAAACCTATGAATCATAAACCCATAGACCATAAACCCATAAACCTCAAACCCATAAACCATAAACCCATAAAGAATAAACCCATAAACCCATAAACCCATAAATTATAAACCATAAACCATAAACCCATAAACCATGAATCCATAAATCATGAACCCATAAACCATAAACTCATGAAGCATAAACCCATAAACCATAAATCATAAACCCATAAACCATAAACCCATAAACCATAAACCTATGAACCATGAACCCATAGACCACGTACCCATAAACCTTAAACCCATAAACCATAAACCCATAAACCATAAACCCATAAACCTTAAACCCATAAACTCATAAACCATAAACCCATAAAACCATAAACCAATAAATCATAAACTCATGAACCATAAACCGATAAACCATAAACCCATAAACCCATAAACCATCAACCCATAAACCATAAACCCATAAACCATAAGCTCATAAATCATAAACCCATAAATATAAATCATAAACCCATAAACCATAAACCCATACACCATAAACCCATAAACCATAAACCTATAAACCATAAACCCATAAACCATAAACCCATAAACCATAAACCCATAAACCATGAACTCATAAACCATAAACCCATAAACCAATAAACCATAAATCATAAACCAATAAACCATAAACCCATAAACCGTAAACCTATAAACCATAAACCGATAGACCATAAACCCATAGACCTTAGACCCATAAACCCATAAAACATAAACCTATAAACCATAAACCCATAAATCATGAACTCATAAACCATAAACTTATAAACCCATAAACCATAAACCCATTAACCATAAACCCATAAACCATAAACCATAAACCGATAGACCATAAACCCATAAACCTTAAACCCATAAACCTTAAACCCATAAACCCATAAAACATAAACCCATAAACCATAAACCCATAAACCATAAACCCATAAATCATGAACTCATAAACCATAAACTCATAAAACATAAACCCATAAACCATAAACCCATAAACCATAAACCCATAAATTATGAACCCATAAACCATAAACATATAAACCATAAACCCATAAACCATAAATCATAAACCCATAAACCATAAATTATGAACCCATAAACCATAAACCCATAAACCCTAAACCCATAGACCATAAACCCATGAACCGTAAACCTATAAACCATAAACCGATAGACCATAAACCCATAAACCTTAGATCCATAAACCCATAAAACATAAACCTTTAAACCATAAACCCATAAATCATGAACCCATAAACCATAAACTTATAAACCATAAACCCATAAACCATAAATCATAAACCCATAAACCATGAACCCATTAACCATAAACCCATAAACCATAAACCATAAACCAATAGACCATAAACCCATAAACCTTAAACCCATAAACCTTTAACTAATAAACCCATAAACCATAAACCCATAAACCATAAACCCATAAACTATGAACTCATAAACCATAAACTCATAAACCATAAACCCATAAACCATAAATCATAAACCCATAAACCATAAACCCATAAACTATAAACCCATAAACCATAAACCTATAAACCATAAACCCATAAACTATAAACCCATAAACCATAAACCCATAAACCATAAACTCATAAACCATAAACCCATAAACCAATAAACCATAAACCCATAAACCACAAACCCATAAACCATAAACCCACAAACCTTAAACCCATAAACCATAAACCCATAAACCATAAACCGATAAATCATGAACCCATAAACCATAAACTCATAAACCATAAACCCATAAACCATAAACCTATAAACCATAAACCCATAGACCATAAACCCATAAACCTTAAACTCGTAAACCATAAACCCATAAAACATAAACCTATAAACCATAAACCCATAAACCATAAACCCATGAATCATGAACCCATAAACCATAAACTCATAAACCATAAACCCATAAACCATAAATCATAAACCCATAAACCATAAATCATAAACCCATAAACCGTAAACCCATAAACCATAAACCCATAGACCATAAATCCATAAACCTTAAACCCATAAACCATAAACCCATAAAACATAAACCCATAAATCATAAACCCATAAACCATAAACCCATAAACCATGAACCCATAAACCATAAACCCATAAACCATAAACCTATGAATCATAAACCCATAGACCATAAACCCATAAACCTTAAACCCATAAACCATAAACCCATAAAGAATAAACCCATAAACCCATAAATCCATAAATTATAAACCATAAACCATAAACCCATAAACCATGAACCCATAAATCATGAACCCATAAACCATAAACTCATGAAGCATAAACCCATAAACCATAAATCATAAACCCATAAACCATAAACCCATAAACCATAAACCTATGAACCATAAACCCATAGACCATAAACCCATAAACCTTAAACCTATAAACCATAAACTCATGAAAAATGAACCCATAAACCATAAACCCATAAACCATAAACCCATAAACTCGTAAACCATAAACCCATAAACCAATAAATCATAAACTCATGAAACATAAACCGATAAACCATAAACCCATAAACCATAAACCCATAAACCATAAACCCATAAACCATAAACCCATAAACCATAAACCCATAAACCATAAACCCATAAACCATAAACCCATAAACCATAAACCCATAAACCATAAACCTATGAATCATAAACCCATAGACCATAAACCCATAAACCCTAAACCCATAAACCATAAACCCATAAAGAATAAACCCATAAACCCATAAACCCATAAATCCATAAATTATAAACCATAAACCATAAACCCATAAACCATGAACCCATAAATCATGAACCCATAAACCATAAACTCATGAAGCATAAACCCATAAACCATAAATCATAAACCCATAAACCATAAACCCATAAACCAATAAATCATAAACTCATGAACCATAAACCGATAAACCATAAACCCATAAACCCATAAACCCATAAACCATAAACCCATAAACCATAAACTCATAAATCATAAACCCATAAATATAAATCATAAACCCATAAACCATAAACCCATACACCATAAACCCATAAACCATAAACCTATAAACCATAAACCCATAAACCATAAACCCATAAACCATAAACCCATAAACCATGAACTCATAAACCATAAACCCATAAACCAATAAACCATAAACCCATAAACCAATAAACCATAAACCCATAAATCATGAACCCATAAACCATAAACTTATAAACCCATAGACCTTAGACCCATAAACCCATAAAACATAAACCTATAAACCATAAACCCATAAATCATGAACCCATAAACCATAAACTTATAAACCCAGAAACTATAAATCCATGAACTATGAAACCCATTTACTATAAATCCATAAATCCATAAACCATTATCCCATAAACCTATAAATCCATAAACCATTATCCCATAAACCCATAAACCATAAACGATAAACCCATACGTCATAAACCTATAAGCTATGAACCCATAAACCATAAACCAGAAACCCATAAACCATAAAGCCGTATACCTTAAACCCATAGACCAGAAGCTTATTAATCATAAACCCATAAACAATAAATCTATAAACCATAAACATTTTAGCCATAGATTCATAAACCCACTAGTCATAAACCTATAAACCATCTACTCATATACCATAAACCCATAAACCATCAACTCATAAATCATAAACCCATAAACCATATAACCATAAGTACATTATAAAGCGGTACACTATATAGACTTATAGGAATTATTCATTATGATTAATCACGTTATCGATTATAGTAGGACGAAATTATTGTAATTAACTATAATCATTACTTATAATATACTGTAATCCTCAATATAATTCGACTACATAATGATTGTAATCTTTGATTATAGCAGCGCGAAAATACTATAAGAAACTATACTTCATTACTATAATACTACTACACTCTTTTGCTATAGTTTACTACGGTTATTGATTATAGTTTTTTTCTGTAAGGGATACCAGAACCTTTATTTCCATAAGTTTCAATATGACTTTTTATAAAAGGGTTGATTCACTAATTAGCTATAAAAGATCGAAATAATTGTCATTATTTACAGATTCAAACTGTTCATTATCACCCCAAAAAGCGAGACCTCGCGATGCAAAAAATTTAATAACGTCCGTTATCCTCTGGAGTACTTTTATATTTTGATATAAATAAGATCCACAAGATTAGATCAATTTTTTCTTTTTTTTTGTGACGTTTCGTCGGTACATTTTCCGACCTCTTCAGACTATAATACAATAAAAACATTTTAAGACAACAAAAAATAAAAATTAACACAAACTTTAATATTTCACACTATTTTCGTACATACCTATATTTAAAATTAAACTTATACTATATGCATAAGAGTAATGCTGTGAACTTGTTCTGAAAAGTTTGGAGAGACGTATAGATTATATTCGTAATGGTTATATACCGTTTAACGATATTATAGATATAACAAAGTATTTATTTAATAATACATTTTTTTCTTTAAACAATGTTATTTATAAACAAATTTATGGTACACCTATGGGTTCACCCGTTTCCCCATTATTTGCTAACATTGTCATGGATGATTCGGAAAAAGATTATTTAAACATATTAAAATTTGAACATAATATACAGCCTATATTTTACTATAGATATGTGTATGATATTATAACATGTATCCATAAAGAAGATCTCACAGTTGTTTTAAATGTCTTTAATAATTATGACAATCATATAAAATTCACACATGAAATTGAAATTAATAATAAAATTAATCTTCTGGATATAATTTTAAATAATGAGAAAGGTGTTTTAACAACTGATTGGTACCAAAAATCAACCAATACGTCTCGTCTATTAAATTTTAAATCGTATCACACTAATGAATCAAAAAGAAACATTGTATATAACTTGACTGGTAGAGCAGTATTTTTGTCAGATCCGAGGCATCATGAAAAAAACATAGAATTTATTAAAAACTTGTTATTACAAAATGATTATCCCGAAAAATTTATTTTGGCTTATATTAGTAACAGATTACGAAAACAAACATAACAACGTAGACAATAACTCAAAACATGTTAAAATTAATAACTCGATTTGTACTATAGCTTTACCATTTATTCCTTCAATACCATTTAATTTAAATTCATGTTTTGCCCTTTACACTGATTACAATGAAATAATTACAAGCATTGAATGTTCATTCTTCAAGCTGCCAAGCACTTGCAGTGATTGTAAATAATTCAGAGTAAGAATAGCTTGTATTGCGGTGTAAAATATAATGGTACAGAAACATCTCTTCCATAAAAAATTTGAAAAAAAAAATTTTAATTGTAGAAGTAACGAAGTTTACGCGAGTTGGACACGTATGAAAAAATGCACGAATCTATATTTATGCAGTTCAAAATTTTTGCGCGAAAAATGTTTATGTATAAACAGTTTGAAAGTAAACAAATGCGCATCGCAATTCTTGTTCCGTCTTGTACAGCGAAGCAGAAGTATTTTGTATTGACATTCAAGTGTTGCTTCTCGTATAAAACATTGCTAGTAGATTACTTTTTATACAAATAAGTATTTGTATTCTTTTAAATTTCTTTTAAAATGAATACTAATCGTATTCATCCATCTGGTGCTGCTAAAAGGTGAAAAGCAAAAGAAAAGCAAATAAACATAGCTAAATTGCCAAAAATTACATTATTTATAGAAAAAAAGAGTGAATGTCAAAGAAATGCGAGTGAAAATGAACAAGAAAGTACGATTAGTGAAAATGATGCAACGATATCCTCAAATTTATTAATGGCAGAACAACATAATGAAGATGCAAAATCCTTATCAAGTGTGTAAAGTTAAAGGTTTATTTATAATTTATTTGAAAAGTAAATTAATCTTGAAAATTTTGTAATAGGTAATAATCACATGATTGAAAACATTAAAAGAATCGCTTCTTCGTCGAAAGAAATGCAAGTTGATGTCAATAACGAAATATTAGGTAAATAAATA
The DNA here is from genome assembly GCA_017163975.1 of Anastatus disparis. Taxonomy (NCBI): domain Eukaryota; kingdom Metazoa; phylum Arthropoda; class Insecta; order Hymenoptera; family Eupelmidae; genus Anastatus; species Anastatus disparis. Next base: position 358,507 of record JAFFSR010000143.1, read on the forward strand.
TTATTTAATTTATATGCTCGTCATTTCTACGTAGTTAAAATATAGCTCTATTAAATAATAAATCTGAGCATAGTTAATACATATAGAAAAATATTGTTTATGTTATATACTTCCGAAATTATATACAGAATTTTCGTATTTCGTTTATTTGTCTAGTAGATGCAGAAATGATATGTCTACACAATAACAAAAATATGCAGTTTCCAAATAATTTAGGATTATGGACAAAAATTGATGATAAACTGCGATCCTATTGTTTGCAAAAAGACCCTTCCTTTTTCTGGAATAAAGAACCAGATTTTATCAAATCAATCCGTATTTATAAAGAAAATAAAAAATCAAAAGCAAAGGCTTTTAATAAATCGGTTTTTCATGGAAAACCCCATAATGGTGAAAGAGTAGAGCGAAAATGGCTTTCTTACTCACCATCGACTGGTAATATTTACTGTTTAATTTGTCGATTATTTTCAAATGAACAGAATCAGTTTTCTTTCTCTGGCTTTAATGACTGGAAGCATCCAGAGCGCATCATCGAGCATGAAGAAAGTCTAGCTCATAAAAAGTGTTTAACAGCTTATGGCTGATTCCATTTCAAATCGAACAGTCAGTATACACTCAAGTCACCAATTACTGCGCTAATGGAGTATGTTATTCTACCCTAAAAATAAGGGTATACGTATTTTTTTATTTTGCTGAAGTATCAAAATTGCATCAGATATGCACTTTTGAAAATTGCATACAAAAACTATATCTTAAAACTGAAAATGTTGAGAATAACTTTAGAGGGCTATCGTTTTACCAATTTTCAATAAATTTTGGTAAACCTTATTTTGTTTTATTATATTTTAAACCCTCTTTAATTCAGTGCAAGAAATTTCAAAAAAGACTAAAAAATGACTAAGATATGTGCATTTTACCAAAAAATGCACTTTTTATGCACATGCATTTTTCTCGAAAAACCCATTTTTTTTTTTGCTGAAATTTTTTGGTCTCATAGAGGACCAAATTACCTATCTAATGGTACTTGGTTGATCCCGTACTTATTTGTTTGAAGCGAGAATAAAAATTCACAAATTTTATTGGTGAAAAATTTTTGTATACACGTTCGAAAGTCTTAAGCAATGTTCATTCCAACGCTGTCGCATGCTTCGCTCATTATTTGTTTACCTTTGTATGTATGTATATATCATCAATAGTGTTTTTTTATTTTTTATATATATATATATATATATATATATATATATATAAATTCGTAATATAAAAATAAATATTAAAAAATGGAAAATAATAATTCTATTCGTGTATATCTATATTATGTATGTTTCGATGTACAGACAATAGGAGGCTCATTCGCGGACAAATACCTCGCGTAACCAAAACAGCATATTAGAATTATTATATACAAGCTAGTTATTCTTACGTCTGCTTTGAAAGGTACTTTTCGGACTTGTGAAAAAGTAAACAAAACTCTGCAATTATGATGTCCGAAATTCACTCTTCTACAAGAATTCGATGTCTCGATTTTTTTCAAATGCATAAGAAGGTAGTTTATAAAAGCAGAAATTTACGTTTTAGGCCGTTGGAAGATTTGGCCATTAATTTGGCACAGCTTTATCCAGATTTAAAGATACTGCCCTCTACTAATGTATGCAAAAATTGCCATGAACGCATATCAAAAATGATTTTAAGTGATCTTGAATCTACATCTGAAAATGAAATCATTGAACTTTTTAGCGGAAAACATGATGATTTTATCTCCAAGACACCCGAACGAATACAGGAATTAAACGAGAGTATTAATACAATTTTACCTCAATGCTTCTCGCTGCTAAAAAGAAAAACTGCAATACCTAAAAATTTAACAGAAAATTACGTATCTAAAAAGAAAAAATCTTTAATTTCAGCTTTTTCTGCTACTGTCGGAAGTAAATTAGAAGATGCGTATGGCATTTCAGTTGAATCAATAGAATCGGACAAAAGTTCGACTGAAAACTATTGGAACGAATTTGTAGAAAATTTTAAATCGGCTTTAGAAAAATGTTCTTCTGTTTCGGAGAAAATAAAACTTCTAACTCTACTACCTTCAAAATTAAGCAAAATAAAAATTTGCTCACTATTCCCGAATATAAGCGAGTATATGATAAATAAATCAAGAAATCTCGTGAAAAATAAAGGAGTTTATTCGGAGCCAAATTCATATACTGGTCATCCTATTGATGAAAATACAAAAAATATCGCTATGGAATATTTTTTAAATGATGATTTTAATTGTAGTAGACAAAGTCCAAATAAATCTGATGTTGTTACTGTTAAAGTTAAAAATACAAAAACTAAAAAAGTTTAACGGTTTCTTACTCAAAGCTTAAAAGAAACATATAGTCAATTAAGACAAGAAAATCCAAACTTACAAATAGGAAAATCGAAATTCTATAGTCTAAGACCAAGTTTCGTCTTAACAAGCCCTGTGAAGGAAACTTGTCTTTGTGTACATTGCGAAAATTTTGAACTGTTTCTTACAAGTTTAATTCGTTTTAGAGGCGATAATAATTCTGAATTAGATTTAATTCGTTCAGAAATAACTAACGCAATGTTGTGTTCTGAACCATCTGATTCGTGTTTCTTGCAAGAATGCAATTATTGCCCTGGTAGTGAAGGTATCACATTTAAATTGTTAAAACTGAAAGAAAATTGTGAAGATGAAATTACGTTTGCTTTGTGGGATAATGGTAATCTTATCAAACAAACAATAAGCTTATCAGTTTTTAAAGAAAAATTTTCAATCTGCGCACTAAAAGCAAGTACTCACGTATACATAAAAAATATTCAACGTGAAGCTGTAAAAAAAGAAAAAGAGGAAGGTAAAGCTTATCCTACTAAGTTAATTATCTACGTTTATTTTGCAGAAAATTGGTCTGTAATAAATAATAAAGCGGTTCAGGGAAATCATTGGGGAAATAACCAAATTTCTATTTTTACTGCAGTCTGTTACCAAGGAGACATAACGCAAAGCTTTGCGATCGTTAGTGACGACAAAAAGCATGATACTGCATATGCGCTATTAGCAATAAATAAAATTATCGATCTTATGAAAAATGATTTAGTTACTAAAGTCACTATTATATCAGATGGAGCTGCAAGCCAATTTAAAAATCGTTTTCAGCTACATGAATTCAAACATTTTTCTTATCAAATGAAATGGTTATTTTTTGCGACTGGTCATGGGAATGGAGCCGTTGATGGAATAGGTGGGCTTCTAAAGCATTATGCTACTTCACATAACTTAAAAAGAGTTCATGAAGAATCGATACAAAATACTGACGATTTTATAAATTGGGTTCAAAAGTACACCAGTGCAATCAAAATCATATTATTACCAATAAATGAGATTGAAAAATTTAGAAAAGAAAAAAATATTGAATGGAGTACAGTTCCTAAATATAATGGGATTCAAAAAAGTCAGATGTGGTTAAAACAACTTGGGGAATTGAAATCGCATATATTTGTTGGCAGAACAGCTATACATGCACTGACTGAAGTGAAAAACAAGAAAAAAAAAAGTCAAACGTCGTAAGGCTACACTTAGAACTAAAAATAATAAGTGCAAAAATAAAAAAAAGTAATTATTTATAATTATATTTTTGACGCATCCCAACAGTGAGAGGCAAGGGGAACTCACTTTAAAAAAGCACCCCGAAGGGAACAGAAACCTTCTACGTCCACGTCGTTGTTCCAGGGTAATGCTAAAAGAAGGATAGTGTTTAAATCTACATTGCTTAAAATTTCCGAACGTATATACAAAAATTTTTCACCAATAAAATTTGTGAATTTTTTTTCTCGCTTCAAACAAATAAGTACGGGATCAACCAAGTACCATTAGATAGGTAATTTGGTCCTCTATGAGCACAAAAAATTTCAGCAAAAAAAAAATGGGTTTTTCGAGAAAAATGCATGTGCATAAAAAGTGCATTTTTTGGTAAAATGCACATATCTTAGTCATTTTTTAGTCTTTTTTGAAATTTTTTGCACTGAATTAAAGAGGGCTTAAAACATAATAAAACAAAATAAGGTTTACCAAAATTCATTGAAAATTGGTAAAACGATAGCCCTCTAAAGTTATTCTCAACATTTTCAGTTTTAACATATAGTTTTTGTATGCAATTTTCAAAAGTGCATATCTGATGCAATTTTGATATTTCAGCAAAATAAAAAAATACGTATACCCTTATTTTTAGGGTAGAATAACATACTCCATTAGCGCAGTAATTGGTGACTTGAGTGTATACTGACTGTTCGATTTGAAATGGAATTAGCCTTATGCTAAAAGAAGAAACAATATCGGTCTTATTGATACAAAAATGATTGATCAGCTAAAAGATGAGAAAAATCATTGATATCTTTTTTAGTTAGAGAAGTCGAGTAAATTAGGCTATCTACACTATTAGGTGCATATAAATTTTTTTTTGTATTGGAACTCCTTGATTTATGATATATTATTGGAACAAAATTATCATTAACAATAAAACCTTTTTCAACTAAAAATAAGAATGCGGGTCAAAATTTGTTTTAATTATTTTATTATAAAATTCAGGCATAAATATAAGGTCCGGCGGGACAAAATTTGTTTTAATTATTTTATTATAAAATTCAGGTTTTGGATAATAAGGTCCATTAATATAATTATTGCTATTATTGTTGATTGCGTTCCTAATGTGATTCCTAATTAGTTTAATTATGAATATGTCTATTCTCAGAATGTTCGTCATTTCGTAAAGTTTAAGATTACTGATTCTTTTTTTATAATTACTGGAAGATGTACGGTATGCACTTAAACAAATTCTTAAACATTTCCTTTCAAATTTTCTTAATTTTTCTGCAGTTCTTGTATTAAAATTATACCAGATTGGACAGGCGTAAGTAATGATTGGTCTCATTAAGCTCTGATAGGCAATGATCTCTGCCCTTTTATTTAAATGTTGTGAATAGAATAAGTTATGAAGCATTTTAAACGTATTTGAAGCTTTTTTTAGCTGGATTTCAATATGCTTATTAAATTTAGTTAAATCGTCTATTGTTACCCCTAAGTATTTTACTGATCTATTATGGGGGATGTTTGTCAATGGAGATCCATCATCACATATTTGCAAATTTTTCCAGTTCCTTTTCGTTACTTTGGATTTACTTCCGATTTGATCTCTTAACCCTTACAGTCACAGGAGCCGATATATCGGCTACCTAATTTTCTTTTTTTTTACCTCAATATTTTTGCAATATCATGCTTGATTCTTGGATTTTTTGTATTTTCAGATACACATAGCCTTACTATTTATAATGCTGATGATATTTTATAAATTTATAATTATTAATTATTATTATAAACAAATACATTCGAAAAAAGTGAATTGAATTGCATGACTGAAAGGGTTAACAGAATAGTTTCACATTTTGACGCATTAATTTTTAATTTCCAGTTTTTATAGTAATTATGAATTTTATTATAAAGATCTTGTAATTTTTTATTGATTTTGTTAAGATTTTTATCAGCTGTATAAACTATTAAATTATTTGCGAAAGCTATGGCGTGATTATTTGAATTATTAAGATCGAATAGAGTTAAGAGACTTGCATTATATATATATTAAAGAATTTTGGGGATGTAACAGTACCTTGTTGTAATCCTTTCTTAATAATAAAGGTTTTATCCAAATCAATATTATTTAAATTAACTTTTTACCATCAAGTAAATTATTAATAAGTAAAATTAATTGAGTAGGAAAGCCCTTTTTAATCAATTTATAAATAAAACCTTTATGCCAGACTGAGTCAAACGCCTTTCTGAGATCAATCAAGCAAGCCCCAACCATCATATTTTGAGAGATATGCCAGTGTATATCTGAAATACATTTTCCAATAGCATGTAAAGTGCTATGGTTTTTTCTAAAACCAAATTGGTATTCGGCTATAATATTCATATTATGAAGTAGTACTTCAAGATAATTATCTACCCTTTCGTAAATTTTACTGACTGCAGGGAGCAAGCTGATTGGTCTCAAATTATCTAAAGCGTTGGCTTTATCCTTTTTTTTAGTTAAAACTAACTATAAAATTAATATACAATCATACACGGACGGTTACGCACCAAATAAATAATAAAACGCGAAACACGCGAATAAATAAACAAATAAATAAATAATTAACGGTACAACGATTATTACATAAATTATTTATAATTCGAAGACAAATTACACGAATAAATTAATTAATTTCACGACACAAATAATTTAACAATAAATAAATTAATAATTACAACAATTTACAAAAAAAACGATTAAAATAAATTAAATAAATAAGTAATTTACGAACACGTCCGAATTCGATTATATATTTTACAATAAGTAAATATTTAATATTATATTATAATACAATAAATTTCTGTTCTATAGAAGGTTCTCGCTTTGTTTACGAGATAACTTTTGCCTCGCGTTACTTGTTCACGCTGCCTAATTGCTCAACTAAACATAAAAGGTCGCGTCCTAACGACTTTTTAGCTTGTAAGCAATCTTGACCGGTCTTTTGTTTTAACTTGAATTTAGAATTTAATATTTCCTTTGTGAATTTGGAATTTCGTTCGCGAATATTCTAACGTTTAAAATTATTTCTACAGATTTTCATGTATTTAAAATTTTCTTTCGCGAATTTTCTCTTTTTTCTCTCTCTTCGACGTGCTTATCAGCTAATTTACGCACGCTTTAAATACAAGTATCTTATAATTAAGTACTTACTTGATAAATTTTATTGACTCGTGGAATGAGGAAATTATACATAAAAAAAAATGATGTAACAAAATTATTAGTTGTTTCATTTCACCAGGAGAAATCCCGGTAGCCTGCACTTAGAAATGGGCAAAAAACCAATAAGCACAAGACTCCAGGACACTTCTAGCTGCGTAAAACAATGAAAACCCAATTATGTGCTGCTTCGCTTGACTTGATTGCCCCAGGGAGTCGTACCTGGGAACGGGCAAAAAGCCAACAGGCACGAGAATCCCCAAGACTCTCTCGTCGCACAAAACAGCATCAAGTAAAAAGGATAAAAACTCTATTCTTCCTCCTTCCACAGCCAATATACATATATATATATATATATATATATATATATATATATATATATATATACATGTCTATGAATATACCTTACAATATAACTTACGCGAAAAGAGAGAAAATATTTTTTCAACCGTCAAGATTATTTTACTCTAACTGAACACCTAGACTTGTCTGCATTCGCTACCCATGCTCCGCCCGCACACGCAATACACTAGTTACATACAACGTGTGCGCAGTGCCTAATATGCACCTAACTGTCGAGAGCTGTATGTACGTTTCGCTCCAGATCACTGTACGTGGCTTAATGCACGTTCCAGTGTATCCTAGCTTCGTACTTTCCTTCGCGTATTCTGCTGCACTATGTACGACTTATGATGCGTCCACAGCGACTGAGAAATTATTTATCTATTGTTAGACTTGTGTAAGTGAAAAGATTAATGCTTTTCCTTACACAGTCAAATAGATGTTTTTATATTACTTCAACTCAAACTTTACCTTGTTCACCTCTAAGTAGAGCAGCGTGTTTCTTCGCTTTCTCTTTTAAATCTGCCGGTCGGTGGTGATGATGCTCGAAACGGCGAAATCTTCCTCACGACTCGGCTTCGATGAACTTGTTGAGAACCTTGAACTCGGCGTCACCAATGTGGCGGTCTGAGACTTCTATCAGACCGTGGCACAGAAGTTGTACAGAAGGACAAGGAAGTTGAGGTTACGAAATAACTACACGAAAGGAATATATGGTTAAGCGTATATTGCTCTAGCCAGGTATACAGTCGGTAATCGAATGTAAGAGATAATGTGTCTTACTAGAGTGTCTCCGTAGAGTGTCAGAGTTAACACTAGCAAGCTAGCAGGTTAACTCGTATCGCATAGTGGGGGAATCATATATTCTATCTTATAGGCTACTATTACTGTCACACACATATGCAACCCCACAATGCTTTAGTTTGTTGTAGCGCACATGCGCAAGCAACTATAGTATACGTTGAGAGCGCGAAAAGGAGAGAAAAAGAGAGAGAGAATCTAACACAGGATAAATAATTTATTTTATTTAATAATTCAAATAAATAATTTATTTCATTTAATAATTCAAATAAATAATTTATTTTATTTAATAATTCAAATAAATAAAACGTGTAAAAAAGCCAAAAAATACGTGTAAAAATATGAATATTTAAGTATTTTATTATTATTTTTATTTCTGAAATGTCTAAAAGCGTGCTGTGAGTGTCGTGAAAAAAATATTGTGGGTTAAAAAAAAATTGCATATATATAAAAGAAATGTGAGAAAACCGAACATGTGTATCATATAGCTACTAACATAGGATACACAGTAAATATTCAAATGAGAATTCATATGAAAAGAAAATGTGTAATTATGATGTGTATATTTGATATTTTTAACATTCATAAGTCTAACAATGTTAGATGTATAATAAGGTTAGACATACTGAGTATATATAGATGTACTTGAAACATACAGCAGACAGTGAAGCGACCGAAACTGCTGTAGTATGGAGATGCGCAGTGGCTTCTGAGCATGTGAATGTAAAGAAAAATATGAATGTAATTTGCTCGTTCATTGCCGCACGAGAGTCACTTTTAGGCGAAGTTCCGGCACGGGTATGAAGGAATATATTTTTCATTCAGCTATTTACAGTTTACTGAGATAATAATATACTGCTAATGTTGTCAATGGCAATATATATATATATATATATATATATATATATATATATATATATATAGTCGTAAGACAAGATTCAACCGACCCCCCTCTCAGCCCCCCTCAAATGTCTGTCGGCATAGCCCCCTCAAATTACGTTGTAATTCCTCTTATAAATGGTTATTCCAAAACTAACGTAACTTAGGCCTCCCCTCAGCCCCCTCGCCCCCCCTCAATTTTTGTAGCCCCCCTCAGCCCCCTCGATTTGCCCCCTCAAATTACGTTGTAATTCCTCTTATAAATTGCTATTCCGAAATTAACGTAACTTAGGCCCCCTCAGCCCCCTCAATTTTTGTAGTTCCCTATCAGCCCCCTCAAATGTCTGTCGGCATGGCCCCCCTCAAATTACGTTGTAATTTCTCTTATAAATGGCTATTCCAAAATTAACGTAACTTAGGCCTCGGCCTTAGCCCCCCCTCACCCTTCTTAATTTTTGTCGCAGCCCCCCCTCAATTTGCTTCCCCCTCTCCCTCACTTTTTATAGCCCCCCTCATTATGCCCTCCTCCCCACTATGATATTATGATTAAGTAATTAGTAATAAAAAAATATTCTTATTATTAATAATATTCTATTATTATAATAACAATTATAAGTGTTTTAATATTATTATAATTAGTAATATTTTATTATTATGATTGTAACTGTAACTATTTAATCATATAAAGTTTTTTCGTATTCTAATATTGAATTTCAAAAATGAAAAAAAAAATTATTATTATTAATATTCTATTAATATAATTGCAAACATAATTAATTGATAATACAAAGCTTCCTCTCTGCATTTTCTTTATTCAGATAAATATATAATATTTTTATTTCTAATCTAATATTTTTATTTCTACATATTGTATCTTTATTTTTATTATTGAAAAAATTTATTAATTATAGTAGTAAACTATGAATTACAAAATGAATTTAGCTTAATAACCATAGGTACTTTATTAACAATTGTATTTGAATAAAACATGTTTTTTTTTTAAATTAGAAATAAGATATTTACATATTTGTCTTAATAAAAGATTTTTGGGCTTGAGACCAGCATAAAAATATATGGCTGCATTAAAAGCTTTTAAAAAACATTGTTTGTTGTCGCAAAAAGAAGCTTACAAATTCATCTTCATTGTCGCTAAAAGAAGCTTACAAATTCATCTTTATTGTCGCTAAAAAAAGCTTACAAATTTATTATTGTCGCTGAAGCGATAGTTTGTTTTCGCTAAAAAAAACTTTATATAAACATATAAATTTATTGTTTACTGTCGCTAAAAAAAGCTTACAAATTTATTTTTTATAATCATTAAAAGAAACTTATAAATTTATATCTCATAGTCGTTGAAAAAAGCGTACAAATTTATTGTTTACTGTCGCTAAAAAAGATTGCAAATTCATTTATTATTGTTGCTGAAGCGTATAGATTTATTGTTTATTGTCACCAAAAAAATTTAATATAAGCATACAAATTTATTGGTTGGTGTCGCTAAAAGAAGCTTACAAATTCATCTTTATTGTCGCTAAAAAAGCTTACAAATTTATTATTGTCGCTGAAGCGATAATTTGTTTTCGCTAAAAAAACTTCATACAAACATATAAATTTATTGTTTATTGTCGCTAAAAAAAGCTTACAAATTTATTTTTTATAATCATTAAAAGAAACTTATAAATTGATATCTCATTGTCGTTGAAAAAAGCGTACAAATTTATTGTTTACTGTCGCAAAAAAAGATTACAAATTCATTTATTATTGTTGCTGAAGCGTACAGATTTATTGTTTATTGTCACCAAAAAAATTTAATATAAGCATACAAATTTATTGGTTGGTGTCGCTAAAAGAAGCTTACAAATTCATCTTTATTGTCGCTAAAAAAGCTTACAAATTTATTATTGTCGCTGAAACGATTGTTTTTTATCGCTAAATAAATTTTATACAAGTATAAAAAATTTATTGTTGCTAAAAAAAGCTTACAAATTTATTTTATATAATCACTAAAAGAAACTTATAAATTTATATCTCATTGTCATTGAAAAAAGCGTACAAATTTATTTGTCATAATCGCTAAAAGAAACTTACAAATTTATATCTCATTGTTGTTGAAAAAAGCGTATAGATTTATTGTTTATTGTCGCTAAAAAAGATTACAAATTCATTTATTATTGTCGCTGAAGCGTACAGATTTATTGTTTGTATTCACTAAAAAATTTTTATATAAGCATACAAATTTATTGCTTGTTGTCGCTAAAAGAAGCTTACAAATTCATCTTTATTGTCGCTAAAAAAGCTTACAAATTTATTTGTCATAATCGCTAAAAGAAACTTATAAATTTATATCTCATTGTTGTTGAAAAAAGCGTATAGATTTATTATTTATTGTCGCTAAAAAAGATTACAAATTCATTTATTATTGTTGCTGAAGCGTACAGATTTATTGTTTGTATTCACTAGAAAAATTTTATATAAGCATACAAATTTATTGCTTGTTGTCGCTAAAAGAAGCTTACGAATTTATCTTTATTGTCGCTAAAAAAGCTTACAAATTTATTATTGTCGCTGAAGCGTACAGATTTATTGTTGGTTGTCACTAAAAAAATTTCATATAAGCATACAAATTTATTGTTTGTTGTCGCTAAAAGAAGCTTACAAATTTATTTTTCATAATCGCTAAAACAAACTTATAAATTTATATCTTATTGTTGTTGAAAAAAGCGTACAAATTTATTGTTTACTGTCGCTAAAAAAGATTATAAATTTATTTATTTTTGTTGTTGAAGCGTACAGAGTTATTGTTTGTTGTCACTAAAAAAATTTAATATAAGCATACAAATTTATTAGTTGTCGTTAAAAGAAGCTTACAAATTTATTTTTATCGTCACTAAAAAAAAAATTATAAAAGCGTACAAATTTATTATTTGTTATCGCTAAAAGAAGCTTACAAAATCATTTTTATTGTCGATAAAAAAAAGGTTAAATATTTATTCTTCATAATTGCTAAAAGAAACTTCTAAATTTATATTTTATTGTCGCTGAAAAAAGCGTACAAATTTATTGTTTAGTGTCGTTAAAAAATATGTATATCTGTTTTTACTATTTTTAAAAATAGTTTACAAATTTATCTTTATTGTCGTTGAAAAAAGCATACAGATTTATATTATGATATAAATTTATACGATGACTCACCAGTATTTAATGTTATTCTTGGAATAAAAACTTTACTTCCAATTTCTTCTCCAGTAATGACTTCAGCTTCAAGATTATATTTATATAATTTTATAATTTTTAATCTTGTTCCATTACATAAACCTTCGGTAATACTTAAATTTCTTATTAATATAACTATAGCATTAACTTTTAATTCCAATATGTGTGGTGGTAAACTTTCTTTTATTTTATTAAGAGTTTCTATTGGATAATTCAATTAGATATTATCATCACTTTGATCGACTCCTTTATGAGTAGCATAATCTATGCTATAATAAGTTGTCGATTCGCCGTTAAGTAATTTTAATATTCTTTTATTTAAATTATTTATGTCATCGTTATGAGCTGCTAATATTACTCGATTTATGTTGTCATTATTATTAATGTTTTTATATATTTTTAAACAAATATCATTAGTTTTCCATTTATCAGGAATTTGAAATGATTCAATTTGACCTTCACCTATTTATAATAATAAAGAATTAAATGGTTTATTATTGCAGCGGATATTTTTATTTAATTTTTTAATTTCAAATAACGGCCATAAAAAATAATATTTTAAACTATTTTGTACTATTATATCTTTAAAACTATTTTTTATAACAGGAAGTATTTGGCGAAAATCACCTCCTAAAATTATTAATTTATCACCAAATGGTAAATCATTACAACATAAATCTTGTAAAGTTTTATTAACAATTTCCAAAGTTTTTTTTGGTATCATTGAAGCTTCGTCCCATATAATAATATCTGCATCTCGTAATTTTTTTTTGTCACTTTCTAATTTAAAGAATGTGATTTCTACATTATCTAAATCTAAAGGTAATCTAAAAGTTCTGTGACTTGTCATTCCTTTAGGTAATAAAATTGATGCAATTCCAGTCCATGCCATTGATAATACTTTTTTACATTTGTATAAAAAATAATAAATTAATGTTTTATACAAAAATGTTTTTCCAGTACCACCTGGTCCATCAATAAAATATAATTTAGAAGAATATTTTATTATGTCGTCAAAAATAAATTTTTGATCTTGATTTAATAATAAATACATTTCGTAAACATATGTTTATTATATTCAATAATTTTTGAATTTTCTTCCTGATTTTCATGGATAATTTTTTCTATTGGTTCTGGTAAACTAAAATTTTTATAAGACATTTCTTCTGTCAATAAAATTTTATTAATTTCATTTAATGCTTTATTTTCTTTATCATTCTCAAAATCTTCACTAAAATATTCTTTAAATTTATTCCATATTTCATTACCTTGAATATTTTCTTGTACGCTTCTTTAGCGACAGTAAAAAATAAAAATGTAAGCTTCTTTTAGCTACAAAAAAACACTCTTAATGCAGCCATATATTTATATATGTTGGTCTCAAGCCCAAAAATAAAAAATGCAGAGAGAGAGCGTTTTTTTTGCATCTTATGTATAAAATTTATAACATAAAAAGATAAAAATATTTATTTATAATCATAATTTTCAATTATTCTATTATTCTATATATTATTATTAGCTTATAATTGTTATTAAATATCATTATATACAATCATAACTTGAAATTTTATTATTTTTTTTTATTCTATTTTTAATTTATTTCAAAAATATATAAGTTCGATTCATTGTGAACTTTTGAATATTGCGTTAAACCATCTTTTTTAATTAATTCTAATTCGATAACTTCATATCTTATATTTTTATATATCGATGTTTTCTGTTGAAGTTTTTTCACATTCGCAAATCTGAAATTTAGATTCATTATGTCCTACTCTTCTATTTACTTTGAATTAATATAAATTTGATTTAGCGATAATGAAAAAAAAGTGTACGCTTTTTTAGCAACAATAAAAAATAAAAATGTTAGCTTCTTTTAGCTACAAAAAAAACACTCTTAATGCAGCCATATATTTATATATGTTGGTCTCAAGCCCAAAAATAAAAAATGCAGAGAGGGAGCATTTTCTTTGCATTTTATATATAAAATTTATGACATAAGAAGATAAAAATATTTATTTATAATTATAATTTTCAATTATTCTATTACTCTATTTTTTATTATTCGCTAATAATTATTATTAAATATTACTATATACAATCATAACTTGAAATTTTAATGTTATTTACTATTATATTTCTAATTTATTTCAAAAATATATAAGTTTGATTCATTGTAAACTTTTGAATATAGCGTTAAACCATCTTTTTTTTTATTAATTCTAATTCTATAACTTCATATCTTATATTTTTATGTATCTATGTTTTCTATTGAACTTTTTTCACATTCACAAATATGAAATTTCAACTCATTATGTCCTACTCTTCTATTTACTTTGGAATGTGTGTATTCGGGGTGTTGGCGAGCGGAGCGAGCAGGGGGGAACCCCCCCTAGTATGTATATATATATACTAGGGGGGGGTTCCCCCCTGCTCGCTTCTGCTCGCCAACCCCCCATTGTCAATATCAATTATCAAATCAATATCAATTTCCAAGAGAACGTTCTTAAATTAGATAACAATTAATTAAATTAGCTAACAATTAACTACCTTTCAGCTATCTCTCAGCTAACTTTCAGCTGAATTTTATCTGAATTTCAGCCAACTTTTAGCTAACTTTCAGCTAAATTTTATTTGAATTTCAGCTATCTCTCAGCTAACTTTCAGCTAAATTTTATCTGAATTTCAGCTATCTCTCAGCTAACTTTCAGCTAAATTTTATCTGAATTTCAGCTAACTTTTAGCTAACTTTTAGCTAAATTTTAGCTGAATTTCAGCTAACTGAGGGCACATAAAATTCTTATACACGGCGGCGGCGGCGGCGGCGGCGTAGGCGATATATCTTTATTATATAGATATATATATATATATATATATATATATGTAGAATAATTATTGATGTTAATCTTGTTTGAAAAGTCCAAAATATTATTGTAAAGCGAAAAATGATGCGCGTGGTAGAGACAATGTAAACATATATGTATTTTTCTTCTAGTGCGATAGAAAAAGTAATACTAAAGAATGATTGATTCATATTCTTACGTTAGCTTTATTACGCGCTGCATTTTCCGCTTTGCAACAATATTTTAGATTTTTCAAACAAGATTAGCATCTACAATTATTCTACATATATATATGATTAGTGCCATTGACAATATAAGAAGTATATTATTATCTCAGTGAATTATAAATCGTTGTATGAAAAATATTTTATATTTTTCTCTCACTTGACCACAGCGCCACCAAGCGGCGAATGGTTCCGACAGCCTCTCAATGGTTGTAAGTACAATATTTTTTTATCTACGGTATATGGAATCAAATACCGACGTTTATCAGTACGATAAGTCAAAGATCTTATAATTCATAATGAAATTAATTTTTCAAAATCATTTAGAATAACATGTGTTTCCAGTTCACTCTGTGAGTTTGCAGAGAGTAGACGTGTTTATAAATGCTGCGTAGCTAAGTAAAGCAGCTCCATCTGATATAATAGTGACTTTAGTAACTAAATCATTTTTCATAGGATCGATAATTTTATTTATTGCTAATAGCGCATATGCAGTATCATGCTTTTTGTCGTCACTAACGATCGCAAAGCTTTGCGTTATCTCTCCTTGGTAACAGACTGCAGTAAAAATAGAAATTCGGTTATTTACCCAATGATTTCCCTGAACCGCTTTATTATTTATTACAGACCAATTTTCTGCAAAATCAACGTGGATAATTAACTTAGTAGGATCAGCTTTACCTCCTTCTTTTTCTTTTTTTATAGCTTCACGTTGAATATTTTTTATGTATACGTGAGTACTTGCTTTTGTGCGCAGATTGAAAATTTTTCTTTAAAAACTGATAAGCTTATTGTTTGTTTGATAAAATTACCATTATCCTACAAAGCAAACGTAATTTCATCTTCACAATTTTCTTTCAGTTTTAACAATTTTAATGTGATACCCTCACTACCGGGGCAATAATTGCATTCTTGCAAGAAACACGAAGCAGATGGTTCAGAACACAACATTGCGTTAGTTATTTCTGAACGAATTAAATCTAATTCAGAATTATTATCGCCTCTAAAACGAATTAAACTTGTAAGAAACAGTTCAAAATTTTCGCAATGTACACAAAGACAAGTTTCCTTCACAGGGCTTGTTAAGACGAAACTTGGTCTTAGACTATAGAATTTCGATTTTCCTATTTGTAAGTTTGGATTTTCTTGTCTTAATTGACTATATGTTTCTTTTAAGCTTCGAGTAAGAAACCGTTTAACTTTTTTAGTTTTTGTATTATTAACTTTAACAGTAACAACATCAGATTTATTTGGACTTTGTCTACTACAATTAAAATCATCATTTAAAAAATATTCCATAGCGATATTTTTTGTATTTTCATCAATAGGATGACCAGTATATGAATTTGGCTCCGAATAAACTCCTTTATTTTTCACGAGATTTCTTGATTTATTTATCGTATACTCGCTTATATTCGGGAATAGTGAGCAAATTTTTATTTTGCTTAATTTTGAAGGTAGTAGAGTTAGAAGTTTTATTTTCTCCGAAACAGAAGAACATTTTTCTAAAGCCGATTTAAAATTTTCTACAAATTCGTTCCAATAGTTTTCAGTCGAACTTTTGTCCGATTCTATTGATTCAACTGAAATGCCATACGCATCTTCTAATTTACTTCTGACAGTAGCAGAAAAAGCTGAAATTGAAGATTTTTTCTTCTTAGATACGTAATTTTCTGTTAAATTTTTAGGTATTGCAGTTTTTCTTTTTAGCGGCGAGACGCATTGAGGTAAAATTGTACTAATACTCTCGTTTAATTCCTGTATTCGTTCGGGTGTCTTGGAGATAAAATCATCATGTTTTCCGCTAAAAAGTTCAGTGATTTCATTTTCAGATGTAGATTCAAGATCACTTAAAATCATTTTTGATATGCGTTCATGGCAATTTTTGCATACATTAGTAGAGGGCAGTATCTTTAAATCTGGATAAAGCTGTGCCAAATTAATGGCCAAATCTTCCAACGGTCTAAAACGTAAATTTCTGCTTTTATAAACTACCTTCTTATGCATTTGAAAAAAATCGGGACATCAAATTCTTGTAGAAGAGTGAATTTCGGACATCGTAATTGCAGAGTTTTGTTTACTTTTTTACAAGTCCGAAAAGTACCTTTCAAAGCAGACGTAAGAATAACTAGCTTGTATATAACAATTCTAATATGCTGTTTTGGTTACGCGAGGTATTTGTCCGCGAATGAGCCTCCTATTGTCTGTACATCGAAACATACATAATATAGATATACACGAATAGAATTATTATTTACCATTTTTTAATATTTATTTTTATATTACGAATTTTATATATATATATATATATATATATATATATATATATATATCACTATTGATGATATATACATACATACAAAGGTAAACAAATAATGAGCGAAGCATGCGACAGCGTTGGAATGAACATTGCTTAAGACTTTCGAACGTGTATACAAAAATTTTTCACCAATAAAATTTGTGAATTTTTATTCTCGCTTCAAACAAATAAGTACGGGATCAACCAAGTACCATTAGATAGGTAATTTGGTCCTCTATGAGCACAAAAAATTTCAGCAAAAAAAAAAATGGGTTTTTCGAGAAAAATGCATGTGCATAAAAAGTGCATTTTTTGGTAAAATGCACATATCTTAGTCATTTTTTAGTCTTTTTTGAAATTTCTTGCACTGAATTAAAGAGGGCTTAAAACATAATAAAATAAAATAAGGTTTACCAAAATTCATTGAAAATTGGTAAAACGATAGCCCTCTAAAGTTATTCTCAACATTTTCAGTTTTAACATTTAGTTTTTGTATGCAATTTTTAAAAGTGCATATCTGATGCAATTTTGATATTTCAGCAAAATAAAAAAATACTTATACCCTTTTTTAGGGTAGAATAACATACTCCATTAGCGCAGTAATTGGTGACTTGAGTGTATACTGACTGTTCGATTTGAAATGGAATCAGCCCTATAGATATTAATCGGAAATTTAAAAATATACGGTAACCTTTGAAGATCCAAGCACTAATAAAAATCTTAATATTGATCAAGTAATCGAACAATTTAATAAAATCATCCTCTCGGCAGCAGAGACAGCCATACCAACTTATAAAATTAAACTAAACAAAAAACAAATCCCATGGTGGAATTCTTTTTTTTTTTTTTTTAAAGAAAAGATTAATATATAAAGGATTTTGTCCTCTATATGATTAACCTTTTTATATGGTGAAGCCGAGGGAGTCCAGCCCGGTACCCGTTTAACACATTACATCAGGCTAGACTGTCAGACCCACCATACCGAAAACTTTGATTACCGATGGATGGTCAGCCACTTTTTGTGATCAACAATCAACCGATACTCAATGAGGTCGGATTTTTTAAGAGTCGCGATATGGGTAGCACATACACTAATTTTCTTTCGAAAAAAAGTCAGAGGTGCCTGGCCAGGATTCGAACCCGTGCCCACCGCGTTGAAGGCAAGAGCTCTATCCGTTACGCCACCGCGCTCCTATAATCCCATGGTGGAATAACAAATGCTCCATTGCTAGTAAAGAATCGAAACACACCTTCAACGGATTTCAAACACATAAAATAACGGAAAATAAAATTAAATATAATCAATGGAAAGCTATTTACAAAAGAATAATCAAAGAAGCTAAATAAATTACTGGCTTCATTTTTTTAAATCATTTGACACAAATATCTAAACCTTAATAGATAAAGACAACAAAATAATTGATGAACCTAAAGACATCACCAATAAATTTGCAAACACCTTTGCCGATAACTCGAGCGATAATAATTACGCAAGAATTCATACAGTTTAAAAACAATGTCGATCGAAATAAAGTAAATTCGGAGGAGTCTTCTAAAAATTATGAATTAAATTCTCCAATCAATATAAAAGAAATTACAGAAACATTCAAACTCTGTAAAAATTCTAGCCCAGAGCCTGACCAAATACATAATATTCTATTAAAAAAACTTCTACCGGTTGCTATTCAGTACACCCATAAATTGTTAAATACAATTTGGAAACAGAACTTGTTCCCAAATCAATGGAAACTTGCAACAATCATCCCCATAAAGAAACCAGGAAAGGATTCTTTTTCGCCAAATAATTACAGACCGATCTCACTGACAAGTAACCTTTGCAAACTTATGGAAAAAATTCTAAATAAGAGACTAAAAGCCTTCTTAGAATCAAAAAGATACTTTGCTCCTCAACAAAGTGGCTTTAGACAAAACAAATCTACGTATGATCATCTCATCCGTCTAGAATTTGTCATTTGCAATGCATTTAGGAAAAATCTGCATATCATAGCTGTGACCTTGGATTTAGAAAAAGCCTACGAAATGGTTTGGAGAGATAGTCATACAACTACTAAAAAAAAGCCATGTAAATGGATCCATGCTAAATTTTATAGAAAGTTTTTTAAAAGAAAGGTACATTGAAGTTAAAACAAACACGTTGTCGGATTAAGTATTACTAAAAAATGACTTGCCTCAGGACTTGGTTCTTAGTGTAACACTCTTCTTAATAGCAATCAATAAAAAAGCTTCCTTCATAAAATCTCCGGTACAATCCTGCTTATTTGCAGATGACCTCACCATTTGCACAATGGAAAAAAACCTAAATATCACAGAAGAAATCCTGCAAAACACTCTCAACGTAATTTTCAACTGGACTACAACCGCAGACTTTAAATTTTTTACCACCACAAACAAATTTCATCATCTTTTCAACAAAACAAGATAATCCAGACATTTCATTCTATTTAAACAAAGAAGCAGAAGAAGTCAAAATACTTGGCCTTATTTTCGACAAAAGACTCACGTGGAAAAAGTATATACAAAAATCGAAATATGAAGCTCATAATAAATTAAAATTGAGCAAAACATTAGCGGCCAAAACATGGGGAGCTGATAAAATACTAATAGATACTTATAAAGCCACGGTATTATCAAAACTTGACTATGAGAGCATAATTTATGGCTCTTCGAAAATGGCAAACTCTTTAGATTCAATCCATAATAAAGGCCTCAAAATCTCTCTTGGAGCCTACCATACTAGCCCTACTTCTAGTATCTTAGCAGAAAGCAATATGACATCTCTCGAATACAGAAGAATGAAATTAATGGTTAATTATGCCCGTAAAATATAAGCTCCACCAGAAAACCATTTCTTTCCAATCATCTTTGAAAACGGTGCAATATCTTACCAGGACTTCAAAAGCGGACCAGTTCCATTTCCAAAGAGACTTTATGACCTTCTTCTAAACATTTGTCAAGCGATACCAGAGGTTATACTTCATACTCCAAGCTCCCCTCCTGTAACAGTTCTCCAGATAAAGGCACGCAATAAAAACGAAATTACGAATGAAGGAAAAAAATTTACTCATTTATTCACCAGCTGCCATCGTTCTAATGATAAAATAGGAATAGCTATATCATCTTAAACTAATAATATTGAAATGATCATATCAAGCTTCTACACCATAAATTTTGCAAGTTGCTGGACAGTACTTAAAGCAATCAAACAAATCGGAAATTCCAAAATCAACGAAGTTTTTATCTATACCAGTTCATATCACCTCGTTCAAAAAATTAAAGATTCCTTACTCTTCAAATGCAATAGTCAAATCGATTAAAAATAAAGTAATAAAATTGGAAAACGAACACATAGAAATTTTAAATATACCAACTGATTCGAATAAAACTCAGATGAAACAAGTTAAAATGAAAGCAATAGAAGCAGGCTCATCGAATTTCTCAACTTCATCCATACCCTTCCCTTTCAAAAAGTTAGCGAAATATCTATATCCAGCCATTCTAGGAGTATGGAACAATCATTGGGCATCAAGCAAACACACCTTTCTACATACAATTAGAGACGACATATATACACAGAAAAAAATTTAGCATCCAGAGATTTCAAACATATCATGCATTGAGAGAATTCAGTGACTTAACTGCTTAACTACGAGGCACTGAGTCAATGAGTTTCGAGGAATACAAGAAACTGATGAACTCAAGGGTGGAAGTCTGCGACTTCGATCGTTGAGTTCAAACAGCGCTAAATATGAAAATGCAGTATTTCAACGTTGCTTACGAATTCACGCGTACCAATATCGAATTGAATCTTTTCGAATTTTGTTTTGTGATAACTCAACGATTCCTTGAATATGTTTATTTCGATATCGAATTCAAACAATTCAAAATTTTGAGTTATCAGAACGCTATTTTTATTAGAAATTGAGGAACACTAAATATCGAAGACTCGGAATGCAAAATTTTTTTCCGTGTACAAAAAGTTTGATTCAAAACCTCAACAAAAAGAATCAAACTGTAATTAGAAGAATTTGCATAAGCCATTACAACTTAACTCATTCTTATCTTCTCAACAAGGAACAGAAAAAACTGTGTCAACTATGTAATGCGCCCATAACCATCAAACACTTGCTATGCTCATGTCCAAATTATAATACAGCAAGACAACAGTGTAAATTAACTGAAAATATCAATATACTACTCAACTCACAAGAAAAAATAGAAAAAGTGCTAAAATTCCTTAAGAACATTCAAAAGTTTAATTTAATATACTGTTAAAAATATTATTAGTTTTAATATATGTCAACTCAGTCTATCTAGATGTAACTGTACAGCTAACTAAATGATCTCAAGTAAAACATACTTAAAAATTTGTAAAGTTGATAATTAATCAACCCATACAATATGTATTTTGTTATATATTAAGTCGCTAATAACCAAGCTGTTGATGCGACTCTAAATAAATAAATAAATAAAACATTTGTTTCATGCTTTTGAAATATAAAAAATTTTGCAAAATAAATTTTGAATAATATTAATATCAATTTTTGTAAAAATGACTCTGAATAAATATTCAGGATTTATCATTTTGAATTCTCCTGAAACATATCGAACTCTCTACATATAGACGCAAATACGGCCTACGAGGGCATGAATACATATAAATATTAGTCATATATGTCTTTTTGTCATATTCAGGTGAAATATGAGTCGAGGATACTGTTTGTGTCTTGAGTAGTAATCGGGGTAGATTATTATTCAAGTGGCAAATGATATCTGATAATCAAATTTAATTTGAATAATGGCCAAAGGATATTAGATGGTTTTATGTCTGAAGTAGGCTGTATCAGAGATAAGTACAGATCGCCAATGAACATAGGCGAGAGCGTGCTTGTTAAAATACAATGCAAACTACTGCCGCCACATGGATAAATGCCCGAACTATACGTGCAAAGCCCCTCCACGTCTACGCACGCGTAGAGAAGCAAGCGAAAAAGGAGGAGACAAACATACAAAACACGCGACTTCCAGTGGCGTAGGCAAACTTACGGCAAACCCGCTTTAGCTTGTTTTCGCCGCGATATGTTATAGCTTTATTTCAATAAAATTAACCGTCCCGAAAATTTGTTTATTAATTACATATTTTTATTTAAAACATATATCTTTTAATAATAAAAATCATTAATATAATCAACAAATAATAATAAATAAAATCTTTTGGGGGCAATGAACATATGTAACGTTTTACCCTGTTTAACAAACGTATGCGGTGGCTGTGGTCATTAAGTTTTTGCGTACGTCGCTTTCTAATTTTGCCAAATTCAAAACCGATGTTCCACCTATTTTTCTTTTTTTTTTTTTCTTTTTAAATATTATATATTTTTATAATCAATTCTTATAGCAGAAAAAATAAAATTAAGAATTTATTTAACACCTTAAATTCTATTTTATTTCAAAAATATAAAAAAATATATTTACAGATAGGGGTAGAAAAAAGTTTTAATGTCAATATCAGGGTTGCAAATATTTAAATCATTTTGAGCTTTAAATAAATTTTAATTCACAAATCCTTTTTGAATTCGTAATTAAAGTTTTATTTAATTAACAATTCCTTTTAAATTAATAATTAAAAATATTTTAATTAACAAATCAAAATCTAATCGTGAATTGAAAGGGCTTTAATTACAAAATCAAAAGGAATTCTTAATTAAATAAATTTCAATTAAGAAATCAAAATGTAATCGTGAATTGAAAGGGCTTTAATTACAAAATTAAAAGGAATTCTTAATTAAATAAATTTCAATTAAGAAATCAAAATTTAATCGTGAATTAAAAGGGCTTTAATTCCAAAATTAAAAGGAATCCTTAATTAAATAAATTTCAATTAAGAAATCGAAATGTAATCGTGAATTGAAAGGGCTTGAATTCCAAAATCAAAAGGAATTCTTAATTAAATAAATTTCAATTCAGAAATCAAAATTTAATCGTGAATTGAAAGAGCGTCAGTTATGATTATGATTTGTGAATTCGAGGGCTTTAATTAAAAATTCCACAATTCCTTTTTAATTAAACGTACTAAGGAATTTTTATCATATATATGTATATAGAAAAACATATGTGGACGCGCACATACATACGCACCTGGGCTCATATATATGCAACATTTCGTGTCGACCCAAACGCACACATACAGACAAGTTGATATATATATATATATATATATATATATATATATATATATATATATATATATACATACATACATACATACATACGTGGGACATTCCAGGTCAATTAGAACGCACCCACAGACAGGTTTTTATATATATATATATATATATATATATATATATATATATATATATATATATATATTTATATATACATACATACATACATGGGACATTCCACGTCAACTAGAACGCACCCACAGACAGGTTTATATATATTAGTTATATATGTCCTTTGGCCGTATTCAGGTGGAATATGAATCGAGGACAATGTTTGTCGCTTGAGCTGAAATTGCCGAGGGCGCGCGAAGCGCGCCCGAGGTAGATTTCTGCTCAAGCGGCAAAGATTGTTCGAGATTCAGATTCCACCTGAATAAACGGCCAAAGGACATAGATGATTTTATGTCCGAAGTAGGCCGTATGAGGAAATATAACTTATTAGTTGAAAATATTAATGTTTTTTTGAATACTTTTAAAATTAAATTTTAGTTCTATTGATTTTTTCTTTTGTTTCTTAGATTGACATTTTGTAATAAGTATAGCTGCTGTCGAAGCGCGAGTCATTTTTTTTTCACTAACCTACGTTCAATATGATTGCTCTTTGACATATTGAACGAAACATAGTAGGATCGGTGATGCCATATTGATTTCTCCTGAGACATATTGAGTCTCAATATGTCTCAGGAAGACATATAATTCTTGCAATAAGTCGAGGAGCGCGTCTGAGACATATGGGATGCCAATACAAATTTAGCATGCTCTTTACATACTGACACGAATACGGCCTTCGAGGACATAAATATATATATATATATATATATATATATATATGGGACGTTTCATGTCGTTTCGCATGCATGCACAGAACGTTAATATTCATGGGATTTTTCGTGTCAATTGAAACACAAGCAGACAAAGGTTTATATATATGAGACATTTGATGTCAATTCGCATGCATGCACACAGGCTTTAATACACATGGGATTTTTCATGTCAATTATAACGCATGCACACACAGGTTCATGTATATGGGACATTTCATGTCAATTTGCATGCATGCACGCACACGTTAATATACATGGGACATTTCATGTCAACTCGTACGTACTCATAATCACAGGCTTATCTATATATATGGAACATTTCATGACAACTCTCACACACCTATCCGAGTTCTCAAGTTTTCATACATGGGACGTTTCATGTCAATTTTCATTCATGCACACACACGTTAATATACATGGGATTTTTTATGTAAATTTCAACGCACGCACATACGGGTTTATATATATGGGACATTTCATGCCAATGCGCATGCACACACACACAGGATTATATATATAGATATATATATATATATATATATATATGGGACATTTCATGTCAAGTCGTATGTACTCATAATCACAGGCTTTTTATATATATGGAACATTTCATGACAACTCTCACACACCTATCCGAGTTCCTTCAGGTTTACATATATGGGACGTTTCATGTCAATTTGCATTCGTGCATACACGCTTTTATATACATGCGACTCTTCATGTCAACTCATGTACTACCTTACAGACAGGTTTTTGCATATGTATATATTGTCCATTTCATATCGAATTGCTCACGTTCACCCGCAATTTTCTTGTTTATATATATATATATATATATATATGGGACATTTCATGTCAACTCGCACATACTCGCAAGCATAGGTTTTTCTATATATATATGGGACATTTCATGACAACTTGTACACACCTATCTAAGTACCCTTAGGTTTATATATATGAGACGTTTCATGTCAATTCGCATGCATGCACACACGCGTTCATGTACGTGGGACTTTTCATGTCGACTTACAAGCATGATATAAACATATATATATATATACACATAAGGGACATTTCATGTAGAATCGCACGTACACACACAGGTTTATTCAAGTTTATATGGAACATTTAATTTCAACTCATACGCGCACGCACACGCTCACACATACAAACACATATTTAACTTTATATTAGTTATATACGTAACTTGGGAGTACGAAGGATGAATACAGGCGAGACTAAAGTGTTTGTCGCTTGAGTAGCAGTTGGTCGAGGGCGCGCGAAGCGCGCCCTCGACTAACTGCTACCAAGCGACAAGCACTTTAGTCAAGCCTGATTCAGAATCCTTCGTACTCCCAAGTTACGTAGATAAGTTTATGTCGTTGGTAGGTCGTATGAGGAACTATAAAAATGATTTTTTAAAATTAATGATATATGTTTTATTTAAAAAAAGTAAATAATGTCATTATTTACTTATTTATTTTACTTATTAACTGTTTAACTTTGAAAATTTTTTTAAACAAAATATTCTGTAAAGTTAAAATTTTATATGAATTTGTATGAGCATTGACATATCTAACGACATTCTTTTGTTTTCACTAACCTACGAATCGATGTCACTCGCGTCATATACGGCCATGCTGTGCGATATCTCGATCTGTCAATACTCCCTTAGGGAGTATAGAGCTGTTAATACTCCCTTAGGGAGTATTGACAGAGAGAATATCGTCGAGATATTAGCATCAACGTATGCAATGCCTATACAAATTTAGCGTGGTCTATAGGTATTCCACCGAATACGGCCTACGACGACATAAATATATATATATATACATACTTTACCTTATCGATGTAGACAATATTTAAAAAATATTTATTTATTATGCTGTGGTACCCACGATCGCCGTCTTTGGATACCTAGGTGTTAATGACAACTTAAACATCATCTACAGCTAAAACTTTTGAAATTCAACTTACAGTTTAATAACTACTTTGAAGTTGTTTCAAATGTTATCTAGCCAAACATGGATGTTCCGAGTAAGATAAACATTGTCTACAAGAATATCTTTTGAAATTTAGCCATTATTTATTAATAACACGTACGTTTCCCGAGATGACATCTCACAATATCCAGGTGATCCTGGCTACCTGGAAATCGTCTGTATGAAGGAATTTTGAAATTTTCCATACCGATTATGAAGTTTACAGACATTTGCAGGGACTACGTCAAATGAAACTTGGAGATTCTTTTAGATTTCGATTCTAAGGTTGTTTGATTAGGTCGGAGAATACTCGGAAATAAAAAGATTTTAAAAGAACAATTGTTTAAGATTCATGCAAGTTCCATGAAATATGTTGATTTACTCGTAGTCGATACCCATACATAAAGATCATTCATACAAATTATCTCGCATATAAATTTGCGGTACTATCCCTACTAATTTATGAATTTTTCGTTCGAATAATGCCAGCGAAATTTAACCTCGAGAAAGCATATTACTATTGTAATTAGTGAATAATTTTAACATTTTTTCATCAAACATCATTCCGATATACAGGTAATAAGCGCTATTATTTAAAAAATTTGAGAATTTATGAATCTTAGCAATTATTTACTTACCACGAAAGTTAAGAAATCATACTAGTAATTCATTTTATTTGAATTTGATCATTTAAAATCTATATAAGTCAAATTCCAAAGATAAAGAAATTCTGAATTAGTTATGCATTTACATATAATTTTTATTAAATCTTTAACATTTTTGTTTATTTAACCGAACAATAAACATTCTTGCTATTTACATGAAATCATGAAACTTTGATTTTTCACAAAAATAAAAAGTAATATTTTTAAACATCATTTATTGTAAATATTATTTCCTTAATAGACATAAATCTTTGAAATCATTAGAGATATCTAATACTATTACAAAATTATAGAAAATGAAGATATATTTTAAGAGGAAGAATCATATTTCTGCCCTTTGCTAATAAGAAAATTGGTTTTTCGAATAAAAAAAAATAAATTAAAATGGAGATAATATATTGACTATGAATAAGATTTACATAATTAGACGCATTTATGCATATTGTGTATGGACTATGGATACATCGAATATTAATTATGTGGGCTCATATAAATACACAGGTTCTCTATAGCTGTTTATGCATGACTTCTGAATTTTTTTCTATACGATGTGACCTTATATAAAGCAATAAAACAATTTTTTTCATGTCATTTATTTAAATTATTTATTTACTTCATGCTGGTAAAAATTTACAATATTATATGTGGCGATAACTCAGCCAATGTACATTTTTGGTTAATTTTTAATATCATGATTGCATATTTAACACAAGAGTTTGATAATAACTTTTCAAGTGGCGATTACTCAGCCAATGTAAGTTTTCAGATATTTAATAATATCGCGATTATTTTCTAATATGAAACATTTGAAAAGAATTTCTTAAGTGGCGATTACTCAGCCAATGTAAGCTTTCATATATTTCATAATATCGCGATTATTTTCTAATATGAAACATTTGAAAAGAATTTATGAAGTGGCGATTACTCAGCCAATGTAAGCTTTCATATATTTCATAATATCGCGATAATTTTCTAATATGAAACATTTAAAAAGAATTTATGGAGTGGCGATTACTCAGCCAATGTAAGCTTACATATATTTCATAATATCGCGATTATTTTCTAATATGAAACATTTAAAAAAAATTTATGAAGTGGCGATTACTTAGCCAGTGTAAGCTTACATATATTTCATAATATCGCGATTATTTTCTGATATGAAACATTTAAAAGAATTTATGAAGTGGCGATTACTCAGCCAATGTAAATCTTTCGATGATTTTGAATATCGCGATTATTATTTTAAAAAATTTTTACCTATTCATATTGAAAGATTGCTTTTATAAAAAATGTTTCTGTATAATTATAAATATTCAATTATAAATTATTAAACTTTTTGCTTATTCATAAAAATAATAAAATATGTATTATTACCCATATGGAAAAAATTTTTGGATATAATTGTAAATAACTGTTAATAACTGTAAATAAATGTAAATAAATGTAAATAACTGTAATAAATAACTGTAGAAAAATGTTAAAAAATGTGGGAATTGAGACATAAATAACAGTTATTTACAATTATTTACGATTATTTACTGTTATTTGCACTTATTTACAGTTATTAACTGTTATTTACACTTATTAACTGTTATTTACACTTATTTACAGTTATTTATATTTATTTACAGTTATTTACATTTATTCACTTTTTTCACAATTATTTACAGTTATTTACGATTATTTATAGTTTTTTACAATTATTTGCAGTTATTTACATTTTCGAAAATTATCACGAATTTATTCAATAATTTTATATATAGGCGAAAATTTTAAAAATGTGAATAACTGTAAATAATTGTAAAAATTATGGAAAATTGTAAATAGTTGTAAATAATTATAAATAACTGTAAATAACTGTAAAAAACTGTAAATAACTGTAAATAACTATAAATAATTGTAAATAATTATTAATAACATTAAATTATCCATTAATTCAAAAATTTTTGAAAATGTAAATAACTGTAAATAATTATGAATAACTGTAAATAATTATGAATAATTGTAAATAATTATAAAAAACTGTAAATAATTGTAAATAATTGTAAATAACTGTAAATAACAGTTAATAACAATTAAAAACTGTAAATAACTGTAAATAATAGTAATTAATAATAAATAATAGTAAATAACTGTAAATAACTATTATTTATGTCTCAATTCCTACATTTTTTAACAGTTGTTTACAATTATTTACTATTATTTATTTACATTTCATAAATTATTTCCATATGGGTAAGTTCAAAGCTTTAACCCTTACAAATAACTTTTGAGTCCATTTGCTTTATACAGTACTCGTTTTTCGAATTCAATATCGGACAATCTATTAAATTTTGGCATGTTCATTAAAGTAGCATAAGAAAATAATCTTTCTACTGGAGCTGAAAAAGGTAATGTGGTATTAAATTTCAAAAATAAGCTTTTAACAACTGGCAAATTATTTAAAGACTCCAAAGACATCGTTTTTTCATTTAAAAACCTCATTAGTTCATTTTCTTCTTGTTCTTGAGGTGCAAAAGCCGTGTTTAGTAATGCATGTGAGCTGTCATCATCAAAATCAAAAAACGTGTCTTCAGTATCCTCATTATCTGGAACAGCTGATTCCGGCTTTTTAGGCCTAACCAATTCTTCAACAAGCCTTTTTATTTTTGCTTGTGTATTTTTATCAAAGCACGAAATCCATTTTGCTCTAAATTTGGGGTGCGTGAGTGCTGCTATAGCTGCTAATTCGCCATTGTTAATGATTTTTAAAAAATCATGAAATCTTTTGTCTCAAGCTTCCTTTAAATATTTCAACAGTGGCTCACACATAGACAAACTTTTATTTGCCGATAAAGTATTCCATTTTTTCGGATAGTCAACAATGTTGGTAAAAGATAACCATAATGACAATCTTTTTCTCCTTGTAAAATATCGATCGCTGAAGCCAGGGGTTGACACAATTTCAAATAATCTTCAATAAATTCAGAATCTTTTTTCTTAAGATTTTATTAGATTCCAACATGTCATGAATTCTTTCATCATCAATTTTTTCTTTTAACGAAATGATTTGTTTAAAAGCGTCATACGTAGAATTCCACCTTGTTATAACGGGCCTCTGTAAACTGTATTCAAAAATTTTTTTTCATTTCTTCTCGTTTTTTGGTGATCTTAAACATTTCCATAATTGTTGGCATTTTTCCATGACAAATTTATGACACTTTTTAATATTTGGAACTCTGTTAATTGCGTCTACAAGATCTTTTGTTGCAATCAAACTCAAGGTATGGCTGACCTATCGAAAATGACGAGATAGTGTTATATTTGAAAATATTGCTTCGTCTTCTACAGGATTTACATTATCGTTACTGTTCATAAACAGTGATTCTTCGCCATCATTTTCTTCAAACTCTTCCATTTCCTCTTCAGAATCATTTGAATCCTCATCTGCAATAATTTTCATATAATAATTTGAAAATTTATTAAGATTTTATAAAGATTTTTCATATAAATTTGAAGTTCAATTTTTAATTTTTTTATTATATTTATAACTTTTAAGCAAAATTAGCTTTTTTAATAAATTTAGATTTGTTTGATTAAATTTTGTTTCATGAGAAATTATAAAATCTAAAGAAAATCTACCGATAATTGACAGTTATTAATTTACTTTATTATTTAATATTAATTTAATTTAAGAATTGATTATATTCATCCAATAATTTAAATGTCTATTTATTTAATTTTTAATACAATTGATTTAAAATAACAATTTAAATAACCTGGAAAATAATTTTCTGGATTTTCTATTCCAAATTCTTTAAAGGCTTTAACAAAATTTTTCCCATTATCCGTAACTGTAGATACAATTTTTTCAATAGTTAGCTCGAAAGTCGAATAGATAATAGATAGTTGCTCTGCTATATTGGAAAAGGTATGCGATCCTTCAAATCGTCTACAAGCTAAAGCTGCTGATCTTCTTTCCAAAGATATATCATCAATCTGCAAATAGAAATAATTTTGATTTTATTGTAATTTCTTAACTACTTTATGTGAATAACATGTTATCTTACCCAATGAGCAGTTACACCTAAAAATCTTCTATTCGACCCAGTCCAAATATCTGCTGTTGTACAGACATGGTTTGCATTAGCTAAAGCCATTTTAATCTTGTCTAATTGTTTATAATATAAATCATCAACTTTTTTTCCAGCAGTATAACGAGTCAAATGCTTTAACGGAGCGTCACCATGTTCAATTTTGAAATCTAAATATTTTAAATAAAATGTTATTCATTAATATATTAAAAAAAATATTATATAAAATATAAAACCATTAAATATTTTTCGAAAAGCTGAATCTTCAACTAGACGAAGAGAAAGTTGATTTCTCAATAAAAACTCAACAACATTTTTATCAAAAGTATTTTGAGAAAAAGCACATGTCACACGTCGATAAACAACATCATTTTCATCTTCATCATCACCATCCAATTTTTTAAATTTTCTATATTGCTGATAGCTTTGTAGTTTATGTTCAGGTTTTCTCTAAAAATATAATTATGTTAAATCATAAAATTAATACAAAATAAACATTTAATATTATTAAAATTTTTTGGTTTTGTATGAAATAGTATATTTTTCACCTAGAGCGAGTAAAAATAAAGAACTCCTGTTTGGCTTGGATGACAATTCACATAAAATTAAAGTCATTCTTCATTTACTCTCGAGGTGAAAATACAAATTTTCCAACAAGAGGCCAAAAATATCATATTCTATTTTCGACGACAGGAGAAAATATGGTACTTTTGGACTAGGTGTTAAAAAAGCAATTTGATGACATTGTAAAAAAGTGAACACAACATTTTATTCTGTGTTTACTATAACAGATAAAATTTAGTATTATTGTCACCTACCAACATGGCTGACCTTTTTTTCTGATAAGGTATATAACTTTAATATAAATAATGTTCAATTTTATATATCCATAAGAGAAAATTCATCATTGAACAAGATATTTATTGAAACATGATACTTGATATTTCATCTAAATATTAACTTTATATTTGAATGTACTGTCATAAAAAACATCAAAATTTTTTTTCAATTCATACCATTAAATATTGACCTTATCAAGGTATTTTTAAAAAAGTACAATTTTTACTTTTTAAATTTTGCAAGTCACAATAACAATAAATAAATTAGTTGATTTAATAACATATACATGTAAAAACAATAACCTTTAAATGGCGTTAAAAATTTGATGAAACTTTAAGATTTTCATGAATAATTTGGTTACAAGTCATGCATTTTGCTATGATTTTATCGCCATTTGATTTCGTCAAATCTGCTTCGAAAACTTTTCCATCCAAATAACAAGTTTTACAGCAGACATCTAACATTTCTTTTTGCTCATCACTTAATTACGCAATCGTGATAACTCATAATGGGTACCATTATTTGCTGTCCCCTGACTTCCATCATCATGTAATGGTTCACGATCTATACCAACTCTTAAACTAGCTAGCAATTCATCTGTATTATCTACTGAATTTTCTTCATTGTTCATTTTAAATCCTTAAAGTGAACAACAAAACAATGAATAACATAATAAAATACAATGTATTTATAGGTTTATTGATCCAGTAAGAATGATTTGAAAATTTATTTTATAAATAATATTCCTAGAATTAAATTTTTACGAGGTCTAAAATTTGTAAAGTATGAATTTAATTATAATCTTTTTAACGAAAATTCAATTTTACAAAACCCAACTTTGTTAGAAAAATACATAAACATTAATTTCATGCACTATCTGTGCATTTGACATCAAGTCAGTCCCGCGAATTTTTCTTTATACGTATCTAGTACCTTGATTTACATAAAGGAGGCGCAGACGCCCCTCATATATATACACTTCCGTTTCATTAGTTCCGTTGCATGTACCGTCATGAAATCAATTCACTCCCGTATAATTTTTTATACGTCTCTTATGGGAGGTGTATACCGTCGCTAAAGAAGTTTCACTTCAAAATAGAAAATTTATAATGACGTTATTGAGAAAAGTACGGAATGCCAAAGTAAAAGGTTATGTTATACAGATATCTACGTTCCCTAATTTTTTCAAAAAATTGTCAGCCAGTTTTATGTTATTGTACAAAGATTTGCATTTATATTAATTGCGGTAATAAAATAACTGGTGGTCTATAAATTATTCTTTCAGTTACAGATTAATCATATATTTTCATACACAAAACATATACAAAAAATTTCATAGGTCTAAATCATAAAAGTGTTGAAATGAAACAATGTAAATTAAAAAAATTTTTTTTTCTATGAATTGTTTAATGAATTCCGTAATGAATTGTTTTCTCGAATACTATAAACTTTAGATAAATACTTAAAACAATAATTGATGTTAAATAAATAACACATTTTGCAAATTATAATATGAAGATATTTGAGTTTATTTAATTGGTGAAATAATATAATTAAATAAAAAAATGTTTTTTTCATGTTGAAAACACGTTGTTAAAAAAAACCAACAATTGAAAAAATGCACTAAAAAGTATTAAACAAATTAATTAAATTTCTTAAAATTACTTTTATACAGTTTCATTGCAATAATCAAGATAAAATTTTACAACAAAAATTATAAAACAAAAGGGTGTGCACTGATTTTCAGTAAATCTAATAATAATTTTAATACTATCTTTAATAATTTCTTAACAAGATTTTAGAAAAAATTTCAGCAACCACACTTTTCTTTTTAAATTGTTGTTGTAAAATTTTCTATTGATTATTGCAATGAAACTATATAAAAGTGATATCAAGAAAGTTAATTTATTTATTTTATACTTTTAGTCTATTTATTCAATTATTGTATTTTATTTTTGAAGCATGTTTTTAAAATTTTGTATTTTCTATTTTTAAGTTAAAATTGTTTTTATTATCATTTAGAGTTACATTGCAACCAGATTTTTCGAAGATTACACTCAGGTACATCCGTTATCGGCGACTTGGTACTCCAGTTCGACCTCTTCATCCTAAATCATTATTATGCATTATAGATTCACTTTCAAACCTCGAATTAGGTTTTAGCAGCCCCGAAATCCCCCAGGAACCTACCTCGACCCAGAGAAAGCCTCCCCATTTGTACTTCCTCGGAGACGATGCCTATGCGTATTCTGGACAACGTGCATCACTTTGTGGCAATTGTTTGATCTCAAATTCGGTTTTAGCAACCTTGAAACCCCCGAGAAACTCGCCTCGACCCAAAGAAAGCCTCCCCATTTATACTTCCTCGGAGATGACTTCTCACACCCATTATCATCGACCTGGATGTCCAGGTACCAAAATGACAACTGATTATTGTATTGTCATCCAAGACCAAAGTCTATGCCAATTGTCAGAATTTATATCTGTCAAAAAGTGCCTGAAATCGAGCGCGCAAGATTTGATTACAGACAGACAAACAAACAAACAGACATGAAGGCGAATATAAGAAAAGCGTATATAAAAAAATAATATTTACCTACGTTAAGTCTGCTTTAAGACTAATTATCTTTCGCTTTTTATGACAAAAACAAGTAAATTGAATTTGAGAAAATTTCTATAAGTTACTTAAATTTATGAAAAAAGTCAATATAAATCGTCATTTTTGCAGAATTATGAAGATTATGATTATTTTCGCGGAAATTATAAAGTTATGGAAATTATTTATGAAAACGTTTTCGATTGGAAAATTTGTGATTATTGCAGTTGAATTTTGTTACATCATCATTAGTTACATCCTCGTTAAAATGACCCGAAAATTTCTGAAAGAATCGGAACAAATATTTTTCCGGTCTTTAAAGAATGTTTAAGAACTATTATGAAATGAAAATTGATAAATGTTTCAAGTTTTCCGAATCGTTCCGACATTGAAATTTCAATTATAAGCCGTTACTCATAAAATTTGGAAAAGTCTATTGTATGCAACTATTTTTCCAGTGATTCAGTTGTAATTTATAAAATTGTGAATTTGGGTGATTCATTATGTTTCTTTCCATAATATTTATCTGATGTTGGAGCTGCAGCAATCGAGTTTTGCTTTTTTTATTTCATTAATATCATTTGAAATTTGTAAATTAATAGTATATTGTGTAACGAATAAGGTTTAGTTGACTATTGCGCACGAGGGCAAGTTGGCGCACGAGCGTAGCGAGTAGCGCCATTGCCCGAGACTCTCTCTCTCATATCTGCCGTACGACTGACTCGCAATAGTATATTTCAATACTTTTTGGTACTATTATTTGTAATTAAATTACATACTTTTAGTTCACCAATTTCACGTATATACGGAATAATTACGATTTCGTTAATGTAAAAATAATACAAGAATAGATGATACGATTTACTTTGTCAGAGGTTAAAGCGAGATAGAGTATAAAATTCATCAAATGGTCGATGAGATACAGTATGAGGGTGCTGCGCTTGTATAAACCTTTGCGATTTTACATTAATTAACGCTTTTGCGTGACATTATTTTACAGAATGTAACGTATTTACGTGATTTAATACAAAATAATATTATACATAGCTGTGAAACACACGCCCTCAAAAAACAACGCACGCAGCACGCGCTATTAGCTACTTACTACCCCGAAAACGCATGCGCTATAGGCCACTTACTCAGCACGGATGAGAAAAACAAATATAATGACTTGTCCGCACTAAAGCTATGTTAATACAA
Organism: Anastatus disparis; assembly: GCA_017163975.1. Taxonomy (NCBI): domain Eukaryota; kingdom Metazoa; phylum Arthropoda; class Insecta; order Hymenoptera; family Eupelmidae; genus Anastatus; species Anastatus disparis. The sequence goes on from JAFFSR010000143.1 coordinate 394,315, forward strand.
TAATTTTTGTTAAAAATAAAAATCATTTAAACTTGTAAATTTTTTATGAATTTGGATTGAAATTATATCAAGTGCGACAAACCTAATCTTAAAATACGTTACATTGAAAGTTTGTATTATTACTTTTTATGTAGTATTTTCGTGGGTTTCTTGAGTTGTCCGCAATCGAGTTAAATCTTACAAATTTTTTCTTTGTCGCAAAAAAATGTTATTAAACGCATTGTTTATTCATAACTTGGGATTGGAAATATTATTAGAAGACTGGAAGCTTCGTCATGCTCTTAAAAATAAAAATAATGTTATCTAATTTTAAAAATAATATTAATCTGAATAATATATCCTCATCAGAAAAGTTATTGTAATTTATATATTTTTGGAACCTTTTCAATTTCATGTGTACCACCATGGTATTATATGGGGACATCCACCCAACTTTAAATTCTCTAGTAATAGGTCATTATTTAAACTAGGTTATAATCTTTTGTGCTATCCTGTAACTCTATTTCTGATGTATTTTGTAAATGTGCCACAAACGGCGCAGCAGATAATTCTATAAAAAGTAAATTTACACATAAGATGAATTACGGTAATTTTTTATGTGTAAAAATGAATGTTTCATAGAAATATCTACTGCGCCGTTTGTTAAACATTTACAAAATACATCAGAAATAGAGTTACAGGATAGCACAAAAGATTTGAACCTAGTTTAAATAATGTGCATCATGTGGTAACCCAGTAACAGCTGTAATATGACCTGTTACTAGAGAATTAAAAGTTTTGTGGATATCCCCATATATCAAAAAATATGATTATGACTTCTTCAGATTCTTTATGAATTTCTAATATATTGAATAGTGATTTTTATAGGGCATATCATAGTATTAATGAAATTAACTTATTAATAAACTGAAAAATTGCCTAGTATTAATAAATCAGTGCGATTTATGGTATTTATTCACAAAAAAAATTTATAGCTTAGTCGTGTAAAATGGCTTTATTTCCACTATCGAACAATTCCATGGTATGCTTAACTATTTCAAGAGTTAAAAAAATTTAATAATATGTATATTTTTTTATAACTTCAAAATCGTTACTGAGAATCATAAATAATTTTCACGGTATTTTATTAATAGCAGGTCGTATATCTCTATCCTTTTATAATAAAAAAATTCAATTTTCTGCAAAACCTTATGATTGTAGCAAAAAATAAGAAGAAAGCCCCATCTCGTATAATAAAAGCAATATTTTCTCTTATGAGAAAAAATTATTTTTATTGCTTCGTTTCAAAGAAAACTTTAAAAAACTGAATTGTCCATCCAAACCTCGATATTTTATGTTTTTCAAGGTTTTTTTCAAAACGAATCAATAACAAAATTTTTTCCTAATCAAAGAAAATATTGCTTTTTATGATACAAGATGGGGCTTTCTCTTTATTTTTGCTAAAATTATTAATTTTTGTAAAAAAATCAATTTTTGATTACAATAGGACATATATACTCGACCTCCTCTTAAGGATCTTTAATAGCTATTAAACTCTTGACAAGATTGTAATAATTGATCTCGATTTACTTCCACAGAGTTCGTGAAGTTTCATTAACCTTTCAATCAATATACAGAAAATATAAAGATTCATCGGCATTCTTAAATGATCTCATAGATTTATAATCATTTATTTATCAATAATTTAATAAATATATTCATACGATGATAAAACGTAAAAAATATTTCTGAAGAATTTTTTAAAATACAATCTAGAAGGTTTCTCCTGAAAACTTTACAGTGCTGTTCAATTCTAAAGCGATCTTAATTGTTCATTAATTGTGAATACGATAAAATTAAGGTTACTATTCCTTAGTAAAACTTAATGAATCAAAAAAGTTCAGAAGGTATCAACGACGATCATGACAATTTTTTTCATAAGAGTTCACAAAGTTGTATTATGGACTGGTACCAAAAACCGCAAAAAATTAGAAAGGTTCTTTTACATCAGGATCTTTCCAAACCTTAATGTACATTTTAACCGGGGTATTTTACCTGAATACGGAGGACATTTATAACTAATATAGGTAGCTAGGAGAGTTTCCGTAGCCGATAGAGATCCACGGCTCCACCAAAGTTTTTTATATATATTTTGGTGCCTTGAACACGAATTTCGAGGGTGGATAGCTGGAAAATAGTTAGGAAAATCTCTAAGTAAATTTTGTGGTTGTTAATTCTTCGCAGAAAAACATAATTTTTCGTGTTTTTCATCAAATATTAAGTCGAAAATATTCTTATCAATTTTGCCGTACATTGCTCCATTTCTCTGTACTCTCACTTGTTAAAAAAAAATCTGGTGGCACTCTTTATATATATATATATATATATATATATATATATATATATATATATATATATATATATATATATATATATATATATATATATATATATATATATATCTACCTATATTATATAGTTATATGAACCAAAATTCAGTCGTTGCCCCCCACATCCCCCACGCCCCCAGCCCCCACAGCCCCCCACAGCCCCCACATGATTTTTATTAATTAAATAACGTAAATTTACGTTATTTTATGTTATCGATCATTACCCCCCCCCACGCCCCCCACAGACCCCCCACAGTCCCCACAACCCCCCACAATCCCCCCCACAACTTTTTAGAACCATCAAATACTGCATAATATAGTTTTATATTTTTTTATTATATTTTATTTATGTATAATATTACATAAAAATATAAAAATTTAATTTTTTTTTGTTGAAAACTCGAAAGTAGTTGCATAAAATTACAATTTATAATAACCCAAAATGGAAAGAACTTAAAGAAATTTTAAAAATTTTCCTGAAGGAACAACTCCTAATGATATACCAAATATTACAGTAAGATTATTTTATGCAAAATTTAAAATGCTATTAAATGATATAATAAAAATGAAATTTTTGGTCCTGTAATAGCTTATGTATTTTCCATAGAATTTCAAAAAAGAGGATTACCTCATGCACATATCATTATCACATTACACCATAATCATAAAATATTTACTGTAGAATCTATTGATAAGTATATTTCAGCTGAAATACCACTCATCGGAAAATATATATTTACAAAAATTAGTAATTAAACATATGTTACACGGACCACATACTAGCAAATCTCCATGTTATGATAAAAATAAAAATATATGTAAAAAAATTTTCCAAAACCATTTACTGAATGTACTAAAATTGAAGAAAATAAATATCCACAATACAAACGACGAAATAATATTTCTGATAATTATATCTACAATTTTAAAAATAACAAAAAAATTATAAAAGTTGATAATTCAATGGTAATTCCTTACAATAGTTTTTTATTAGCAAAATATGCTGCTCATATTAATACTGAACTTTGTATGTCAATACAAAGTATTAAATATATTTACGACTATATTTATAAAGGAGTAGATAAAGCATATTGCAAAATAAAAGAAAATAAAATAAAAGAAAATGAAGAAGAAGTATATGATGAAATAACACAATATATAGATGGTAGATACTTAAGTCCAATGGAAGCAGCATGGAGATTACAAGAATTACCATTATGTGGCAGAAGTCATTCTGTAATAAGATTAAGTATTCATACAGAAAATCAACAAAAAATAATTTTTAATGAAAATGATAAAGATTCAGCATTAAATAAATACGAAACAACGTTAACCGCATGGTTTACTTTGAATAAAAAAGATGATTTTGCTAAAAAATTAAATATGTTAACATACCACAATATTATATTTTCAATTCTTACACAAAATCTTGGATAAAACGATCAAAAAATAGAAAAAACATAGCTATTGGTAGATTAAATGTAGTATCTCCTAAAGATAGTGAACGTTTTTTTTTAAAATTAATATTAAATAGAATAAAAGGTGCAACATCTTATACAGATTTACGAACTCACGAAAATATTACTTATAATACTTATAAAGAAACAGCTTTAGCAATGAATTTAATTGAGCACGAAAATGAAATTTATTATATTTTTGAAGAAGCATGTCAAGTTATGTTACCAATACAACTACGTAAATTTTTTGCATGTTTTTACTATGTGAAAATATTCAAGGTAAAATTATTTGGAACAAATATAAAAATTTTTACAGAAGATTTTAAAGATAATAAAGAAAATAAAGCTTTATCACATATTAATCAAATATTAAATTTAGAAGATATGTCATGTGAAAATTTTGGTTTACCAGAACCAAATAAAACATACATTGAAGAAAATGAAGAAATTAATGATGAAATTATAAATTTTAGTAAAAAAAAAATTTGATAAATGTATAAACAATTAAATAATGATCAAAAACAAATTTTTGAAAAAATAATAAATAATAAACAAAAAATATTTTTCATAGATGGACCAGGAGGTTCCGGAAAAACTTTCTTATACAAAACATTAATATATTATTATATAAGCATTAAAAAAAAATTTTTATCGATGGCTTGGACCGGAATAGCTTCAATTTTATTACCTAAAGGTTTAAGAAGTCACAGAACTTTTAGATTACCATTGGATTTAAATAACATTGAAAGCGCATTTTTAAAATTTAATTCAGATAAAAAAAAATTAAGAGAAACGGATATAATTATATGGGATGAAGCATCTATGATTCCTAAAAAAGCTTTAGAAATCGTAGACAAAACTTTAAAAGATGTTTGTCATAATGATAAAAGTTTTGGTGGAAAAATAATTATTTTAGGTGGAGATTTTCGACAAATTCTACCAGTATTAAAATATGGAAGAAGAAATACTATAATTGAAGAGACTATAAAATATTCAAATCTTTGGCCCTTATTTCATATTTTTAAATTAAAAAAAAACATAAGATCTAATAATGACAGTTTCTCTTCATTTTTATTAAATATAGGAGAAGGAAACATTAATCCATTTATTATTCCAGAAGAATGGAAAACTAATGACGTCTGTGCCAAAATTTATAAAAACATTAACGAAAATTATTGTTTTTCAAAAAATGTCATTTTGAGTACACATAATGAAGATGTAAATATTTTAAATAACAGAATTTTAAAATTAATTAAGAATGAAACAAAAACTTATTATAGCATTGACTATGCAACATACAAAGGTGTAGATCAAACGGATGATAATATTCATTTGAATTATCCAATAGAAATGTTAAATAACATAAGAGAAGGATTACCTCCACACGAACTGAAATTAAAAGTAAATACCATAATTATGTTAATTCGAAATTTAAGTATAAAAAATGGATTATGTAATGGAACGCGATTAAAAATAACTAAATTATTCAAATATAACATAGAAGCACAAATAATTACTGGAGAAAATAAAGGAAATAAAGTTTTTATACCACGTATTACATTAAACACTAATGAATCATCATCTTTACCATTTATTTTATATAGAAAACAATTTCCTGTTATATTAGCTTTTGCTATAACAATTAATAAATCTCAAGGCCAAAGTTTCGAAAATATAGGAATATTCATCAAAAAACCTTTATTTTCTCACGGGCAATTATATGTTGCTCTTTCACGTTGTAAAAATGTAAATAAAATATATATTCAAAATGAATCGGAAAACAAAGATATTATACCTAACATAGTTTGGAAAGAAATATTAGAAAAATAATTTTATTATAATTTAACAAAAATTTAATGTTATTTAAATAAATTTTTTATAAATTATTTTATTAATTAAACTTTATTTTTTTTCAGGTTATATTTATAATAATTATAAACATTAAAAATTTTTAATAATATATAAATAAAAAAAACATAATGGAATCGAATTCAATTAATGATGTTGAAATTGACAATGTTAATGATCAACAAATGATTGAATGGGATCCAATAGAAGGTCATTATGTTGAAATTAACAATGTCAATGATCAACAATTGATGGAAAATTTAAATGATCAAATTGAAGAACATTTAAATTTCCAAGAAGAATATGAATATTATTTAGAAAGTCTAGATAATAATAGTTCAATAAGCAATACAATAATTTCTAAATTAAATAATATTATTAATTCGTATATAGAGGAAAATAATGAACCAATAGCAGAATATTACTTTAATCAAAGTCATGAAATTTATTCTAATTATTTATTAAGATTAGCTAACATTATTAATAAAATATGAAAAATTAAAATAAATCATAAATATTTAAATATATAATAATAAATTTAAAAAAAATTTTTAAATTATTAATATTATTAAAAACAAAAAAAATTAGAATATTTAAAAATTAACTAAAATATTTAAAAGTTATGATTATTTAAAATTTATAAAACGAAATTTTAATAAATAAATAATTTAACTAATAACAACAATAAATAAAAATTCATATTCATAACTTTTATACAGGTAAATATAGTATAAGTAAGTATAAAATAATTTAAAATTATTTTATTTATTTATTTGTTATATAAATAACTAAATTTTAAATAAAATATGATATAATGATCATGTAATAATTTCATTTACAATATCATAATAAATTTATAAATTTTAGTATGAATTTTTGATATATCTCATAAAATGTTTAAAATGAGAAAAAAGATATAAAAAAGGAATTATAACAAAATAATCCTATAAATCTTATAAAACTCAAAATCATTACGATATATCAAATAATATACTAAATTATCAACAAAATTTTCAATATATTTTAAACTAATGATCATTAATATCATAACAATAATAACACTATTTTTAAGTTATACTACATATAATTAAATATATTATAAATATTTAAAATAAAATATATTTTATAAGACTAAGTGGTTTTTAGGGCTACTGGCGAGGGTTTCCACTAATCAAAAAATCTAACGCGCCATCAAGGTACCTCTATGTTACACACCTTTTTTAAAACTTCATATATTATATAATTATATTAACAAAAAAATTTTAATAATTGACGTGAAAAATTCTATGTATATTAACGTGTGTGCATGCATGCGAATCGATATGAAATGTACCATATATATAAACCTGTGTGTGTGTGCGTGCGTTCGAATTGACATGGAAAATCCCATTTATATTAACGTACGTATGCATGCATGCGAATCGACATGAAATATCTCATATATATATACCCGTATGTGCGTACGTTCCAATTGACGTGAAAAATCCAATATTTATTAAAGTTTGTGTGCATGCATGCGAATTGACATGAAATGTCCCATATATATGTAAACCTGTGTGTGTGCGTTCGAATTGACGTGAAAAATCCTATGTATATTAACGTGCGTGTGCATGCATGCGAATCGACATGAAATGTCCCATATGTATATATAAACCTAAAGTTACTTGGATGGGTGTGTGCGTGTTGTCATAAAATGTCCCACATATATAAAAAAGCCTGTCATTATGAGTATGTACGAGTTAACATGAAATGTCCCATATATAATCCTGTGTGTGTGTGTGTGCGTGCGCATTGACATGAAATGTCCCATATATCTAAACCTGTAAGTGCGTGCGTTCTAATTGACGTGAAAAATCCCATGTTTATTAAAGTCTGTGTGCATGCATGCAAATAGACATGAAATGTCCCATATATATAAACCTGTGTGTGTGCTTTCGAATTGACATGAAAAATCCTATGTTTATTAACGTTCTGTGCATGCATGCGAATCGACATGAAATGTCCCATATATATAAAAATAAGGGTACACGAATGGGTGTGTGCGTGTTGTCATGAAATGTACCACATATAAAGAAAACCTGTACTTATGAGTACGTGCTAACCGATATGAAATATCCCATGTATGTATGTATGTATGTATGTATGTATGTATGTATATATATATATATATACATATATATAAACCAAAATATATACGGGTCAACGGGTGCAAGTTGACATGAAACGGACCATGTATATATATATATATCAACTTGTCCGTATGTGTGCGTGTGGGTCGACATGAAATGTTGCATATATATGAGCCTAGGTGCGTATGTACGTGCGTGTCCACATATGTTTTTCTATACACATATATATGATAAAAATTCCTTAGTAAGTTTAATTAAAAAGGAATTGTAGAATTTTTAATTAAAGCCCTCGAATTCACAAATCATAATCATAACTGACGCTCTTTCAATTCACGATTACATTTTGATTTCTTAATTGAAATTTATTTAATTAAGGATTCCTTTTGATTTTGGAATTAAAGCCCTTTCAATTCACGACTAAATTTTGATTTCTTAATTGAAATTTATTTAATTAAGAATTCCTTTTGATTTTGGAATTAAAGCCCTTTCAATTCACGATTACATTTTGATTTCTTAATTGAAATTTATTTAATTAAGGATTCCTTTTGATTTTGGAATTAAAGCCCTTTCAATTCACGATTGAATTTTGATTTCTTAATTGAAATTTATTTAATTAAGAATTCCTTTTGATTTTGTAATTAAAGCCCTTTCAATTCACGATTACATTTTGATTTCTTAATTGAAATTTATTTAATTGAGAATTCCTTTTGATTTTTTAATTAAAGCCTTTTCAATTCACGATTAGATTTTGATTTGTTAATTAAAATATTTTTAATTATTAATTTAAAAGGAATTGTTAATTAAATAAAACTTTAATTACAAATTCAAAAATGATTTGTGATTCAAATAATTTTTAATTACTTTTTTCGCAACCCTGGTCAATATTACATGGCTATATAACTTATATTGATATGAAATAAAAACGAAGCTAGTTCTGTAATTTTTTCCTACTAAATATAACCTTTTTTGTTCCTTAAAAAAAGGACCTTTTCTAAATTTATATAAATATATGACATTTTTAACTAATTTAATAAAAATAGAAAATAAATATAAACAATTCTAATTTTAGTTTAGATAAGTAAAATAATAAATTCACCTGAAAAAATAAATAATTTTACGAAGTTAAACTTCATTAAAGCGCATTTTAAATAAAAATTACATTGAATATCATTAATATTTTTAAAAATTGGACTTTTTCAAAATTTAAAAGACGCAAAATCTCAATTTTTAAAAAATTACATAAACAGTTTTAAAATTTAAGTTACACAGAGATTAATTATTTAAGAAAAATTAAAAATTCTTTCAGAAAAATAACTATTTTGCATTTTATCTGACTGCTCGTTCTGTTCATTACTTTTTTTCTAATAAAATTACTTTGAAAAATTTAAGATGTCATGCAAATTAGTATTTTAATAATTAAGAGCTGAACAGTTCTTCAAGCTGAAATTATATGAATTTTAAATGAAGACACAATACTGATTTTATTAATTAATAGTTTATTGAGACCCAAAGTGATCATACTTTAAATGAGATTATCTTATAGAAATCGGCGAGGCTATTTGAAAATTTACAGTACTAACATATCAAATAAAACCCATTTAAAGTTTCAAAAGATTATCCGCCTTTTTAATAAACAACAAATTGTAGCTGATGGAGAAGCTATCTGACTATTAGCAAAATGTATATGATTTTTAAATCTTTGAAACTTTATGAGAAAAATATTGAGAATGACAGATAAAGGGGAACATCTCCTCCAATTAAAAAATATTAAAGAATTATGGAAGTATCTTAAAAAATCAATTTCAAATTGTTTATTATATGTTTAAATGGTTTATTATAATTATGTAAATTAAATATTTTTCATTGTTGTATTTTATATTGATTTAACAGAAATTTAACTTAAAATGAATAAAAGAATAATAAAAGAAAAGCGAAGCTTTGTATAAAGCGTAGGAATTAAGCGAAAAAAAAATGAAAAAAATACGCGAGGGAAAAAAATTAAGACTTGAGAAAAAATAAAAAACTAAATATTTTGGGAAATAAAAAAAAATACATTTAAAATAAAATACACGCCCAGAAACGCCAGGCTACAGCGGAGCTCTCTTCACGATTAGAAGAAGAAAAAAAGCGGAGCTCTCTTTTTTTCTTCTTCTAATCGTGAAGAGAGCTCCGCTGTAGCCTCCCTACTAAAAAATCTCAGGTGAGAAATCACCTGATTTCTCAGGTGATTTATCATGCCAAAATCTCATGTGACGATTTTTTTGGTTTTTACACGTTTCAAAGCATACTTAGTCAATTGCGAACTATTTTTGAAAATTTTTGAAAAATTGAACTTAGAAAATTTTTTGTAAAATGAGTCATAATTTTTTCTAAGACCAAATTTTAAAAAAAATTTTCTAAGTTCCAATTTTTAAAAAATTTTTAAAAATAGTTCGCAATTGAGTAAGTATGCTTTGAAACGTGTAAAAACCAAAAAAATCGTCACATGAGATTTTGGCATGATAAATCACCTGAGAAATCAGGTGATTTCTCACCTGAGATTTTTTAGTAGGGCTGGCGTTTCTGGGCGTGTATTTTATTTTAAATGTATTTTTTTTTATTTCCCAAAATATTTATTTTTTTATTTTTTCTCAAGTCTTAGTTTTTTTTTCTCACATATTTTTTTCATTTTTTTTAACGCTTAGTTCCTACGCTTTATAGAAAGCTTCGCTTCTTTCGGGCGTCCCTAGACGGCACTGTTGTTTTTTTATGTCCTTCAAGTAGTACAAATGTTAAAATAATTTGAATATTGTAATTTTGGCATGATAAGATTTATTAATTAGTTTTATGTACACTTGGCGGAAAGGATATTTTTCCGAATCTTTTGAAATGCTCCAATAAAAACAAAGAAAATAACGGAATGGTCCAATGAAAGGTTAGAATTTTAAATCATTCGAAAAAATATCCTTTCCGCCAAGTGTACAAAGTTTTAACATACAATAATAGAATCATTCATAAATTTGTAAGTTCATCAGAAGTACATTCAGTAATTTGTACACCACTATTCTCATTTTTATATTGTACCAAAGTAACTATTGGTTGATGGTAACTAAAATATGATGTGTGTGTACTGGCACGATATGTATACACGCGCGCCGCAACTGCCACTCTGCATACCTATATATATCGTGTAACGATTTTAAAATCTGACGCTTAGCACGGATAGAGTGGCCGCGCGGCGAGCGCTCAGAACGTCCGTATAAAAGCTTCACTTTAATAAATAAAAGAATTGAGGAATGTGCTTTGATAAGACATATTTTTCAAAAAGTGTTGTCAACTTCATGAAAGCGCACTAAATAAAAATCACGCTGAATACCATCCCGGTTGAAAAAAAACACATAGTTTTATTACATGATTTTATCATATGATTTTATTATGTGGTTTTATCATATGGTTTCATTACATGTTTTTTGGTTTCAATTTATCATATGATGAAAGTATATGATAAAATCATATAATATAACCTTATGATGAAATCGTACAGTAAAACTATATGGTAAAGACAAAATAAAACCATACACACGAAGAGAAAAAGCAGTTAATAGCTACTCAAAAAATTTGGAATCATTACTAACTTTGTTCGATAATAATTAAAGGAATGGGAATAAATACTAATCTATATTTTTGCGCCACACAACAAAAGTAAGGTTACGATTTTACAAATGATCTGAGAAAACTAAGGACTGAGGGGATATTCAAGTAACGATATGTATGTATGTATCGCGACGATAGTTGTCGGCAAGAGAATAAAAAGTCTGCGCGCGCATAGAATTCGCGCAATACATAGATGTGTATCACTACTTGAATAGCCCCTCTGATTACTAAAGAGTTAGGTAGCTAGTCATAAACATTTAACTTTTTATGACTAGCTATCTTTTTATGACTAACTCTTTAGTAATCAGTCCTTAGTTTTCTCAGATCATTTGTAAAATCATAACCTTACTTTTATCGCGTGGCGCTAAATTATAGATTTGTATTTATTCCTTTACCTTTAATTATTGCCGAACAAAGTTAGTAATGATTCCAAATTTTTTGAGTAGCTGTTAACTGTTTCTTCTCTCCGTGAATATGGTTTTATTTTGTCTTCACCATATAGTTTCACTATACGATTTCATCATAGGGTTATATTATATGATTTTATCATATACTTTCATCATATGATAAATTGAAACCAAAAAACATGTAATAAAACCATATGATAAAACCACATAATAAAACCATATGATAAAATCATGTAATAAAACTATGTGTTTATTTTCAACCGGGATTGGTGTTAAAAAAACATTTATTAAAAAAATGGTTTAATTTTTATAATTTCAAAAATAATTTAATTATAATACTGCTCATAAATTCGCCATGTGTTATCAAACTAGATGAAAATCTAAAAAAAAACATGATGCAATGAATGATCGTATGTTTAGAAAGAAATATCGTAAGAAAATCCAAAAAAGTAGGTATTTTAAAATATTCACTAAAAAGAATGCATTACATTTTTTCAAAGCTTCTTATCATATTATAAAGTTAACTGAAAAATAAAATGTATTCATTTCATTTTTAAAAAATGGATTTGTTTAGTTACTTTTCAAGTATGATTCAATAAAATTTGAAAATAATATATTTGATAGTATTGCATTGTTTTGTGTAATTTGTGAAAATTATTTTCATAGGAAATCGTATCAAAATTTTACACATAAGTACGGAAAATTAACATAAAATTTTTGTATGCTTTGAAACAAAAAAAATTTTCGTCAAATTTACATCAAATATATGTACTTCATTATTCAAATTGTTTCATTACATAGAATTATATATTTCATTATTCAAAAAATTTATATTTTTTATAAATTTTTTTATTGAAATTTTCATTTTAAAATTAGCACAAAAACTTTTTTGAAGAGCCGAATTTTAATCCAAGTCGACAGTATGTAAAGAAAATAATTTATTGATAATTTTATCATCATCTTTGGTTAACCACCACGCCTATTGGCCTAAGTGACACCTCGACCACCTTTGTGTTCCGGTGTTTTCGCGTTCGAAACCATACCTCATTTCCCTAACTGTAGGGGGCCGACGGCGGCCTACAGGCGGGGAGCACGCCAACCCTCCAGCGCCGGAGCCAACATCTACCCGGCAGACGGTCCGGCTCAACAAGGGACAGCGCGTCGCCACCGCCCTCAGTGACTTTCGTCGATTTTGTTAAAACCGAAAAAGTCTCCGGGAGGATCCACCGGTGCAGGAGCCGGACATCCTCCACTTTCATATTTAAATTAAAAATGGAAAAATCCGACCTCCCGGGATTCGAACCCCGGCCCTCTGCGTGGAGTCGGGCTCGCCCGAGCCACCGCGGCTCTTATTGATAATTTTATCATTAAAACAGTTTTAAATGTATGTGGTAAACATTATTTTGTTGTATTTTTCTTAATAAATAGTTTATTACATTGATATTGTACCCAAACATTTACTAAATTTGAAATTTTTCTAATACTACAAATTTTTGCTAACAAATATAATAAAAAAACTTTTGAAATTTAAAACTCAAAGTTCATTCAAAGTACTTGTTATAATCAATTAGGCAATTATATCTTGAGTATAAATATTTTTTTCATACTTAAATAACTAATGATCAAAGCCTACTTATAAGGAGAGATCATCTCCACCTTCGAGAAACAAATTTGGTTAAGGGGATGTAAAATGGACACTATACACCTGTACTCATGAATGTGGCCTATCTTTTCATTTTATTGCAAAACTTGAGGAAAAGAAATGCTTTAGCTTGTAGTATTTGCCACGAAGATTATTCAATTAAATTTTCAAATAAATTCATTTATTAGTTACTCAGAATTTTGGGTTTCAATATAATATATTAGAATTTTTAGATTTTGTACAACAAACCTGATATTCTGAAAAACTAATGAATGAATTTATTTAAAAATTTAACTGAATAATCTTCGTGGTAAATACTACTAGTTAATGCATTTCTTTTCTCAAAGTTTTGCAATAAAATAAGAAGATTGGCAATATTTAAGAGAACAGGTGTAATATCCGTTTTACATCTCCTTAAAACTACAAGATATGATTTGGTAATGAAAAAAATTAACCCGTATTTTTTCTTTTGTTTAAATAGATTTCAGAGACAAAGTTATACACATTTTTCAATAATGAAAAAAAATTGTTGTAAGAACTTGAATGAGCGGACAACTAAAAATCTTACAGAAAAATGTATTGAATATTAAGAAAGTACAAGTAAAATACTTTAATTTAAGCCTTAGTAGCTCAAAAAAGCTCAATGCGGTTAAAAAGTTATGCTTGATTGAAAATTATTACATATTTGTTAATAGTTTTAGCATATAATATATGATAAATTTTTTACTTTATTTCTACTCGTATATTTTGATCGTTGGTAACTTTTGGACCACAAAAGCTTTTTTGATGCAATACAGCTTATATTTAAGTACTTTCTTTGATCTATCACACATTTTCTAGTAAGAATTTTAGCTGTTTGGCTATTCAAGTTCCGATAAGCGTTTCTTTTCACTATATTTTTTATGAAATATCGGTATTTTTATATCCGAAACCTTTTTTCATTTCATTTTTTTTTTCATAAAAAATCAGATTTTGTAGTTTCAACCAAATTTGTTTTTCGAAGATAGGGACCTTTTTCTCCTTGTTCATTTGAAAAATTTTTATTCAAATTAAATTTCTTAATTCTTTTTGTAAGATTTTTGTGAACCTAATTTAAACTTTCTATAATGTTTATTCAAAACATATTATCCCTTTCGTTAAAAATTGAAGGCCCGGATGCAATAAGGGCATCTACGCTCAGAGCACGTAAAACTGAAGTCACTTGGTAGTAAAAATTTCATTTTCTTCAAATAAATTTCAAAAAATTTGACGTTGTAAAACTCATCATGCCGCATCTTTTTTATATTAACAGTTTTTTTATAAAATTTTTATTTTTCAAGAAAAAAATTAAAAACAAGAAAATTTTTTACATTAAATTTCAATACTGTTTTAAACTTAAATCATTGTAATTCGAGTAAATATTAACCGATTTCGCTGCAATTTGAAATATATTTTCTAAATATCATAGCGAAACTTATGATAATGATAAAAAATGTTAATTCTTAAATAGTCAGTCGCAATTGTTTATTAATTAATACAAATTATAAATTGTGCGTTTATAATGTTCTCGAGAAAAAAGTATCGAGGGAACTTTCAAGTACAAGAAACTTGTAGCGAGAAAGTTTTTGGTTTTTGTATAAAAAAAATTTGTGGAAAGTTTCAAATCGATTGATAAATAATAAAAAAAGATATAACAACATTTACAAGTAGCGCGCGTTCGGTCGAGCGCTGCAATTTTCTTATAAGTTAGATTCTCAGTGAATATTACGTCAACTGAATGACTCTTGGTAATATTATTTTGAAAAAGCAATAATACAAATATAACAATATGATATTTATTAAAAGTAAATAAACATAAGTGAACAAACAAATAAATAAATTATTAAATAATTACATTACAGATTTTTGTTCAATACTGATTTTTTGATTGTTTCAAAGGATTTCTTTTTTATTTTGTCTCTTAAAATCTTTTTTTATTTTGCATTAGTAAGATGAGTTTTCTAAAAACATAAAATGTAATATTTTTAAACAATATAATGTTGGGATTTATATTTATAAAAGTAAACATATATGCGTGTGTATGTTTACTCTTCTTCTATATAAACATTATTATGAATTTTGTTCGTATATATGGGTAAATCTTTTATAATGTTAAAATTTCACCTGCAACAAATTAAAAAAAAAAAATACAGGCACACGTATAAAACTAATTTCCTCTGAATGTTGACGTATTATAATGAAAAAAAAAATCGTGTTACTCACTTTTAAGGGTAGTCTTTTTAACAAACATCAAAAGACAGATTTTCGAGTAAATTTTTCATAGTGTTAAAATTTACTTTCAATAAATTAAAAAAAATTGAAGACACATGTATCAAATTTATTTTTTTTAAATGTTGATATATTAAAATGATAATAAAAGAAAAAATCGCATTACTCACTTTTGAAGATAGCTTTTTTTAATATAAGACATTTAAATATATTCATTATTATCACACCCAGGTATAATATTTTACATATCTCAGATCAGTTTTTTAAGTATTTTGGGCTATAATAGATCATTTTCCATTGAGCTTTTTCATTTTTACATGTTTAATATGTTACAGAAAATATTTAAATACGCAATTTACATTAATAATTACAAAATTTTTTGTAATAAATAAAATATGCCAGAAATGCCAATTTTTTTGGAAAATTCATTTTTGGCGATTCGGGTATTAAAATTGAGAGATATTAGTTACCCAATGGCTTTTGGGATTCTTGATTACAAATCATAAGTGAGTGGAATATCAATTTATTTTTGCTAAAATTGTCAATCTTAGGGTATGAAATTTGACATGGATTTGTGTAGTTTATGTTTTCGAATAAAAATACTTATATTCCTTTTAACCAAATATTTTAGTTTATTTAATAAACATTAAATCTAAAAATTTTAAATTTAAAATCTAGAAACTTCAGTGATGATTCAACTCAACGTTCTAGGTGTAAGCTATTAAATACATACTAAAACTGAGCTTTTTAAAGTTTAAACTCTTTAGAATTAAAACATTGATAGAAACTAGGTAGTCGATGTAAATTTGGAAAATTTAATAGCCGGGAAAAATTCAATGATTTCCAGAATACTCGAAATAATACTTCAAAAGCAACTTAAAGATTACATTGAGTATTATAAAATAGTAAATTACAAAGTTAACAACAGAGAAAAGGTGAATCAAAGCTTAGGTTTTCATATTAGTGGATAAAAACCTATTTTCAAAAGTGAGTCACGTTTTTTAAGTATAATTTCAAACGAACAAAGAACTTTATCTACACTAGGCACACGTTCCTAATAAAAAAATTTCTCTTTGTGATTCTAAATATTAACTTTTGATGTAGTTTAAAATATCACCGCTGAATAGTCTTTTTTACAGCATCGTATTTTCCAGAAAAAAGTAAAATATATAAATTTTTGGTAACATTTTAATAACCTTTCAGAAAGTACTTTTGTTAACAGGCACACGCCCATGCTCTTGATTTTCCAAAAGTATGTGTATAGATAAAGCTTTGGTGTGAATTTCAAATCAAAAAAGCAGTAGTCATTTTTTTTATAGCGGTAATTTATCATTTTACATGGCCTGGTAACATTTAAATTTCAAAAAAAAAACCTCTTTTCCCCATCCGCCATAAAATGACACGTCTGATTATCATTAAAAATATAACAAAATTAGTTTCTAATAACTCAATAAATCAGTGAACATTTGCTAACAAGATGTGCTATCTCATATTTAGGAGAAATGACGCAGTAACATGATTTTTAAAAGTATGAAAGAATTACCCATATATGAGCATATCTCCACAACTTTTAATTTTTTTATAATGTTTTTGAAAAGTCATTTTACTGCTGTTACTGGGTAGCGAATAATGCACACTATTCAAACTAGGTTTACATCTTTTGTACAATCTTGTTCCTCTATTTTTTATGTATATGGTGAATGTGCGACCAATGCTCCAGTAGATATTTCTATAAAACGAAAATTTTTACATGGATAAAATTTCCGAACTTGTTATTTCTTCTGCGATAGTGAGGATACCCATCTTCATCCATGGTTGTTTCATTTTGAAAAGTTTTAGGGAAATGTTTTGAGCAATTACCTTCAACCATACACCAATCACCGCATGGTCCGTGTATCATATTTTTCATTACGATCTCATGTAATCGAGGATTTTTAATTGCATTAGGTATTTCAGCTGATATAATTCTGTCTACAATTTCAGGAGTAGTTATTTTATAACCATGCTTTAAAGTAATTAATAAATGCATATGTGGCAAGCCTCTTTTTTGGAATTCAATAACATATACGTAAGCTGCAACTTCACCAAAATACTTTTGCTTTACCACAAGATCAAGCAATCGTTGTTTTTTTAAATCAAATATTTTGGCAACAAGATCAGGCCTATCAGAAGCTTGTTGATAAGGTAAAAGATTTTCTTCAATTTCTCGCCACTTTGGATTACATGTCATTGTTAGGAAAAGGCATGGTTTTCCCATTTCATTTACAATAGCCATAGCATCTTGGTAACATTGTTGCATGTGACGAGGAGAGCCAATAAATGTTGACGGTAGAATTATTGTTTTACCTATTCGACCATTATTATCAGCAAGGGCATTTTGCAAATAATCGTGCAAACCTTTGTACGTGTCTGCTCTTATTTCTTTTTGGTGATCTCTGATAAATTGAATTCTGTCTTTTTCAATTTTCACATAAGAATCTACTATCCATTGCTGAAACAATCTGCGACCCATAATAAATACATTAAACTCATGATCTCTAATTGCTATTTTGAATCTAGTGTAAGCTAATCGTGATATACGTTTCTTTTTTATGTAATTATTTCCTATCCGCACTAAATCTTTATGCCAGCCTTGTGAACCATAAGGATAAAATAATGGATATATCCATGGCTCAACATTAGGATCCATTGAACTGACGACTTGTAACATTTTTGTATTTTTATTTCGAACAGTTACATAAGATTCAGGAATTTCTCCATCTGCTGTTGTTGAAAAAATTGCAGCTACTTCATTTACACGTTGAAAATTATATCTTCTTCTATCTGTACCCGGTTTAAGTGAAAAAAGTAGCTGTAACTCTGGTTCAGTATTGTTAATACTTAATAACCGTTGGTTTTCTAGTTCTTGTCTCATCATTTCATAAGACTGAGCGAATATATTATTTTGTCGAATTATTGTATCAAGTATTTGCATAGTATCATGATGCACTAATGAATATTGGCTAACTCTATAATTAACCGCTTCTTGAGGATCAATTATAAAAAGTTGTCCATGAGAAGGACTTTCATTAACGTCCGGAAAAGGAGCAGTATTTATTTGATAATAAATCTGCCCTTGAATTTTGAAACAATAAGGTCCAGAACGCCTCAATTGAAAATTTACTAAATTTGCGTTAAAAGAAGCAAATGATAACGAACTATTATAACTTCTAATATTTTGAAAAAAGTCATTCGAATTTGGATGAGAATTATCAAACAACCTCGAAAGTTCATCAGGAAATGGAAGTGCAGGCTCCAAAACTACAGATCCATGACCGCAACAATCACTGAAAGACAATCCTTTATTAGAAATTTTTTCTGAAACAAAATGTTTAGCCATACAATGCTGACATAAAACATTCATTTGTCCTAAATAATCCTGTTCAACTATAGGTTCTAAATCTCTTTCTGGTGGTTGTTCAACAGCGACATTTCTTAATCTATCAGTAATAACATTACGAGCTACTTGACGACGACGTCGTTGAAGTTCAGAATTACGTTGTCGTCTCATTCTTTGATATATAACTTCTTCTTCTGGAGTGCGGTTTACTTTACGTGGCATGTTAGATAATGAAATTAAAGTAATTATAAGAAAAATAAAATCAATGTTTAACAAACATATTTTTTTTAATATTTAATCACTTGAATGTGAAATGTATAATTTTAAATTTGACATCAATTCGTTATTAAAATATATGATATATTGCTATAAATATATATTTTTTACAGAGTTATTATTTTCTTAGTTTATTTTCTTTAGAATATATTTAATTTAGGTAAGAAAGTTTTGTTCAAGTTCTGATTAAAATTTAAGTTAAGGTTTAATTTAAGGTTGAGGTTGAAGTTAATGTTTAGGTTAAGTTTGAGGTTGACGTTTAGGTTAAGGTTGAGGTTGAGGTTGACGTTTAGGTTAAGGTTGAGGTTGACGTTTAAGTTATGGTTGAGGTTGACGTTAACTTTTATGTTAAGTTAAAATAAAATTCAAAACACTATAGATATATAATATATTTATTCTATCATTACAAAAATTTACACAATCAATTGAATAAATATTTTTAATTCATTATACATTCTTCATAAATAATATTCCTATACAAAGACATTGCTGGACCAAAACCTGAAAAAAAAGAGATTTATTAGATTATTTTAAAATATGTAAATATTTCAAAGCAAATTAAGCTTTATATTTTAAAAAGTTATTATTTAAATCTACATATATTACAAACATGTTATTTAGAATAACACGTGTAAAATAATTTTAAGATTTGAGACATTTTAGCAAATGAAGATATTATATTCTTAGTTTAGTTTTTATTTTTATGATAAAATAATGATTTGCTCAAAAATTTGTATTTAAGTTATCATTCTTTTACATTGAAATCACATTTTGAAAAATAATATCAAATTATTTAAACTCAATGAGTTCTATGAGAAAGCATTTCGCCAGAGCAGTTGGCAGCATTTTTTATAGTGATTTTTCATTTTAAATTGTGTTTATGAGTTTAGCTACTTTATATATATATTTTTTTTTCAATTTAAAAGGTGCGTCAAAACAGCATTGTTGTAGAAAATTTAAATTTTCATTCTCTTATTCATAATTAAACTATATATAAAAAAAAATGCAACTAAAATTTTATATACCAAAATTTGAATCAGATAGAATATGATCACCTTACATTCAATTAATAATAAAATTATGTGTACAATAAAATGAAATAACTTTACAATAAAATTAAATAACTTTAAATAACTAACCTCAATCATGTATTAAGTGGAATCTGTACATAAGTGATTTATTTCAAATCTTTTACTTTTTGCTTCCCTCAAAGAAAACGTTGAACGCAGATCAGATATCTATCGGTATTTTATTTTAAATAAATACTTTTATTCGTTTTAGTAATAAAAGCACTACAGCAAAGAACTTTCTCTTCTGAAATTTCTGGTATACTTCGTTTATGTCTTTTGTTTTGTTACTCTATATATATATATATATATATATATATATATATATATATATATATAAATATTTATTACATTACAATAGTGCCATCTATCAAAATATGTATTTATTATACATTCATTATTAATTAATGAAAATTAAGAAATAATTAGTTTAAAGGTGTAAATTTGTTAATAAAAATACAATACATCTATACTTTTCTTTTATTTAGAAAACATTTTTTTCTTAAAAAAAATTTTTGAATACATTGAAATTAAGAATTTGTTGTATTGCTATTACATTATTTTAAATATAATAAAGTTGTAAATAAATTAACGCTCATAGGATTATAAGAAAAATGAGTCCTATAATCATCATTTAACTGTAGAATTCACACCTGAAGTCGCCCCTAAGAAATTAAATACAGCTTAAAAGATAATAAGTTTGTATATGCGTTAATTTATTTAATTGTGTTTACAATTAAGTTATAAAATTTCATATATTTATAATTATAACAATTTAAAATTTATGAGTAAGTTAATACTATAATTATGTTTTTGTTCATAATATTTTCAGTCGTCATTATTCGTTAGTTATGATACAACTAAATAATAGGTCAATCTAGACTCAAATTGCAGTAGTCTCAGATCTGATAATATTCTATAAATATTAAACGTTATTTAAAAAACGAACAATAATAAGTGAGAAATAAATTTGAAAATAAACTTTTATAAATTATAAATAAATTAATGCACATACGAATAAAAAAAAAAAGTTCTATAATCATTTAATTATAGAATTCACATTTAAAATTTTGAATAAACATCTAAATGCAGCTTAAAAAGTAATAAACTCGAATGTGCGTTAATTTATTCATGTCTATTAACAATCAAATAATTATAAAAATTTTTATATTCAAGTACAACTTAAAGATCATTACTGAGTGAGTACTGCAATTTTTCTCATAACGTTTTAAGTCATCATTATTGATTGACTACCATACAAGTAAATAACAATTTCACAACTTAAATTACAGTAATCACAGATATGATTGATCGATAAACATTCAATGAACAAACGTAAATAAGGAACAAAGTTTAAAGTTAAAGTGAATTTTATGATGATAAACAATATTCGCAAAAATAATTCAATTTTCGCGTTGTCTTTTCGGTGTTCGCACACCTTTCAGTAAATCAGTGCTCGACATAGGATCCTTCCCTTCAATTAGTGCTATATCACCCATTCTTTGGCACTCAATCCTTAATGGCACGCCTAAAATAATTTTTAAAAAATTTGTTTTGAATTCAAAAGTTTACATATTATATAAAAAAATTTGATTTTAATTTAAAAGTTTATATATACATAAAAAAATTTGATTTTAATTTAAAAGTTTATATATACATAAAAAAATTTGATTGTAATTTAAATGTTTATATATACATAAAAAAATTTGATTGTAATTTAAAAGTTTATATATACATAATAAAATTTGATTTTAATTTAAAAGTTTATATATACATAAAAAAATTTGATTGTAATTTAAAAGTTTATATATACATAAAAACATTCGATTTTAATTTAAAAGTTTACATATCATATAAAAAAATTTTATTTTAACTTGAAAAATTATACGTATAAAAATAATTATTTGTAATTATTACAAATAATAATAATAATAATAATAATAATAATAATTTACCTGGTGGATTAAGTGTGCCTGTGACCTTTACTGCAGCTCCTTTTACCAATAAAGGAGCAAGTTCAAAATGTGCTACCTGTACTGTAACTTTATGAATACCATTAGATATGGAACCGCATCCATATGACATATTTTGATATTGGCTTGGAACTTGAGTAAAGATAGTTTTAATATATCCCTCAATACCTAGAAATAAAACAAAAAATTTAGGTTAAGATTGTATATTTTATTTTTATGTATATAGATAATTTTAATATTTTTTTTGTAATAGAGATTTATTAATCAACTGATTTCATTAAAGTGCAACTTAGTGAAAATTAAAATTATATGAACTCATGGGCCCTAAAGATATATAACTTTCAACTTTAGCTTTTAGTTGTACTTTTGTCTCTATACTATTGTTACATATGAAAAATTAAACTCAACTCTCTGTTCTTTTATATACAAAAAAACTAAGTAATTTTTAGCTCTATGGATAGATGGATAGATTTTTAAAACAAATTTAAACTAATTATATATAAAATAAAATATAAATGACAAATAAGCATACTTATTAAGCCCTCTGCTTGACCGATTTCCTCGAAGCTGACAGTTTGAGCTACTGGTGTTGCAGTTGATGAATTTAAAGCATGATTTCCATGATAAGTAACTAATGTATTAGCCTGAATTATCAGTTCAAATGGAACATAGTTTTCGGCCTGACGTTGATAGTTAATCACGCATGCCTTGCTTTTCGCGCCATCCATGTGAAGAATCTGAATAAAATAAGTAAATTTAATTAAATTTAAAAAAATATGAATAGAATGTAAGTTTATTTATTAAAAATTTAGCTTACCCTTCCTATTCTTATTTCTGACTGGTATCGATTAATAAGGGTATCACCCCAGATTAAGCAGATGACTCTTCGCTGCCCATTTGTTAAGGTGAACTTGAAAAGAACATAATTTTTGACTGTACGTCTTCCCTCGATAGCTTCTACGTAACCAATAATTTCACTAAAAAGAAGAATTCAATTAATAAACATTATTTTTATATGAAGTTACTATTCATCTTACACTTTTGTTAAAATTTTGACGTTTTGATTTTGATAATATTTTTTATTTTATTTGTATGTAAAAAAAGGAAGGAAATAAATCTTTCATCAAATTATAAATTATTATTACTGATTTAAAAAAATAAAGACTTACACAGTCTGATCTTTATCAACTAACTCGTCGAAGGCATCATTCTCCGAAAATTCAACTTCGTTAACCATGGTAATGATGAACAACACCAAATTTATTGAAAATACAATATATATACGTATATCTAAACAAAGAAAAAATTTTTATTATAAATGATGAAAATTGAAAAAAAAATGTGAATAAAAATTTTTAATTTATATAAAAAAATCGATTTAAAATTTTTTTACATGAATCTAACCTAACAAACGGGTAAAGTAATTAAATATTTTTTCGTACCCGAAAAAATATTTAATAAAATTTTCTTATGAAAAAAATATTATAAGTAAAAATTTTTTACTATAAATGATGAAAATTAAAGAAAAATATGAATAAAAATTTTTAATTTATATGAAAAAATCGATTTGAAATTTTGTTACATGAATCTAACCTAACAAACGTAAACGAATACCCGAAAAAATATTTATGATACAATTTTCTTTCGAAAAAAATACTATATCAGCAAAAATTATAAAAATAATTTTATAACAAATATTTTATACTTACACGTAATGAGATCCTAATTTCCAACGATGTTTGTCGATATTTTTTGATGAATGATAAAATAAGAGCTCATGTAGACGCTGTATACTTTGTGATGCAATAAACAAATGCTATACACGTTGCTCTATGCTAAATAAATATTCTCATCCTGACACATTATAACCGTCAAAAACCGAGTAACTTACTTTTTATTTAGTTATTTATATATTATCTTTTATAAACAATTTTAATATTATTATTTTGATTTTGATCCAGTCTTGAATATATCTTTTCACTTTTAAATAAATTTTTTTATTTATTATTTTAAAATAAAAATATAACAAAAATTATAAATTATTATATTATTATAATAAGGTTTGAAATAAAACACTACATGCATGCGCAACACATAAGCCAATAACAAAACGCCGTATTTTGGTTTCACAACATCCGGTCATCACTTTTTTATATAGGATATATATATATATATATATATATATATATATATATATATTAATTGTAACGTTTTTCCCTTTCGGGAGGGGGAAATACGTGTAACTCCTGTTGCCAGACGCTTCAGTGAGTTACCAGGGTAAGATCGGCAGGAGTTGGAGGGATTGGACGGTGGAAAGCAATAAGGAAAGTAATCGGGTTTAACACGTTTGGCTATGCTACGAAGTACCTTGGCTTTATTGTACTCATTGCTATCTTTACAACGACGTGTATAAAATAAAAAGTAATATTTTTTAATAACAAAGCTAAACCCTACTAACTTTATATAATACTAATCACTAAACTAGCCTTCATATTTACAATAAGAAAATGTTATCTTTTTAGTTTTATATCGGCCACTTGACGGCTTGTTAAAGATCTGATAAGAGGAATAAATCCAATATGAAATAAACTCAATTTATTTAACCAAACTAAATAAGAAAAATATAAACTTTATAAATTAAATTAAATTAACCTTTATGAATTATTTAAACAAAATAAAAGAAAGCAATTTTTAATTAATTAATTATCAATTGACTTTAACTGGGTTTCGGCCTGGTCGATCTATTTTTCGTCGGTGGCTTTTTCCTGTAACAACAAATACCCACATAGCACCGAAGCTTTCGGGAAGCTTCCAGGAAGCTTCCATAAAAGGTTCGGAAACTTCCCGGAAGCTTCCATGTAAGTTTCCTGAAAGCGTTAAATGTCCCGCGCACTTTTCTATCAGAAAGATTCAATGGAAGCTTCCTGGAAGCTTCTGTGGAAGAAATTAGTAAGCTTCCATGGAAGCTAGCATAAAGGTCTTTTTGAATCTTACAAGAAACTTCCAGGAAAGATTGCCGTAGGGTTCTAAAAGTACTTCATGGAAGGTTCCACGGAATAATGCAAGAAGCTTACATGCAAGCTTCCGTGAAAGTTTCAATTAAAGCTTCCTGGAAGCGTAAAATGTCCCGTGCACTTTTCTTTCAAAAAGATTCAATGGAAGATTCCAGGAAGCTTCCGTGGAAGAAATCAGTAAGCTTCCATGGAAGCTAGCATAAAGGCCTTTTGAATCTTACAAGAAGCTTTCAAGGAAGATTGCCGTAAGGTTCCAAAAATACTTCATGGAAGCTTCCATAAAAAAATGTTAGAAGCTTCCAGGAAGATTCCAGGGTGAGGTTCGCAGGGGCTTTGGGGAAGTCAACAATTCAAATATCAATTGGTTAATTTTATCGTTTTTCACTGTTCGGAAGTTATTTTGTTACGATTCTGTTCAACATTCTATTATTTATTTTATATTTTACAAATATTTGCTGTGAAAAACACATATTTACTTACAACATACTATTTTATATACTATTACATCACATTTATACGTAAATACATATTCACATATATTAGGATTTACGTATAATTATAAAGACGCATTTATATTTTTAAGGCAGGCGCTGCGGGTACATACTCAAAACCGCCAACGTTCGACTTATATAGTAAGTGTGGTATCATCTCACCACTTAGAAACAAAACGCCCATTAAACGCGTATCCCCCTGTAGGCGTAACTGCGAATCGAAGGTGATGGACTTGTAAGATATCTGTTGCTAGTTCAATTCCCGACTGAACATAATTTTTTTTTTTTTTTTTTTTTTTTTTTCATAAAATATTTTGCACATGCATATATCTCACTATTTTTTTAAATTTAAATATTTTTTATGTATACATATAAATGTATATGTACATGTACTAACGTATTATTCACACACAAATATCTTCATGCTATATAAAGTCGAAAGATTCATTTTATATAGATTTTAAAATAAATTTATTTAAAAAAACTTAAATAAATAATACAATACTCTTTCTTAAAACTTTATTCAATTACAGACTTTTCTTTAAAAAAGCAACAAAATGTTTTGTGTGCTTATTTATTAACTTAAATTAAATCTAAAGTTATACAATTATAAAAACTTTCAATCATTTGATTTGTAATCTGTTTTATTCGTGTTTATATAATAATCCAATATTAATTTTTTATATTAGAAAGAATATCTTTATACATTAATTTAACAGAAAAAGACTATATTTTTAATTTATAAAATTAATGGAGATTACAAAGTAAATGAATTAATTTTTATAATTATGTAACTTTGGGTAGAAATTTTTTATTGCTATTAAGAAGGGGTCGAACTATCTGTCTTTGTCTAATAGCGTTTTTCATCATTTATGTAAACACTATCCAGTATAACAAGAAAACAATAGCAGCCCCCGCTAGATATTAGTATAATAAGTAAATTTTGTAATAATAACCAAATTTTTTCACTGCGTAGTTTTTGAATAATTAGAGACCTACCAAAAAAAGATAGGTTATATTCTAGATTGCTAGTAGGTCTCTAATTAATCAAAAACTATGCGGTAAAAATTTGGTTGCTATTACAAAATTTACTAATTATATTAATATCTAGCGGGGCTGCTATTTTTTTCTTGTTATACCGGATAGTGTTTACATAAATGATGAAAAACGCTATTAGACAAAGACAGATAGTTCGGCCCCTTCTTAATTTTTAGTTAGTAAAAGAACACAAAATATTATACTTCTTTAAAGAAAAATCTTTTATTAGATCATAGACTTTGTAATTAATTTATTGAATTTATAAAATTTTATTAAATTAACGACTTTCTCTTAAAAAATAACATATTTTTTGTGTTCTTTTTTATTAATTGAAATTCATAATAATAAAAATTCTTTATCGAAAGTTATACACAATTATAAAAAATTTTCAATCATATAAAATGTAATATGCTTTATTTCATATTTAAATAATCTGCCATGAATTTTGTAAATTGAAAAGAATATGAGACATTAATTTAATAGAAAAAAAGACAATATTTTTAATCTATAAAATTAAATTAATGTAAGGCAAACACTGCACCTGTACTCATAAATATTGCCTGACTTTTCATTTTATTGTAAAATTTTAGAAAAAGAAATGCATTAGCTTATAGTATGTACCATGAAGATCATTTTATTAATTAATTCATCAGTTATTTAAAATGTTGGAGTCCAATGATATATATTAAAATTGTTCGATTTTGTACCAGGAATACAAAATTCTCATAAACGAAGGAATAAATTTATTTAAAAATTCAACTTAATAATTTTCATGATATTTACTACAAGCTAATGTATTTTTTTCTGAAACTTTGCAATAACTTTCCGTGAACATTAATTTATCCTTCCTGTAATATTCTGTGAAAGGCTGCAGGAAGTTTGAATAGAATCTTCCGCAAAATGTTACTGTAAGCTTCCTGCAAGATGTAAAGTAATCTTCCAAATAACATTCGGATATAACTTTTCGGAAGCTTACTGGAAGCTATTTTGTAATGTTTCATTTAGCCCTCATGGAATATTACATGTAAGCTTCTTTGGATCTTTCGTAAAGCTTACATAAAAGATTCCAATGGAATCTTTCCGAAACTTTCATTTGGCTTCCGGGAAGCTTACAGGGAATCTTCCTGACAAGTTACTGGTAACCTTCCGTGAACATTGAAATATTCTTCCTGTAACATTCCGTGGAAAGCTTCAGGAAGTTTGAATGGAATCTTCCACAAAATATTACTCGAAGCTTCCTGCAAGATATAATGCAATCTTCCAAATAACGTTTCTGTAATATTGCATGTAATCTTTCCGGAAGCTTACTGAAAGCTATTTTGTAATTTTCCATTTAGCCCTCATGGAATATTACATGTAAGCTTCCCTGAACCTTCCGTAAAGCTTACATGAAAGATTGTAATGGAAGCTTCCCGAAACTTTCAGTCAGCTTCCGGGAAGCTTGCTAGAAGCTTACATTGGAATCTTCCTTGAATTTTTCGATGGAAGCTTCCCGAATCTTTCGTGTTATGTGGGTAAGAAAGGAAAATCAAAAAGATTATTTACTGATAAATTAAATGTTAAATAGGTGCACGACACTTAATATAATCTAATACGCTATAACTAAAACTACGGCAAAAATGGGTGGACGACACCCTTAACTTATTATTAATTAATAACTAAAATAACGGTCGGACGGAGTCCTTTTATTAATGCAAGTAAATAATGCAATGGGTGGACGACAGCCTTAAATTAAATTAAACTAATTATCAGTTGTGAAATTTATATCAAATTTTGGGTGGACGGCACCCTTAAATTCAACGGCGCAACAGGAAGTATGCGTCGGTAAAAGGTTGCTAGTGTGTGCTCTTGGATAGCATAACTTTACGCCAGCGAGCTCACTCGGCGTAATTCTATGCTGCCAGTATATGCATTAGAGTGTAGACCAGCGTGCTCACTCGGTCTACCCTCATGTGCAAGAGAGAGAAGCTAGGTCTTCTACAAGAGAAGAAAGCCAGCTACTACTCGTCTCACTCTCTCTTAGCCAAGCGTGCGCACTCAGGTAAAGAGGGAGGAGAGACTGTAGTCTACACTGCGTGCTGAGCTTAGCTTCTCGGCCTCTTATATGCTCTGGCCTCATTTTTCTCGTTGCGTGCAACGACGTTTGGGGTTGCCACCTGGCGGCTGAGCTCAGAACTACTGTTCTATAGTAGCTTGGCCGTCAAGCGGGAAATTTGAATGCGTGAGTATGTATACTCGTCGCAATATATATATATATATATATATGTATACGAACAAAATTCATAATAATGTTTATATAGAAGAAGAGTGAACGTACACACGCATATATGTTTACTTTTATAAATATAAATCCCAACATTATATTGTTTAAAAATATTACATTTTATGTTTTTAGAAAACTCATATTACTAATGCGAAAGAAAAAAAGATTTTAAGAGACAAAATAAAAGAAAATCCTTTGAAACAATCAAAAAATCAGTATTAAACAAAAATCTGTAATGTAATTATTTAATTATTTAATAATTACATTACAGATTTTTGTTTATTTATTTATTTATTTGTTTGTTCATTTATGTTTATTTACTTTTAATAAATATCATATTGTTAGATAGATAGATATTAATTTATTCTGTAAAAGAGTAAAAAAAGGCGTGTAATACATCAAGCAATAAATAATAATTCTGTATAAAGTATTGCACATAATTATGATAAGATATCACAGTCAAATATTAAAATTAATATATAATACTGTACCAGTAAGTCACTATATAAAAGCGATATCACAGACTACTCTAAATACACGCAGGAAGCATGAAAACATAAATTAAAATAGAAACAGTCTTAAATATCTATCAGTCATAAAATTAAAATTAAATTAATATAAAATAACACAATTTAAAAGATAAAGCATAAAGCATAGTCATGGCATAAAAAAAAATAAAAATAAAATTTGACAAAACAATCTAACAATAAATAATAATATAATGATAAAATTCAAAGAATAAAAACTTGATACCGAAGATGTCATAACTATTAATAAAAAGAAACAGAATCACTCATTCTTTCTGCATTCATTCAACCATCATTCGCGCTAATAAATACATTTACACCTTAAATCTATATATAAGACAAAACAAAATAAATTCACATAAAATTAAAATACTTGAAATTAAGATCACTTGAGGTCGAGTAAGTACCTCCTCAAAGCCGATTTGAACCTGCCGAGCGATGGAAGATTTTTTATATCGGCAGGCAGGGAGTTCCAAAAATGCGCACCTTGAACTTGAAAGGAATTTCTGCCAGTCTCAGTACGCATGAAGGGCATTGCGAAGTCCTTAATCTCTCCCCTAGTGGCTACCCTAGGTACATATCTAGTAAAGAGACTCACTAGATACTCTGGAGTATTCATGCGCACGATTTTGTACATAAGTACAGCCATAAAATACTGTCTCCTTGAATCAGTACGCAGCCAACCAAGAGCAGCTCTATGAGGAGAGATATGATCGCCCATTCTCACACCCATTACATATCTCACACATGGATTTTGTAGTCTTTGTAAACGTCTTCTCAACCCCTGCGAAGCATCGAGCAAAACTACTGAGCAGAAGTCGAGGTGCGGAAACAGCAAGGTGCCGGTTTACGCAGGGCCTCAGTGGTGTACCGACGGAAAAACCGCAAACTATACATTATCCTATTAAATTTTTTAGTCACCATATTAATGTGCGGCTCCCATGACAACCTAGCGTCAAGCACAACACCAAGGCTCACAACGGTATCAGAGAAAGATATGTTGACACCACCCTCAAGCTCAATCATTCTCGACTCACCAGTATAGAAGTCATTAATAAATCGACTACTGCCAAAAACGATTGCTTTAGTTTTGCTTGCATTTAATGTGAGAGAAGCATCGACAGCCCACCCTAGCCGCCCTCTGCAAAATACGAATACCTTCATTCACATGTCCATAAGGGACCTGAGTATAGATTTGGAGGTCATCAGCATATAACATGTGCTCGACGAAACAGGGGTCGAGTGTGTCACGTATGTTATTAATGTAAAGGCAAAACAACAGAGGCCCTAGCACTTAACCCTGTAGAACTCCTAGATTAGTTGTTAGCCAATCTGAATCCTCTTTTAAGTGTGTAGAAACCATTTGTTTCCTACCTGATAAATAGGAGCTAATCCATTCAAGTGCAGCCCTGGAAAGCCCCATCGATCTAAGCCTCGCAAGCAATTTGGAGGGGCAGATCGTGTCGAAAGCCTTACTAAAGTCAAATAGAAGTAGTAACGTGGCAAGTTTCTTGTCAAGACCTGATCTTATGTCGCCTGTAAGTTTAAGTATGGCAGTCTGCGTAGAATGGTGCTTTCTGAAGCCAGTCTGCAAAGAGTCAAGTATTTTGTGTGTCGTAATGTACTCTTGCAGTTGGTCATGGGCAATCTTCTCCAGAACCTTTGAAAGAAAACATAATATTGCTATTGGCCTAAAATCTTTAGGCATTTAAGGTGCAGGACACTTCTTTAAAGGCACAATGCGTGCACGCTTCCAAAGGCAAGGGAAGATTCCCCGCGCAAAAGAGGAATTGAAAAGAGTCACAAGATGCTCTCCAATAAACGGTAGTGCTTTAAGTATCACACTCTGCGGAATGCCATCCTCGCCACAAGCCTGTGATGAAAAATGCGAAATCGCAAGGATTACATCATTAATATTAATTGGCTTGAAGGCAAAGCCACTTTCACTACACTCCGAAAGAATCTTCTTACGTTCTGCAGTATCATCGTGTGGCGAGACTGACACTCCCGCAAAATGTGCATTAAGCTCATCAGGAGTGAATCCATTCAAGTCCCCTTGAGGTCCGGACAGAAGTCCCAGGTCTTTTAACTCCTTCCAGACATTACCTCTAGCAAGAGCATCAAACAGTCTATTATGATAATAATTTGTCTTAGCATGTTCTGTCTGTTCGTCTATAGTTTTACGCAGTTTCAAGAATCCGGAGAGATAACGCTTCCTCCGTCCGTTTAAACCTACGATACGTGGCATCTCTCTTGTGCCGCATCTGCGACAACTCTTTATCTATCCAAGCAAATTTATCTTTACCAATTTTAAGTGATTTTAGTGGCGCCAGATTTTGTATTGCTGCCGTAAGGTTGTCGCAGAGGCAGCCAAGCGCAGATTCCGGGTCAACTGTATCAACTGTAAATGGCGCCCAATCACAGCCGGCCAAACTCTGCACCAATAAGTTTGGACAGATATCTTTATAATTCCTATACTTAATTATCTTTTCATCTGTCTTCATAAAATTACAAGAAATGCATACATCAATTAAATTGTGCCGACTGTGAAAATTCGCCGGTAAGTTGCGTGCTTCAAGTACTGTGTCATTATCGTCCACAAGAATCAGGTCAATCCACGTGTGAGACGTCGGAGTGTGATGCGTGGCAGCGTGCTGAACCAACTGTTACGAAAGCTCAGCCGATAATTTATTAATAAATTTGGCATCACTGCTCTCACGCAGGAGATCGGCATTCAGGTCTCCCATTATGATTTTATGAGAGTATTCAGAGGCAAAATTTCTTAGGTTACCCACAAAATTAGTATTTCTAAAAAAGGAAATTGCAGGAGGTCGATAAATAACAGAAACTAGTACGGATTCGGAGCTGCCCAATCGCACAGAACAAAAAATATATTCAGGTACCTCCGGTTTGCCTTCACTATGATTAGTTTGAGTATCTGAAGTAGCCAAAATAGTGCACTTTAAATTATCTTTAATGCACAAGGCAATTCCTCCACCACGCAAGTTTTTGTCCTGTTTGAATACTTTATACCCCTTGACCCGAATGACGTCATCCGAAACAGATGGACCCAGCCAGGTCTCAGCCACTCCAAATATGTCGTAAGAGGGACCATCACTTAGAAACTCACGTACCTGCCCAATGTGAGCCCTCAAAGAGGTCACATTCAGAAAGCATGCTCGCAGTTCACCCCTCCTCCCTGTACGACCCCCCGAGGAGGCCAGGCGCAGTTATTGGGGAGAGGCCACACTTGACGTTACTCCATTATTCGCCAGTATATTTCGTTGATGATCAAAGGCTTTAGTAGTATTAGTATCACATTTCTTATTATTGCACTTAATATTAGGTAGAATTTCAGAATTGTCTTTATTTGTATTTACACCGTGATCTAGTTTCTTGCTATCTATCAATAAATTATCTAAGTCATTTTTATTAAAAAAGTTGTGTGCTCTCTCCCTCCTCACCAGAAATCTGCCATGTCTGTGCCAAACAAATTTAAAGCCTTTTTCTTTGGCATACTTTTTTAATTTTTTAAAATTGGCATATTTCTCTCTAGGCAAAAATTCATTAATAAATATCAAGCTGTGGTGTTTGATGGAAGAAAGACTGCCAAGAAGGAAGGGATTAAGATCCGCCGTCGAATAACCTGTGAATTGTCGTTTAGCTTCAATCACCTTTTGCACCAGGTCCTCCTCAGAAAGTCTAACCAGCAATGAGAATGTACCCCTCGGGCCGCCACTGATCTCACGATCTGTAGACACCTCGTTTACATTGTCATGTTTAGCAATTTTCTTAACAGAAATTATATTCATACGCTTGATTGTTGGGAGAGAGGTACCAAGAACGGCACAGGCGTAATCATCCGGCCCAACATTGACTGCTGAGCAGTCAAACCCGCCAGAGATCACCAATTTACCACTCCCAGGACCACACTCCGTCTCAACTTGACGGGGTGCCTCCTCACTAATTATATTATGTGTATGTGGTGCTTGTGTTATTTCCACAGATTCAGATGCGCGTAATGTATGCTCATTTATTCCCGTGAGATCCGCAACGGCCTGCGCTGCGCCAGGTTAAAGAAACCCTTGTCCACTCCGTGAAACTCGTTGTTAAGAAAAGTTTGAATGTTATCAAATTTATTACTGATGATTTTATTATACGTTTCAGTTTTATTGTTTAGAGCAGACAGGAAATTCCTTTCCGAAAAGACTATTATTTCCTTAAGTTTGCGATTTTCCTCTAACAGCTGCATCTACTTAGTTTCTAAATTTTTTATGAATTCATTTTGTTTTTCAATTTTGGACACAATATCCCGCAGGCCCTTGTCAAAATTTTGGACTTGGCTTTCAAAAGTTAAAAGTCGATCAAAAGAATTAAATAATTTATCAAGCCTGCCAGACAGTGCGCCCTCTAGAGCAGATACAGCTGCCTGCAATGAGGAAGAATCTAAGTCACCTCGGACCACATCAAAATTATTTTTCTTAAGATTATTACTATTATTATTATTCAGGGCAGCGTGCGCAGCGCCACCTCCCAATTGCTTATCAGATAAAGGTATACTTAAACTACTTCTCCCTCCATCCGCCGTGACACCGCTGTCGTTGTTGATGGTTGAAGTTTGCGATGACTAAGTAGTTTTCACTCTTTCAGACTGCTTCTGAGCGGTGTTGACAGGTGTTACTTTCGAGTCAGTTCGTGAAGGTGTTGAGGCACTGATTGGCTGATTGGAAACAGCTTTGCGTGCGATCTGCGAAACTCCATTAGCCTTGATGCTACCACTGGCTGATGATGTTGAATTATTTTATTTTTTCAATGCACTTTTTACATTCATACTTTGTGCCATTTTCCATTTTTGAACGAGTCATGCATTTCGCATGACAACGCTGTCGGCACGTGAAACACAAATGGAGCTTTACCATGCCCCATTTATCATTGGTGGATAGCTTACAAATCGCACAACTGTCCATTACTCCGACCTCTAGTGTACACTACAGTAACTAAAACTGACCTCCTTATAGGGTAAGGAAGACTTCTATTTTATCGGTCGGAAAAATTAGCTACCAGGATCTCTGCCTGCAGATGAAAAATTGCCTCCAAACTAACCTCAAAACTGCGATAATTCTAACCTCCAAGGAACAGCACCCTGATGTAAAATACAAGATAAAATGCAAGGACCGCTGATAAAACTGATGATTTATAGCTGAGACGGTTCCTTGCAAACTGAGCGTGCAAGAGTCTGTAAGAAAAACGCCCTAGGGCACAAAAATGCAGTACGAGAACAAAAATAAGAAGAGCGAAATAAAACGTGTTTAACTACTTACAGATGGAGGGAGGGGGATTGTTATATTTGTATTATTGCTTTTTCCAAATAATATTTCCAAGAGTCATTCAATTGACGTAATATTCACTGAGAATCTAACTTATAAGAAAATTGCAGCGCTCGACCGCACGCGCGCTACTTGTAAATGTTGTTATATCTTTTTTTATTATTTATCAATCGATTTGAAACTTTCCACAAATCTTCTTTATACAAAAACCAAAAACTTTCTCGCTACAAGTTTCTTGTACTTGAAAGTTCCCTCGATACTTTTTTCTCGAGAACATTATAAACGCACAATTTATAATTTGTATCAATTAATAAACAATTGCGACTAACTATTTGAGAATTAACATTTTTTATCATCATCATAAGTTTCGCTATGATATTTAGAAAATATATTTCAAATTTCAGTGAAATCGGTTAATATTTACTCGAATTACAACGATTTAAGTTTAAAAAAGTATTGAAATTCAATGTAAAAAATTTTCTTGTTTTTAATTTTTTTCTTGAAAAATAAAAATTTTATAAAAAAACTGTTAATATAAAAAAGATGCGGCATGATGAGTTTTACAACGTCAAATTTTTTGAAATTTATTTGAAGAAAATGAAATTTTTACTACCAAGTGACTTCAGTTTTACGTGCTCCGAGCATAAATTCCCTTATTGCATCCGGGCCTTCAATTGCCAAATTTTGAACTTTATTCAAGAATATTTATTTATTTTATGATATTTTAGATTTATTATTGTCTTAACAATTTTTATTTCATTATTATGTTTTAATACTTCCCATTTAACATTTTCTATTATGAAACATGTTTCTCATAAGGTTTTAAACAATTTTCAAATGATATACACTTATTAAGTGCATTTTTAATTTATTTATGTTTAAAGTTTAATTAATATTTTATCAGTTCTTTTTAAATGTTATGCATGAATTTATTTGATCTATTTATAAGTTATGTTTATAAACGTATTATCTTTAAATTATATTAAATGCAATAATATCAAGAGGCGCGGCAGCGCCTCGACGGCGAGTTAAGGTACGAATACGAAAACGTCGAGGCGCTCCTCTTATACTTTGAATTAGAGTGTCGAAAATTTTAAAATAGAATCTTTTGAAAATGCATTCATATATTTTATAAATACAAATTGATAATGAAAGATTTTTATTTTATCTTTAATTTAAAAAAAGTTTTATGACGATCGGTTTACTCAATCTCGAGAAAACGTAATCTAAAATTTTAAAGTGTCGATTTCGCGTTATGAAAATTCTTCTTCGTCATCAGCCCTTCAATTTTTGTTTCCAGCCTGTGACGTCACACTTTAATATTGTAGGAGAGCTATGAGCATATTTTTTATGTTTTTCGGCTATAGTATAGTAGTTAGTATGGTGCATGCGGTTTGTATTCAAGTTAGTATATCATGCTATAGTATATATATCGACGGCGAGTCAGGGTACGAATACGGAAATTATTTATTTATACTTATAATTAAATCATGCTATAGTATATATATCGACGGCGAGTCAGGGTACGAATACGGAAATTATTTATTTATACTTATAATTAAAATAATATTTTCGTATAAACGTATTCTATAATTCTAACATAGTATGATTTTTTTATTATCAACTAAACCCTTTCTTGTGAATGATGTTTCGTCGACCCGGAGGTCCTCCAACTCACCTAAACATCATCTACAGGAAATGACAAAAATGTATATATTTCCAATTATAATACTAAATGTGTTTCCTCGTGGATGATGTTTCGTGATCCTGGCGGCCATCCTGGCCACCTGGACATCATCTCTAAGAAGTGACAAAAAATTTTAAATTATAATACTAGATTCACTTTCTCGAGAATGATGTTTCGTCGACTTGGAGGTCGTCCAGGTCACCTGGACATCATCTCCAAGAAGTGACAAAAAATTTATATATTTCCCATGAAAATACTAGATGTGTTTCCTTGTGAATGATGTTTCGTGATCCTGGAGGCCATCCTGGCCACCTGGACATCATCTCCAAGAAGTGACAAAAAATTTTAAATTATAATACTAGATTCACTTTCTCGAGAATGATGTTTCGTCGACCTGGAGGTCGTCCAGGTCACCTGGACATCATCTCCAAGAAGTGACAAAAAATTTTTAATTATAATACTAGATTCACTTTCTCGAGAATGATGTTTTGTCGACCTGGAGGTCGTCCAGGTCACCTGGACATCATCTCCAAGAAGTGACATAAAATTTATATATTTCCAATGAAAATACTAGATGTGTTTCCTTGTGAATGATATTTCGTGATCCTGGAGGCCATCCTGGCCACCTGGACATCATCTCCAGGAAGTGACAAAAAATTTTAAATTATAATACTAAATTCACTTTCTCGAGAATGATGTTTCGTCGACCTGGAGGTCGTCCAGGTCACCTGGACATCATCTCCAAGAAGTGACAAAAATTTTTAATTATAATACTAGATTCACTTTCTCGAGAATGATGTTTCGTCGACCTGGAGGTCATCTAGGTCACCTGGACATCATCTATAGGAAGTGACAAAAATTTATATATTTTCAATGATAATACTATATGTGTTTCCTTGTGAATGATGTTTCGTGATCCTGGAGGTCATCCTGGCCACCTGGACATCATCTCCAGGAAGTGACAAAAAATTTTTTAATTTCAATTATAATACTAGATGCACTTTCTGAATGATGTTTCGTCGACCTAGAGGTTGTCCAGGTCACCTGGACATCATCTTCAGGAAGTGATAAAAATGTACGTTAATTTGTAATTAATGTATTCAAGCGTCTACTGAAAAATCGTGTTACGATTAATTAAACATAAAAAAATTAATTGAACATAAATGTTTAATTTAATTAAACATTTTATCAAATTTTGTTCACTTTCTAATTTTTTTTGTTTTGAATATTTAATTGTCTACAATTTCTTTATAAATTATAAAAAGATTTTTTGTTATATTTCGTATCTAGTTTTATAGAGTTATACAAAAGTTATATATAATCATTTTCAGATACAAACTATATCCAGTAAACTATATCGAGTACTTCCGTATTTAATTCATTCTTTTTGATATGAAGTTCGTAATCTTTCAAACTATTAAATAAATATACAATTTTGGCTGAAGAAAGTTTAGAAATCAATCAAGTAATCGTCGAGTATTACTTTATTCAATTCATTCTTTTTAATAAAAAGGAATGAAATTGACATTGATTAATAAGCTCTTTTGTTTCAACTTTTTTAAATAATATAAAATTCATAAAAATACCATTAAACTATTTTTTTATTTTATAATTTTATCAAATTTCTTGAAATTTTTTGAATATTATAACTGTTAATTTTGTTTTTAATCATTGTTCAAATTGATAAATACTATTTAATCTTTATTATTACTTTTAAAAAAGTATATTTTAGGCGAGTTCAGGTATTGAATAGTATAGTATTCTTTAGAACATTTTTTCTAAATATTTTATTTTACCCAATACATAATATTTTTTTTATTTTAGCTTTCGAAAGTACTGAAATATCATCATCAAGTTTATACTTTTTATTTGATTTATCTTTAGTTTTTGCTTAAGAAAGTTTTGAAATCAATCAAGCAATCGTCGAGTACTTCCGTATTAATTCATTCTCTTTAATATGAAGTTCATAATATGAATAATATGAAATTCATAAAATATTTACAGTTTTGGCTAAAGAAAGTTTCGAAATCAATCAAGCAATCGTCGAGTACTTCTGTATTCAATTCATTTTTTTAAAGCTTTTTTTAGAGCTTTAAAACATATTAAATTTTACTAAATATCTACAAAATAACTTGCCAGGCCCGTAGATTAATATTTTGTTGGTGAAATGCTCAATGTTAATGTGTACTGGTTTATAATTTAATTGTTAGCTAATTCACGTGTGTTAAATAACAGTTTAAAATATGAATTTAATAAATAAATATACATTCAAAGATAAAGAACAAAAATACATCCTATTACAATAAATAAAAATCTATTTTGTGCTCAAAAATTATTTTTTTATATGTGATGTTATGTAACGCAGAGAATTCAATATTCTTAGTTTTCTTTCGCTTTTTTTACTATAAAAACTTTAAAATTATCAATTACACCATGAACTATTAATCTACGGGCCTGGCAAGTTATTTTGTAGATATTTAGTAAAATTTAATATGTTTTAAAGCTCTAAAAAAAGCTTTAAAAAAATGAATTGAATACAGAAGTACTCGACGATTGCTTGATTGATTTCGAAACTTTCTTTAGCCAAAACTGTAAATATTTTATGAATTTCATATTATTCATATTATGAACTTCATATTAAAAAGAATGAATTAATACGGAAGTACTCGACGATTGCTTGATTGATTTCAAAACTTTCTTAAGCAAAAACTAAAGATAAATCAAATAAAAAGTATAAACTTGATGATGATATTTCAGTACTTTCGAAAGCTAAAATAAAAAAAATATTATGTATTGGGTAAAATAAAATATTTAGAAAAAATGTTCTAAAGAATACTATACTATTCAATACCTGAACTCGCCTAAAATATACTTTTTTAAAAGTAATAATAAAGATTAAATAGTATTTATCAATTTGAACAATGATTAAAAACAAAATTAACAGTTATAATATTCAAAAAATTTCAAGAAATTTGATAAAATTATAAAATAAAAAAATAGTTTAATGGTATTTTTATGAATTTTATATTATTTAAAAAAGTTGAAACAAAAGAGCTTATTAATCAATGTCAATTTCATTCCTTTTTATTAAAAAGAATGAATTGAATAAAGTAATACTCGACGATTACTTGATT
This sequence comes from Anastatus disparis, assembly GCA_017163975.1. Lineage (NCBI taxonomy): Eukaryota > Metazoa > Arthropoda > Insecta > Hymenoptera > Eupelmidae > Anastatus > Anastatus disparis. The sequence goes on from JAFFSR010000143.1 coordinate 434,223, forward strand.
GATTTCTAAACTTTCTTCAGCCAAAATTGTATATTTATTTAATAGTTTGAAAGATTACGAACTTCATATCAAAAAGAATGAATTAAATACGGAAGTACTCGATATAGTTTACTGGATATAGTTTGTATCTGAAAATGATTATATATAACTTTTGTATAACTCTATAAAACTAGATACGAAATATAACAAAAATCTTTTTAAAATTTATAAAGAAATTGTAGACAATTAAATATTCAAAACAAAAAAAATTAGAAAGTGAACAAAATTTGATAAAATGTTTAATTAAATTAAACATTTATGTTCAATTAATTTTTTTATGTTTAATTAATCGTAACACGATTTTTCAGTAGACGCTTGAATACATTAATTACAAATTAACGTACATTTTTATCACTTCCTGAAGATGATGTCCAGGTGACCTGGACAACCTCTAGGTCGACGAAACATATATATATATATATATATATATATATATATATATATATATATATATATATATATATATATATATATATACACAGTTGTTCTTAGTTATATACGCAACTTGGACGTATTAACAATGAATGTCAAGAACAACTAATCGCAAGAGGTAGAATAGTTATACTTCTTCTTATGTTTTGGGCTCCTGATACTTTTTTATCATTTTTGTATCACTAATTCTCTATATTTATTGATTCGATACCTTGGTAATGTAATGGTAATAAATATATATTATATTTAAAATATAATAACCAATTTTAATGCATGGCTTATTTGTCCATCATTTGCATATCATATGCATATGATTTGTATATATATATATATATATATATATAAGAATATATATATTTTATACAGATTTTTGTTTACACGTGTATGTATTATGTATGTATGTATGTATAGACATACATATTAGAAAGAGAGAGAGAGAGAGAGAGAGAGAGAGCGAAAGAGAAAGAGAGAGAGGCTTATATATACGCATATTTTTTATTTATTTTATAAAAATGAAATAGGGTAAAAAGAGAAAGAGAGAGAGAGAGAGAGAGACAAAATTTAATTGCTAAAATTTTAAGTTTTATAAAATCAGCACCCGTACATACGTCTTGGGGAGAGAGATTTCTTACGTTGAAATTTTAAATTTATAACGTCAGCACCCTAACATACGTCTTTTTCATAAAATTGATTGCAAAGGAGTCAGATTAACAATCTTAGCGTGAGAATGGTATGTGATTTTTTATAAATTATGATTATTTCAACTTTATTTTAAAATATGCTTCTCAAAATACACTTATTAATATTTTCCTGCAAAAAGTATCAAGTTGCTATTCGTAGTGTGGGAATGGTATGTAATATTTTTATTTTTCGGTGGGAGGGGGGAGTTAGGGTATTAAGTGTGAAGATTCGGCTTCACTGTCAGTCTCCATCGAAACTCCGGGCAGGAAGGTTGTTCTACAATGTGGGTCAACGTCGGGATGTGCTTCCAACAGTGGTCAGCTGGTATAAAATTTTTAAATTTCAAATATTGTGTATTTATTTTGTGTGTGTGTGTGTGTGTGTGTGTGCGCGTGTGTGCGTGTGCGTGTGTGTGTGTGCATGTGCGTGTGCGTGAGTATGTGTGTTTGTGCGTGCGCGTGTGCGTGTGTAAGCGTGTATTTATTTCTTGGGGCACCAATGTTCCGTCTCAACAACCCCTACTTCGCCTTCTCAGAGGTCATTGACCTAGTGGTCAGTAACCTTTGGAGTGGTGGAGTGGGGGTTTGTTTTGACGGTCCATGGTGCCCCTATAACTACTAGTTATTTTGCAAATATATCTTTTTATATACATAATTTTTAATATTAACTTTCAAATATCGTCTTTGATTTTCAAGATGAATCTTGAGAGAATTCCAAGATCGATCTCTGGACATAGTCATATAAAATTATCCATGATTAAGGTAGTACCCCAGCTAAGGGATTGGCGGTTCAAAAAAATCTGAAATTGGGTATATAAGTAGATTTAAGGAGTCTCACATGCTAGCTATAGTTTGCTATAGTTTGTTGTTCATAAAAATCAAAAGTTTAAAAAAAATTCTTTAATATTTTGGAAAACATTAATTTATACCTAGAAAAAAATCTTTGCAAATTTTTAGTTAGCCTTATCGACTGATTTTATTATTTATGCTCACTTAAAGTTTATCTTTTTACTACTATGAGATACAAAACACGCGGACTTCGAATGAGCACATATAAAAAAATTAGTTGATAAGACTACTTGAAAATTTACAGAATTTTTTTTCTAGGTATAAATTAATTTCTATCAAAATTTTCAAGAGTTCTTTAAACTTTTAATTTTTATGAACAACAAACTATAGCTGACATATGAGACTCCTTAAGTTCAAATAAAATGCAGTTGAATTTTGGTAAACTTTTAGAGCATGAGAGAAAAATGACAAGCATTTTAATTTTCACATTTTTAACAAGCGCTCTTATGGAAACCACATAGAAATTCTTTTTTAACTTTTTATTTTTAGCTACTGATGGTTCAAAATTTGATCAAATTCAACACGTAATTAATTAAGGAGATGTAAAACGGACACTACACCTGTACTGATAGATATTAGCTTCCTTTTCATTTTATCACTGAATTTCCAGAAAAGAAATGCATTAGCTTGTAGTATGTACCATGATGATTATTTAGATAAAATTTCAAATAAATTTATTCATTAGTTTTTAAGATATTTGGATTCCTGTGCAAAATTGAAAAATTTTGATAAATAATTTTGAAACCCAAAAATCTCAATAACTAATGAATAAATTTATTTAAAAATTTAACCGGATAATCTCGATTGTACATACTACAATGTATTTTTTTACTGAAAATTTTGCAATAAAATGTAAAGATAGTGAATATTTATGAGTACAGGTGTAGTGTCCATTTTACATCCCCTTAAAGAACTAAAGAGTAGATTTTTCAGTATCGAGTTTGAATCGATATAAACATCTTAGACTCAATGCACGCGCGTATATAACTATATATACACTATACATAGATATAAAGCGCGTGTTAAAAGATAAAAATTAAAATGCTTATAATTTTTTTCTCGTGCACTGAAAGTTAACCAAAATTTAACTGTGCTTTATTTGAATTAAAATCCACTTATGAGCCCAATCTCAGATTTTTCTGAACCGTTAATCCCTCAACTGAGGTACTACCTTAAAAATATCTGTTTTTAATACAATATAATGCGGTTTACGAAAACGACTTTTCCAGTTTTATCATCACTTAAAATTCCACATTTTAAGGAGATATAAAACGGAGATTACACTTGAACTCATGAATAGTGACTATCTCTTCACTTTTTATTGCAAAATTTCAGGAAAAGAAATGAATTAGATAAAAATTAATGATATTTTAAACAATATGACATTCATAAAACATATAAAAAACAAAAAATATAAAAATAAAATGTTTAATAGTTCAAATGTATAATTACATTATAAATTATGTTTCTGCCTAATATTTTATTGAAATTTTATATAAAAACGTGGAATATATTGAAAGAACATTTAGAATTATATTCTCCACGCTTTTATATAAAATTTTAATAAAATATTAGGCAGTAACATAATTTATAATGTAATTATACATTTGAATTATTAAACTTTTTATTTTTTTATTTTTTGTTTTTTAATAAAAGCATTTTTTTTAAATTATTTTTTATTTAATTATTTTTACGTTTTAGTTCTTTTTAAATTTTTATAATTTATTTTTTCTATCAATTTTTTAACGTTAAATAAAAGCATTTTTTTAAATATTTTTTTACTAATTTTATTTATTTATATGAGTATACAAATGTGCACGCATATACGTACACATTCGTAAGCGTATACATGAGCGTGTTTTTTGCAAAACACACACACTTGTATACATTTTCTCAGTAACACCCATATGTGTAAGCCTTTACTGAGAATTGAGTAGCTGTTACGAATAGCCGCACAAAGAAGAGAGGCCGATTAGTCGTATAGCGCTGGCTATATAATATTGCTTATATATAATAAATATTTAATTATAAAAAAATTTTTTTTTAAATTACAGAATCATGTATTGTCATACAAAATACATATATTCTGAAAATTTCAGCCATCTAAGTCAATAAGAAGTACGTTAATTTTTAATCGCAAGATTTGAGGACATATTCAGAGGCAGTCAAGTTAAATAAAAGTGTTTAATTAATAAAAGCGTTTAATAATAATTAATAATAATAAAAAACGCTGAAGCCCTGTTAAAAAAGTTCGTACTGATTCAGTACTGATTTCACATTGAAATCAGGACTTGATTAACATTGAATCGGTGTAAAATCAACATAAAATTTACACAAAATCAGTACTGCGCATGTCCTGAAAATGGTTCCATAACGCAACACAAATAATGTACAAAATTCGTGCCTAATCAATATTAAATCAGTGTGAAATCAGTACTGAATTCAGGAAAGAATATTCGTATACGAAATGAAAGAATCAACTCAGTACGAAATCAGTACGTAATCAGTACACAATTTTAACAAAATTTGTACGAATTATTTTCGAAATACGTGACGTTTCAGTTCCTAATCAGTGCCAAATCAGTACTGAATTCAGGAAATAATATTCGTATACGAAATGAGAGAATCGACTCAGTACGAAATCAGTACGTAATCAGTACACAATTTTAACAAAATTCATACGAATTGTTTTGGAAATACGTGGCTTTTCAGTCCCTAATCAGTGTTAAATCAGTACTAAATTCGAAAAAGAATATTCTTATACGAAATGACAGAATCGACTCAGTACGAAATCAGGACGTAATCAGTACACAATTTTAACAAAATTCATACGAATTGTTTTTTACGAATTCAGTACTGATTTAACACTGATTAGGAACTGAAAAGCCACGTATTTCCAAAACTATTCTTACGCATTTTGTTGAAATTGTGTACTGATTACCCCGTTGAAAAAATCCAATTGGATTTCTAATTGGAATTTCCAAATGGAATTCCAATTGGATTTTGTTGGAAATCCATGTTGGAATTCCAATCAATTCCAATTGGAAATTCATAATGAAATTCCAATGAGAATTTTAGAAATCCAACGTAAATTTATAGACATTTTTAAGCGATTAAAATATTTTTTTGTGCGCATTTGCTTGCCATAAGCAAGTCAATAGACAGATAGTGTTGTAGCCCCCTGGCGGCTAATCATCGAATATAAATATACACATTTATATAATAGTACTAATAATTGATCACCAGGCGGCTATCACGCTTTCTATCTATTGACTCTCTTATGGCAAGCAAATGCACACAAAAAAAATAAATGAGCTTAGAACTTATAAGCTGGTAGTCTGGTAGTTTCATTTGGTCTAAAACGACGATCATTCGGCCTGCTTTCTCACGTTCTATTTTACTTAATGAACAGAGATATTTTTATAAGTCGCAATGAAAACATAAATAAAATTTTATATAAAAAAACATTTCAATCGCTTGAAAATGTCGATAAATTAACGTTGGATTTCTAAAATTCTCATTTGGATTCCATTATGAATTTCCAATTGGAATTTATTGGAATTCCAATATGGATTTTTTCAAAGGGGTACGTACTGATTTCGTACTGATTTCGTACTGATTACGTACTGATTTCGTACTGAGTCGATTCTCTCATTTCGTATACGAATATTATTTCCTGAATTCAGTACTGATTTGGCACTGATTAGAAACTAAAAGGTCACGTATTTCCAAAACAATTCGAACGAATTTTGTTGAAATTGTGTACTGATTACGACCTGATTTTGTACTGACTAGGAGAGTATCACATCTCCGGATCACGGATTTTGCTCTAACTTTGAGATAGGTTTTCAGATGTCAAAATATGGATAAAGCCAGAGTTATAGACCCCAACGCTTAATATTTCTCTAGTTGCAGGCAATTAAAGAAAATCACTAAAAAAGTTACTAGATTTTTAAACGCTTATAATTCTTTAGCATTAGTAGCTAGACGCTTGTAACTGTTTTCAAATGAAAGCTACGTTCAAATCCTTTCGAAAAAGCACCTATAGCATATCAAAATATTATTTTTTTCCAAAGTTACAGCGTTATGAAAATGGTACTACATTTTAATATTTATCATTAATTAATATTTTTAAAAGGAAATTTAGTTCAAATTCTTATAACGCTGTAACTTTGGGAAAAAATAATTTTTGATATGTTATAGGTGCTTTTTCGAAAGGATTTGAACGTAGCTTTCATTTAAAAACAGTTACAAGCGTCTAGCTACTAATGCTAAAGAATTATAAGCCTTTAAAAATCTTGTAACTTTTTTAGTGATTTTCTTTAATTGCCTGCAACTACACTGAGAAAAATATATAATTAAAAATTACTATATTTTTCACTAATGGGGAGACAAACTCGACATATGCAGGAAATTTAACATACTTTTATGAAAATTTACTATACTTCTACGAGTTTATGATATACGCGCTCACAAAAATTGATATTCAGTATCGTAAAAATTATGAATACAGAGAATGACACAACTAGACTGCTGTTGTAGCGCTTAATCACTAGGTGGCGACTCATTTTTTCAACCTGCGAGCGGTAAGAGAAGTACTTGGTTGGTATATAAGAGAATTTGAAACAGAGGCTTTATGTGATAATACGCGTTAGGTAGAATATGCGTTAGGTGTAGCGTGTGAGTGCGATTAACTTGTTGTAATGTGTGTAATTTAGGATAAATGTAGTATATACAACTTCGAAAAGAGCGTTTCATAATTTGCGAAAAGTGTCTTTCTAACAATAATACACAAACAAAATAATTCTTCCTCAACTGAATTTGAAAACACAAGTAAAATTCTCAGAACGTCAACGAGCATTGGAAAATAATATTTTTAGAATTTAAAAAAAAATTCATATCCATAATATTTAATACATGATATTTATAAAATCTAATATGCAGTGTACTAAAGTTTGCTAAAAGGTATAGAAAAATTTGATATAAAGTATATTAAAATTAGATGCTATGAAATTTTACTATATACATATACTAAAATTTAACACATATCGAGTTTGTCTCTCCGATGTTATACAGTATAGTAATTTTTCATTAAGTTTGTGCTAATATTTAATCATACATTTCTCTCCGTGTAAAGAAATATTGTGCGTTGGGGTCTATAACTCTAGCTTTTTCCATATTTTGACATCTGAAAACCTATCTCAAAGTAAGAGCAAAATGCGTGATCCGGAGATGTGATACTCTCCTAGTGAGTCAATTCTGTGATTTCGTATAAGAATATTCTTTTTCGAATTCAGTACTGATTTAACACTGATTAGGAACTGAAAAGTCACGTATTTCGAAAACAATTCGTACGAATTTTGTTGAAATGGTGTACTGATTACGTACTGATTTCATACTGAATTGATTCTCTTATTTCGTATACGAATATTCTTTCCCGAATTCAGTACTGATTTGGCATTGATTGAGAACAGAAAATTCACGTATTTCGAAAACAATTTGTTCGAATTTTGTTGAAATGGTGTACTGATTACGTACTGATTTCGTACTGAGTTGATTCGCTCATTTCGTATACGAATATTCTTTCCCGAATTCAGTACTGATTTCACACTGATTCAATATTGATTAGGCTCGAATTTTGTACATTATTTGTGTTGCATTATGGAACCATTTTCAGGACATGCGCAGTACTGATTTTGTGTAAATTTTATGTTGATTTTACACTGATCCAATGTTAACCAAGTCCTGATTTCAATTTGAAATCAGTACTGAATCAGTACGAACTTTTTTAACAGGGAGTGCTTTGGCGCAATGCTTTCTCATAGAGCTCATTGATTTAGAATAATTTGATTTTATTTTTAAACGCTTTTATTTAACTTGACTGCCTCTGAATATGTCCTCAAATCTTACGATTAAAAATTAACGTACAACCCATTGACTTAGATAGCTGAAATTTTCAGAATATATGTATTTTGCATGACAATACATGATTCTGTAATGAAAAAAAATTTTTTTTTATAATTAAATATTTATTATATATAAGCAATATTATATAGCCAGCGCTATACGACTAATCGGCTTCTCTTCTTTATGCGGCTATTCGTAATAGCTACTCAATTCTCAGTAAAGGCTTATACGTATAGACGTTACTGAGAAAATGTATGTGTTTTGCAAAAAACACAATCATGTATACGCTCACGTATATATAAGTATACAAATGTGTACGTACCTGCACGCACATTTATATACTCATATAAATTAGAAAAATTAATTAAAAAAAAAATTTATTTAACACTTTTATTTAACGTTAAAAAAATAATAGAAAAAAATAAATTTTAAAAATTTAAAAAGAACTAAAAAGTAAAAAAATAAATAAATAAAAAATAATTAAAAAAAAACGCTTTTATTTAAAAAACAAAAAATAAAAAAATAAAAAGTTTAATAATTCAAATGTATAATTACATTAAAAATTATGTTTCTGACTAATATTTATTGAAATTTTATATAAAAGCGTGGAGAATATAATTCTAAATGTTCTTTCAGTATTCTCCATGCTTTTATATAAAATTTCAATAAATATTAGGCAGAGACATAATTTTTAATGTAATTATACATTTGAATTATTAAACATTTTATTTTTGCTTTCTCATAGAGAAAGCATTGTATCAATAAAAAAAATTTTTTTCTATTTTTTCATTAATTTGTACATATTTAGACTCAGGGAGTCGAAAAAAGTGGTTTCCAGAAAATGTCTGTATGTGTGTGTGTGTGTGTGTGCGTACGTGCGTGCGTGCGTGTGTGTGTGTGTGTGTGTGTGTGTGTGTGTGTATGATTTCAGTACGCCAATAATATCTCGAGAACTACTCGATGGATTTGCTTCAAATTTTCCATACAATTTAGTTTTTTGTCTAACTGGGGGGAAAGCTATTGAAAATTGATTTTCTCAGCTTACTAGGAGAGTGTCACACCTCCGGATCACGGATTTTGCTCAAACTTCGGGATAAGTTTTCAAATGATAAAATATGGAAAAAGCTAAAGTTATAGTCATAAATACTCAATATTTCCCTAGTTACAGGCAATTAAAGAAAATCACTAAAAAAGTTACTAGATTTTTAAACGCATATAGTTATTTAGCGTCGATAGCTACAAGCTTGAAACTTTTTTTAAATTAAAGCTGAGCTCAAATCCTTTCGAAATAGTAGTTACGGATATCAAAATATTATTTTTTCCCAAAGTTAGAGCGTGATAAACATTGGACCTGATTTTTCTTTTAAAAACATTAATTAATAATAAAAGTTGAAATTAGGTCCAATGTTTATCCCGAAGTTTGAGCAAAATCCGTGATCCGGAGGTGTGACACTCTCCTAGTTAGTTTTAATTTTATAGCCATTTTAGTAATTTTAAAAAAATTTTGATTTTTCATTTTTTTGGTATTTTACCTAAACTACTCAAAGAATTTGCTTGAAAATTTCTATGGTCATTATTTGCGAATGTTAAAAGAAGAAAAACTTTTACCAACTGATTTTCTTAGCAGACTTTTAATTTTAAAACATTTTAAAAATTAAAAAAAAAAATTTTTTTTTTAATTTTTTTTTATTTTACGACAACCATTTGATAGATTTGCTCCAAAATTTGTATGCAAGTTATTCGCTATTGTCTAAAGGAAACAAGCTTGGAAACTTATTTTCTTAGCGTAGTTTTAATTTTAGAGCATTTTGAAAATTTTGGAAAAAATCTCTATTTTTCATTTTTTTTTTATTACACAAAAACCATTCGATAGATTTTCTCGAAAATTTTTATGGAAATCATTTGCAATGGCCTAAATAAAACAAGCTTTGAAAAACTTATTTTCTCAGTGCAGTTTTAATTTTAGAGCATTTTGAAAATTTTGAATAAAATTTTTCCAATTTTTTTGATATTTTACGTAAACTACTCGATGAAGGAGCTTAAAATTATGTATGGAAATTATTTATGATTGTCAAAATAAAATGAACTTTTGAAAACTAATTTTCTTTAATTTTCTTAGCGCACATTTATTTTTAGAGCATTTTGAAAATTTTGAAAAAAATTTTCATTTTTAATTTCTTTTCTATTACACAAAAATCATTCGATAAAACTTGTTCAAAAATTTTTATGCAAATTGTTCACTATTACCTGAATAAAACAAGCTTTAGAAAACTTATTTTCTTAGCGCAGTTTTAATTTTAGAGCATTTTCTAAATTTTGAATAGAATTTTACTTATTCTTTGGTATTTTACGTAAACTATTCGATGAAGTAGCTTAAAATTACGTATAGAAATTATTTACGATTACCTAAATAAAATGAACTTTTTAAAACTGGTTTTCTTAGCCTAGTTGTAACGTTAAAGCGTTTTGAAAATTTTAAAACAATTTTTATTTTTCAATTATTTGGTATTTTTTGTAAACTATTCGATGAAAATGTTCCAAAATTTGTATACAAGTTATTGGCTATAGTATGAAGAAGACAGGCATGAGAAAATTAATTTTATAAATGCAGTTTTAATTTTAGAGTGTCATAAAATCACATGATGCAAATGGCAAAAGTAAGAAAGAATAAAATTCATATAGTTTTCGTAGATATTAAGAAAGCCTTCAATACATAAGATAGGGACATTTATATTAAAATCGTATTTAAAAAAATAAAATCAAATTACTCTATCTCAATGTACTCTATGAGAAAGCATTGCGCCAAAGCACTTGGCAGCGTTTTTTATTTTTTGTTTTTTAATAAAAGCATTTTTTTTAAATTATTTTTTATTTATTTATTTTTACTTTTTAGTTCTTTTTAAATTTTTATAATTTATTTTATTCTATCAATTCTATCATTTGTATTTTCTTAATTATAGTATTATACTATTATTTCAAACAAAAGACTTTTAAATTTTGTTTTGCAAAAAAGCTGTTTACTCTAGGAATGATTCAATTTGAATTTTAAAATTAAATCAACAAACTTTTAAAAAAAGTACATTTTAGGCATCAAGTTTATTATTGAATAGTATTGGTTTTTTTATAATATTTGAAATAAATATGTTTATTTTAATTTCAGCTATTAAAAGTGTTCCATATACAGTTTTGACTAACAAAAGCTTTGAAATCAATCAAGAAATTGTCAAGTAATTTTGTATTTGATTGATTTTATTTTAATAATATAACCCTTTCAGAACTGAATTTTCATTTCATCATGAAATATTCTGATAACCATTTAGGGATGATAAGTGTTCATTTATTAAGCAACTTTTGTAATAAAAAATTTTTTTTTCCTTCTTCCTTTTCAAGTTAATTCAGTTTCTATCAGGGATATAGTGACTTAGGCCTCTAGTTTGAGATCGGAAATAATCTAGTTCAAGGTAATCGACATATCTATTTTACAAAATTTGAATCCACTTTTGCATAATTTTAAAAAAACCAAAAAACGTCAATGTACATTGTAATGTATTAGTTCTGAAAAGGGTAAAAATCATAAAATGTATATAAACAAAATAGTTTATTGTTTCAAATTATTACTTTCAAAAATAGACATAATCCCTGTTATTATGATATAAATTAAAATTCTTATTGTTTGTTTTTTTATTATAGCATTATACTATGTTTGAAAAAAAAAAATTCAAGATATCAATCTAGAAATATTTTAGATATTAAATAACACTATCAAAATTGTATTACTTATCAATTTTTTATTATAAAGAAATATTTTAAATCTTATTTGAAATTTACAAAATTAATTGCCAGGCTCATGGATAAGTATTTTATGGTGCTGCTATAAGCTAAAAAGTTTATAACATCTATATTTTCTAAATTTATTGCTTAATATACTATTTTATAGCATATTTTATAATATTTTTAAAAAGATAATTCAGAAGTAAATGACATAGAATTGTTATCATATTCTAATTTTAATATACAATAACAAATAAATATAGAGTGATACTTCGCACTCTCGACATTTTCACACAAAAGGAACGCAAATTTTTGTGAGCGGAAGTTAGCGATGTTTATATTAATAATTTTATTTAAAAAATAAAACTGACTTAACAGTGGGCCGAACTATCTGTCTTTATCTAATAGCGTTTTTCATCATTTATATAAACACCATCCATTGTGGCGAGAAAAAAATAGTAGCCTCCGCTACACTGAGAGAAATCCTATAATAAATTTAACTATAGATTGTATTAAAAATTACTATATTATATAGTACGAGTGGGACATTTCTGCGTTATAATAAAAATTACTATATTACATAGTAAAATTTATAAAAACAGATATATAGAAAAAAAATTTTTTTTTTTTGTACCCGAAATTTGTCATTGAAATCTTTTACATTCATTCAACATATTAATTTGAAATTTATTAATTAATTTTTTATAAATAATTTACCTAAGAAAAAAACGGACCTGGAGTGGAGTCGAACCCGGGTACCTCGAGACTGGAAAGCGTGAACGTTACCGACTGCGCCATTACGACATGTTACTTATAAAATTTCAAATCGTCTACATATGTTACACAACTATACTTTCAATTCGGTAGAAAATTTTGAGGTTAGAAATAAATTTACAGATCATCGACTCGACATTATTATTAGAAATAGTAAAATTTATTATATTCATAATAAAATTTATTATATGCATAATGAAATTTATTATATGCATAATAAAATTTATTATTTTTATAACATTAATTCCAACATAAGATATCAAATATTTTTACTCTGTTATAACAAATTTTACTATAGCATAATTTTTACTATGTAATATAACAATTTTTCTAATAAGATATAGTTTCATTTCTTAAACGATTGTTGCCAACCTTATCAAATTTATAGTAATATTTGTTATAAATGTAATAAAAATCGTTATAATGCAGAAATGTCCCAGCTCTCCTATAAAATATAGTAATTTTTATTATTATCTATAACTAAAGTTATAATTTATTTTTCTCAGTGTAGATATTAGTATAATAAGTAAATTTTGTAATAACAATCAAATTATTTTATCGCGTAGTTTTTGAATAATATGAGACCTACCAAAAAAGATAGGTTGTATTTTAGTTTGTTAGTAGGTCTCATATTTTTCAAAAACTACGCGATAAAATCATTTTTGTTATTACAAAATTTACTTATTATACTAATATCTAGCGGGGGCTACTATTTTTTTCTCGCTACAACCTTGGTAGAAATATTATCGGGTTTCCAGCTAGAAATAAGCGAGACCCGTTAAAAATTAGCTTTAAATTAGCTGAAATACCACTAACCATGGGTACCATTTTAACAGGTTCTTAGCTAGAAACTTGTTAACTTTCAGCATACACAGAAACTGAGGCGCTATTCAAGTAGCAATACATATGTATGTATTGCGTTGTATGTATGCGCGCGCATACTTTTTATTCTTTTGCCGACAAAACGATCGTCGCGATATGTACATATGTGTCACTCAAATCTTCCTTCGTACAAATTTTACACAATGTTGGCCAAATTGATCCTGCACTTGATTTAAATGGAGGAAATCCATCTATGTTTAAAATTTATTCTATAATATTAGAAGTATGTAAACATGGATTTACAACATTTTTAATAATTTATCTGCATGCCATTGGGGAAATTAACCTTAAAATGTGAATCGGACTAGATGCAAACAGCGAAATCATGAGACTATACCTACAGCGTATGCGTAAGCAGTTGCGCTCAATATAGCATTATGGTACTATACACCACTCCGACATACATGTATAGATATATAGTATACTGCTTTGACATGTATGCATTCGTTTATGATTGCTAACCTTTATGATTAAGAATAAAGGTGTAAATATTTTTAAAAATATTTTAATGATAATTACACTACATGAGTATTTAAAATATTCAAATAATCTAATATGTTGTTTAACTATGATAATAAATATTTAATTTATTTTTAAATTTAATTTATATTTTATCGGATTTTAAGCGAGAAAGCAGCTAGAAATGTGCCTGATTTCTCGCTGCTGATTCTAGCTAATTGTTATTAACTTAACGGGTGAAACCTCTTAACGTTCTACCAGGGAACGGATGGTGTTTATATAAATGATGAAAAACGCTACTAGACAAAGACAGATAGTTCGGCCTCCTCAATTATAATTTAATTATTTTATCAATGATTTTTATAATTAAATTCTAAATCGTCAATTTTATATAAGCATATTATAGTAAATCAAATTTCTTTTTTCGCTAATGATATGATTCTATTAAATGCACCGATCACGCTCTTACTAGGATAGTAACCCTTGTTTGGGTTACGGATCTTGCTGTAACTTGTGGATATGTTTTAATAAATGAAATCATGAAAAAAGCCGCGAGCATTTGGTCTAACGCTCGATCATTTCAAGATTATGAGTTATTTTGTTCAATTTTTAAAGATTTTCCTTTGAAAAATCATTGTTCATAATATTGAATATTACTTCCCAATGGGAACTTCCAAGTTCATTCTACAAAATTTTAGTAAAAGTTGAGATTAAATCCTTTTGGTTAAAAAAAAACGTGATAAGAAATCCATTCAAAAGTTATGGAGGAATAAAAATTGTTACAAAAATTAGCATAAAATTAAACTTGAATTTTCATAAAATTATTGTGCTGATTTTTTTCATGTTTTTCATTTTGTTGTAGCTTTTGAACGGGTTGAGCTTATTGAATACTTTTTTTTTAATCAAAAGGATTTAATCTCAACTTTTACTAGAATTCAGCAGAAAGAACTTGGAAGTTCCCATTGGGACTTGAAGGAAAAACCATAACATTGCGCAAAGCACTTTGTTTTGCGTACACCTTCTAAACTGTACGGGAATGTGGTATTTTGCATCCAGAAAACTAAGAGGCAAAGCCGAATTTTTCACAACTAGTTAAGAAAAAATACTATTTCACATAGTAACCATGGGGCTTACTTTATTTTGTACAAAAATTACTATTTATATAGTAAAAATTAAAATAAATATAAGTGCGGGTTAGAATAAGAATGGCATAAGTCACATTGCCAAAAAAATTTTAAGAGACATTTTTTGAAATATTGTGCTTTCGTTGCTTTTCTTCTTCAATATTAAAAGCAAAGAAGGCACAACAGTTTAGAAAATTAATTGATTCAATCCTAAAAACATCTCTATATACCGTCAACCAGTTTTTTTTGTCAATGTGACTTATGATGCCACTCTCATTCCAACCCACGCATATATAGTAAAATTTACTTACAAGGAGAGTGTTTCTCATTTAAGTTGCCGATTTTGCTCAAATTTTGAGAAATGATTCTAAATTTTTGAGTGTGAATAAAGCCAAAATTTTAGACCCCAACGCTTCATATTTTCCTAGTTACATGCAATAAAAGAAAGTCACTAAAAAAGTTACTAGATTTTCAAACGCTTATAGTTCATCAGCATTGATAGCTAGAAGTTTCAACATTTTTTTGGATGAGAGTTGATCTCAAATCCTTTTGAAATATCACTTACAGGGTATCAAAATCTTATTTTTTCTTCAAGTTACAGCGTAATAAAGATTGATCTGAATGTTCCTTTTTAAATATTGATTAAAAATAGAGTCTGAAATTCGGTCCAATATTTATTACGTTGTAACTTGAGAAAAAAATAAGATTTTGATAAGTAATATTTCGAAAGGATTTGAGTTCAGCTTTAATTCGAAAAAAGTTTTAAGCTTCTAGTTATCAATGCTGAAGAACTATAAACGTTTGAAAATCTAGTAACTTTTTTAGTGACTTTCTTTCATTATCTGTAACTAGAATATGATGTATTAGGGTCTAAAATTTTGGCTTTATTCATATTTCACCATCTAGAAACATTTCCTAAAATTTGAGCAAAATCAGCGACCCAAAGGAGAAACACACTCTCCTTGCTAGTGTATATAGAATGTTTACTATGTACCCTAGTGGAAATCGAATCTGTGAATAACTGGGAATAACTGGAAATAACTGGAAATAACTGGGAATAACTGGGAATAACTGTGAATAACTGGGAATAACTGTTATAAACTGTTCAGTTTGAGACAGGAATAACAGTTATTCCCAGTTATTCTCAGTTATTCCCAGTCATTCCCAGTTATTCTCAGTTATTCCCAGTTATTCACAGTTTATAACTTAAAAATAATTTGAAAAAACAGAGGTACGAATAACAGTTATCCCCAAATATATTTATAATAGAAAAAAAAATAAAAAAAATATATATTTTTTTCATTTTTTCAAATTTATATTTTTCAAATTATTTGTAAACTAAACTGTAAATAACTGGGAATAACTGTGAATAACTGGGAATAACTGGGAATAACTGTTATTCCTGTCTCAAATTGAACAGTTTATAACAGTTATTCCCAGTTATTCACAGTTATTCCCAGTTATTCACAGATTCGATTTCCACTAGGGTATGTAGCAATTTTTACTATATAAATAGTCATTTTTATATAAAATAAAGTATGTTCCACGGTTATTATGTGAAATAGTCATTTTTATGATAGAATTTTTCTCCGTGTAAAGTATTAAGTTATAGTTCCTCATACGACCTACTTTGGACATAATATCATCTATGTCCTTTGGCTGTATATTCACCTGAATACGGCCAAAGGGCATATATAACTAATATTGCTCAATATGTGATCCGGAGGAAAAATATGATTATATGGTAATAATTTACGTGATAATCACGTGATTATTATGTTAGATTGCAATAATTTTATAATTTTTTATATTTTTTTTTCTTAATTACGTGATTATTTTGGGTAGGGATATTTTTTTATTAAATCACGTAATTATTTCAAGTTGAAAATTTTTTTCTTAATCACTTGGCTATCATGTTATAATTTCGTGATAATTACGTGATTATCACGTCATTATTACATGATAATCACGTAATTATTTTCAGTAAAGTATTTTTTTTTCTTTTTTTCAAATCACGTGATTATCACGTACGTATCTTATGAAATTTCGCTCGTTAACATCACGTGATAATCAAGTGATAATCACGTGATTATTTTCGTCAGGGTTAAGACAATATAATTAGTTTTTGTGAATCAATTTTTGGAAGATTTCCCAAAATCGCTAAAATTAAAATAAGTATAATATAATAAATAGAATATAAAAGCTCATAGCTCTAGTCTCTGCTTACAAAATATTCTCAAATTTTGGCAAACTTATTTTTTTGGAATGGTGTCAAGACTGGCTGACCCCTGTGGGTACTCGGCGAGCGCTTCCCTTATGAAAAAATCCTGTAGGACATCCTGCATGCATTTTGCGCAAAAGTCCTGCAGGATTATCCTGCTGAATGTCCTGCACTGAGAAAAGTAAATAATAACTTTAGTTATAGATAGTAATAAAAATTACTATATTTTATAAGTCAGCTGGGACATTTCTGCATCATGACAATTTTTATTATATTTATAACAAATATTACTATAAAATTTGATAACGTTGGCAACATCGTTTAAGAAATGAAACTATATCTTATTTGAAAAATTGCTATATTACATAGTAAAAATTATGCTATAGTAAAATTTTTATGACAGAGTAAAAATATTTGATATCTTATGTTGGAATTAATGTTATAAAAATAATAAATTTTTTTATGCATATAATGAATTTTATTATGCATATATTAATTTTATTATGAATATAATAAATTTTACTATTTAAAATAATAATGTTGAGTCGATGATCTGTAAATTTATTTCTAACCTCAAAATTTTCTACCAAATTGAAAGTATAGTTCTGTAACATATGTAGAAGATTCGAAATTTTATAAGTAATATGTCATGATGGCGCATTCGGTAACGTTCACGCTTTCCGTTCTCGAGGTACCCGGGTTCGACTCCACTTCAGGTCCGTTTTTTTTCAAAGGTGTGAATTGTTTTAAATAAATTAAATTAATAAATTAAAAATATTAAATAAATTTAAAAAATTTTCAATATCAAATTTCGGGTGAAAAAAAAAAATTTTTTTTCTACGTATCTGTGTTTTCACAAATTTTACTATGTAATATAGTAATTTTTATTATAACGCAAAAATGTCCCACTCATACTATATAATATAGTAATTTTTAATACAATCTATAGTTATATTTATTATAGGATTTCTCTCAGTGTGCAGGATATCCTACAGGATATCCTACACAGTGGAAAAAAATTTGTAATTCTAACACACTTAAGTGTTACAGATGAAACACAATTTTTTTTGTGTTAAAATTTACAAATTTTTTTGTGTAATTTTCGAAGTTAAAATTTTTAAATAAAAATTCATAAATAGGGTAGATGTGGGTATTGCTACGGAGGTGCCAGTTACTGTTTATTCATATAAAATTTGTAAAAATAATTTTTTCCGAGTCTATAAATAATATTTGAATGCATAATCAAATATTATAAGTATTATTTAATATTTAAAAAAAAAAATCTCACAAAATAAGTCTAAAAATAGTTAATATTGGTTATTTGAAATTGAACTGTTCTAAAATCTTGATAAATTTCGTAAAATGACGATCACGTATGCATCCTGAATTTGACAATATTTTCTGTTTTTATATTTTTAATGTAAAATAAGATGATTATTAAATAAAATATATCTTTGCTTATTATATATTTTTTGGAAATTTCACCTAGCACATATTTAATATTTTAATTTTACACCTTAGTATTATGCGTCATTAAAATCACCAAATATTAATTACTGTAGCATCCTTTTATTATTATAACTCGTGGTTAACCTAACCTCAACTTTTCGAACGTAATATGTAAAAGTGTCATAGTAACTGGCACGCAGCATTAAAAACATGGCCACAGCAATAACCACAACTACATTTTATTTTAAATTCGTTTTTTCTTATTTTTAATTCTATAATTAATGCTAAATTAATTTTTTTCCTGTAAATCAATGTTTAAATATTTTATTAAAAATAAAAGTGATAAGTATTTTTCATCTATAAGCTTTAATTTATAAGTTTAAAGTTCATCATACGTCGATTCCGCTGTAATACCCACATCTACCCTAATACAAAATTTCCAATAATAAAATTTGTAAATTTTACAAATTTATTTGTGTTAAAATATGATGATTAAAATGATGATTAGATATTAAATAATGACTTTCTCGTATTTCTTTGTGTTAATATATTTAAAAAAAAGAGAAAGATAAAAATTATAAGAAAAAGGATAAAATGATGGATGTTGGCGTGGATCAATAAAGTTATAAACAAACTAAACTCATTTAACAATATTACATTTTCGTTTAAAGACGAACGTAAAAAAATTATTACGAAAAAAGCCGATCATTTTTTAATATGAGTATATCATATAAGTATACAAATAGAGCCGGTTAGTGGCTCAGACGGTAGAGCGTTGGATTCTTGATCTCGGGGTCCTGAGTTCGAATCCCGCTCTCGGCAATCGATTGATAGAACCATCACTGTACGTTACATGTGTTTTGTTCACAAACACACTTACGAGCTCCGTTGTTGATTAGTATCACAGATAGCATAAATATAGCGACGTTAAAGAAGAAAAAAAAAGTATACAAATTTTTGGACTTACAAAAAGAGTCCATGACATTTGAGTCTCAGATTTTCTCCTAACTTTGAAATATTTTTTCTTATATATAATATAAAAAAAGCCTTATTTCTAAGGTGCAACTCTCGATTTTTGCCGAGTTATCAGCAAATTTGTCTAAATTTTTGAAAAATTGCATCTTTTTATAGTTATACATTTTTTGAAGTACTTATTCTAGAAGGTTTTTATTTTATCACGTGAGATCTCATGTGAATTCTCATATGAGATCTCATGTCATTTTTTTCAGTAGGGAACTGCTGATAACTTGGCAAAAATCGAGAGTTGCACCTTAGGAATAAGGCTTTCTTCATAATTTTATATAAGAAAAAATATCTCAAAGTTAGGAGAAAATCCGAGATCCAAATGTCATGGATTCCTTGTTAGCAGAAATTAATATTTACAAACTAAAATTTACCTTGCATTTAAGGCATTTTTATTGCATAAAATAATAATAATGCTAATATATAATTATTAAAAGTATGAGATTATTTAAATAACTAAGTACACGGAGCGAACAAATCGGGAATACTTCCTTGCGCCCTCTACTGCTACAGTTCCGTACGCACGTTTTTGGAAATAGGCCTTGCGTACAAGCAACGATTCCATAAGGCATCGGGAAAAAGTCCAAAAGCTCTATAAGCGTTCGGACTTTTTCCTATAAGCGTTCGGACTTTTTCCCGATGGGTTATGGAATCGTTGCTTATACACAAGGTCTATTTCCAAAAACATGTGTACGGAACTATAGCAGTAGAGGGCGCAAGGAAGTATTCCCGATTTGTTCGCTCCGTGTATACACATGTTTGTAAAAATAACAAACTCCGTGTGTTAATTCTACAAAAATTGTTGTGTTGATTTTAAAACTACACAGAAATTTTTAAATTACAAAATTTTTTATGTTGATTTTACAAACATGTTTGTAAAATTTTAACATAAAAATTTTTGTAAAAAAAAAAAATTTAACGAATTACAAAAAAATTTTTTACTGTGTACAGGATATCCTACAGGATTTTTTCATAAGGGTCAACCCCCGTAAATGACGCTTGAACCAACTTTTTTTTGCATTTCTAATGCACCAAATCTTTTTTATTTAGTTTTGTATTTTTCCGAATCAAAATATATTTTTTTAATTTTTTTCCGAGTGAGCCGGTAATTATTATAAACAAAAAACTTCTAAAAAAAATAAAAATTCATAAAGTTGATTCGGACTCAGCTTTCTTGATTGTATTTCATTAAAATAAACACTTTTTGTGAAGGGGAGTATACCTTAAAAATGCTTCCTTTCCGAGTTATTTGCAATTTTATGGCGTAAAAATGCTGAAATTCGTAATTTTTGCAATTTTTTTTCTCGGACACTACTAAATGGATTGCAATTTTACCGACAGCATTATAATCTTCAAAATTTCAACTGTAAGTGCGAATTTTATGACAACAACAAATAATTTCTTCTATGCCTAAAATGAGATTCGAAATGTTTCTCTCGAGCCGTCCCCTATTGAAAATAATAACGTCTTTGGACGTATCTGGATTTGGAACAAAAAAAGACGTCTTTAAAAGACGTCTTTTGAAGACGTCTTTTAAATCAAAACGCCTTTTTTATCAAAATTTTTAAAAAAGTACTTACTAAAATGTTCCAAAAAAGTATTATTTTATTACGTTATTATTTTTAATAGGGTATCTTTCTTCAGGAATATAGAAACAAAATAAGCATCAGCTCTCTGCAGACCGAAAAGCTTGAGCGAACAAACTGGAAATTTTATAACCTTATATACCCGCGTCACTAAAATTTTCGTAGGAGTTCGCGTATTAAGAAAAACGCCACCTAACAGTCAAAGACAGAATTAATAGTCGATACGAATAATTTTTTAAGTAGTTACATTTTTAACTGTGAGGTGCCGTTTTTCTTAACTTTGCAATCCCTTATCCAAATTTCAGAGATGCAGGTATATGAGGTTATAATTTTGCGTGTTTATTCACAGTTGAAAATCAGTATGCATACTTCAATTACGTACTTCAAGTATATACACTTTAGCTTAAGTACGTTCTTTTTTTGAAACATTTTAGTAGGTATTATTTTTAAAATATTGATAAAAAAGACGTCTTTAAAGACGTCTTCAAAAGACGTCTTTTAAAGACGTCTTTTTTTGTTCCAAATCCAGACACGTCCAAAGACGTCTTTTAAAGACGTCTTTAAAACACGTCATTCTTTTCAATAGGGTGTAGCACAGAGCGTTTACGATAAAGGTTATGGTTGTGACTATGCAGGAACACGCATTGCATGCGTATCTTTCAAAATTTTTTTATATACGTATTTAATTATGAAATTCGTACCTGCAGTTGAAATTTTGAAGATTATAATGCTTCGGTAAAATTGCAAACCATTTAGTAGTATCCGAAAAAAAAATTGCAAAAATTACGAATTTTGGCATTTTTACGCCATTAAATCGCAAATAATTCGAAAAGGAAGTATTTTTAAAGTATACTCCCTAAGGTTTACAAAAAGTGTTCATTTTAATGAAATACAATAAAAAAAGCTATGTCCGAATTAATTTCATGAGTTTTTATTTTTTTACGAGTTTTTTGTTTATAATAATTACCAAAATAAATAAAAAAAATATATTTCTATTCGGAAAAACATAGAAAACCAAATTAAAAAGGTTTGGTGCATTAAAATTGCAAAAAAGAGTTAGTCGGTAAATTGCATTCCTAAACGTTATTTTAGGGGTCAACCGGATGCCTGTTTGCAATTTTTAAAAATGTTCTGGGACCTTCCATATAAACGCACACGCGTAAGCGTGTAATACCTACTATACAAAATTGTATTTGAACCAGTATTCAAAAGTGAATTTTTTTGTACTTTCAGGTGTAGCTGGTAGTGCATCTCATGTAGTATTTGCTACAGATTATGATAACTATGCAGCTATCTTCACTTGCCAGAAGCTTGCCTTTGCCCATCGTCAATCAGCCACAATTCTATCACGTACTCGTGATCTTGATAAAGCTTACATAGATAAAGTTCGACAAAAATTGACTGGTTTTGGCGTTGATCCATTCGATTTAAGCATTATTACTCAAACTAATTGCCCTCGTGGTAATAATAGTCTTGATGTTAATGTTGATCCGCATACATTTACTGCTGAAAATTTGGGTAACGTAGTACGTAAAGCAGGTGAGAAAATTGGCGATGGTGTTGAATGGATTGGACATCAAGGTAGCAAAGTGTATCATAAAATAGCTGGTGGTGAAAATAAAAGTAGCGAAGAACATAATCTAAGACCAGTAGCACCTATGGCACCTGCGCCTAAAGATGTAGCTGGAAAATATGAGAACAACGAGGTTGAGTGGATCCCTTAAATATTTAATAAAAAGCATTATCGCTTTGCTATTTTGTAAATAATGCATTATTATATATGCACTCGTTCGACAGAATGTTTTATACAAGCATATTTAGTGCATTTTATAGATTATTTTTTTGGGCACATACTTTTTATTTAATCTTCTTTATTTTAGTCTTTTTTATTTTGATTATATGTAGTTCATGCTTATTATAAGATATGGCGAATTGTGCTATCACTCTGATATAAACTAAGTATAAATTATTCTGAACACCAAAAATGATTGTTTAAAAATTTTAAATACTCGTTATTGTATAAAATAGAAATAATAAGAAACTTATGTAGACTTTATAAAAATGGGCGCTTAATGCAATATTATTTGTTATCCAACCGATATTTTTTTTTTAAATCTTTTTTATTAATTTTTTGTTATATCTGAAAAATTACATTTGTTACATTTTAGATGAAAGTTAATAAATAAAATTAAAATAAGTTTTCTTATTATGTAATGAAATATTGTAGATTCATAATCATCTTAATTTAAAGATTTGCAAAGGTTTAGTTTTCTGTATCAATTATTATATTTTGATATTTTCTAAAAATAGGAGCCAGAAATAGGTTTCAAAATTTGATAAATCAATTTTCTTTTAAATTTTATTTTAATTTACAGGTATAACATCGACTTATAATATTTATTAATGTATTTTGGAAGATTTTTGATAATTCTTTGTTATAAATTCAAAATGGCAACGTTGAGATTATGATAATTATTTTTCTGTTTATAATTGGTCTATTTTGAATTTTTTATACATATACATATATATGGGGATATCCGTGGA
Organism: Anastatus disparis; assembly: GCA_017163975.1. Taxonomy (NCBI): domain Eukaryota; kingdom Metazoa; phylum Arthropoda; class Insecta; order Hymenoptera; family Eupelmidae; genus Anastatus; species Anastatus disparis. Next base: position 457,963 of record JAFFSR010000143.1, read on the forward strand.
ACTTTTTAATTTTGAAAGATCGACTTCACAATAATTCAAAAGTCTATAATACAAGTTTTTGGAGTGGCACACACTTCAATAAGGGCTTAAATTACTCGTTTCTGTGAGTAGAATATGTAATTAAATTTTGGTATTGATTGAAAAATCGGCCATCACGGTACATAATATTATACGCCAAAAATGATACTTTTTTTATATTTTTCTACGTGTGTTTCTTGAGCTATAAAAAATCACCGTACTTTCGATCATCTTCAAATTTTCTGAGCATAATGAATATAGTAAAAACAACAGTTTAACCCTACCCTGGTACATGTGCCCCTCTTTAGGAAGCTCTTTGACTATTTTTAATGTAGGTGAGATTTTTCGGTGAACATCTCACTTACATTAAAAATAGTCAAAGAGCTTCCTAAAGAGGGGCACATGCACCAGAGTCGGCTTAAGGGGGCCAGATACTATTAGAAGCTGAAATATATTGATATAAATTACTTACCATGATTCAGCCAAGTAGATACAGGCAGAGAGTAAATAAGCACACTTGATTGAATAATTTAATTATAGAAATTTTATTTGACACTTTTATAATAAATTAAATATAGTGCGATTTAATATATTGCGCGAATAATTGTATAATTTAAAGTGCGAGAAGTATAGTTGTAATAATTGTATCTTTGGAAGTACTTATTGAAAAGTGCGGGTAAAAGTGTTCGTATAAGTTCTTTGAAAAAGTGCTTCTTAATCTTTAATATAATTTGAATTTTGAATTGATGTCAATTGATGGAGTAATGTTTATTATGCATTTTGCCTCTTATTGAATGATATAGTTAAGGTAGTAAATCTGGTTCATGTAGCCTTCGCATTGTTCTTGTTTTATTAATTTTGTAAATAGGGTATGTGAATAAAAATTTTTTTTTGAATCCATTATATCTGTCATTTAGAAAAAGAAAAAATAAAAGACACGTATTTTTTCTTATATTATAAAAATGTAAATTCAAAGAAATAGAGGCAGTTGAAATTGTGTGACGTCACGACATTATGACGTCATATACATTGGCACTATATCTATATATATCAAAATTGTATTAACTTCAACTGGCTATAACTTTTGCAATTTATCATATTTTAAAAAACAAAAAAATACTGGTCTTTTATTTTTTCGTATTCTTCCTGACGGATATAATACATTTTTTCATTATTAAACCCTATTGCATTGCACTTTCTTTTGTTTCTTGAAAAATGACTTAATTTTACACTATGCTTACTAAATCACATTATCTGCTTGATTAATAACTGCATATTTTGGAATAAAAAATTTTTAAATAAAAGATACGTCGTGACGTAACACATCTACACAAATTTCTAAAAATGTGTTTGCAGAAAAAATAACTATTATTTTTATACGTAGATTGTTAAATAAAAAGAATACCTACGTTGACTGTAACATAATGAATTAAAAAATAGTTCTATTAGTTTATAGATCTATCAATCAAACGTTTTTTCTCGTTTTTTTAATCGATGTTTTACTGTTTTTTATTTAAAAATTTTTTTATTGACGTTTCATTGTAAACAAGAATAAATTTTTTTGTCTCTAGATATACATATTAATATTAATCGTTTCTATAACCAAATTGATTATACATGTAAATTATGTCATAAAATTTTCACAATCAAAAACATCATTTAAGGAGATTTAATAAGGTATATGATTTATACATACCCATACAGCATGGAAGATTTCACTGAAATGTATCGAATTATTCCACTCGAATATTTCAATGGAATCTTCCATGCAGATCATAGGAAGTCTCCACGGAATATTTAAAAATATTCCACTGGAATCTTCCATTGAAAGCTTCCAGGAATATTTCAAAAGAATGTTAAAAAAAACTCTATGCTCGTAAAAAGCCGAAAAAAGGCAATTTTTAATGTTCAAAAACTTTTTTGAAATATTCACGGAAGATTTCTGAAATATTGCAAGAAATATCTGAAATATTTCAGTGAAATATTTCATAGAAGATTCCTGGAAGATTCCATAAACATTTCACTGGAAGATTCCGAAAAACTTTTAAATCTTATAGCGGAATATTACATAAATCTTCCATAAATATTCCACGAAATATTTCACAGAAAGATTTCAGCAATCTTCCGATGAAATATTCCATGAAATATTTCGGAAAGATTCCATAAACATTTTATTGGAAGATTTCGAAAAACTTTGAAATCGTACAGCGGAATATTACATAAATTTTCCATAAATATTCCACGAAATATTTCACGCAAAGATTTTAGTAATCTTCCGGTGAAATAATTCATGAAAGATTTCAGGAAGATTCCATGAAAATTTCGCTGAAAGATTCCGGTAAACTTTAAAATCGTACAGCGGAATATTACATAAATCTTCCAGAAATATTCAACGAAATATTCCACAGAAAGATTCAAGTAATCTTCCAGTGGAATATTTCATGAAAGATTTCAGAAAGACTCCATAAACATTTTACTGGAAGATTTCAATTAACTTTAAAATCGTACAGCGGAATATTACATAAATCTCCCATAAATATTCCATGAAAGATTTTAGAAAGATCCCATAAATATTCCATGAAAGATTTTAGAAAGATCCCATAAATATTTCGCTGAAAGATTCCAAAAAACTTTGAAATCGTACAGCGGAATATTACATAAATCTTCTGGACATATTCCACGAATTATTCCACAGAAAGATTTAAGTAATCTTCCAGTGAAATATTTCATGAAAGACTACAGGGAGATTGAGCTGGAAAATTCCGGAAAACTTCAAAAACGTACAGCGGAATAGTGCATAAACCTTCCAGAAATATTCCTTGAAATATTTCACAGGAAGATTTCAATAATCTTCATTGGATCACATTTTACTGAAAGATTCCGAAAAACTTTAAAATTGTACAGCGGAATATTACACAAATCTTTCTGAAATATTCCCCGAAATATCCCACAGAAAGATTTAAGTAATCTTCTAGTGGAATCTTGCATGAAAGATTCTAGAATGATTCTATGAAGTTTTCGTTTGAAAGTTGTGCGGAACATTACGGGAGGTTTTCAGTGACGCCAATAGGGGGATGTTCGTTAAATGGGAGTTTTATCCCTATGCGATTGGAAGATACCTTACTTACTATATAAGCGAAAGGGTTTGGCGTTTTGATGTGTACAGTCGAAGCGAATATGTAAAGGCGATTTTATAACTAAATGTTTATGTATTGATGTATAAGTTTAATGTGTTATTATATGATATATATACTATCCCCTCATAGATACACGGAGGGACAATGAGCGAAAATAAAGATAAAGAAAGTTTAAAAAAGGATAATATGGATAAAAGCGTGAATTTTCGTAGTAGCATAAAGGAAAAAAATGAAGAGCAAAATGGAAAATACGAGAAAGGCAAATTGTCATTAAAAGGTCAATCGATATTAGACGGTAAAATAAATAAAAAAGTATCTTTCGAAGTAGAAAAAAGAAATAAATAGAAAGAAAACGCAAATGGGGAGATGTTGAAAAAAAATTGTTCGATGAAATAATAAAATTGAAACAGGAAAAAGCAGAGTTAGAAAATAAAAGAATTGAAGATAATGAAAAAACAAAAGAATTGATAGAAAAAGTAGAAAGGTTGGAAAAAAGATTGGAAAGTGTAGAGTTGAAAGAAAGAAAGAGAGAGAAGATGCTCGAAAGACAGTCAAGTATAAGCGGCGCGCCGACGGATGGAGCCACGAGCTTACAATGGAGTTTAACAAGTGGTATCAGTGCAAAGAGTGCGTTTAGCTACAGAAATTTTTCTGAAAAAGACGTTTCAAAAGTAAAAAAATTAATTTTGGATCAAGGTAGGAAGGAAAGAATAGACAATATAGCAATAAAGGGTACAAACATAAAGGCTGGTAATTTAATTAAACAAGCGGAAGATTTAATTCGTGATTATTTAGAATTATGAGTGAAAGTGCAAAATGCTTGGCTGAGTAGCAGGGTACTTGTGGCAAAATTAGACAGATGTGACAAAATTGAAGTGATGACAAATAAAAGTAAGCTGGCAGGCACGAATATATATATAATGAAAATGACATGTCATATGACGACAGAAAAAAACAAGAGGAACTGTACAAATGGGTTAAGGAAAGAAAAGAAAAAGGATGGAACATCAAGGCAGGTCAAGGAAAAATTTGGTTTAAAAACGCATGGAGAAAATGGGAAGATAGACTGGCGATAGAAGAGGAAATGAGTACAAGCAACGGAAGAAATGAGAAAGAAGCAGTGAACGAAGAGTCAAATTTACGTTAACTTAGAAATGGAAAAGCAAAAAAAAGGAAGGTAAAATAAGTAACGTAAAAGAGGTTAGGGCGGGTATGGTTAACGAAAAAAATGAAGAAAATAAATTTTGTTTTGGAACGTTGCGGGCGTTTTAAAAAAAGATAGGGAAGTATGGAATTTTATTGAAATAGCAGATTTTGTTAGTATGAGTGAAACGTGGATTGAAGAAAAAGATTGGAAATATGTTAAGAATAATTTGTCTAAAAATTTTGTATGGGAAATGATACCAGCAAGAAGAGAGAATAAGAAAGGCAGGGCGAAGAGATTTTTTTATTGGAATAAAGGTTAACTGGTTTATTGATGTAGTAATTGAATTAGGAAAAAAGATAAAAGAAGAGTTAGTGAAATCTAATATTAAAGTCAAGGATGGTATATTAAATATTTGGTCAATTTATAATTCGGGAAAAATCAAAGTATATTACAAAGTTTGGGACCAAGTTTGGGACGAAGTTGACTTAGTAGAAGAAGAGGGGGGCAATTTTTGGGGGGGGGGGATTTTAACATTAGAACAGGGTGTGAAGGAAGTAGGGTAGGAGAATGGGAGGATGAAGCTAAACGCAGTAAAGACAAGACAGTATCAAATGAAGGCAGGCCGTTTATAGAATATCTAGGTAAGAAAGGTTGGACAATTTTGAATGGTAACATGTACGGGAATTCGGTTCTTTAATAAGTACGGTAATTGATTACATAATAGTAAACGAGTTGGCATTTGAAACCGAATCAGATCACGAGCCAGTATGCGTCTTATATAACATAGAGAAAGTTAATAATGCAGCTAAAATAGTAAAAGAAATAAATATAAATAAAGCAAAATATAAACAGATAACGGCTTGGAACAAGGAAGAAATAGAAAACTTTCGAAAAAATATGGAAACTTTAGAGTTCAGAAAACAAATTTAAATTAGTCGAAGATAGCTGGAAGAAAGTTAAGTAAATAATTGAACAAACAGTAACAAGAAAAAAAGTAAAAATAAAAAAATGGAAAATAGGTACGAAAAAATGGTGGGACAGAGATTGTAGCAAAAGTAAAAGAAAAGCAAAGAAGATGTATGTTGGATGGAAGAAAGGAACACAAGAAAAAGTTAAATACCTATCCGCATGATTCGATTGGAAAAATCCATGTCGAAGTAAAGAGAAAAGGTTGGAAGAGAAAGAAAGAGAAGAACTTGGGTTAATAAGAAACGAAAACGATGTTTCGGAGTATTTAAATAAATTTAGAAAGAAAAGTAAGGCAAATGAGAATTCTATACAGATAAATGAATGGAAAGAACATTTTAGAACATTATTAAACGGTACGGAAGAAAAGGTTTCTGGTCAAAGTAGAAATAAGAGGTTAGAAGAAAATGAAGAAGAAGCAACATGGACAGAAGAAATTGAATTGGCATGGAGGGTATTAAAAAAAGAAAAGTAGTAGGTATTGATACCAAATGAAGTTTGGCTTTACTGCGGCACTGCACTGAAAAACAAGTTAATGGAGATAATTGAAAGAGTATAGCAAGGACATGGTTTTATCGAAGATTGGGAAAAAGCTATAATAGTACCGTTATACAAAAAAGGTAATGAAAACAACGCAGGAAATTATAGAGGTATCTTTTTACTGCCTAAGACGAATAAGTTATACATGGAACTGATAAGAAACAGATTAGTGAAAGAAATAGAAGAAAAGGAAATTCTACCAGGACAGGCAGGTTTTAGAAAAAGCAGGTCAATCATAGAGAACATTTCGTATTAATTCACGTAATCCTAATAGCGAAGGTTAGAAACGAAAAAATATACGCGGCGTTTGTTGATCTAAAAAGCAGCATTCGACAGGGTAAACAGGAGTAAACTCTGGGAGATAATGGAGGAGGTGGGTATAAGTAGGTATTTAACGGAAAGAATTAAGAAAATCTACGAAGAAACTATAACAGTAGTTATAGTTTTTTCATAAAAGGTAGGCAATGAATTTTCTGATGAATTTTGGACGAGTAAGGGCGTAAGGCAAGGGTGTTCGTTAAGTCCGTCAGTTTTTTGTATTTGTATTTCGCAAATGGACAGGGAATTCGAAAAAGAAAAATAGGAGGGGTGAAGATAGGAAACAAAAGAGTTTGGTCTTTGGCGTATACGGATGACGTCGTTTTGTTGGCAAATAATAGAGAGGCATTAAAAGATATGTTGAATACATAAAAAAATTTTTTGGGTGACAGAGACTTTATTTTAAGTACGGAAAAAACTAAAATTGTCGTGTTTAATAAAGGTAGGAATAGCAAAAAATCAAAGTGGGGGTTTACTTTTAACAGCAAAGGTAAGGACCATATAAAGGAAATGGAAAAAAAGGAGCGATAGTAATAAAAAAACATAGGGATTGGAAGAGAGAAGCTGTAAAAATGACTTTAGAAGAAGAAAAATATTATTGGAATATTTAGTAAAAGTGTAATGTCTTACGGTGTGGAATTATGGGATTGGGAGGGAAAAAAAGAGTTGAAAAAAATTCAGTGTGATTACGTTAGATGGGTGTTAAAATTAGATTTTTGTGCGCCAAGACACATAGTTTTAAAAGAAGCAAAGTTGAATAAACTGAAAATTAGCTGGGTTAACAGAGTAGTCAGATTTGAAGAAAGAATACATAGACTTGGGGAGAACAGGTTAGTGAAATGTTGTTGAAGAGAAAAAATAAAGGAATCAGGAAAAGATACAGTTTAGAGAGAGAAAAATTTTATAACAGTTTAGGTTTTAGTAGCGTAGAAATAGAATTAAGAAGAGGGAATGGGTTTTCAGCTCAGGATATGGTATTAAAAAGAAGCAGAGATATAGAAAAACAAATCTGTAATAAGAAAATAGGAGAAGCTAAGTATAATACAAAGTATAAAGAAATAATGACGGATAGCTTACCGGAATACTTGAAAAAAGACCACCATGACGTTAGGATCGATAATATAGCGTGGGCGAGATGTGGAAATACAGAGAAGGAAAATAAATACTGGTTAAAAGAGATAGATACAATTTGTAACTTTTGTAGACAAGACTGAGTAGGAACAGGTTCATTGGACCACGTGTTATGGGAGTGTGAAAAATTAAGGTATGAAATTGAAGGTTGCATTAAAATAAAAGGGAATAAAATAAGATTGGTTACGGTATAGAGGGTAATAAGGAATTATGTAAGGTTTTCAAAGTGATAGAAAAGTTAAAGGTGGAAGAATAAAGCTGTAAATTTTCTTTCACTCGGTAGGCAATTAAGGTAGTACTGTCGTAAATCAATCGACGGGACGAATTTAGATGAAATTAAAATAATAGGTAAATATTGACCCTAGAATTACTCAAACAAATTTTTGTGGGCCTTTGGTGCCTATAAAAAAAGTTATTAATGTTTTTAATTCCCAGCGATTAACACGTAGCCTTATGGGTAGAAACGACTTTTATTCATTGAATTACATATTTTACAAAACTTATGGGCAAGATATTGATAAAAATTGATACAGCGCTAATTTGAAACCTTAGTAAAATTTTGCATCTTTAAAAACATTAATTGGGTGCTTTAAAGAGTATTTATAAGCAATTTAATAAATAAAATTTCAAGTAGCAGAACATGCTATTGTAAATGTGTCAATGTCGCAGTGCATAGGTTAGCGCGCGTAAAGTTATAAAAGTATAACGCGCTTGAACCTATGTGATTAAGTTTCAAGAAAGATGTGCGAAAGATTAAATAAAATACAGCAAAAAATATTTTAAATGTTTTAATTTTTCAATATATGTGAATTAAGATCGTACAGTTGGGTATAATATATACATATACATCTTGAATTTTGTTTTTTATATAAATTTGATTTTATTTAATGCATATACGCATACATATGTATACATATTGCTATACACCTCTCAAAAATACTGTAGCAAATAAAAAAAAAAAATTATCAGCTGGTTTTCAAACTTATGTCTCCCATGAGACTCATATATATTTAAAAAAATCATTTGTTTCTTTTAATTAAATATAAATATATTCATATTTATTTATAATTTTTCTAAATTATAAACCGATTCCATCTCAAATCATGCAGACCGACTGCACCTATCTCTCCGAACTGCTTACAAATTTTTTATATTATTCTACCTTGAAAATAAGCGTATACGTATTTTTTTATTTTTCAATATCATCAAAAATGCAGTTTTTATGCACTTTTTAAAAATGACTTATAAATTTTCAATTCTCAAAAATCGAAAATTTTTTTTTTTTTCAATCGTTTTTATCCCTGTAGTGATCTTTATAAATAAATTTAGGCTCGTTCAATGCTACAGAGGATGCTCTTTTAATTCCACCGTCTTTTATTTTTTTTAACAAAAAAACGGAAGTGCAATTGCACTTTTTGTAAAAAATGAAAAATGAATTTTTCTCAAAAAAGCCATTTTTTGTCTCAAATTTTTTTTATGGATAGGTAGCCTTAAGACCTATATTTTCATCGGTTTGGAATTTGGAATATTTTGGTTTAGTAAGAGATATAAAAAAAATTGAGAAAAAAATTTTCATATTTACATAACAGATGTATATATACGTAGATATCTAGATATACCGCTAGGTGGCTAAATATCGCATAGATAATTTAAGTGCCTTAGGTTTACTTAAGAAAGCAGCTATTCACGGTAGTTATCTTACATCTTTTATACCGTTTAATTTCTAGATATTGAGACTCATTTTGAAATATGTCTGAAACTTATTCCGAGAAGAGACGGAAGTGTCCAAATTTTTTTGGATCACACAAAAAAATTGTTTATAATACCGCTACAAAATTTAGAATGTATTTAAAGAGATGGCCAGAACTAATTCTAAACATCTTGTACTGCATGGTGATTTTGCTGAAAATTGGGCGGTGATTCTCAGTAGTCCTGTTCAAGGCAATCACTTGGTCAATCAACAGATTTCTATTTTTACAGCTGTTTGTTATCAAGGAACAGTAACAAAAAGTTTTGCTGTCGTCAGTGATGATACAAAACATGATTCCGCTCATGCCTTGTTGGCGATGCAAAAAATCATTGATTTGATGAAAAATGATTCAACTGATTCAATAGAACAAATATCGATTATAACAGATGGAGCCGCAAGTCATTTCAAAAATCGATTTCAATTACATGAAATGAAAAAAGCTTCTAACAATCAAAAATGGTTGTTTTCAGCTACGGGGCATGGGAAAGGTGCGGTTGATGGCGTCGGTGGATTAGTAAAACACTATGCAACCATACATAATCTTCAAAATTGTCATGTTGAATCAATACAAGATGCAAATGCTTTTGTAAAAAAAGTTCAACCTAACACTGACGCTATTAAATTAATCTTACTGCCAAAAGAAGATATTGAAGTTTTTAGGCAAAGCAAAATAAAAGAGTGGCTTAAGACCCCTAAATTGGCCGGCATTCAAAAACCCACGTATGGAAAGTAAAAGTAGGGACAAAGAAAAAATTGTATATGGCTCGAACTGCTGCTCATCCTTTCACAAAATTATTAAATAAAGAGAAAAAAAGAAAAGAAAAATTACGTCAAAGAAGAATGTGCGCAATAAGAAAAAGTCCAAAACTCATAAGAAAGGAAAAAAAAATAGAACTTTTTTTTTACATAATTTCTTATACTTAACGTAAAATTTATGCACTTATATATATATATATATATATATATATATATATATATATATGTACAGCACAACACCTATGAGTTGCATAAAAGCTATGTACGTACAAATATATATATATATATATATCTGAAATGCGCTTACTCCTGAAATATTTGTTGTATCTATGACGTATTTACATTTATGTAAGTATGAAAATTTTTTTCTCAATTTTTTTTATATCTCTAAACCAAAATATTCCAAATTCCACACCGATGAAAATATAGGTCTTAAGGCTACCTATCCATAAAAAAAATTTGAGACAAAAAATGGCTTTTTTGAGAAAAATTCATTTTTCATTTTTTACAAAAAGTGCAATTGCACTTCCGTTTTTTTGTTAAAAAAAATAAAAGACGGTGGAATTAAAAGAGCATCCTCTGTAGCATTGAACGAGCCTAAATTTATTTATAAAGATCACTACAGGGATAAAAACGATTAAAAAAAAAAAAAATTTTCGATTTTTGAGAATTGAAAATTTATAAGTCATTTTTAAAAAGTGCATAAAAACTGCATTTTTGATGATATTGAAAAATAAAAAAATACGTATACGCTTATTTTCAAAGTAGAATAATATAAAAAATTTTTAAGCAGTTCGGAGAGATAGGTGCAGTCGGTCTGCATGATTTGAGATGGAATCGGTCTATACATAAACCTCATAAAAGAAAATAAATTTAAAATTATGTAAATGAAGGGTAATCAGCTGGTGTTTTTCCTTTTCGATACAGCAATATTTATTGTTTTTGAGATTGGATGATGCACATATCACCATAACCCTTTTCCATTTTTTTGCTCAATCTTTTTCTTTAAACAAAAATCTTGCTTTTGTTGTAAATAAAGACATAACCGCTTAGAAAATATACATGATTTATATATAAAAGCGACAGTATTGTCACGTTTAATTTCTACGGAGTAAAAATTTGAGCAAATACTCATTTGGCTAACTTCATATCGACAGTTTTTTAAGACTTTTTTCGGCTTTCACGAGCGTAGAATATAAGCTGGTTCTCCATACGATCTTCCATAAGATTTTTTCCTTATCAAAATCCTCCATTTTTTCCTCATCAGACACATTGCGCCCGGTGTAACCCGGGCATAAAAAGCGATGTTCTCGTGTGGAGAACCAGCTTATATTCTGCGCTCGTAAAAGCCGAAAAAAGTCTAAAAAACTTATTTTTCATCTATTATTAATCTTAAACTTATATGTGATCATATATCATTATATACGAAACTTAAAATTAACTAATACTTTATTTATAAAAAAGTTAAAATAAAAATTATATTGTTAATGTAAAATTGTATCTTTTAAACTCTTTATACAAGTATATAAAGTTATATAATTTTTATTAGTAGATAATCTATAGGCATACCGGATCACCTACATTCTAGATCACCCCCTCTCTCCTCAAAGTGATCCAGAATCCGTACGCATTGTAGATCACCTCAGTGATCTAGAATCCGAACGTATTCCAGAATGCCTATAGCGTTTTCTACTATTTTTTCTTCTTTTTTTTGTCTTTTTTTCTTACAAATGATTTTGTGAGAGATAGAATGACTTCATGAGTTTGACATTGTGTAGTGCACAGACAGTTTTATAAATTGGATTATGGTTTGTGCATATGGTAACACACTTGAAAGATGGTTCTGATGGATAGCCGTATTGATTGATGTTATAAGCAGGAAATTTGAATCGTAACAGCCATTTACGTTTGAATTCATTCAGAACAAAAATTTTAGTAGCATCATGTAAATATTCACGAAGTAAGTTTGCAATTTGAGAGTAGTCAAGCCCAGCAGTATTCCAAGCTATTCCGTGATTATGTTTGAGGCGAATGTTTTCTTCTTGTAATTCGTCAGAGAGCCTTTTCCATGAAAAAGGTTTTTTGAACAGGTGAACAATGGGATCACCACTGTCGTTGAGAGGAATGATTGCTATTTCCTTTAGAATATATTCACAACCCATTTGCTTAAAACCAATCATGTCTACCGCATATTCCATTTTGAAATATAAATTTTTTTACGTAAAAGTGAAGATAATTCAGACAAGCTTCCGAACATCTCCACTAATAGGATTATACTGAACGATGCGATCGTGTAAGATCATGCAATAAGCTGAAGTATTAGCTGGAAAGTCAGTTTTAGACTCAAATTCTAGACGTACATCGACAGGAGCGCTTTTTAGAGATTCGTTTTGTGGTGAACAGTCAATAACTATGAGTGGTTCAAAGTTGATAAACTGAGACTTTTTCAACAATGGTTGTGAATCTCTTCTGTAATAGCTTTTCTGAAAATTAGCATACATATCATAAAGAATAGCAAATTGATTCTTAGATATGTCAAGATTGAGATTGTTGTACGGATAATATTGCGAATTCAAGAAAAGTCTCACATTACTAATATTACAGTGGTCAAAGCGACTGGCATTTTTAAATTTTGAACCTTTTTTCCCGATTGTAATCCAAGAATCACGAAACGTGGTTTCTCCAATTGATTTGAAGTTTTTACCGTCCAGACGTGTTTATTTGTTGTTGGAAGAAGAGAATATTCAAATAACTCCCATGAACGAAAACCCAGAAATAGGATTATCTTTGCCAATGAAATTTAACAGCTAGATTTTTTGTTTATCTGACGCAATAACATATGGCATTAACCACTCTATCTTTGATATTTTTATTTGATAAGGTTCATATGTGGTTGTACTATAGCATTCAGGTCATTTCTTGATCTTGTGAGAATGAGTTCATGCTTCATATTAACAACAATTTTCTTGTAATCTTCTGCGAAGCCTAAAATCATACTTAGAGGGATAGAAACGTCAAAATTTCCATGATCATCTACAATTGTTTTGTTTCCTTCTTCAACACCAAGCCAGCCTGCATTTTCTAATGTTAGAGTCTGATTTGGATTAAATGAAGTGCATCCCTTCATGAGACTACTCAGACCAACATTTTTACTTTTATCTATCTCTACAGCATTAAGTTCATATCGAATTTCATCAAACAGATGACAAATGCCATTGTTAACGAAATTAGTTTTAGTTAATGCTTGTCCATCTGGTTTTTGTAATTTTCCACATACATGGATGTAACTACATGATGGTAAGAGGCATAAATCTTGATGCTGAATAGAAATACGGATTTCATCACTGTTATTGAAACTTAATGTGGAGTATGGTTGATGTGCGTGAACCTCATAATGAGCAATAGACTCATCGAATGCGACACCTGATTGAATGCTTAGAATTTCGTCCATTTTTCTGAAAGCAGAGAATGATACAATTTATCTTTTTCCACGTACTTTGAGACCTATACTTTTGAGAAACTGGATGCTCTTCCGTGTTAACGGTTTGAGTACTTTTGGACGACTGATGGTGGGTTGACATGATGGCTGACTTATATGCACACTTGAATTATAAACGATTCCCATTATACAGATTTTATGTGAAGTCTAACAGTAATTTCCTCTCCTCGGAAATTTACTAAATTTCCGTCTTGATCAATGATTCGGATTTGAAGATGATCTATACTCTTAACATTGAGTGGTAAATATATGACATGCGATGGAACTTTTGGGAAAAACTCATGGATAGTGTAAACTTTTTTGTCGTTGATGTAAGCACCTGTAGTAATATTACACTCTACTCTGAGTGCGTTTATTTTCAATATCTTCACAGGTAAATCAGAGCTGTGATGAATGCTTTCATGAAGAACGCGACCAGTGAAACCGAGAAGATGGCCTATTGAATCCTGAGGTCTAAGATCTATCTGATGGCTGCAATAAATTTCACTTCGGAGAGTATTGTTGTTAGCTTTGAAGGAAAATTCGATGTCTTTAGATTTCAAATCTTTTTGCAAAAATTGATTAATAGCATCAATTTCATAACTGCCAGTAGGAATAGTAATAATCTTCTCTCCGTTTATATAAAGTTTATTATTCGAATCGTCAACATTGGAAATCGAGTTGAATGTTAAAAGTTCAACTAAACCCTAAACAAAATTCTTATGCTGTGGTAGTTCTATTGAAGAAAAATATTGCGCTTCTAAGACAGAAGATTTGCCTGAAAGACTCAAAGTGAAACTATCTTCCATGACTGTTTGAAAAAGAATGATCCTGCTTGTCTGAAAACTCTTATTTTATAGTCTTTCACACAAGAATTGAAGACAAAGATGTCCACAAATAAATGAGTCAAAATTCTGATATCTTTTATAGTTGTATTTCACTTCTTTCACGTTAAAATATAACATGAGATCTATAGGGGGTTTAATATCACCAAAACTATCAAAATAAATCACTTCAGAACCTCGTTTTCGATAACATACCCAGTGAGTGCCTTTGTTTTGAAAATCATCTAAGTTAACTATAGCAGATTCGTTATGCCATGGGCCATCAGAAAGTAGATTATTTCTCATGAAAACACCTCGAAAATATGGGATTTGCATCATACGAGCATACTTTATAAGATCATAGTCAGTCAGTGCACGATTTGGCAAAGTTAAATCGAAGTTTTTTTTTTGTTCTTCAAAGTAGTGAGAAGTATCTTTTGTTTCGAGCCATGTAGCGCACTTTGCTCTGCGCAGAATGGAAAATCTCGATGTGCATCGTGTATTTCCTCAGGATACTCCAAATCTACTTCAGCAATATATCCAATAACTGAATCTGGCGTTGCGTTGTAAAAGTTTGGATTCGTCTCATATTATACCCATTTGAATTTTCCGACTGGCAAATATTGAACCATTGCCCATCCATAAAGATTATTAATATCAGAGTACATAAGTGTTTTCATTTTCTGTTTTTCATCATACGAAGAGCCCATATATGAATTGTTCGCCTTGGCATAGCGATTACAGCATTGACTTATTGCTCCCCGAATACCTGCTTCAATGAACATCAACATATCTATATCTGTAAGAAGCTCCAGTTCTACCTTCATCATTTTTAGCGCTGCTGAAAATGTCAAGCCTGGAGACGTAATATATAAAAGTGAGCTGGACATAAACCGTAAGCTTTGAGAGATGTTTCTCGAAAACTTTCAAATACATCCGCCAATAGTAAAACATCTGTTTTTAAGTATAAATCTGAATACTCGCCTAATGTCCTTATATTGAACTTACTCCAGACTTGAATAGCATGCTCATAGTCTTCATCAGCAATATGAGAATCGGTGAGTTGGTTATAAAACTGATTTTTCTCTGGCAATTTTGTAACTAATAATTTATCCAATCCATCTACAAAATCATATGGAAATATACCTTTATGTTTGAGAAAATCAATTTTCTCATCTGTAAATCCATCAGTTCGAAACTCTTTTATCAATATCGGCACATTTTCCAAGTATGATGCAAGCTTTTCTAATGACGAAAAAAGAAAACGCCAAGAATCTATGAATCTAAAACTTAGGTCACTGCCATCTATGTATTTTGTAAAAGAAATATATTTTTCCTTATTATGTGGCAATAGCGTAACTCGTCCTCCCATCAATGAAGATGTGGCTATCACTTTCAAAATGAAGTGTGTATCGTAAATGAGGTTATGAAAAACCACAGGAATAAATTTTGAATTCTTGTAATTCAAATTACATGAATTATGCGCTGCACCTCTGAAACTAATGTAAAAAAATAGATATTTTAAAAAAATTTGCACGATAAAGTAAATTTTTTTAATTGAAATATAACTATAATTAATATCTTACCGTCCTGTGAGATGACAGTGATCTCGTACTGCGAGTTCTTCATCACGGATTAGTTTTCGGCATATGTGACAAATGGTTGACCTCTGGAAAGATAATTCTTCTAAATCCGTAAGTTTTAATGGTTTCGGATTCTTGTAGAGTTTATCAATTTCCTCACTGATTGATTTTAATTCTTGAACAAACCATTGTGCAGGAGTCTGTCCATCTTCGATATTTTTTCTATATGACTTATAAGCAGATAAGCTGTCATCAAAGCTACATTTTATATAATATCCTATGCTATATGCTTCATAAAGTTGGAAGGCAGTCTCATTCATAGTAGGCTTCAGTAAACATTCAAAATCAGCATAAATAATAAAAGGAACTTTTTCGCTTTTATAATAATCTTCAAATTTCAGAATGTGGTTCTGAGAGTCAGGTAGATTAATTCGACAATATTTCAAATTTTTACAATCATTTTCATGAGCTTGCAATCTTTCTTCATTATAAAAGACTTGTAAACATCTTTCATAATGGAATGATTTTACATGTGTCTTAGATAGTTGAGATCTCAGAAGACGAGACATGTTTTTTATCCAAACGTAGTGATATTTAGGTAAACTCCTATCATCAGAATGATTATTTTTTTCATACTCATCGATGTAAAAGTCTTGGATGATGAGTAGATTGACATGCTTTTCCTTTTTTTCCGATGTAATGTGGCAAGGTGATACTTCAAACTTTTGTCCAAACTTCTTCAACATGTACACATTTACTGAAATATTATTCAGTTCTTCAAATTTTGGAACATTTTTAAGTGTCACTGGAAATTCTATGTTATTAAATTTCAACTTGTTCTCATGTTTGCTATATTGATTAACTCTATTAGTATTAGTTTCAGTTGGATATATTGCTGAGAGGATAGCATACTTGAAACATTGATTGTCATTGTTACGAACATTGACACATGCTTTTTTCTTTTGTATAAATGGTGGTAGAGGAATGCACACTTGGCGGAAAGGATATTTTTCCGAATGTGTACCTCAAATGGCAACATCGCATATTTTACCACAGGCATAAGACAATTTCAAATTATAGAGCAAATTTCGCATCATCGTTACTTAATGACATAATTTTAGTAAACAAACAATATTACTTTCTTTTTTCATAATCCGAATTATAATTTTATTAAATAAAATTTTTATTTCTTACTTCAATAATCATATAGAATCTAATATTGTGAATTTAAATTATATAAGCAATAAAATTTAAGTTATCATTTGAATTTTGCATGAATAACCTATAAGAAAAAACAAAATAATCGTGATGCAGAACTCAATGCATAATTCGAAGTTTTCTTATGTCTGTGGTAAAATATGCAGCGCTGCCATTTGAGGTACACATTCGGAAAAATATCCTTTCCGCCAAGTGTACGAGCTGCCCTTGATCGGAGAATATTTTTTCATATTTATACTCAGACTAATAATGCTATTTAGAGCCCAGCCAGAATCTTTTTCCTGAAATTCTTCTATCTGTGTTAAAATAGAATCTTTGATATTTATTTTGAACCATTTTTCTAGACCCGATGACATGAAAATTGAAGCACTTGTGGTTGTAAAATATTTAATATCTGTTAATTCTTCACTACTTTTCTGTATGGAAAATTCTGCGGTGAAATCTGAATTCACTTTCAGAGCACTATATTCTTCTAAGCATGACTGTGCATGTACTTTAAAGAGTTCTTGGGCGTCGTTTAAAAAACTTAAAATATCTACATGATTTATATTTATCACTACACCAGTTCTAATTCTGTTTTCGAAAGCTGACTGCACATCTCGCCATTCAACAGAAGCTTCTATTTCTTCAGATTGCATACCACCTCCTCGTTGAAGATGGTGTTCAAATTGAACTTGAATACCCGAAAGATGTAACACACAAGTTTGACATCTCTGCTTTTCTCCTCTTGTAAGATCAGAATTAACAATTTTTTCATTTAATTTCTCTAAACTACCATTGCACATATCTATCCAATAATGGAGATCGGTATTGTTCAGTTCATTTACATTTTGTAAAGTATCACGGAGTAGTTGCACAAGACGTTCAAAGAAATTAATTGAAGACATTTTTTTTCTTTTTATTTAAAATAACCTTTCACAAACACAAACTTTCACGATTAGTAAAGTTTAGTCCCGATGACTATGTACACTCACGACTCCTCTGACAAAGTATGCTCACTCAGAAAACTTCAGTCCTTTTTAAAGGTAAAGTTAACATAAGGAGAGATGAAAAATTCAATTAACTAACCAATAGTAAGACGGAGTGCAAGTTTTTCAGAAAAAAGAGAGGTTTTCACGGGTAGGGATAAATTTTTTACCTTTTTTAACCTATCAGAATCATTTCTTAGTTTTAACCAATGAGGATTGAGCGATTTTCCATCGTCCGATCTCAAAAAAGTTAGAGGTGGAGTTGCTATCATCTTTTAGTTTAACCAGTGAAAACTGACCTATTTTCCATAGTCCAATCTTAAAAAGTAAGAGGGGAATTGCTTGTCATAAACTTACGATTTGAAAATTTTCTATTCTCATTTCCCGATTTTAATTCATACTGAAATATCCAACGCTACGAGATGGCTAGAACTCGTGATTACGATATGCTGTTCAAAAATTATATCATACAGTCTGCGGAAGAAGAAAGCATTTATATATGTGATATTCAAGGATTTCAAAGAATATCAGAGGATTCTTTTATTTTCAAAGAAGTTAGTTTCCTCAATTTTAGAAAAACAGCTTTACCTACAGTCCATGTTTTCAAATCTCCAATTACATGGGAGGAACTAAATACAGAAGAAAAATGCATGGCTCAGTGAGTGGAAAGGTTCCATCACGGTATAGCATGGAATCCCGGAGATATTCCATATCATCGTCTACAACGTGTTTTCCAAATCTGCTCGCAAGGAATCAAAAAATTATTCGTCAAAGCCCTGTTGAAAATAATGACGTCTTTCCAGTACGTCTTCGAAAGATGTCTTTGAAGACGTCTTTGAAGACGTCTTTGGTCGTGTCTTAGATTGGAACAAAGTAAGACGTCATTTTTTTAATGTTCCGGAAATATAGTAACCAAATTACGTCTTTTTTATAAGTAAAATAATTTCAAAGACGTATTTTTCCAATAAATACTCATAGTAAAAGACGTAAATTTTCGAAAAAAATTTCTTTTTTTAAAACGAATGACGTCTTCCCTGTTGAAAATAATGACGTCTTTCTAAGACGTCTTTGAAAATGTAAAAAACGTTATTTGTTAAATAGCTTTTCTAAACATTGGAAAAATGACGTCTTTTTTGTTCCAATTTAAGACACAACCAAAGACGTCTTCAAAAACGTCATTTTCTCCAAATTTAGGAAAAAAAACGTCATTTTTCATGAATTATGTCATTGAAAAATGACTTCACATGAAAATCACTTTCCATTTAAAGGAAAAAACAAAAATGAGGTTAACTTCGTAGTTTCAACTCTTCGAAAAACGAAGAGCATTTGCGATTGGACTGAGAGCGTTCTAGCCTTATATATCTGCGTCTTTGAAATTTGTATAAGGGATCGCAAAACTTGAAAATCGCCACCTAGTGACTTACAGTCGAATTGATGGTTGATTGCGTCAATTTAATTTTAACTCGCCAGGTGGCGATTTTCAAGTTTTGCGATCCCTTATACAAATTTCAAAGACGCAGATATATAAGGCCAGAATGATCTTAGTTTAATCGCAAATGCTCTTCGTTTTTCGAAGAGTTAAAACTACGAGGTTTACCTCGTTTTTGTTTTTTCCTTTAAATGGAAAATGATTATCATGTAAAGTCATTTTTCAATGACATAATTCATGAAAAATGACGTTTTTTTTTCCTCAATTCGGAGAAAATGACGTCTTTGAAAGACGTCTTTGGTTGTGTCTGAAATTGGAACAAAAAAGACGTCATTTTTCCAATGTTTAGAAAAGCTATTTAACAAATAACGTCTTTTTACATTTTCAAAGACGTATATTTTTAATAAAAATTCGTAAGAAAAGACGTCATTTTTATTAAAAAAATACGTCTTTGAAATAAAAAGACGTCATTTATTGAATAACTTTTCTAAACATTGGAAAAATGTCGTCTTTTTTGGTTTCAATCTAAAACACGACCAAAGACGTCTTCAAAGACGTCTTTCGAAGATGTCTTTCAAAGACGTCTTAGAAGGACGCCATTATTTTCAACAGGAAAGACGTCATTCGTTTTAAAAAAAGAAATTTTTTTCGAAAATTTACGTCTTTTACTATGAGTATTTATTGGAAAAATACGTCTTTGAAATTATTTTACTTATAAAAAAGACGTAATTTGGTTACTATATTTCCGGAACATTAAAAAAATGACGTCTTATTTTGTTCCAATCTAAAACACGACCAAAGACGTCTTCAAAGACGTCTTCAAAGATGTCTTCGAAGACATATTTCAAAGACGTACTGGAAAGACGTCATTATTTTCAACAGGGAGGAGAGCAGAAAGTGCAATGGTTGAAAAATCTTTTACCGAATGTGTAAGTAAAAATATATTTAAATTTTTTATACTCAAATTAATCATTTTCTTAATACTTTTTTATACTTTTTTATACTTTTTTTATACTTTTTTTAATACTTTTTTATACTTTTTCATACTTTTTTCATAATTTTTTTTACTTTTCTCATACTTTTTAATACTTTTTTCATACTTTTTTAATACTTTTTTCATACTTTTTTAATACTTTTTTCATACTTTTTAATACTTTCTTCATACTTTTATATTATGGTTTAATTATTCTGTTTATTTTATTCGCAGGTCAATTTCAAATGTTGAAGATTTTGGCTGTCCAGCATTAGAAGAAATAATAAGTGATAAGCGCCACTTCTGCTTGAACCACGTTTTCTGTATAAGAAGAAAAAGACCCGTGTGTGCAGTTAATAATGCGATTGCTATACGAGCATGGCTACGAAATTACTTAAATATTAATGATAAAGATGAAGTTGATAATTATTCTAAACAAAACAAAAAAATGAAATGTACATGCTTATATTTTGCAAATGAATAAAATTTTTTTAATTTTTTTATTATTATCTTATTAAAATACTATAATAATTGTATTTCTAAAATAATTGTATGTGATTTTAAAAATAAAAATTTTATCAATGATTATTATAATTTCATTTAATATTCCCAAACCAACTACTATTTTTAATTATAATAATTTATTTAAGTGAAAAAAATTTTTTTTATAAAATAGTTTATATTACAGGAAGGCTCATGAAATAAGCAAGTTTAAGATTTTATGAACTATTATTATTTTTTTTTTTTATTGAATTAAAATTTTTATTATATATACATATTTTCTGCCAGTTTCAAAATTCTTTTTACATTTACATAAAAAATACAGATACATTTACATAAAATTTATTTTTCAATACAATTTTTTAATCAAGCCATGTGATATCTTCTTTTATAACGGGACCACTGCATGATTAAACTGTTCCCTCATCATCCTGGGTTAATTTAGAGAATCTGGCATTCTCATTATCCTCCCGGTTTGACTGAGGGAGCCTGGCATTCATCATAATTTTTTTTCCCGTGTTTTTAAGTCTCAAGATTCGTCTTGCAGGAGGAGGTCTATTCTCCTGAAGAGAAGTACTGTCGTTCATGTCTGAAAAAGGAAAAAAAAAATTAATTAGTTATTTAAATGAATAAACCTATGTGGATTAAATTATTGTTTAATTTTTTAATACATACTCATGTTAAGTCCCGATGGTCCAGGTTTCGGCGAATTTTCCCGAGCGGGAGTTGTTGCTTTCTTCGATGCTTTTTTTCTTTTTTTTTTTGTTTTTTTTTACTTACCCTGAAGACCTGAAGGTCCGGCTATCGGTGAGTTCTCCCGAAGAGGAGTGGCTGCTACCTTCTTTGACTCTGAAACAGAAAAATATATTAAATTTAATATAAAAATTCAATTTTGAATTGTGCAATAAGAAAATAAAATTTACCTTCTACGTTGTAGAATGTCTTGACCGTTTTCGATTTCTTTGAGTGGCACGAGGAACAAGTGGATGAGGTGCCACTAGAACTCGAACTCGAGCTGGACGACCTGACCCTCGAAGAGCCCTTTCTTTTTAATGTCCGTTTTACTGGGCTTGGGCTCGGTCTCGGGCTTGGGCTCGGCCTTAGGCTTGCCCTAGGGGTTTCCATCCCCTCAAATAGCTGCTGCATTGAGGCGCTTACCGGTGGCGGTGGCACTAAAAAAAAAAAGATTAAATTATAAAAAAAACAAAAAAAATTTTTTAATTATGAGAAACTAATTATTAAAAACTAAATTTACTTACGTGCTCTAATGGCATCCATTGCCCAACTCAAATGATCCATCATTACTAATAGTAATGAGCCATTCCTCATCAGCCATTGAATGCGATCCCGCATGACTTGGATACTTTTTTGTTTAGCTAGGCATTATTTTTCTAAAATTTACTAAAGTTCAATCTAATAAAAACTTGCCCGAGCTTGGGAGAAGACTGGATACTGAACATGACATGTGCCCTGGCATTTATACAAAAAAATTTTACAAAAATTACCTACCTGCAGAAAAAAAATTTTTTGACAATCCTCCGAGTATTTTCCACGCTCTCTCTTCCATCTAAAAAAGAATATTCGCAAAGGGCTTCGTTCTCAAAATTAAATGACCGATATACCGTTTTAGGAAAAGAGTAAAAGACCTTTTTTCTCAAAAAAAAAAGATAAAATAAGATAACCGGTGACTTTCAAAAATATAAACCTGTCAAGAAAACCTTTTATGAAAAGAAAAAATTCACCAATGACCTTATTTTTTTAACTTAATACATGGATGTAGAATGGGCACAATAAGAGTTTCAATTTTGAAAGAAAAAAGATTGTAAGATTATAAACATGAAAACCAAAAAAAAGGTTTCTTTTCTCAGTAAAAGAAAACATATTTTTACGAAAAGGAAAAAAAAGGTCTCTTTCCAACAAAATGAAAACAAGTGACTTTAAATAGTAAAGTAATGTGAAAATGACCAAAGGGAAAATATCTATCGATCAGAAGCATGTGGGTTAAAGAAACTGTCATAAAGATGAAAAAAGAAAAAAACATGCAGTGGTAAAACAATTACGAGACCGAGGGTTTTCTGTGTATACCTGCACTCAAAGACATTAGGCGCCGCATGTATCCTTCAGCGTTGTGTAAAGCGCCGATTGCATTAAGATTATCGGAGCAATCAGAAAGTGACTCTGAATAGTAAAGTAATGTGAAAGTGACCAAAGGGAAAATATCCATCGATCAGAAGCATGTGGGTTAAAGAAACTGTCATAGAGATGAAAAAGAAAAAAACATGCAGTGGTAAAACAATGACGAGACCGAGGGTTTCCTGTGTATACCTGCACTCAAAGACATTAGGCGCCGCATGTATCCTTCAACGTTGCGTAAAGCGCCGATTGCATTAAGATCATCGGAGCAATCAGAGTCCGTTTTCAGCACACTGACTGCGCCGACTAAGTGGCGCTGCGGGGAAGCGAAAGCGAAAGGATCACTAGCAAACGTAAAGTTTTTCGGTGGATGGAGAGTCTTTGCATTAAGATTATCGGAGTAATCAGAGTCCATTTTCAGCACACTGATTGCGCCGACTAAGTGGCGCTGCGGGGAAGCGAGAGGGTCACTAGCAAACGTAAAGTTTTTCCGGTGGATGGAGAGTCTTTTTTGTAGCGCTGCCTACTATGCGTTTTCTTGAACGTTGCACAAAAATTTACCTGCTTTTAGGAGAGAAGGAAAAGAATGTCCTTTCTCTCAATGCAGTATACTGTGTGTGTTCTCTTTTGAGTCGCAGGTGCATAAAAATCATGAATCATGCAACCTTTAGGAATGCAAAAGGAAACTATAAGTTTGTCTTCTAATATATTTTTTTTCAAGTCACTGTTTTTACGCGCTGTCTTTATTTTTTTTTTGAAAAAAAATCTTTTTTTTTTGAGAAAAAAATCTTTTTTTTTTGAGAAAAAAACTTATTAAAAGGGTCAGCTATCTTATTTCAAGAAGATAAGGAAAAATATTCTATTGTTCAGAAGCAAGTGGCTTAAAGAAAAAAGTCAAAGAGATGAAAATTTTGAAAAACACTTAATCGTAAACATTAATCTTTTAAAAATTCCTCAGTAAAAGAAAACATTTCAAAAGAAAATAAACATCTTGGGACTCCCTACCGTGTGAGGCCACCTACAAATCAAACAAAGAAAAGGTAACTCTTATGGGTTCATACACACATTGGATTCTAAATCACATGGAGTAGGGAAGGGTGGGCGTGAGTAAAAATACTGAAATTCAAAAAATCACACGGAGAAGGGAATACTCTTATGGGCTTATACACACATCGGATTCTCGATCACATAGAGTAGGGAAGGGTGGGCATAAATAAAAACCGAAATTCAAAAAATCACTCGAAGAAGGGGATACTCTTATGGGCTTATACACACATTAGATTCTCGATCACTTCGAGGAGAGAGGGGGTGATCCAGAAGGAAGGTGATCGGGTATGCCTATAGCTTATCTACTTTTATTTTATTTATTTTTAATATTTTCAATATTTTACTATTAAAATATAAATAAAAATTTGAAAAATTATTTATGCAGAATGAGTTACGAATGTAAATATTGTAGTGCTTTATTTTGGAAAGAAGAAATAAAAAAGTTCAATTGTTGTCAACAAGGAAAAGTTATTTTATCACCATTAACTAAATATAATGAAAAATTGAAATATTTATTATTACATGATAGTTTTTAGAAATTTAATTAGATATTACAATAATTTATTTAGTTTTACAACTTTTAATGCAAATGTCATTCAAAACTCAGGAAAAGCTATATATAATTTAAAAATTCAAGGACGAATTTGTCATACAGCACCTAATACATTAATTTCTACTAACGACATTAAACCTACATGTGGACAGCTATATATTTACGATAATACAGTAGCAATTGAGAAACGATTAAAAACTAATAAAAATTAACAAAAGAACATATGTTAATTTTAACAGAGATAATGAATGATAATCCCATCGCTAAGAATTACAAAAGCTTACATCAATTATCAAATATACAAAATATTCCGAATTATAAATTGATTTTATGCGAAAAAATGATAAACAACAACATTGTTATAATAAGCCACTAACTTCAGAATGTAGTGCTATAATAGTATCTAATTCAGAAATTCCAGATAATTATGATGTTTGTGTGTATCTGAAATTATCTTCTGGAGATGAAATTACTCATATTTATTTAAATAAATTATCTCATCACGTGGATCCAATGGTTTTTTCTTTAATGTTTCCAGCAGGAGATTTAGGTTGGAGTATAAGATATAAAAAATATAAAAATACTGAAAATAATGATTGTCTTACAATACTACAATATTATTTATATAGAATCAATTGGAGACCAAATTTAAAAAATTTCAACCCTATTTTATATTGTGGAAGATTAACACAACAATATATAATACATGCATATGTAATAGTTGAAAGTAATAGAATGAATTTTTTTAGAAATAATCAAAAACAATTACGCATAGAATGTTATCAAAGTTTATTAGATCATGTAATAAATAGTGCTTCAAATGTTTCAACAAATTTTAAAAACAAAGAAAGAATTGGAAATCTTTTTATTTTAACCTCATCATATATTGGCAGTCCAAGATATATGCAGCAATATTATCAAGATGCCATGGAAATAATGAGAACAGTAGGAAAACCAGACTTATTTATAACAAGGACATGTAATCCTAAATGAAAAGAATTAAAAGAAATTTTAAAAAATTTTCCATAAGGAACAACTCCTAATGATATACCAAATATCACAGAAAGATTATTTTATACAAAATTTACAATATTATTTAATGATATTATAAAAAACAAGATTTTTGGTCCTGTTATAGCTTATGTATTTTCAATTGAATTTCAAAAAAGAGGGTTACCTCACGCACATATTATTATAACATTACATCATAATCATAAGATATTAGCTCCAGAAAATATTGATAAATATACTTCATCAGAAAATTAATATTTACAAAAATTAGTAATTAAACACATGTTACATGGACCACATACAGATAAATCACCTTGTTACGATAAAAATAAAACTATATGTAAAAAAAATTTTCTAAAATCATTTAATGAAATTACAATAGTTGAAGAAAACAAATATCCACAATACAAAAGAAGAAATAATATTTTAGATAATCACACGTATAATTTAAAAAATAATAAAAAAATTATACAAGTTGATAATTTAATGGTACTCCCTTACAACAGTTTTTTGTTAGCAAAATATAATGCTCATATCAATACTGAACTTTGTATGTCAATACAAAGTATAAAATATATTTATGATTATATTTATAAAGGTGTAAATAAAACATACTGTAAAATAAAACAAGATAAAATTGAAGAAAATAATAAAGATGATGTTTATGATGAAATAACTCAATACATAGATGGAAAATATTTACGTCCAATGGAAGCCGCATGGAGATTACAAGAATTTCCACTATGCGGTAGAAGTCATGCAGTAATAAGATCAAATATCCATACAGAAAATCAACAAAAAATAATTTTTGATGAAAATGATATACATTCAGCATTAAACAAGTACGAAACAACATTGACTGCATGGTTTAAATTGAATAAAAAAGATAATTTTGCTGAAAAAATTAAATATGTTAATATTCCACAATATTATATTTTTAATTCTAAGACTAAATCTTGGATAAAAAGATCAAAAATTAGAAAAAATATAGCTATTGGTAGATTAAATGTAGTATCACCAAAAGATAGTGAACGTTTTTTTTTAAATTAATACTAAACAGGGTAAAAGGTCCAACATCTTTTAAGGATTTACCAACTTATGAAAATATAACTTATAATACTTATAAAGAAACTGCTCTTGCAATGAATTTAATAGAACACGAAAAACAAATTTATTATATTTTTGAAGAAGCATGTCATGTTATGTTACCAGTACAATTACGTAAATTTTTTGCATGTTTTTTATCATGTGAAAATATTTAAGGTAATATTATTTGGAAAAAATATAAAAAAATTTTTATAGAAGATTTTAAAGAAAAAGAAAATAAAGCTTTAATTCATATTAATCAAATATTAAGTTCAGAAGAAATGTCATGTGAAAATTTTGGTTTACCTGAATCAAATGAAAACCATATCGAAGAAAACGAAGAAATCAATGATGAAATTATAAATTTTAGTAAAAAAAAATTTGATAAAATGTACAAACAATTGAATAACGATCAAAAACATATTTTTGAACAAATAATAAATAATAATCATAAAATTTTTTTCATATATGGACCAGGAGGTTCTGGAAAAACATTTTTATATAAAACATTAATATATTATTTTATAACAATAAAAAAAAAATTCTTATCAATGGCTTGGACAGATATTGCTTCAATTTTATTACCAAAAGGTTTAACCAGTCATCGAACTTTAAGATTACCGTTATATTTAAATAACATTGAAAGTGCATTTTTAAAATTTGATTTAGATAAGAAAAAATTAAGAGAAGCAAATGTAATTATATGGGACAAAGCATCAATGATTCCTAAAAAAAGCTTTAAAAATAGTTGACAAAACATTAAAAGATGTCTGTCACAATAATGAAATTTTTGGAGGAAAAATAATTATTTTAGGTGGAGATTTTCGTCAAATTTTACCTGTATTAAAACACGAACAGAAAAATACAATTCTAGAACAAAGTATAAAATATTCAACCCTATGGCCCATGTTTTATATTTTCAAATTTAAAAAAATGTAAGATCTAATGATGAAAATTTTTCATCATTTTTATTAGATATTGGAGAAGGAAAAGTTGATACATTTGTTATACCAGAAAAATGGAAAACTAATAATGTTTGTAATAAAATTTATGAAAACATTAACAATAATTATTGTTTTTCAAAAAATGTTATTTTAAGTACGCATAATGAAGATGTGAATATTTTAAATAATAATATATTGAATTTAATTAATAATGAAACAATGACATATTATAGTATTGATTATGCAACATATAAGGGTGTTGATCAAACAGATAATAATATTGATTAAAATTATCCAATAGAAATGTTAAATAATATAAGAGAAGGATTACCTCCACATGAACTTAATTTAAAAATAAATTCAGTAATAATGCTGATTAGAAATTTAAGTATAAAAGATCGATTATGCAATGGGACACGATTAAAGATAACAAGATTATTTAAATACAATATAGAAGCTGAAGTAATTATAGGCGAAAATAAAGGAAATAAAGTTTTTATACCGCGTATTACATTAAGCACAAACGAATCATCGTCCTTGCCATTTATTTTATATAGAAAACAATTCCCTATTGTATTAGCTTTTGTTATAATTATAAATAAATCACAAGGTCAAAGTCTTGGAAACGTAGGAATATTCATAAGAAAACCATTATTTACACATGGGCAATTATATGTTGCTTTTTCAAGAAGTAAAAATCCTTCTAAAATATATATTTAAAATAAATTAGAAACTAAAAATGAATTAATCAATATAGTATAGAAAGAAGCACTAGAGAAATAACAGAAAAAAATAATAACTTTAATTTTTTTAATATTAAAAATATATTTATATTTCTTACATACTAATAAAACATTTGTTTTTTCATATATAATATAATAAAACAGAAAATAAAAACACACTGTCGCTCAAAAATTTAAGCTCACTTAAGAAAAAATATTAAAATTTTTAAAGTTTTATATTTCAGGAACTATGAGTTATAAAAGACTTTGATATGTCCCATTTTCAAGCTCTTGCGGTGCTCTTTCCAAGTGCTATGCGCAAATTTTTTACGCGATACGTGAACTTTTTTTTGCGCATACTTAAGACTCTCGAAATTTAAAATATTATCAGTGCAACTTGGACTACTTCTACAGCCTCTAAAAATTAATGTATCCAAAAAAACTCAAAGCGATTTGAAAGAATATTGCGAAAACTTTAAAACGAGACCTGGTACGTTATTTAAAACTGATTTTTCACTACGTTATAGCTATTTTTATGAAAAAATGCCATTTTTCGAAAACGCATTATACTTTGAATATTATTCAATTTACAAAAAAATGACAGAGAAAAAAAGTTTCCTTTTTGTATGATGAATCAAACTAGAATACTTTTCACGCGAAAAAAAAATATTTTTTTCAAATTAAAAAAAAAATTTTTTTATAATAAATAATTTATATACGTCTGCACGGAAAAAAGTATAAAGGTTTAAAGAATGTGAATAGGTCCGTGAAAATACAATTATTATTTAGAAAATTAATAATGGAATGATACAATTCAAACGACTTTGAATTTTTCGTATAAATAATTTTCCATTCTGATTGTAGAGTATGCCATAATTCATTGCTGTTATGCAGAGTTTTATCTCGGATACTTCTATCTAAATGGACCCATAAGAACTCAATAGGATTGCAGTCAGGGCTCTGAGAAGGCCATTCCATAATTTGAAGACTACCTTGTTATTCTTTTGATTTTAAATAATTAATACAATACTTAGAGGTATGTTTTGGATCATTGTCTTGTTGAATTACAAAATTTACTCCAATAATACGGTGGCCTAAAGGAATTGCATGATATTGTAGAATTTTATGATAAACTTTTTTATCCATGATCCCATATATTTTAATTAAATCGCCAACTGATGTACAGTAAAACAACCCCAAACCATTATTGATCCTCCTTCATGCTTAACTGTAGGAATAATACATGGCTTTGTCTTTTTTTCATAAATTTTTCGACGCACAAATATGCGGTGCTTTGAAGAAAACAATTCGAATTTTGATTTGTCAGTAAAAAGAACAGTTTTCCAATCTTCAGATGTCTAATGTTTATATTTTTTTGCCTAGGCTAATCGTTTCACCTTGTTCACTTTTCTCAACAATGGTTTTTTTATTGCCACTCGACCATTTAAACCAGCACTTTGAAGACGGCGTTTGATAGAAAGGGACACTTCTTTATTACTTGCACTAGTAAAGTCACTACGTATTTCTCGCGCGGTTTTGAAACGGTCTCTTTTACTTATTAGAATAAATTGTTTATCTTCATTTGTAGTAGTTTTGCGAGGACGACCTGTACGTTTACGACTTTTTATGGCAAATTCTTACTTAAACCTATCAACAGTCGACTTCACAGCACTATAAGAGACATTTAATTTTTTGGAAATTTCTCGATACGAACATCCATGTTCTCGTAATGCAAGGATAGCACCTCGCGTCGCTTCAGATAGTTCAGCTTTTCGACCCATTGTCTCACTACGAATACTTACCACAAACTGATGAATTTTTTTTTTTTTTTTTTTTTTAATTATATTCACGGGCATTACTGCCCTTTTTTAACACATAGAAATTAATTTTCAATACAACACAATTTGACATATTATTTAACGTGGTGTCAGCCCACGGCAGAGACAGCGAAAAAGCGACCAGACGGGGAATCGATCCCGCGCCAACGGGAGTGCGAGTCACGCGCCTTAGCCACTACTCCACTGAACTCTACAATTTTACAATATTTTATATTGATTTTAAAAATAAACATTAATCGAAAACTTTATAGCATAATTTAATAAGCATACACTGGTAGAAATTTACTCTAGATCTTTCTAGATCTGTCTAGTTTTGTATGTTAAATAATCGAGGCCTCGATAAAACTAGACAAATTTTCTACGAGGGTATTCTTGTGTTTACAAATAAAGTAAGTAATAGCCACGAAGATTCGATAAATTCAAAGTCGTTTGAATTGTATCATTCCATTATTAATTTTCTAAATAATAATTGTATTTTCACGGACCTATTCACATTCTTTAAATGTTTATACTTTTTTCCGTGCAGACGTATATAAATTATTTATTATAAAAAAATTTTTTTTTTAATTTGAAAAAAATATTTTTTTTTCGCGTGAAAAGTATTCTAGTTTGATTCATCATACAAAAAGGAAACTTTTTTTCTCTGTCATTTTTTTGTAAATTGAATAATATTCAAAGTATAATGCGTTTTCGAAAAATGGCATTTTTTCATAAAAATAGCTATAACGTAGTGAAAAATCAGTTTTAAATAACGTACCAGGTCTCGTTTTAAAGTTTTCGCAATATTCTTTCAAATCGCTTTGGGTTTTTTTGGATACATTAATTTTTAGAGGCTGTAGAAGTAGTCCAAGTTGCACTGATAATATTTTAAATTTCGAGAGTCTTAAGTATGCGCAAAAAAAAGTTCACATATCGCGTAAAAAATTTGCGCATAGCACTTGGAAAGAGCACCGCAAGAGCTTGAAAATGGGACATATCAAAGTCTTTTATGACTCATAGTTACTGAAATATGAAACTTTAAAAATTTTAATATTTTTTCTTAAGTGAGCTTAAATTTTTGAGCGACAGTGTACTTTAAATTTTCTATAAAAAAAATTTAATATAAAATAATAAAAAAAAAATAAAAGCAAACTTTAAATTTTCTATAAAAAAATTAATAACAAAATTATTTAAAGTACAATTTAATTAATACTAATAATAATTAAATCATTATAAAATGGAATGGAGTCCAGTTTTGAAATAAATACATTGTTGTAGAAATCTTACAACATCAAGAAGATTTAGATTATTTAAATAACCAAATAAACGAATTTGAAAGATTTCAAGAGCAGTACGAAGAATATATGGAAAATTTGAATGAAAATACAGATTTATCTCGATTAAATAACGCAATTAAGAGGAGGTCACGTATCTCTGTCCTTTTCTAATCAAAGAAATGATTTTTTTACAAAAACTAATAACTTTATCAAAAAATGAAGAGAAAGCCGCATCTTGTATCAAAAAAAGCAATATTTTCTTTGATAAGAAAAAATTAATTTTATTGCTTCGTTCTCAAGAAAACCTTGAAAAACTTAAATCATAGAGGTTAGGGTGGACAATTTGGTTTTTCAAGGTTTTCTTGAGAACGAAGCAATAAAATTAATTTTTTCTTATCAAAGAAAATATTGCTTTTTTTGATACAAGATGCGGCTTTCTCTTCATTTTTTGATAAAGTTATTAGTTTTTGTAAAAAAATCATTTCTTTGATTAGAAAAGGACAGAGATACGTGACCTCCTCTTAATAACTATATCGGTATTGAAAATGAAAAAATTCATTTTGAAAATTGGAACAACGTAACATATCATTATAAATATATGACAAATAAAATTATTCAATATAAGTTAGAAATACATGATCCAATAATGGAATATTATATTACAACTTATAATATAATATATTATAGATATTTATTACGTATTGCTAATATAATTTTCTTTATATTATGAAATATAATATAAAATATTTTTAAGTAATGAATCCAAAATCAATTATCCTATTATAACTTATACATTTTTAATTGAACTTAAATGTAATAAAATGTTTAAAAAATAAATAAAAAATTATTTTATAAAACAAAAAAAGAAATTAATAAAATTCATATCAGTATGTATCATATTGATTTTTTTAGTTAATAAATAATGTTAAAAATTATTTATTAATAAATAAATAATCGATAATTTTAATAAAAACAAACATGAAAATACATTCTATTAATTTTGTGTAAATTATTTTAATATATCTTTTTTAATACTAGCATGAAAGTCAAGGATATTGAAAAGCAATATAAATATTTATAAATATTTTATACACCCAAAAGACTTAAAAATAAAATTAAGATATATCAAAAATAAAATTAAAATAATTTATAAATAAGGAAAAATTATATTATTTAATTTTATTATTTTATTTGTTAGTAATAGGATAATCAATATTCGTATTTAGCGCCTCTGTATTATACTCCTGACGTATTATACTCATGTAAGTTTTGTTAACGCGCTACATTATTGCTCCTGCCTCGTGGCATGTTCGCGCTCACTTCCGTTGCGATACTTGAAGAGTAAAGATCTCTGTAATATTGTAAAAGAGCTTTATTCTGTATTAAGTAAATTAGAATCTCTTTGTATGTTAAATAAAGTGTTTCTGTATAAATCGTATCTGCTCATTGTTTTAACCTAACAAGGGTTATGGGCCCAGGTGCTGTCGTAAAATAAAAAAATAAAATAATTGTCGCACAGACCACGTGCTCAAATTTTTTTTTGAGGTTAACTTGTGTACAAGTGAAAGAAGAAAAAGTTTTTTTTTGTTTCTTGTATTTAGCTAAGTAAAATGACGAACATTGTAAATTCTACAAGAATAGAACTATTAACTAAAGACAACTACGACACGTGGTGTATTCAAGTGCAGGCTTTGTTAATAAAGCATGATGAATGGGGTTACGTAGCAGGTACGATTGTTAAGCCGAGCGCAAAGTCAGGAGAGACTGAACCGACTGCTGCGCAATTGATTTGGGTACAAAACGACCTAAAGGCCAAGTCAGATTTAATTTTATCGATAAGTCCCTCCGAACTGCAAAATGTGCGAGGCTGTGATACATCGCAGGAAGTCTGGGAAAAGCTGAAAAAGAGTATGCATCAAAGGGCCCTGCCCGTAAAGCTACGCTTCTTAAGCATTTAATGCTGCATAAGTTAAAAGAAGATGGCGATGTACGACAACACATAATGAAATTTTTTGAAGCTGTTGATAAACTCACGTCGATGAATATAAGTATTAACAAGGACCTATTAGCTATCATGTTGTTATATAGTTTACCGCCGTCATACGAAAATTTTCGCTGTGCTATAGAAACGCGCGACGAGTTGCCAGAACCCGAGACTTTGAAAATTAAAATAATTGAAGAAAGTGAATCACGTCAGCAAAGTCGAGAAAGTGTAAATACGTCTGGCGCATTAGCGGCCAAATACAGAAGCAACATTCAAGGCATGTATAAAGGAGGACCAAGTTTAAGTAATACTGGAAATTGGAATCAACGTTACAACTTAGGTGCTGGAAATTCTCAAAACAATAACAACAAACCGTTTAAATTTAAGTGTTACCGATGCAAGAAGTCAGGCCACAAAGGAGCTCAATGTCCAACAAAAATAAATGAGCAGAAATATCATGGTTTGATGTCTGAGGATGTATTCTTGGTAATATACGATCAAAATTCATATGCAATGCATACTGAACAGGTAAATACTGATATGTGGTGTCTTGATAGTGGTTGTACCACTCATTTATGTAAAGATAAAAATCAATTTGTTGAGATTTTTGATACTTATAATGATAGAGTAAATTTAGCAAATGATGTATCTACAAAAGTTAATGCTAAAGGTACAGTAAAGTTTGTAAGTTCGAACGGATCTGAAAATAGACAAATTAGTTTGAATAATACGTTATATGTACCTGATTTGCGATATAATTTAATGTCTGTTTCAAAAATCACTGACACCGATCATGATGTTGTTTTTAGTAAGACTAAAGCGTCTGTTATTGACAAAGGTGGTAATGTGAAGTTATTAGCAAAGAGAATGGGTGATTTATATTACATATGCCCAATCACTGAACAATGTAATAACGTATTAACGAATAAGTATTCTGATTTAGTTTTGTGGCATTATAGGTTAGGCCATCTCAACTATAAGGATATGTACACTCTGATTCAACGTGGACTGATACACGTAGATAAGCCTATTCAAACCCCATCTTCAACAAGCTGCTCAACGTGTCTGCAAGGAAAAATTACGGTACAACCCTTTCCTAAGAGAGAACAGCTGTCAAACAACAAGCTTGAAATTGTTCATGCTGACGTATGGGGACCAAGCAGGGCTGCATCTCAAGGAGGAGCTAAATACTTCGTTGTATTTACAGATGACTGTACTCGTTGGGGTGAAATCTATTTTATGTCAAATTATATACGTAATCGATGCCCTACCAAGGCATTAAATTTAAAAATTCCTTTTGAAGAGTGGACTGGCAGGAAGGTTAACTTAAAACATTTAAGAGTGTTCGGCACTGATGTTGTCATCTTGGACAAAACTCCAAACAAAGATAAATTTTCACCGAGAGGACTTCAAGGAAAGTTTGTAGGTTACTCTGAAACGTCGAAAGCCTACAGAATATGGTTAAAAAATGAGCACAAGATAGTAGTTGCTCGGGATGTCAAATTCTTAAGTAAATTTGACGACAAGGGGGAGCACATATGCTCAGATCGAAAGCATGCAAGAGATTTGAATACAAATGATACCCTTCTACAAGACACTGATACGATGACTGATGTTGCTCCAAGTCAGCTGATCGTTGGTACCGAATTAACTGAAGAGGCAAGATCACCAAATGCTATGGAACTTGATGTTCTACCTCCAGGTACTTCTAATATGAAAAAGGGACCAGGGAGACCACGTTTAGAATCTACCGGCAAACGAGGAAGGCCTCGTAAGGTATATTCAATGGTTCCTACTAACCAAGATGAAGAAAATGATAAGGTTGATTCAGGTGAAGAAGAATACGAAGATGTTTTTGAAGATGTTGAAGATATGAATCACGCTTGTACAGTAGAGCGTATTATGCCTCTTATAGCCAATGTAGCGGAAATCCCATTCAATCTTGCAATTAATGGATCAACCGGTCTCGAGTGGAAAGATGCTATTCTTGTAGAAATATCAGGCTTAATTGAAAATGATGTTTGGGATGTTGTTGAAAGGCCCAAGAGCCACAACGTTATTGGTTGTCGAACAGTATTAACAAATAAATTCGGTCCAAATGGAGAATTGATTAAAAGAAAGGCACGCGTTGTCGCTCAAGGATTTTCTCAGAGACCAAATATAGACTATAAAGAGACTTTTGCACCTGTTGCCCGATTAAGTTCTTTAAGAATGGTTATGGCCATATCTGCAAGGTTTGATTTGCGCATTCATCAAATTGATATAGAAGCTGCCTATCTAAATGGTAACATTCAGGAAGAGCTATACATGGAACTACCTAAGTTACTAAAAGAAATGTTAAAACGTATAATAGAAGAAGGTCAGGAAAATAACCACCTTGTCGTACGTGCTCGGAAGATGTTAATGGATTTAAAAATTAACGACCCCGTTTGTAGATTAAAACGAGCACTCTATGGTTTACGACAAGCAGGTCGAGAATGGAATAAAACGATAGACCTCAAACTGAGAGAAATGAGTTTGCAGCCTACGGCAGCTGATCCATGCGTCTATTGGTTACAAGAAGAGAACAACATGGTATTAGTATTGTTATATGTCGACGATTTCCTTATCTGTAGCAAAAATCAGTTAATAATTAATAAAATAAAAGAAAGTTTGGCTAAAGACTTCAAGATTAAAGATTTGGGTCTCGCACGTTACTGTCTAGGTTTTGAGATTGAACAAAACAAGTGTAAAATAATGATTTCCCAGAGTGGATATATACATGAAATCTTACATCGATTCGATATGCAATCAGCAAATCCAGTACATACACCGTTAGAAGTTTCTTGTCATTTTACCACAGAAAAATCTGCCAGTGACTCACACACCAAGTCATTACCATATCGTGAGTTAATTGGAGCCTTAATGTACTTGTCTGTCGGTACACGTCCAGATATATCTCATGTGATCAGCCTCCTAAGTCAATTCAATGACTGCTACGATAGTTCCCATTGGAAGGCTGCGAAGAGAGTACTACGTTATTTGAAGGGCACCTCGCATTTTAA
This sequence comes from Anastatus disparis, assembly GCA_017163975.1. Lineage (NCBI taxonomy): Eukaryota > Metazoa > Arthropoda > Insecta > Hymenoptera > Eupelmidae > Anastatus > Anastatus disparis. Next base: position 494,318 of record JAFFSR010000143.1, read on the forward strand.
AATATGCTATCAAAAAACAAATATTGGAATTCAGGGTTTTGTTGATGCAGATTGGGGAGGTTGTAATATAGATAGACGTTCTTATACGGGGTTCGTTTTTGTGCTTGGAAATGGTGCCATCACTTGGGAGTCTAGGAAGCAGCGTACAGTGGCCCTATCGTCCACTGAATCCGAGTATATGGCCCTAGCAGAAGGCACAAAAGAATTGCTGTACCTCCGGAGCTTTATGATCGAATTGGGTTTACATGACCTGTGTGACATAACCTTGTACAATGATAATCGTGGAGCTGAATTACTGGCACAGAATCCGATGCATCACAGTCGAAGTAAACACATAGATCTTCGATATCATTTTGTTCGCGAAGCTATTAAGGAAAAACGCTTAAGTTTATGTCATTTACCAACTGATAAAATGATTGCTGATATCTTAACGAAAGCGTTGACAAAAGAGAAACATTATTTTTGCCTATCAAATTTGGGATTCATAGTTTTCAAGCAAGGAGAGACATAATTAGTTTAAGTTGTATACATACTCATATTGAGGGGGAGTGTTAGTAATAGGATAATCAATATTCGTATTTAGCGCCTCTGTATTATACTCCTGACGTATTATACTCATGTAAGTTTTGTTAACGCGCTACATTATTGCTCCTGCCTCGTGGCATGTTCGCGCTCACTTCCGTTGCGATACTTGAAGAGTAAAGATCTCTGTAATATTGTAAAAGAGCTTTATTCTGTATTAAGTAAATTAGAATCTCTTTGTATGTTAAATAAAGTGTTTCTGTATAAATCGTATCTGCTCATTGTTTTAACCTAACATTATTTATGGAATATATTAATTAATAATATTATGATTATCATAATGATATTGAAATTTATTGTAAAATATATACTTTCAATAAAACTAATATTAATAAAAAATAGAATGAAATATATTAATTTCGAATATATAAATTAAAGATACTAAATATTATAAAAAAATAACAATAATTAATATTCAAATATAAGAAATAATTGAAAAATTTTAAATAATAATAATATTAAAAAACATAGAGTTCAATTAGGTATTAAATTTTATATTTAGAATAATTAGAATAAAAAAAATTTCTGTTCTATATTATTGTAAGACATGTTACAATAATATTTAATTGGAAAATATCAAGTTATTATAATTATTCTTATAAACATACTTACACAAAGATTTAAAAGAGATAAATATTAATTGGGAAATTGTTATATAACAATAATATAATAACAAATTATACAAATAATAAAATGACTTTTAAAACTCTGTTTAAATATGTAATACTGATGGTGGAGGATGGATTGTAAATAGAGCCTATGGTATAAGGAGGAAGGAATATAGACTCTCATGGTTGTGTAGGGCTACAGGCGAAGGGAACCATGGTTTTATTTTAAATAATTGTATAAAAAAAATAGAATAATTTTAATTAATTTTAACATGTGTAACATGGCAGATTGGCCATATTACTTATATGTATATTTGTGGCGCATATAGCCGACAGAAGGGAGCATCTAACTACGGGCAAGACGGAAAGCAGACCACGCGAGTCAAATAGTTAAAACTATAACCCAAAATCGTTGGCACACACGTGCGAATTTATAAAGCACATATAATGTGCACTGATATAGCTAGCGAGCAGCTTGACTCGAGTAGCTGAGCTTGGGTCCGTTAAGGATCGTTTGTCTCTCTCTTGCGGCGCGTGTAGCATACAGCAAGAGAAACGAAGCCGAGCAGAGGCAAGAAGGAATACCATTATTATTCCTTCTGTCGCCGGCGTCCGATAAACAGCGTTACGACTTGCGATATTGCGTAATACTTTTCTGGTTGTGGTTACAATTATCGTAGTCAGTGTGAGCGAAAATAGATAGATTTACTATTCTATTTCTTTTATTGTGAATTAAAATAATATCACGATTGCTAATTAAAATAATATAGTTTGTTGCTTTGTTTGTGTGACGTATGTGCCGGGCGATCGTGTGCGCGTTCTATTGCATATATTCCCTTCGTGCTTTTCTAATTCTTTCATTTTTTGTGTGTTTATTGCTCGTGTCCCTTTTAGCTTACGTTTTTGTAATATTTGCTTTTCGTCGTGCCAATAGTTATTTAATTAGAGCAAGCGGCGTCGCGTACGCTATACGCGGCTGGCGTCCATTTTGAGCGAGCGTACGATTACTGTACAAATTTCTTAAATAAAGTTTCTCTTTTTTCTTGTTACTGATTTAATTACAGCTTATATATTTTTTATAAACTAGTGCAACCTTCTGATCCCCAAGGTTGTCACACATGTCTTAAAATAACTCAAAATTATTATATTGATTTTATATATTTATTTAAAATAAAACAAAAAAAACCAACGCGCCGTAATACCATACATTTTTTATTATTTAATTTATATTATAAATTATTAATTGTAAGGTACTGTTGACAGTACCTTTTTGAGTAGTGTGGAAATCTGTCTGAACAAATATATTATTAACATTAATTTTATTAATAATTTTTGTCAGTACAAATTTCATTACTGACTGATATTTTCATTAATGTAAATATGCACGGGGGTTGGCAAGGCAGCGCGAGCAGGGGAGTACCCCCCCTAGTATGTGTATATATATATATATATATATATATATATATATATATATATGGGACATTTCATGTCAAGTCGTATGTACTCATAATCACAGGCTTTTTATATATATGGAACATTTCATGACAACTCTCACACACCTATCCGAGTTCCTTCAGGTTTACATATATGGGACGTTTCATGTCAATTTGCATTCGTGCATACACGCTTTTATATACATGCGACTCTTCATGTCAACTCATGTACTACCTTACAGGCAGGTTTTTGCATATGTATATATTGTCCATTTCATATCGAATTGCTCACGTTCACCCGCAATTTTCTTGTTTATATATATAATATATAATATAAATAATAAAAATATATATATGGGACATTTCATGTCAACTCGCACATACTCGCAAGCACAGGTTTTTCTATATATATATGGGACATTTCATGACAACTTGTACACACCTATCTAAGTACCCTTAGGTTTATATATATGAGACGTTTCATGTCAATTTGCATGCATGCACACACGCGTTCATGTACGTGGGACTTTTCATGTCGACTGACAAGCATGATATAAACATATATATATACATAAGGGACATTTCATGTAGAATCGCACGTACACACACAGGTTTATTCAAGTTTATATGGAACATTTAATTTCAACTCATACGCGCACGCACACGCTCACACATACAAACACATATTTAACTTTATATATATATATACATACTTTACCTCATCGATGTAGACAATATTTAAAAAATATTTATTTATTATGCTGTGGTACCCACGATCGCCGTCTTTGGATACCTAGGTGTTAATGACAACTTAAACATCATCTACAGCTAAAACTTTTGAAATTCAACTTACAGTTTAATAACTACTTTGAAGTTGTTTCAAATGTTATCTAGCCAAACATGGATGTTCCGAGTAAGATAAACATTGTCTACAAGAATATCTTTTGAAATTTAGCCATTATTTATTAATAACACGTACGTTTCCCGAGATGACATCTCACAATATCCAGGTGATCCTGGCTACCTGGAAATCGTCTATATGAAGGAATTTTGAAATTTTCCATACCGATTATGAAGTTTACAGACATTTGCAGGGACTACGTCAAATGAAACTTGGAGATTCTTTTAGATTTCGATTCTAAGGTTGTTTGATTAGGTTGGAGAATACTCGGAAATAAAAAGATTTTAAAAGAACAATTGTTTAAGATTCATGCAAGTTCCATGAAATATGTTGATTTACTCGTAGTCGATACCCATACATAAAGATCATTCATACAAATTATCTCGCATATAAATTTGCGGTACTATCCCTACTAATTTATGAATTTTTCGTTCGAATAATGCCAGCGAAATTTAACCTCGAGAAAGCATATTACTATTGTAATTAGTGAATAATTTTAACATTTTTTCATCAAACATCATTCCGATATACAGGTAATAAGCGCTATTATTTAAAAAATTTGAGAATTTATGAATCTTAGCAATTATTTACTTACCACGAAAGTTAAGAAATCATACTAGTAATTCATTTTATTTGAATTTGATCATTTAAAATCTATATAAGTCAAATTCCAAAGATAAAGAAATTCTGAATTAGTTATGCATTTACATATAATTTTTATTAAATCTTTAACATTTTTGTTTATTTAACCGAACAATAAACATTCTTGCTATTTACATGAAATCATGAAACTTTGATTTTTCACAAAAATAAAAAGTAATATTTTTAAACATCATTTATTGTAAATATTATTTCCTTAATAGACATAAATCTTTGAAATCATTAGAGATATCTAATACTATTACAAAATTATAGAAAATGAAGATATATTTTAAGAGGAAGAATCATATTTCTGCCCTTTGCTAATAAGAAAATTGGTTTTTCGAATAAAAAAAAATAAATTAAAATGGAGATAATATATTGACTATGAATAAGATTTACATAATTAGACGCATTTATGCATATTGTGTATGGACTATGGATACATCGAATATTAATTATGTGGGCTCATATAAATACACAGGTTCTCTATAGCTGTTTATGCATGACTTCTGAATTTTTTTCTATACGATGTGACCTTATATAAAGCAATAAAACAATTTTTTTCATGTCATTTATTTAAATTATTTATTTACTTCATGCTGGTAAAAATTTACAATATTATATGTGGCGATAACTCAGCCAATGTACATTTTTGGTTAATTTTTAATATCATGATTGCATATTTAACACAAGAGTTTGATAATAACTTTTCAAGTGGCGATTACTCAGCCAATGTAAGTTTTCAGATATTTAATAATATCGCGATTATTTTCTAATATGAAACATTTGAAAAGAATTTCTTAAGTGGCGATTACTCAGCCAATGTAAGCTTTCATATATTTCATAATATCGCGATTATTTTCTAATATGAAACATTTGAAAAGAATTTATGAAGTGGCGATTACTCAGCCAATGTAAGCTTTCATATATTTCATAATATCGCGATAATTTTCTAATATGAAACATTTAAAAAGAATTTATGGAGTGGCGATTACTCAGCCAATGTAAGCTTACATATATTTCATAATATCGCGATTATTTTCTAATATGAAACATTTAAAAAAAATTTATGAAGTGGCGATTACTTAGCCAGTGTAAGCTTACATATATTTCATAATATCGCGATTATTTTCTGATATGAAACATTTAAAAAGAATTTATGAAGTGGCGATTACTCAGCCAATGTAAATCTTTCGATGATTTTGAATATCGCGATTATTATTTTAAAAAATTTTTACCTATTCATATTGAAAGATTGCTTTTATAAAAAATGTTTCTGTATAATTATAAATATTCAATTATAAATTATTAAACTTTTTGCTTATTCATAAAAATAATAAAATATGTATTATTACCCATATGGAAAAAATTTTTGGATATAATTGTAAATAACTGTTAATAACTGTAAATAAATGTAAATAAATGTAAATAACTGTAAATAACTGTAGAAAAATGTTAAAAAATGTGGGAATTGAGACATAAATAACAGTTATTTACAATTATTTACGATTATTTACTGTTATTTGCACTTATTTACAGTTATTAACTGTTATTTACACTTATTAACTGTTATTTACACTTATTTACAGTTATTTATATTTATTTACAGTTATTTACATTTATTCACTTTTTTCACAATTATTTACAGTTATTTACGATTATTTATAGTTTTTTACAATTATTTGCAGTTATTTACATTTTCGAAAATTATCACGAATTTATTCAATAATTTTATATATAGGCGAAAATTTTAAAAAATGTGAATAACTGTAAATAATTGTAAAAATTATGGAAAATTGTAAATAGTTGTAAATAATTATAAATAACTGTAAATAACTGTAAAAAAACTGTAAATAACTGTAAATAACTATAAATAATTGTAAATAATTATTAATAACATTAAATTATCCATTAATTCAAAAATTTTTGAAAATGTAAATAACTGTAAATAATTATGAATAACTGTAAATAATTATGAATAATTGTAAATAATTATAAAAAACTGTAAATAATTGTAAATAATTGTAAATAACTGTAAATAACAGTTAATAACAATTAAAAACTGTAAATAACTGTAAATAATAGTAATTAATAATAAATAATAGTAAATAACTGTAAATAACTATTATTTATGTCTCAATTCCTACATTTTTTAACAGTTGTTTACAATTATTTACTATTATTTACAGTTTTTCACATAAATTATTTCCATATGGGTAAGTTCAAAGCTTTATACCCTTACAAATAACTTTTGAGTCCATTTGCTTTATACAGTACTCGTTTTTCGAATTCAATATCGGACAATCTATTAAATTTTGGCATGTTCATTAAAGTAGCATAAGAAAATAATCTTTCTACTGGAGCTGAAAAAGGTAATGTGGTATTAAATTTCAAAAATAAGCTTTTAACAACTGGCAAATTATTTAAAGACTCCAAAGACATCGTTTTTTCATTTAAAAACCTCATTAGTTCATTTTCTTCTTGTTCTTGAGGTGCAAAAGCCGTGTTTAGTAATGCATGTGAGCTGTCATCATCAAAATCAAAAAACGTGTCTTCAGTATCCTCATTATCTGGAACAGCTGATTCCGGCTTTTTAGGCCTAACCAATTCTTCAACAAGCCTTTTTATTTTTGCTTGTGTATTTTTATCAAAGCACGAAATCCATTTTGCTCTAAATTTGGGGTGCGTGAGTGCTGCTATAGCTGCTAATTCGCCATTGTTAATGATTTTTAAAAAATCATGAAATCTTTTGTCTCAAGCTTCCTTTAAATATTTCAACAGTGGCTCACACATAGACAAACTTTTATTTGCCGATAAAGTATTCCATTTTTTTCGGATAGTCAACAATGTTGGTAAAAGATAACCATAATGACAATCTTTTTCTCCTTGTAAAATATCGATCGCTGAAGCCAGGGGTTGACACAATTTCAAATAATCTTCAATAAATTCAGAATCTTTTTTTCTTAAGATTTTATTAGATTCCAACATGTCATGAATTCTTTCATCATCAATTTTTTCTTTTAACGAAATGATTTGTTTAAAAGCGTCATACGTAGAATTCCACCTTGTTATAACGGGCCTCTGTAAACTGTATTCAAAAATTTTTTTCATTTCTTCTCGTTTTTTGGTGATCTTAAACATTTCCATAATTGTTGGCATTTTTCCATGACAAATTTATGACACTTTTTAATATTTGGAACTCTGTTAATTGCGTCTACAAGATCTTTTGTTGCAATCAAACTCAAGGTATGGCTGACCTATCGAAAATGACGAGATAGTGTTATATTTGAAAATATTGCTTCGTCTTCTACAGGATTTACATTATCGTTACTGTTCATAAACAGTGATTCTTCGCCATCATTTTCTTCAAACTCTTCCATTTCCTCTTCAGAATCATTTGAATCCTCATCTGCAATAATTTTCATATAATAATTTGAAAATTTATTAAGATTTTATAAAGATTTTTCATATAAATTTGAAGTTCAATTTTTTAATTTTTTTATTATATTTATAACTTTTAAGCAAAATTAGCTTTTTTAATAAATTTAGATTTGTTTGATTAAATTTTGTTTCATGAGAAATTATAAAATCTAAAGAAAATCTACCGATAATTGACAGTTATTAATTTACTTTATTATTTAATATTAATTTAATTTAAGAATTGATTATATTCATCCAATAATTTAAATGTCTATTTATTTAATTTTTAATACAATTGATTTAAAATAACAATTTAAATAACCTGGAAAATAATTTTCTGGATTTTCTATTCCAAATTCTTTAAAGGCTTTAACAAAATTTTTCCCATTATCCGTAACTGTAGATACAATTTTTTCAATAGTTAGCTCGAAAGTCGAATAGATAATAGATAGTTGCTCTGCTATATTGGAAAAGGTATGCGATCCTTCAAATCGTCTACAAGCTAAAGCTGCTGATCTTCTTTCCAAAGATATATCATCAATCTGCAAATAGAAATAATTTTGATTTTATTGTAATTTCTTAACTACTTTATGTGAATAACATGTTATCTTACCCAATGAGCAGTTACACCTAAAAATCTTCTATTCGACCCAGTCCAAATATCTGCTGTTGTACAGACATGGTTTGCATTAGCTAAAGCCATTTTAATCTTGTCTAATTGTTTGTAATATAAATCATCAACTTTTTTTCCAGCAGTATAACGAGTCAAATGCTTTAACGGAGCGTCACCATGTTCAATTTTGAAATCTAAATATTTTAAATAAAATGTTATTCATTAATATATTAAAAAAAATATTATATAAAATATAAAACCATTAAATATTTTTCGAAAAGCTGAATCTTCAACTAGACGAAGAGAAAGTTGATTTCTCAATAAAAACTCAACAACATTTTTATCAAAAGTATTTTGAGAAAAAGCACATGTCACACGTCGATAAACAACATCATTTTCATCTTCATCATCACCATCCAATTTTTTAAATTTTTTATATTGCTGATAGCTTTGTAGTTTATGTTCATGTTTTCTCTAAAAATATAATTATGTTAAATCATAAAATTAATACAAAATAAACATTTAATATTATTAAAATTTTTTGGTTTTGTATGAAATAGTATATTTTTCACCTAGAGCGAGTAAAAATAAAGAACTCCTGTTTGGCTTGGATGACAATTCACATAAAATTAAAGTCATTCTTCATTTACTCTCGAGGTGAAAATACAAATTTTTCCAACAAGAGGCCAAAAATATCATATTCTATTTTCGACGACAGGAGAAAATATGGTACTTTTGGACTAGGTGTTAAAAAAGCAATTTGATGACATTGTAAAAAAGTGAACACAACATTTTATTCTGTGTTTACTATAACAGATAAAATTTAGTATTATTGTCACCTACCAACATGGCTGACCTTTTTTTCTGATAAGGTATATAACTTTAATATAAATAATGTTCAATTTTATATATCCATAAGAGAAAATTCATCATTGAACAAGATATTTATTGAAACATGATACTTGATATTTCATCTAAATATTAACTTTATATTTGAATGTACTGTCATAAAAAACATCAAAATTTTTTTTCAATTCATACCATTAAATATTGACCTTATCAAGGTATTTTTAAAAAAGTACAATTTTTACTTTTTAAATTTTGCAAGTCACAATAACAATAAATAAATTAGTTGATTTAATAACATATACATGTAAAAACAATAACCTTTAAATGGCGTTAAAAATTTGATGAAACTTTAAGATTTCCATGAATAATTTGGTTACAAGTCATGCATTTTGCTATGATTTTATCGCCATTTGATTTCGTCAAATCTGCTTCGAAAACTTTTCCATCCAAATAACAAGTTTTACAGCAGACATCTAACATTTCTTTTTGCTCATCACTTAAAACAGCGTGAAGCATGTAATTCGAGAATTACGCAATCGTGATAACTCATAATGGGTACCATTATTTGCTGTCCCCTGACTTCCATCATCATGTAATGGTTCACGATCTATACCAACTCTTAAACTAGCTAGCAATTCATCTGTATTATCTACTGAATTTTCTTCATTGTTCATTTTAAATCCTTAAAGTGAACAACAAAACAATGAATAACATAATAAAATACAATGTATTTATAGGTTTATTGATCCAGTAAGAATGATTTGAAAATTTATTTTATAAATAATATTCCTAGAATTAAATTTTTACGAGGTCTAAAATTTGTAAAGTATGAATTTAATTATAATCTTTTTAACGAAAATTCAATTTTACAAAACCCAACTTTGTTAGAAAAATACATAAACATTAATTTCATGCACTATCTGTGCATTTGACATCAAGTCAGTCCCGCGAATTTTTCTTTATACGTATCTAGTACCTTGATTTACATAAAGGAGGCGCAGACGCCCTCATATATATACACTTCCGTTTCATTAGTTCCGTTGCATGTACCGTCATGAAATCAATTCACTCCCGTATAATTTTTTTATACGTCTCTTATGGGAGGTGTATACCGTCGCTAAAGAAGTTTCACTTCAAAATAGAAAATTTATAATGACGTTATTGAGAAAAGTACGGAATGCCAAAGTAAAAGGTTATGTTATACAGATATCTACGTTCCCTAATTTTTTTCAAAAAATTGTCAGCCAGTTTTATGTTATTGTACAAAGATTTGCATTTATATTAATTGCGGTAATAAAATAACTGGTGGTCTATAAATTATTCTTTCAGTTACAGATTAATCATATATTTTCATACACAAAACATATACAAAAAATTTCATAGGTCTAAATCATAAAAGTGTTGAAATGAAACAATGTAAATTAAAAAATTTTTTTTTCTATGAATTGTTTAATGAATTCCGTAATGAATTGTTTTCTCGAATACTATAAACTTTAGATAAATACTTAAAACAATAATTGATGTTAAATAAATAACACATTTTGCAAATTATAATATGAAGATATTTGAGTTTATTTAATTGGTGAAATAATATAATTAAATAAAAAAATGTTTTTTTATGTTGAAAACACGTTGTTAAAAAAAACCAACAATTGAAAAAATGCACTAAAAAGTATTAAACAAATTAATTAAATTTCTTAAAATTACTTTTATACAGTTTCATTGCAATAATCAAGATAAAATTTTACAACAAAAATTATAAAACAAAAGGGTGTGCACTGATTTTCAGTAAATCTAATAATAATTTTAATACTATCTTTAATAATTTCTTAACAAGATTTTAGAAAAAATTTCAGCAACCACACTTTTTTTTTTAAATTGTTGTTGTAAAATTTTCTATTGATTATTGCAATGAAACTATATAAAAGTGATATCAAGAAAGTTAATTTATTTATTTTATACTTTTTAGTCTATTTATTCAATTATTGTATTTTATTTTTGAAGCATGTTTTTAAAATTTTGTATTTTCTATTTTTAAGTTAAAATTGTTTTTATTATCATTTAGAGTTACATTGCAACCAGATTTTTCGAAGATTACACTCAGGTACATCCGTTATCGGCGACTTGATACTCTAGTTCGACCTCTTCATTCTAAATCATTATTATGCATTATAGATTCACTTTCAAACCTCGAATTAGGTTTTAGCAGCCCCGAAATCCCCCAGGGAACCTACCTCGACCCAGAGAAAGCCTCCCCATTTGTACTTCCTCGGAGACGATGCCTATGCGTATTCTGGACAACGTGCATCACTTTGTGGCAATTGTTTGATCTCAAATTCGGTTTTAGCAACCCTGAAAACCCCCGAGAAACTTGCCTCGACCCAAAGAAAGCCTCCCCATTTATACTTCCTCGGAGATGACTTCTCACACCCATTATCATCGACCTGGATGTCCAGGTACCAAAATGACAACTGATTATTGTATTGTCATCCAAGACCAAAGTCTATGCCAATTGTCAGAATTTATATCTGTCAAAAAGTGCCTGAAATCGAGCGCGCAAGATTTGATTACAGACAGACAAACAAACAAACAGACATGAAGGCGAATATAAGAAAAGCGTATATAAAAAAATAATATTTACCTACGTTAAGTCTGCTTTAAGACTAATTATCTTTCGCTTTTTATGACAAAAACAAGTAAATTGAATTTGAGAAAATTTCTATAAGTTACTTAAATTTATGAAAAAGTCAATATAAATCGTCATTTTTGCAGAATTATGAAGATTATGATTATTTTCGCGGAAATTATAAAGTTATGGAAATTATTTATGAAAACGTTTTCGATTGGAAAATTTGTGATTATTGCAGTTGAATTTTGTTACATCATCATTAGTTACATCCTCGTTAAAATGACCCGAAAATTTCTGAAAGAATCGGAACAAATATTTTTCCGGTCTTTAAAGAATGTTTAAGAACTATTATGAAATGAAAATTGATAAATGTTTCAAGTTTTCCGAATCGTTCCGACATTGAAATTTCAATTATAAGCCGTTACTCATAAAATTTGGAAAAGTCTATTGTATGCAACTATTTTTCCAGTGATTCAGTTGTAATTTATAAAATTGTGAATTTGGGTGATTCATTATGTTTCTTTCCATAATATTTATCTGATGTTGGAGCTGCAGCAATCGAGTTTTGCTTTTTTTATTTCATTAATATCATTTTAAATTCGTAAATTAATAGTATATTGTGTAACGAATAAGGTTTAGTTGACTATTGCGCACGAGGGCAAGTTGGCGCACGAGCGTAGCGAGTAGCGCCATTGCCCGAGACTCTCTCTCTCTCTCATATCTGCCGTACGACTGACTCGCAATAGTATATTTCAATACTTTTTGGTACTATTATTAAAAATTAAATTACATACTTTTAGCTCACCAATTTCACGTATATACGGAATAATTACGATTTCGTTAATGTAAAAATAATACAAGAATAGATGATACGATTTACTTTGTCAGAGGTTAAAGCGAGATAGAGTATAAAATTCATCAAATGGTCGATGAGATACAGTATGAGGGCGCTGCGCTTGTATAAACCTTTGCGATTTTACATTAATTAACGCTTTTGCGTGACATTATTTTACAGAATGTAACGTATTTACGTGATTTAATACAAAATAATATTATACATAGCTGTGAAACACACGCCCTCAAAAAACAACGCACGCAGCGCGCGCTATTAGCTACTTACTACCCCGAAAACGCATGCGCTATAGGCCACTTACTCAGCACGGATGAGAAAAACAAATATAATGACTTGTCCGCACTAAAGCTATGTTAATACAATAATTTTTGTTAAAATAAAAAATCATTTAAACTTGTAAATTTTTTATGAATTTGGATTGGAAATTATATCAAGCGCGATAAACCTAATCTTAAAATACGTTACATTGAAAGTTTGTATTATTACTTTTTATGTAGTATTTTCGTGGGTTTCTTGAGTTGTCCGCACTCGAGTTAAATCTTACAAATTTTTTCTTTGTCGCAAAAAAATGTTATTAAACGCATTGTTTATTCATAACTTGGGATTGGAAATATTATTAGAAGACTGGAAGCTTCGTCATGCTCTTAAAAATAAAAATAATTTTATCTAATTTTAAAAATAATATTAATCTGAATAATATATCCTCATCAGAAAAGTTATTGTAATTTATATATTTTTGGAACCTTTTCAATTTCATGTGTACCACCATGGTATTATATGGGGACATCCACCCAACTTTAAATTCTCTAGTAATAGGTCATTATTTAAACTAGGTTATAATCTTTTGTGCTATCCTGTAACTCTATTTCTGATGTATTTTGTAAATGTGCCACAAACGGCGCAGTAGATAATTCTATAAAAAGTAAATTTACACATAAGATAAATTACGGTAATTTTTTATGTGTAAAAATGAATGTTTCATAGAAATATCTACTGCGCCATTTGTTAAACATTTACAAAATACATCAGAAATAGAGTTACAGGATAGCACAAAAGATTTGAACCTAATTTAAATAATGTGCATCATGCGGTAACCCAGTAACAGCTGTAATATGACCTGTTACTAGAGAATTAAAAGTTTTGTGGATATCCCCATATATCAAAAAATATGATTATGACTTCTTCAGATTCTTTATGAATTTCTAATATATTGAATAGTGATTTTTATAGGGTATATCATAGTATTAATGAAATTAACTTATTAATAAACTGAAAAATTGCCTAGTATTAATAAATCAGTGCGATTTATGGTATTTATTCACAAAAAAAATTTATAGTTTAGTCGTGTAAAATGGCTTTATTTCCACTATCGAACAATTCCATGGTATGCTTAACTATTTCAAGAGTTAAAAAAATTTAATAATATGTATATTTTTTTATAACTTCAAAATCGTTACTGAGAATCATAAATAATTTTCACGGTATTTTATTAATAGCAGGTCGTATATCTCTATCCTTTTATAATAAAAAAATTCAATTTTCTGCAAAACCTTATGATTGTAGCAAAAAATAAGAAGAAAGCCCCATCTCGTATAATAAAAAGCAATATTTTCTCTTATGAGAAAAAATTATTTTTATTGCTTCGTTTCAAAGAAAACTTTAAAAAACTGAATTGTCCATCCAAACCTCGATATTTTATGTTTTTCAAGGTTTTTTTCAAAACGAATCGATAGCAAAATTTTTTCCTAATCAAAGAAAATATTGCTTTTTATGATACAAGATGGGGCTTTCTCTTTATTTTTTGCTAAAATTATTAATTTTTGTAAAAAAATCAATTTTTTGATTACAATAGGACATATATACTCGACCTCCTCTTAAGGATCTTTAATAGCTATTAAACTCTTGACAAGATTGTAATAATTGATCTCGATTTACTTCCACAGAGTTCGTGAAGTTTCATTAACCTTTCAATCAATATACAGAAAATATAAAGATTCATCCGTATTCTTAAATGATCTCATAGATTTATAATCATTTATTTATCAATAATTTAATAAATATATTCATACGATGATAAAACGTAAAAAATATTTCTGAAGAATTTTTTAAAATACAATCTAGAAGGTTTCTCCTGAAAACTTTACAGTGCTGTTCAATTCTAAAGCGATCTTAATTGTTCATTAATTGTGAATACGATAAAATTAAGGTTACTATTCCTTAGTAAAACATAATGAATCAAAAAAGTTCAGAAGGTATCAACGACGATCATGACAATTTTTTTCATAAGAGTTCACAAAGTTGTATTATGGACTGGTACCAAAAACCGCAAAAAATTAGAAAGGTTCTTTTACATCAGGATCTTTCCAAACCTTAATGTACATTTTAACCGGGGTATTTCACCTGAATACGAAGGACATTTATAACTAATATAGGTAGCTAGGAGAGTTTCCGTAGCCGATAGAGATCCACGGCTCCACCAAAATTTTTTTCTATATATTTTGGTGCCTTGAACACAAATTTCGAGGGTGGATAGCTGGAAAATAGTTAGGAAAATCTCTAAGTAAATTTTTTGGTTGTTAATTCTTCGCAGAAAAACATAATTTTTCGTGTTTTTCATCAAATATTAAGTCGAAAATATTCTTATCAATTTTGCCGTACATTGCTCCATTTCTCTGTAAAAACATCATAAATATAAAAAAACTCATTTTGCCATTTTTAATGATTTTTTTTATTTTATTGCACCAATCATTGGTGACCAATATAATTAAAAATTTTTACATTTTAATTAGCTAAAATTATTCTTTAATATACCAACTGTCGATAAAAAAAGAATGGTTTAGGCTGGTTGCGGTCTTCCTTTAATTTTTCACGAATAATTGAACCGCTTATTCAGAGAGTACCGCGCAACGGTGCTCACATGAAAAAGTCAGGTCGGAAAATAGGGGAGATTGCTATAGTAACATTAGAGTCCACGGTTCCAAAAATTTTTTTTATATATTTTGTCACTAAACATTAATTTAAAGGGGGTGAAGTCGGAAAATGTCCAGGAAAATTTGTATTATATAATTTCCAAAAATTTGAAAAGTCTATTTTTTAAATAAAAAACATTTTGTCGCTTATTTCATGCAATTTTCATGCCAAAGTTATGAAAAAGAATAAGTTTTATAATTTTTCTCAATTTTTCATATTAGAATGAGACTATTGTTACAGTGCAGCAGAGATTAGAATAGGATTTCCTAAAATTTTATTTCATTTGCTAAATTCATGTTATAATTTATAAATACGTTTAATTAATCGTTATTTGTATTTTAATCTTATTACGTTTCTTACATGTAGAATTTTTGCTACAAGAACAATATGTACAGTACGCTATTCATTATTTTATGAAGTTTAAAAAACTTGTGTTTTTATAATTTATAAAATTTTTTAACAAAGTACAATTTTTTTTCTGTGAACTACTCTTTTACTGTTACATATTTTGTAAAAATATATCTTTTTAATAAAAAAAATAGGTATATGATTGATTGAAAATATTAATTTTAATTAATTTAATTTATGTATAACCCTGTTGAAAAAACTCACTGACATGGTAACATTTTTTTTTAACTATTAATAATTGAATTTATTGATTTGTTGATTGTAATTCTTCAATCATATATTTTATTTCCGCAATTCAATCCAAAATATCCTTAATTTATAATCCTTCAGTTGAAAAATGAGGCAGCACGCTAATTATAACACATCCAAAATAATTTATAGCAGCATCATCAGTGTCACAACCAAATTTTAAAATTGCTAAGCACAAACTTTCAAAACGAATGTCAGGAAAATGTAATTAACATTGTAAAAGAATTTTTTTATTACAGATAACTATTATGTGAAAAACTTTTTCAAAAATAAAATCATATAATCAAATTATCCATCAAAAAGTAAAACCATTCCTTAAAAATCTTTAAGATTTTTATCAGTATTAATATTAGCAACTTTTCCTAAACTAGAATTTTTTTTATTTTAAGTAACATAGAAAAAAAAACCTGTTTGTGTAACTGATTGAAAACTGCTCACTTGTTAAAAAAAAATCTGGTGGCACTCATATATATATATATATATAAACCTGTTTGTGTGTGTGTGTGCGCGCATGTGAATTGACATAAAATATCCCATGCATATGTATATACATATATTTATAAGCCCATGTGTGTGCGTGCATGCGCCTTGACAGGAACAGCCATATATATATATATATATATATATATATATATATAAACGTATGTACGCGGCATTATGCTGACTCATACAGTACAGCCTTTGTTTAGTGTCCTGCACACGTCGCGGGTGTGTGGCAGTCTCCTATGTTATCCCTTCCTTTGTTACTTACGCATATGTTAAATAAGAATTTGTTAAAACTTTGATTGGTGGGCACATTTGTTCTCGAAATTTGATTGGTGGGCGCGTTTTTGTTTTGTAGAAGATTTTCGTAACTCAACTCAAGAAAAATCTACTGTATGGAATTGTCAGCACAAGTATCAATAAATAAATGAAAAACGGGTGGCATTATGCGGACGTCAGCATAAGTACGCTAATGTCTGCATAAGTCACGATTCATCTATGATTTTGTCTGCATAATACCTCATTCATAAAAATATATATATATATATATATATATATATATATACATATATATATACATCTATATATAAAGAAAAATATATATAAACTCAAGTACGTGTGTCATGCGTGTAAATTGACATGAAACGTCCCGTGTATATAAGCCTGTGTGTATGTGCGCGCGTGTGAATTAACATTAAATATCCCCTGTATATGTGTACACAGATATACACACATATATATGTATATATATATATATATATATATATATATATATATATATATATTCATAAGCCCATGTGTGTGCGTACATGCGAATTGACAGAAACGGTCCCATATATATAAATACAAATTTCAAATACATGTTTAGATGTGTTTGCGCGTTCGAGTTGACAAGATATGTCCAATATATGAAAACCGGTGCGTGCGTGTTGACATGATACGTCCCATATATGTGAACCTAAGGACGCTCGGATAGGTGTGTTAGAGTTGTCATGAAATGTCCCATATATATAAACCTGTATAGGCGTGGGTAATAATTGACGTGAAAAATTCTATGTATATTAACGTGTGTACATGCATGCGAATCGATATGAAATGTACCATATGTATAAACCTGTGTGTGTGTGCGTGCGTTCGAATTGACATGGAAAATCCCATTTATATTAACGTACGTGTGCATGCATGCGAATCGACATGAAATATCTCATATATATATACCTGTATGTGCGTACGTTCCAATTGACGTGAAAAATCCAATATTTATTAAAGTTTGTGTGCATGCATGCGAATTGACATGAAATGTCCCATATATATGTAAACCTGTGTTGTCATAAAATGTCCCACATATATAAAAAAGCCTGTCATTATGAGTATGTACGAGTTGACATGAAATGTCCCATATATAATCCTGTGTGTGTGTGTGTGTGTGTGTGTGTGTGTGTGTGTGTGTGTGCGTGCGCATTGACATGAAATGTCCCATATATCTAAACCTGTAAGTGCGTGCGTTCTAATTGACGTGAAAAATCCCATTTTTATTAAAGTCTGTGTGCATGCATGCAAATAGACATGAAATGTCCCATATATATAAACCTGTGTGTGTGCTTTCGAATTGACGTGAAAAATCCTATGTTTATTAACGTTCTGTTCATGCATGCGAATCGACATGAAATGTCCCATGTATATAAAAATAAGGGTACACGAATGGGTGTGTGCGTGTTGTCATGAAATGTACCACATATAAAGAAAACCTGTACTTATGAGTACGTGCTAACCGATATGAAATATCCCATGTATGTATGTATGTATGTATGTATGTATGTATATATATATATATATATATATATATATATACATATATATAAATCAAAATATATACGGGTCAACGGGTGCAAGTTGACATGAAACGGACCATGTATATATATATATATATATATATATATATCAACTTGTCCGTATGTGTGCGTGTGGGTCGACATGAAATGTTGCATATATATGAGCCTAGGTGCGTATGTACGTGCGTGTCCACATATGTTTTTCTATACACATATATATGATAAAAATTCCTTAGTAAGTTTAATTAAAAAGGAATTGTGGAATTTTTAATTAAAGCCCTCGAATTCACAAATCATAATCATAACCCTGTTATGAAAAAGCAGCTGATAAACCAGCTGATAAACAAGCTGATAAACGAGCTGATAAATCAGATGATAAAGCAGCTGATAAATCAGGTGTTGATTTGGCCGCTAATCGCAGCTGATATATCAGCTGCTATATCGTTTGATTTATCAGCTGAATTTTCATAAAATATATTTTTTTAATAGTAAATCATAAATAATATTTTACATGTGAAAGAATTAATATTTTAATTATTGTAAGTTATAAAAATCGTTTTTTTTTTGTTTTGAAAATATATTAATTTGAAATTAAAAACAAAATTAATTTATTTCAATTACAAAAATATTAAATAATATCAATTTTTCCAGGCTAAAAAACTAAAAATAACTCTAAGAAAAATTTCAATTTCACCATATTTTTCTTCCATTGAATTTAGATTAAATTGAAATAAAAAGATTATTTATTTCAATTATATCATATTATTACAAGATAATGTGCTATAATTATTTTTCTATCAAAGAGAAGAATAAAAACGAGCTAAACCTTGTAGAGTCAGCTCTTCAGACAACGAAGAGCTTTTACAATCAAACATCGAATGTTCCAGCTTTATATATCTGTGACCTCGAAATTTGTCCGAAGAATCACAAAAGTTAGATAAACGCCATCTAGTGATGTAAGGACTAATTGATGATCGAAGACAGGTTAATTCGTCTTTACCTCACTATGTGGCGTTCCTCTAACTTTTATGATTCTTCAGACAAAATTCAAGGCCACAGATATATAAGGCTGGAACACTCCGGGTTTACTTATAAAAGCTCTCTGTTGTTTGGAGAGCTGACACTACGAGGTTTAGCTCGTTTTTATTCTTCTCATTGATAGAAAAATAATTATAGCACATTATCTTGTAATAATATGATATAATTGAAATAAATAATCTTTTTATTTCAATTTAATCTAAATTCAATGGAAGAAAAACGTGGTGAAATTGAAATTTTTCTTAGAGTTATTTTTAGTTTTTTAGCCTGGAAAAATTGATATTATTTAATATTTTTGTAATTGAAATAAATTAATTTTGTTTTTAATTTCAAATTAATATATTTTCAAAACAAAAAAAAAACGATTTTTATAACTTACAATAATTAAAATATTAATTCTTTCACATGTAAAATATTATTTATGATTTACTATTAAAAAAATATATTTTATGAAAATTCAGCTGATAAATCAGACGATATAGCAGCTGATATATCAGCTGCGATTAGCGGCTAAATCAACACCTGATTTATCAGCTGCTTTATCATCTGATTTATCAGCTCGTTTATCAGCTGGTTTATCAGCTGCTTTTTCATAACAGGGTAACTGACGCTCTTTCAATTCACGATTAAATTTTGATTTCTTAATTGAAATTTATTTAATTAAGGATTCCTTTTGATTTTGGAATTAAAGCCCTTTCAATTCACGACTAAATTTTGATTTCTTAATTGAAATTTATTTAATTAAGAATTCCTTTTGATTTTGGAATTAAAGCCCTTTCAATTCACGATTACATTTTGATTTCTTAATTGAAATTTATTTAATTAAGGATTCCTTTTGATTTTGGAATTAAAGCCCTTTCAATTCACGATTGAATTTTGATTTCTTAATTGAAATTTATTTAATTAAGAATTCCTTTTGATTTTGTAATTAAAGCCCTTTCAATTCACGATTACATTTTGATTTCTTAATTGAAATTTATTTAATTGAGAATTCCTTTTGATTTTTTAATGAAAGCCTTTTCAATTCACGATTAGATTTTGATTTGTTAATTAAAATATTTTTAATTATTAATTTAAAAGGAATTGTTAATTAAATAAAACTTTAATTACAAATTCAAAAATGATTTGTGATTCAAATAATTTTTAATTACTTTTATATATATATATATATATATATATATATATATATATATATATATTGTAATGTGAGAATTTGTTCCCTATTCCACAGTTACTATAATCTCAACTCTATAATATATGGATTGAATCGGACATATAATATATCGAAAAAAACTGTATGTAATGAAAACTCTGACTCGACTCAATAAAATTTTTCTATCAATTATAATTAATAAAAATCAAATCGAACACGTGAAGCTAATATTAAGATTAATAATGGCGGCGAAACCGACGCTAATTATGACGAGCAAAACGGCGACGCGCACTGACTCTAAGTTTTCACTTGATAAAGATGTAAGATGGAGGACTCACCTTAATAATAAAAGTGTTGCTCTTCAAATACAAAAATTTCCAACAAGAACTCTCCAACCAGAAATCTCCTCTGCTCTTTAAAAAGAAATTCCTCAGCTCTCTCGAAAAATGCAAAATGAAAATCTCTTTTGTGTGCAACGAAATGCAAAATGACAGCGTAAGAATCTCTATTGAATTTATAACCAACTATAGTGGAGTCAAGACTCAAATAATGGCTCAGCCCTAGCGGAAATCAGTTTTGCTAATAACAGCAAACAACTGCTAATAACTGTTTTAAATAGTTTAGTTTGAGACAGAAGTAGCGGTTATTTGTAGTTAATAGTAATTATTTGCAATTATTAACAGTTATTAACATTTATAAGCACAACAATTTTGTACAATACAATTGTTAAAAATTAAGATAATAGTAACAGTTATTTGCAGTTATTTTTTTTATTTTTGCAGTTATTTACCGTTATTTGCGGATTCTTGCAGTTATTTGCAATTATTTTCTGATTTTTGTAGTTATTTGTAGAAACTTGCAGTTATTTATAGTTAATAATAGTTATTTATAAAAATTTATTGTCTTGGAAATTTTTTCCTATATATAAAAAATTAAAAAATTTTTTAAAAAGCGTATAATTGTTAATAACTGTAAATAATTACAAGAAATTGCAAATAGCCGTAAATAAACGCAAACAACTGCTAATAACTGTTAATGAAATAGCAAATAACTGCTTATGAATGCTAATAATTGCTAATAACTGTTAATAACTGATGATAACTGCTATTAACTGCAAATAACCACTATTTCTGTCTCAAACTAAACTATTTATAACAGTTATTAGCAGCTTTTAGCAGTTATTTGCAGTTATTAGCAATTATTTTTAATTATTAACAATTATTAGCAAAACTGATTTCCACTAGAGAGCGAGCAACAAACAGAAAAATCAGCCAAGTGAAGCTATCCAGATCCAATAGAGAAGTGTGTCGACGGAGCGTCTTTTCTCGAGCTCTTTCCTCTTCATCGCTTCTTTAATCAATTACGTCATAAATAGAATAATGGTTGATTGGTTATTAATCCTTTCCGTAATTGTTATTTTTCAATTGCAAAGGATGTTGACTTATAACCAATCAACACCTTTCCTTTTGGCGGCTTCTTTGATGTTAGCGCCCTCTATTCCTCGCACGCTCCATTTAAATTAACATTTAGAATGCTCCGTGTACTTGGTTTTGACTATTCTGCATGCAAACTTCATCACTATCTCTCTTCAGCGCTTGATTCTTCTATTTTCTATCACTCTTGCTCTCGATTCTACGTATTTCCATATATAATACTTATGCTGCTCTCTATTTCTACATTATCCCATATAGAATACTTATACTGCTCGCTATTTCTACATTAACCCCTATAAGATATTTATATATGAGCCTGAAGTATAAACTATAGCTATGGCTCCCCTTTTTCTCTGATCCTTTACTAATAAATTCTAATAAAAAAAATGATGTAAGATATTATAAGTTTTTACACCTGGAAAAACTTATGAAATCCAAAAAGCTTTGTATATCCATCAGTTACTGTAAGAAATTTCTTTTGAAATTATTATCAGTATTCATTAGTATCTACTGATGAAAAAGAAAACTGAATTTTCATTTATTGTTTAACAAAAAAATTAAATAGTAAGTTATAAGAAAAAACCAACGTTTTAATCATAACGAAAAATAACTAATGATTATTATTGGTATTTATTAGATTAATCAAATAATTATTATTACGCTATAATTTTCAAAAGATTTATAAGGAAAAACGGATAAAATTAAAAAAGTTTTTCTTTAGCATTTCACAGTATTTAATTCGCCAGTTAATGTAAGTATAAAACAATATGAAATATATTTGTTAGTTAATATAAGAAATTTCTTTTGAAATTCTTATAAGTATTCATTAGCATCTGCCAATGAAAAATAAAACTGAATTTTCATTTATTTTGCTTTCTCATAGAGAGAGCATTGTATTTTTACATAAAAATTAAATAGTAAGTTATAAGAAAAAACCAACGTTTTAATCACAGTGAAAAATAACTGATAATTATTATTGGTATTTATTAGATTTAACCAATAATATTACTCTATAATTTTGAAAGGATTTATAAGAAAATACGGATTAAATTGAAAAAGTTTTTCTTTAACATTCAACAGTATTTGATTCGCCAGTTAACATAAATATAAAACAATGAAATATATTCTTCAATAATAAAGTATCTTCATTAGTTAATATAAGAAATTTCTTTTCAAATTATTATCAGTTTTTCTTTGCATTTGCAAAGAAGTTAAATTACAAAAGTTCTTTTTTTTCATACATTTAACAACGATGAAATAGAAAGGCTAACCATCATATGAATATTTTTATTTTTTAATAACGTAGCAGTGACTATCTTTTTTTTAGGAATCCTCTTTTAAAGTATTAATGATAGCTACAACAATAGCCTCATGAAAAGAAAGAGAGTTGCGTACACATTGTATACAAACTAACCTTTTCATTTGTAGACTGGTTCTTTGAAAATGCATATGCACCCCTTGAAAATATTTGTTTACTGCTTTTTTCCCTTAACATTCATCAAACTTACACAAACAAATAATTTCATAATAAATTAATAAATTATCAAAAAATAAATGAATCTCAAATTGAAATTTCATATTACAAAAGGACAGTGGATGTCTCTATCCTTCTCTTCTTTTTTTAAAAAAATAGTCACCATACATAAAAATAAAGTTGTCTCCGACTTTTACAATAAAAAAAATTTTCTCTGATGAGGATAAATTGAGTTTATCGCTTTGTTTATGAAAAGACGCGTAATCTTTTTCCAACGAATTTTTTAACTAAATTTGTTGGATGTTTTAGAAAGAAAAGAACGTGATTCTTTTCCTTTGAATTTTATCTAATCGTGAAATTTCCTAACTAATCTTATTTTGAATTTACCCTTGTTTGAATAAAAATGAATTGACACTTGATTTTATTTTTACTTTGAATCTTTTAATTGAATTAAATTTAGATTTTCACTGTATTTGATTTTACCACTAATTTTTGCACACAAAGATCTATTAATTTGTAAAGAGAAATTAGATGAATTTACTGATACAAAGCAACTAACCTTGCGGTTGTAGTTGCTTTGTTTTAATTGATTTTATCTAAGATTTACACTTTATTTATCGGGAAAGGATTCACTCAATAAATACACAAATATAAAGGGAAAAAGCCATGTGGCATAAAAAACCCTTGATTTATTTCCTATAATTTTACACACTATTTGCCGCACGATTATATTTTACTCGCACGCACGCACGCAAAAAGAGAAAAGAAATAAGACACAATGAAATTTGTATAGCCGCGGCTTAGGTGGGCGAAGGTGATGCGTTGATTCGCAATCGACCGTTCGTCGCTGTACGGAAACTCGTCCGCACTAGTAAAAGCTTCTGATCGCTTTTGAAGAAGAAAACTAGATGTTTTCAAGAAGAGAACCGATTGCTCTCGAAACTGAATAAACCGCCCTAGGCGAGGTCACGCTTGATACTAAACTATTTTTCCGCGGCTTTTGCAAAGTCTCCCTGTTCTCTCCCCCCTTTCGTCTATGAGCTGACTTAAGGGAGGTGAGAACAGGCGACTGTAAGTGCTGCCGCTCATCATCGTTTTTTGATTTTTACGTAAATTTGTGTTGCGACGCAACAGTTTATACTATTTATTATAGAAGTAGTAGACGACTTTTTATTTATATCAATGGTGACTAGTTTCTAGAAAAAAAACTAAATTTTTTTATTAGAAAAATATTTTAATGTGCTATGAGGCCTTTTGGTTTCTAGACCCTCAATTAGCAAACATTATTATTCATCATTGGGTCAAGTGCAGTTTTCAGATTCACTATTTCCACCACTGCTAGAATCATTGTCAAGATCAGAATCTTCATCATCAATTAAATTTGAATTTGAATCTTCATTCTCAATCTCTTTATTAATATTATCAGAATTATTAGAAGTAGTTCCCTGATATTCTATAACATCTGCATTTTCTGTAATATTGGACATTATCTGCTTCCAATTTTTCGGAACGAGTATCACGTTCAGTTTTATTTTCAGTTTTCTTTTTCTTCTCCTGTGGCTTTAATTTCGCCACTCTCACTGGGTCCAATTTCATATATACTGCTAGATAGTAACGGAATATCCCTATAAAAAATTATAAATCGAGCTTTAAAAATTATATTTCTTAATTACTGTTTGTAGTTGTAAAATAATTTTCAATGACGTGAAACAAATGCTCATTACGTGACCGTAGACAGATTCTTAACTACTACTCTTGTTCTCTAACTATTAATTTTTATTTTTAATGTTTTTTACCTATTACTCCCTACTGAAAAAATTCAGGTGATTAATCATATGATTTATCATGTGATAAATCATGTGATTTATTATATGATCGATCATATGATTAATCACCTGACTTTATGTCATGATTTTTTACTTGATTAATCATATAATTAATCACATAATAAATCATGTGATCAATCACATGACTGAATTATCATACCTACGAAATACTGAATATTAATAATTTCTTATGCTACACTGAAAAGACATCGGTGCTCTCCCCGCCACACTGGTATATCCGTAACGGCGCTCCCTCTTTCAATCCATTACGGAGCAAGACCGGCGCTCGAGTGGTCCCGTTCTGTAGCAGCTCCTAATAAGCCGTGTGATAGACGCGGTAACTAGCGCCGCAAGAGGTCGTTTGCGGCGTTCTCAAGGCGCGGGCCGGCGCCGCTACGGTCCCGATTTCACAAACTATACAGGCTGTAGGATTCGGCGTAACTACGGTCAGGTGGGTGACTGTAGCGGTCCCTACGTCTTTTCAGTGTAGGTATGTATCAATATTATAATTTAAAAACGAATTGGAAATCATAAATTACGTAGATATGAACAGTATGGTTTTTTAATCAATAACTATTAATAATCTGTTTATGCACTTTCACAAAATGAAATACAACAAGTAAAATATCATTACGTTTTAATTAAATATTAAATAACGTTAATCCAATTTTAAAGAATATAAAATAATAATTGCGTAGAAAAAAATATAAAATTTTAATCTATAAATTAATACTATAGGTCATGTATAGTAATCAGATGAAAAAAAATTGTGTTTATCAAAGTTCTTGTGATTGAATATAGTACGTTATACGTCGTTAATCCAATAAAAAAAATATATAATAAGAGCTTATTATAGGTAATAATTAAAATACTGTTTAAAAAGTTATGAAATGTTCCCCAAATTTGTATCCTTATTTTTTTCTAAATCGTTAAATTTACCTCAATAATTTTTGCTGTGCTGAACCATTTAAATATCGTTATTAGACCCTTACGTTTGTGAATATCAAATTCACTTAATTTTGCTTTCTCATAGAGAAAGCATTGTATTGGTAAAAAAAATTTTTTTCTATTTTTTCATTAATTTGTACATATTTAGACTCAGGGAGTCGAAAAAAGTGGTTTCCAGAAAATGTCAGTATGTATGTGTGTGTGTGTGTGTGTGTGTGTGTGTGTGTGTGTGTGTGTGTGTGTGTGTGTGTGTGTGTGTGTGTGTGTGTGTATGTATTCAGTACGCCAATAAGATCTCGAGAACTACTCGATGGATTAGCTACAAATTTTGCATGCAATTTATTTTTTTGTCTAACTGGGGGGGAAGCTATTGAAAATTGATCTTCTTAGCTCAGTTTTTTTTTAGAGCCATTTTAAGAATTTTAAAAAAATTTTGATTTTTCATTTTTTTGATATTTTATGTAAACTACTCGAAGAATTTTCTTGAAAATTTGTATGAACATTATTTGCGACTGCCAAAAGAAGAAAAACTTTTACCAACTGATTTTCTTAGCGCATTTTTAATTTTAGAGCATTTTGAAAATTTAAAAAAAAATTTTTTTTTTCATTTATTTTTTATTTTACGACAACCATTCGATAGATTTGCTCCTAAATTTGTATGCAAGTTATTCGCTATTGTCTAAAGAAAACAAGCTTTGGAACACTTATTTTCTTAGCGTAGTTTTAATTTTAGAACATTTTGAAAATTTTGGAAAAAATCTCTATTTTTCATTTTTTTTCTATTACACAAAAACCATTCGATAGATTTGCTCGAAAATTTTTATGGAAATCATTTGCAATGGCCTAAATAAAACAAGCTTTGAAAAACTTATTTTCTCAGTGCAGTTTTAATTTTAGAGTATTTTGAAAATTTTAAATAAAATTTTTCTAATTTTTTTTATATTTTACGTAAACTACTCGATGAAGGAGCTTCAAATTATGTATGGGAATTATTTATGGTTGTCAAAATAAAATGAACTTTTGAAAACTAATTTTCTTCAATTTTCTTAGCGCACATTTAATTTTAAAGCATTTTGAAAATTTTGAAAAAATTTTTTATTTTTAATTTCTTTTCTATTGCACAAAAATCACTCGATAAACTTGCTCAAAAATTTTTATGCAAATTATTCACTATTATCTGAATAAATCAAGCTTTGGAAAACTTATTTTCTTAGCGCAGTTTTAATTTTAGAGCATTTTGAAAATTTTGGAAAAAATGTTCAGATTTCATTTTTTTTCTATTACACAAAAGCCATTCGATAAATTTGCTCAAAAATTTTCATACAAATTATTTGTTATTGCTTAATTAAAACAAGCTTGGAAAAACTTATTTTCTTAGCGCAGTTTTAATTTTAGAGCATTTTGTAAATTTTGAATAGAATTTTACTTATTTTTTGGTATTTTACGTAAACTACTCGATGAAGTAGCTTAAAATTATGTATAGAAATTATTTACGATTGCTTAAATAAAATGAAATTTGAAAACTGGTTTCCTTAGCGTAGTTGTAACGTTAAAGCATTTTGAAAATTTTGAAACAATGTTTATTTTTCAATTATTTGGTATTTTTTGTAAACTATTCGATGAAAATGTTCCAAAATTTGTATGCAAGTTATTGGTTATAGTGTTAAGAAGACAAGCTTCAGAAAATTAATTTTATAAACGCATTTTTAATTTTAGAGCATCATAAAATCACATTATGCAAATGGCAAAATTAAAAAAGAGTAAAATTCATATAGTTTTCGTAGGTATTAAGACAGCCTTCAATACAGAGGATAGGGACATTTATATTAAAATCGTGATTAAAAAAATTAAATCAAATTACTCTAACTCAATGTGCCCTATGAGAAAGCATTGCGCCAAAGCACTTGGCAGCGTTTTTTTAATGTGTTAAAACAAATTTGTATATTTTGTTAAAGCGCATAAGTTAGTATGAAATTAATCTTCTATTAGTATCATTATAAAATTTTTTTATATTTTTATTTTTTATTTCATATATTATAAACTCACTGTAACCATGTATATTTTAACCTCCAACGATACTGACGAAAGTTTAATGTATACCGAGTTCAGTAGGATGTCTTTATATATTTTTTTATTGAATTAACGACATATAACGTACTATATTCAATCACAATATCATGTAATATTTATATATATATATATATATATATATATATATATATATATATATATATATCGACAGCAAGTTAGGGTACGAATACGGAAATTATTTATACTAATAATTAAAATAATATTTTTGTATAAACGTATTCTATAATTCTAACATAGTGTGATTTTTTTATTATCAACTAAACACTTTCTTGTAAATGATGTTTCGTCGAACTGGAGGTCCTCCAACTCACCTAAACATCATCTATAGAAAGTGACAAAAATTTATATATTTCCAATGATAATACTAGATGTGTTTCCTCGTGAATGATGTTTCGTGATCCTGGAGGCCCTCCTGGCCACCTGGACATCATCTCCAGGAAGTAACAAAAAATTTTAAATTATAATACTAGGTTCACTTTCTCGAGAATGATGTTTCGTCGACCTGGAGGACGTCAAGGTCACCTGGACATCATCTATAGAAAGTGACAAAAATTTATATATTTCCAATGATAATACTAGATGTGTTTCCTCGTGAATGATGTTTCGTGATCCTGGAGGCCCTCCTGGCCACCTGGACATCATCTCCAGGAAGTAACAAAAAATTTTTAATTATAATACTAGGTTCACTTTCTCGAGAATGATGTTTCGTCGAACTGGAGGACGTCAAGGTCACCTGGACATCATCTATAGAAAGTGACAAAAATTTATATATTTCCAATGATAATACTAGATGTGTTTCCTCGTGAATGATGTTTCGTGATCCTGGAGGCCCTCCTGGCCACCTGGACATCATCTCCAGGAAATAACAAAAAATTAAAAATTATAATACTAGGTTCACTTTCTCGAGAATGATGTTTCGTCGAACTGGAGGTCGTCTAGGTCACCTAGACATCATCTATAGAAAGTGATGAAAAATTTTAATTATAATACTGAATTCACTATCTCGAGAATGATGTTTCGTCGACCTGGAGGTCGTCCAGATCACCTGGACATCATCTATAAGAAGTGACAAAAATTTATATATTTCCAATGATAATACTAGATGTGTTTCCTCGTAAATGATGTTTCGTGATCCTGAAGGCCATCCTTGCCACCTGGACATTATCTCCAGAAATTGACAAAAAATTTTTAATTATAATACTAGGTTCACTTTTTTCGTCGACCTGGAGGTCGTCTAGGTCACCTGGACGTCATCTATAGGAAGCGACAAAAATTTATATATTTCCAATGATAATACTAGATGTGTTTCCTCGTGAATGATGTTTCGTGATCCTGGAGGCCATTCTGGCCACCTGGACATCATCTCCAGGAAGTGACAAAAAATTTTAAATTATAATACTAAATTCACTTTCTCGAAAATGATGTTTCGTCGACCTGGAGGTTGTCCAGGTCACCTGGACATTATCTATAGGAAGTGACAAAAATTTATATATTTTCAATGATAATACTAGATGTGTTTCCTCGTGAATGATGTTTCGTGATCCTGGAGGCCCTCCTGGCCACCTGGACATCATCTCCAGGAAGTAACAAAAAATTTTAAATTATAATACTAGGTTCACTTTCTCGAGAATGATGTTTCGTCGAACTGGAGGTCGTCTAGGTCACCTAGACATCATCTATAGGGAGTGATGAAAAATTTTAATTATAATACTGAATTCACTTTCTCGAGAATGATGTTTCGTCGACCTGGAGGTCGTCCAGATCACCTGGACATCATCTATAAGAAGTGACAAAAATTTATATATTTCCAATGATAATACTAGATGTGTTTCCTCGTAAATGATGTTTCGTGATCCTGAAGGCCATCCTTGCCACCTGGACATTTTCTCCAGGAAGTGGCAAAAATTTTAAATTATAATACTGAATTCACTTTCTCGAGAATAATGTTTCGTCGACCTGGAGGACGTCAAGGTCACCTGGACATCATCTATAGGAAGTGATAAAAAATTTTAAATTATAATATTACGTCCACTTTCTCGAGAATGATGTTTCGTCGACCTGAAGGACGTCGAGGTCACCTGGACATAATCTATAGAAAGTGACAAAAATTTATATATTTTAAATAATAATACTAGATGTGTTTCCTCGTAAATAATGTTTCGTGATCCTTAAGGCCATCCTTGCCACCTGGACATTATCTCCAGGAAGTGACGAAAATTTATATACTTCACATGATAATACTAGATGTGTTTCCTCGTGGATGATGTTTCGTGATCCTGGAGGCCATCCTGGCCACCTAGACATCATCTCCAGGAAGTGACAAAAAATTTTAAATTATAATACTAGATTCACTTTCTCGAGAATGATGTTTCGTCGACCTGGAGGTCGTCTTGGTCACCTGGACATCATCTATAGGAAGTGACAAAAATTTATATATTTCCAATGATAATACTAGATGTGTTTCCTCGTGAATGATGTTTCGTGATCCTGGAGGCTATCCTGGCCACCTAGACATCATCTCCAGGAAGTGACAAAAAATTTTAAATTATAATACTAGATTTACTTTTTCGAGAATGATGTTTCGTCGACCTGGAGGTCATCTAGGTCACCTGGACATCATCTATAGAAAGTGACAAAAATTTATATATTCCCAATGATAATACTAGATGTGTTTCCTCGTGGATGATGTTTCGTGATCCTGGAGGCTCTTCTGGCCACCTGGACATCATCTCCAGGAAGTGACAAAAAATTTTAAATTATAATTCTAGATTCACTTTCTTGAGAATGATGTTTCGTAGACCTGGAGGTCGTCTAAGGTCACCTGGACATCATCTATAGGAAGTGATAAAAATTTATATATTTCCAATGATAATACTAAATGTATTTTCTCGTAAATAATGTTTCGTGATCCTGAAGGCCCTTCTGGCCACCTGGACATCATCTCCAGGAAGTGACAAAAAATTTTAAATTATAATACTAGATTTACTTTCTCGAGAATGATGTTTCGTCGACCTGGAGGTCGTCTAGGTCACCTGGACATCATCTATAGGAAGTGACAAAAATTTATATATTTCCAATGATAATACTAGATGTGTTTCCTCGTGGATAATGTTTCGTGATCCTGAAGGCTATCCTGGCCACCTGGACATCATCTCCAGGAAGTGACAAAAAATTTCAAATTATAATACTAGATTCACTTTCTCGAGAATGATTTTTCGTTGACCTGGATGTCGTCTTGGTCGCCTGGACATCATCTATAGGAAGTGACAAAAATTTATATATCTCCAATGATAGTACTAAATGTGTTTTCTCGTGAATGATGTTTCGTGATCCTGGAGGCTATCTTGTTCACCTGGACATCATCTCCAGGAAGTGACAAAAAATTTTAAATTATAATATTAGATTCACTTCCTCGAGAATGATGTTTCGTCGACCTGGAGGTAGTCTAGGTCACCTGGACATCATCTATAGTGAGTGACAAAAATTCATATATTTCCAATAATAATACGAGATGTGTTTTCTCGTAAATAATGTTTCGTGATCCTGAAGGCCATCCTTGCTACCTGGACATTATCTCCAGAAATTGACAAAAAATTTTTAATTATAATACTAGGTTCACTTTCTCAAGAATGATGTTTCGTCGAACTGGAGGTCGTCTAGGTCACCTGGACATCATCTATAGGAAGTGACAAAAATTTATATACTTCCAATGATAATACTAGATGTGTTTCCTCGTGGATGATGTTTCGTGATCCTGGAGGCCATCCTGGCTATCTAAACATCATCTCCAGGAAGTAACAAAAAATTTTAAATTATAATACTAGGTCCACTTTCTCGAGAATGATGTTTCGTCGACCTGGAGGTCGTCTAGGTCACCTGGACATCATCTATAGGAAGTGACAAAAATTTATATATTTCCAATGATAATACTAGATGTGTTTCCTCGTGAATGATGTTTCGTGATCCTGGAGGCCCTTCTGGCCACCTGGACATCATCTCCAGGAAGTGACAAAAAATTTTAAATTATAATACTAAATTCACTTTCTCGAAAATGATGTTTCGTCGACCTGGAGGTCGTCCAGGTCACCTGGACATCATCTATAGGAAGTGACAAAAATTTATATATTTCCAATGATAATACTAGATGTGTTTCCTCGTGTATGATGTTTCGTGATCTTGGAGGCCCTTCGGGCCACCTGGACATCATCTCCAGGAAGGGACAAAAAATTTTAAATTATAATACTAGATTCACTTTCTCGAGAATGATGTTTCGTGGACCTGGAGGTCATCTAAGGTCACCTGGACATCATCTATAGGAAGTGACAAAAATTTATATATTTCCAATGATAATAATAAATGTGTTTTCTCGTAAATGATGTTTCATGATCCTGGAGGCTATCCTGGCCACCTGGACATCATCTCCAGGAGGTGACAAAAAATTTTAAATTATAATACTAGATTTACTTTCTCGAGAATGATGTTTCGTCGACCTGGAGGTCGTCTAGGTCACCTGGACATCATCTATAGGAAGTGACAAAAATTTATATATTTCCAATGATAATACTAGATGTGTTTCCTCGTGGATGATGTTTCGTGATCCTGAAGGCTATCCTGGCCACCTGGACATCATCTCCAGGAAGTGACAAAAAATTTTAAATTGTAATACTAGATTCACTTTCTCGAGAATGATGTTTCGTGGACCTGGAAGTCGTCTAGGTCACCTGGACATCATCTATAGGAAGTGAGAAAAATTTATATGTTCCCAATGATAATAATAAATGTGTTTTCTCGTAAATGATGTTTCATGATCCTGGAGGCTATCCTGGCCACCTGGACATCATCTCCAGGAGGTGACAAAAAATTTTTAATTATAATACTAGATTTACTTTCTCGAGAATGATGTTTCGTCGACCTGGAGGTCGTCTAGGTCACCTGGACATCATGTATAGGAAGTGACAAAAATTTATATATTTCCAATGATAATACTAGATGTGTTTCCTCGTGGATGATGTTTCGTGATCCTGAAGGCTATCCTGGCCACCTGGACATCATCTCCAGGAAGTGACAAAAAATTTTAAATTGTAATACTAGATTCACTTTCTCGAGAATGATGTTTCGTGGACCTGGAAGTCGTCTAGGTCACCTGGACATCATCTATAGGAAGTGACAAAAATTTATATGTTTCCAATGATAATACTAAATGTGTTTTCTCGTGATTGATGTTTCGTGATCCTGGAGGCTATCCTGTTCACCTGGACATCATCTCCAGGAAGTGACAAAAAATTTTAAATCATAATACTAGATTCACTTTCTCGAGAATGATGTTTCGTCGACCTGGAGGTCGTCTAGGTCACCTGGACATCATCTATAGGAAGTGACAAACATTTATATATTTCCAATGATAATACTAGATGTGTTTCCTCGTGGATGATGTTTCGTGATCCTAAAGGCTATCCTGGCCACCTGGACATCATCTCCAGGAAGTGACAAAAAATTTTAAATTATAATACTAGATTCACTTTCTCGAGAATGATGTTTCGTCGACCTGCAGGTCGTCTAGGTCACATGGACATCATCTATAGGAAGTGGCAAAAATTTATATATTTCCAATGATAATACTAAATGTGTTTTCTCGTGAATGATGTTTTGTGACCCTGGAGGCCATCCTTGACACCTGGACATCATCTCTAGGAAGTGACAAAAAATATTTTAATTTTATTTATAATACTAGATGCACTTTCTGAATGATGTTTCGTCGACCTGGAGGTTGTCCAGGTCACCTGGACATCATCTTCAGGAAGTGACAAAAATTTACGTTAATTTGTAATTAATGTATTCAAGCGTCTACTGAAAAATCGTGTTACGATTAATTAAACATAAAAAAATTAATTGAACATAAATGTTTAATTTAATTAAACATTTCATCAAAATTTGTTTACTTTCTAATTTTTTTGTTCTAAATATTTAATTGTCTATAATTTCTTTATAAATTTTAAGAAGATTTTTTGTTATATTTTGTATTTTGTTTAATGGAGTTATACAAAAGTCATATATAATCATTTTCAGATTCAAACTATATCCAGTAAGCTATATATAAACTTGACACAATAGTTTTACGTGGGTATGTCTTTTAGTAATAAAAATGTGAAAAGATATGAGTAAAAGTTCAATTTTCTAAACTTAGCATTTTTATACTGCGTAATTGTTTTAATTACTTTGATTAATGTCTAAATATAAAAATAGTTTCATTTTACTGTATTCAACAATAATATATTGAAACATATTCATGGAAGGCACTTCGATCATTTTTGGTCTGAAAAATGTAAATTTTGAGAATTTAATATTATCCTTTCTTTTCACCAACTGTGTAATTCTTTGTAACTAAAAGAGATGGAGTTCTAAAATTTTGTAGGTGCTTTTAAAGAATATTAATTTAACAAATTAAATATTTAAGAATTATTTGAATTTTATTATTTTTATTAAATTTGCTTATTTTGTTTTCATCATATTAATATGAATAATACTAAATTATGTGCTATTTAATATAATAATTTTTAAAATCTTTTTTAAATAAATATATTAATCTTAATCTAAATACTTTATATTATTTGAGTGTTTTCCAAAACACTAAATTTAAAATCTTTGTTATATTTATTCCTCATCCTGTCTTTTTATTTTAAAGTAATTTTTTTAGTACTTTTTCAAACTATTAAATAAATATACAATTTTGGCTAAAGAAAGTTCAGAAATCAATCAAGTAATCGTCGAATGTTACTGTATTCAATTCATTCTTTTTAATAAAAAGGAATGAAATTGACATTGATTAATAGCTCAATGTTTCAACTTTTTTAAATAATATAAAATTCATAAAAATATCATTGAACTATTTTTTTATTTTATAATTTTATCAAATTTCTTGAAATTTTTTTAATATTATAACTGTTATTTTTTGTTTTTAATCATTGTTTAAATTGATAAATACTATTTAATCTTTATTATTACTTTTAAAAAAGTATATTTTAGGCGAGTTCAGGTATTGAATAGTATAGTATTCTTTAGAACATTTTTTCTAAATATTTTATTTTACCGAATACATAATATTTTTTTTATTTCAGTTTTCGAAAGTACTAAAATATCATCATCAAGTTTATACTTTTTATTTGATTAATCTTTACTTTTTGCTTAAGAGGCGGTCGGAACCAAATCGGTGACTTAGTTCGGTGCTTGTAATAAATGCTTATAATAATTTATTCATTTATTAATATGGTAAAAATGTAGTCATTTCCTCTAGTCATGTATATAAAGAATAATTTAAAATAGTTAAAGCCACAAAAATATACAAAATATTGTTATAAAGCGAAAAATGCCACCTAACAATCGACACGACAGTTTTTTGCATGCGGTATATGTCAAGTCAGTTTGATATTTGTAATAAATGCTTATAATAATTTATTTACTTATTTATATGGTAAAAATATAGTCATTTCCTCTAGTCATGTATATTAAGAATGATTTGAAATAGTTTAAGCCATAAAAATATACAAAATATTATCGTAAAGCGAAAAATTCTGACTTGATATATACCGCAAGTCACCGATTTGGTTCCGACCGCCTCTTAAGAAAGTTTGGAAATCAATCAAGCAATCGTCGAGTACATTTTTTTTCATTTATGAGTGAATATTAATACATGAACATTAAGGAACTATAGTTGATCTTATATCTATTTTTTACTTTATTCTTTATGAGAGACATATTTAATTAAAAATTTCTAAGAACTTGGCAGAAGGGACATTAACTTCTAACAACTTATATTTGAGAATTTGCTGCCATCAGCTTCAAAATTATTCATGCGTTTTTAAAATTATGCATTCTCTATTTCATTGCACTATCATTTTATTTTCAAGAGCTTTAAAACATATTAAATTTTACTAAATATCTACAAAATAACTTGCCAGGCCCGTAGATTAATAGTTTATGGTGTAGTTGATAATTTTAAAGTTTATATAGTAAAAATAAGTGAAAGAAAACTAAGAATATTGAATTCTCTGCATTACATAACATCACATATAAAAAAAAATCATTTTTAAGCACAAAATAGATTTTTATTTATTGTAATAGGATGTATTTTTGTTCTTTATCTTTGAATGTATGTGTATTTAAATTCATATTTTAAACTGTTATTTAACACACGTGAATTAGCTAGCAATTAAATTATAAACCAGTACACATTAACATTGAGCATTTCACCAACAAAATATTAAACTACGGGCCTGGCAAGTTATTTTGTAGATATTTAGTAAAATTTAATATGTTTTAAAGCTGTTGAAAATAAAATGATAGTGCAATGAAATAGAGAATGCATAATTTTAAAAACGCATGAATAATTTTGAAGCTGATGGCAGCAAATTCTCAAATATAAGTTGTTAGAAGTTAATGTCCCTTCTGCCAAGTTCTTAGAAATTTTTAATTAAATATGTCTCTCATAAAGAATAAAGTAAAAAATAGATATAAGATCAACTATAGTTCCTTAATGTTCATGTATTAATATTCACTCATAAATGAAAAAAAATGTACTCGACGATTGCTTGATTGATTTCCAAACATTCTTAAGCAAAAGCTAAAGATTAATCAAATATAAAGTATAAACTTGATGATGATATTTCAGTACTTTCGAAAACTGAAATAAAAAAAATATTATGTATTGGGTAAAATAAAATATTTAGAAAAAATGTTCTAGAGAATACTATACTATTCAATACCTGAACTCGTCTAAAATATACTTTTATAAAAGTTATAATAAAGATTAAATAGTATTTATCAATTTGAACAATGATTAAAAACAAAAAATAACAGTTATAATATTAAAAAAATTTCAAGAAATTTGATAAAACTATAAAATAAAAATTAAAATATACTTTAAAATACATAACCCCAACCCTGGTAGAAATTTCCATTATAAACCGGTCATATTTTAACCATTTTTTTCAAAAATGGTTAATAATTGACCAACAATCACTAGAAAACGATCAGTTTATCTGCTAATAACCGACGGTTAATGCTCAAAAATTAGCAAAATAGAGTCAATCACCAAATAATAATTTTACTAAATATATACTTTATTTATTTAAAAAACAATCAAATTGAATAAAAATAATCATTTTAAATCTAATTAATAGTGTATTTCTTATGGTATCAGAATAATATATTTCTTTCCTGATCAAATATATTTTTACATTGTAAAGTATATCTTTATATTGTACACGTAAATAATCTTTCCTTGACCTGGAGGTCATCCTGGCCACCTGGAGATCATCTCCAGGAAGAGAATGATATTTTTGAATTTTCGATTATAATACTAGATGTGCATAATACTGGGTGAGCTAATATTATAATTAAGTATTCAGAAATATGAATTACTTCCTGTAGATGATGTCCAGGTGTCAAAGATGATCTAGGTTGACGTAACATCATCTACGAAGAAGTACAGCTAGTAATTAAATTAAATATTCAGAAATTTTAGTCACTTCCTGTAGACGATGTCCAGGTGACTAAAGTGACCTCCAGGTCGGCATAACATCATCTACAGGTGAGTGCAGCTGGTATTATAATTGGAAATTGAGAAATATCAGTCACTTCCTGTAGATGATGTCCAGGTCTTTAAGGTGATCTCTAGGTTGACGTAACATCATCTACGAGAAAGTGCAGTTAGTATCGTAATTAAAAATTTAGACAATTTAGTCACTGTAAGTAGGTGACGTCCTGAGGCTAAAGTAGCCTTCAGGTTAACGAAACATAATATACGAAAAAGTGCAGCTAATATTCAACTAGCATCAGAAAAATTGACCGCTATGACACGTAAAATAAACGCACTTATTTAAATAAATAATAATACCGAAAATAATAATACCCGAAATATTGGTGCTATCATTAATTATAACAGTAATAGAACGATTTTTTCCGTGCCTATAAAATTTTAGAATTAGTTTTAATGATGAAAACTTTTTTACGTTTTAGGGTTAGGAAACACGCACCAGTCACATGTTCGCAAACGTCTCTCTCTCTTTCTCTTCTAATACATCTATGCGTATTTAGGCGTAAATGCCTCAATATAAATTTAAAAATGAATATTATGTGGCTAAATCAAACGAAATTTAAAAATTTTAAATCATCTATTTATTATATCTTAATTTTAATTATCAAAACTAGCATATGTGTACGGATATATTTCTATATACAAAAAAAATATATATATATATATATATATATATATATATATATATATATTATTTCACTATCTTTCGATCAGTTTTTGACTATATTCATTGACCAAAAAAAATGGTTAATAAATGATGAATGACCATTTTTAAATGGTCTATTTTCTACCAGGGAATTAACGCCGACTTGTAGCAACGGAAATTACCCTAGTTATAAGGGGATGAATAAAATGCTTTTCATACAAAATTTATGTTTTTATTTTTATTTACAACTTTTTGAAAAATTTATTGTTACCAACCAATTTAAATATTAAAATATACTTCAAAATACATAACCCGGATCAACGCCAACTTGCGAAAACGAAAACTACCCTAGCTATAGGTTAATTTTCCGTAAAAGTATGGTTTTTATCCCCTATGGCTAGAGTAGTTTTCGTTTCCGCAAGTTGGCGTTGATCCGGGTTATGTATTTTGAAGTATATTTTAATATTGAAATTGTTTGTTAACAATAAATTCATCAAAAGGTTGTTAATAAAAATAAAAACGTAAATTTTTTATGAAAAGTATATTTTTCATCCCCTCATAGCTAGGGTAGTTTTTGTTTCCGCAAGTCGGCGTCGATCAGGGATTAGTATTTTGAAGTATATTTCAAGGTTTATATTGTCTCTATAAATTTATCAAAAGATTCTTAAAAAAATAAAAACATCAATTTTTTGTAAAAAGTATGTTTTTCATCCCCTTATAGCTGAGGTATTTTTCGTTTCCGTAAGTCGGCGTTGATCAGGGTTATGTATTTTGAAGTATATTTTATTATTTATATTGTTTAGTAACAATAAATTAATCAAAAGGTTGTTAAAAAAATAAAAATGGCAATTTGTTGTGAAAAGTATGGTTTTACCCTACTATAGCTAGGGTAGTTTTCGTTTCTGCTAATCGGCGTTGATCTGGGTTATGTATTTTGAAGTATATTTTAAGGTTGACATTGTTTATGTGACAATGAATTCATCAAAAGGTTGTAAAAAATATAAAAACATAAATTTTTTAGGAAAAGTATGGTTTTTATCCCCTTATAGCTAGGGTAGTTTTCGTTTACATAAGTGGGCGATGATTATGGTTATGTATTTTGAAGTATATTTCAGTATTAACATTGTTAAGTAGCAGTTAATTTATCAAAAGGTTGCTAAAAAAAATAAAAACGTAAATTTTTCGTGAAAAGTATGTTTTACATCTCCTTATAGCTAGGGTAATTTTCGTTTCCGCAAGTCGGCGTTGATCAGGGTTATGCAATTTGAAGTACATTTTAATATTCACATTATTTGCTTACACTAAATTCATCAAAAGGTTGTTAAAAATAATAAAAACGTAAATTTTTTGTGAAAAGCATGGTTTTGTGTGGGAATGTCTTTCGGAGTGGATTTAGGGGTATTTTGATATTATAATCGGTTTTTTCCATTATTTAATCACAAATCAAAGAGTTCGAACAATTTTAAATCTTAGAAATCGATTTTTCAAAAAATGATATTTTTGTTTGAAACTAATGTTGGAAACTTTAGACTCATCAAAATTGTTGGTGTTAAGATATTGGTTGCAATCCATATTGCATCACAAAATAGGAATAAATTCCTACTGAATAAATGTGCATTACACTTAGCTTCATTGATTCACTTCGAATTGTTATTCTTTTAAAAAAGTATACATAAGTATAAATAAATTTTTGTGATTTTTTTTCAAGCACAGAAAAATTAATTTTTTTGCCTTGTCTCCCGGCCAAGTGCAACCTTGTCTCCCTGTGTCTGATCGCAAAGGTTGTATTTGCGGCTTCGCTAGGCAAAAAAATCGTACATATCACGGGAGTAAATGAAAAATGCTTTAAATCGTATGTCTATTACCCTCGCCTTCGGCTTGGGTGCCATTTACATACGATTTAAAACATTTTTCGTTTTTACTCCCTAAACAGGATTTTTAAAGTTATCTCGTTTTTCATTTATGTAACCACTTTTGTACCACGAATATTCAAACATATTCTTATATCTCGGTGAAGAAAGCTGGTTATGAACTAGAGATTGTAATTTTATGATGCTATATCTTAAATGTAAATTTAAGTCATAATCCATCAAAGTCGATTGATCTGAAAAGTGTCGTATAAAGTTTTTCCATATGCGAAATCCATATACATCAAGTGCTTGAATCTTTTCTGTTGTTCCTATTGGTATTTTTTTTACGTTAACAATTTTACTTTCTGGGATTGTTTCTTCTATGACTTTATCAGTGTCTACTCCAGGAATCGAGTAATAATACAGACTATGGCCCTACATTTGGATAAAATATTTTTCTAACCAAATTTTGAAGAGGTCTATAATTAAAAAACATATCCATCAATTTTTTTCTTTGTAATTGCATTATAATAAACGAAAAATGACTCAGCAGTACTTAATTTTCCCGACTTTGATGCTTCTACGTGCACGTTTTCTGATCTAAATAAGGTTCGTTTTACAACAGGACCGAATTGACCAGATGATTCTTTTAAGACAAGAAAAAGTGGTGAGAAAAGTTGTCCAGTAGCTGATATGAGTGGTTGTATCGTGTAGCTATGAGTTCTTGATGAAATCGACAGCACTAGGCATTGTACTTGTTTTTATCCTTCAGCTGCTAATGCTCTTCCAGAATGCATTTCCAATTAGAAGCCACTCTGATCTGAATTATATACATTTTTTATCCCAATTAATGACATGCAAGATTTCACGTCAGCAACAAACATTTCAGCTTTTGTTTGAAGCTCTAAATTCTTTTCTTATGTTTTCCGAGTAATAAATTTAGTTATTTTTCTAGGCACTATTCTGTGAGCTTTTTTAAATTTCGTTAATCAATTTTTTGAAGCTTTAAATCTGTTATCTTCAGATACAATTTCTTCTTGAGCTTGTGACGCCCATCTACATATATCGCGATCGTGAATTATTAAACCACTTTTAACTGCAGCTTTAAAATTATCTAGTGTATATTGACAGATTCTTGCAATTTTTTCTCTATACGTATCACCTTTATTGATAGTGTGAGCCCAACGTTTGAGTTGACTCTTTGATGAGACTTTCCTGAATCTTTTTTGCACTGTTTCAATTTTTAAGTTTCCTTTTTTCCCGCTTCTCCAATATTCTACAGCTTTTTGTTTGTGATCAAAATCAACGTCTTCAGTATCATGCGTACACTTGTTGGTACAAAGTTGGGATCAGGAAAATGATGTAGAACTTCATCCTCAGCTATTTTAGCATCACGATCTTTAAAATCTTCCTAGAAATCCAGGGTTTCCTCATCAACCATGTCAACGAAATAAAACTCATTTGTTGCATCGATTAATATTTGTTTCAAGTTTTCTGACAACTCAATTTCTTTAAAATTCATCTCGCTATTTGGTATTTGCAAAGTTTGAAAATACGCTAATAATAAATTCACTACATTTAAGGGATTGATCTTTATCTTTAAATCTAACAATAAAAAATGGATTAAATAATAACACTTTATTAAGATAAATAATTAATGGGTTTAGAAATATGAATTATAAAATACTCACGTAAGTATCCAAAAATTAGAAGATTAATTGTAGAAATAACTGTACAACCTATACGATATAGATTTATTTTAGAAACTTAATTATAAAAGATTAAATGTTTTCAGTAGTCAATATTTAAAGAAAATGATTATTTCATTTCTCTGGAACTTCATTCGATAAAGATAAATTGAGTAAATTTTTTTTTTGTATGCCATAAGCGAAATTAACGTATTTTTAATGAGATATCTTCCTTTATCAATGTAGAAACAAGATAATATACATAAAAAAACTTCTGGCTTTGATAAGTAAACATAATACTGATATTTTCAATTTTGTGAGCTTTTGTATTTTAAATGAAATTAAAATATTTATGTTTAAAATAATTAGATTGTAATGTCTATTCCAACAAAAATACAAAATTAGATTGAATAAAATATTTATGCTTTTGTCTATAAAAAATAATAGTGATATTAATAATAATAATAATAATAATAAAAATAATAATAATAATAATAATAATGATAATAATAATAATAATAATGAAGATAAACAGCTATGCTGATGATTATAAAAAGTAACTAACATAATATAACAAAATATTATATTATAATAACTCTTTAAATGTAAGTACTAAATAAAAATTATTACATTAAAAATTATATTTAAATATTATAAAAAATGTATAACGTAGTTGCTTTTGTTCTAATTTACATTCCCTTTTCACGTGTAACGAATCTTAAGAGAAAGATTAATTTTTCATTGTTCAAATGCGGTCAATTACTTTACGGGGTAGTTTACGATGTTTGGGGTGGTAACTTAAAAATGCTAAAACATGTCAATTAAAATATTAGATAAAGTAAACAAAAGTGCATTATTTTATTTTTTGAGCTCATATCCTGGTTTTTATAGAGAAAAAAAAGCATACAAAATCTAGTTTTTTTAAAATATAACATAAGGGTTGCAATTCCTTAGGTCATAAATACATCTAGTATCTTACGCCTCTTATGAAAAATATTTTGCCCTTTGTTTTATCAAAAAATATTAATTAGAAATCGAGATATGACAAAAAACGTTTTTTGGAATAAAATTTAGGGGCGTTTTTCACCTCTTTAAAGTGGATATCGGCACAAAAAAAAACATGTGTCTCTTATTTTTTCGAGTATTACAACATATCGCAGAATGGTTGAAATGGGGGAGGTTGGGTTTGGGGACCTTCCTTGTTTACAGGCGAAAAGCACTGAAAACAGGTTTAGATAGGCCATGTACAGGCCCACACAAGATTATAAAAAGAAAGCAGAATGGTAAAGACGTCATAATTGACATCAACGGTAGGTGGTAGCCAGATAAATGGTGTCAATCAAAATATGACTGCGACATAGAATGACTCGGCTGAAAATCAAATTCAGACTACAGTAGGTGTGCATCATCGAGAGGAAAATGAAATCTCGGATGATTTATTGCAAGTCTATAACTCGCAATCATCGACCAGTAACCTTAAAAAGATCAGGTTTAGTGAAGAAGTTGAAATACAGACTTACCATCGATCTGAGCCTCAACAAATATTTTATAAAGAGGTAACACCAGTACCAATTAATAGAGTTGTTACAGCTCGTGGTGGTTCCAAGTGATATATTGGTGAGGGAATTCATAGGTGACCTACACCGAGTGTATAAAGCAATTCTAAATCACTCCAAAGAGGAGGAAGATCGTGTTGTGATTATTAAAGTCAAACCAGAGACAGACAATACAATATCTAATGAAACATAGTATATGTCACGCTATGCAACCACGGAACACCGTGATCAGTATATTAGAGGCAAAGGAGTTCTCTATATTGGGTTACCTAAATTAATAGGTACTGGAACGTATCAATTTAAGAAAACTAAGTACAGATTCACCATTTATGAGCAATTAGGTGAAAATCTAAACAAAATTTTAGTCAGAAATAATAAGAAAATTAATATATCAGACACTTGTCAGTTGGCCTGGCAATTGTTATGTAACTTAGAGTATGTGTACGACACAGGATTTGTGCATACGAACATCAGGCCCAGTAAAATCGTCATGCATAGTAAGTCTAATGGTCAAGTTTATTTAACAGGATTGGGCTTGATATTCCCTATAAATGGGAAACAAATCGAACCTATAGCTAGCAATAATGAGAGGCTAATGTATTTAAAACGAGATCGGCACGTACATGTGTCCTATCCCAGAGGTGATATAAAAAATCTGTTATATACACTCATAACGTGCCTAGGTGGCATGCTCCCTGGCAGAATCTAGAGCGCGAAATTGCAGTATTGACCTGAAAGTTAGAGGCTTTCAATAAATATGAAGAGTTTGTGACTAACTGTTTTAAAAGCAGCGAAGTACCCCAATTCATCAAATACTTTATGGAGTGTATAAGATAGATGAAGATAGACGATATATCTCAATACCATGAATTGAGGAACATATTTTATGTGATAGGGCCAGAGCTTAATCATTAGCCCATAATGGACTACGACTTCACTCAGGCTCGTGAGGAGACTTGTGATGGTGAGTCGACTCAGGCTTGAGGCAGATTAGTCTTCCACCCTCTTTGAGCAGGGATCGGCGAGCTAGTACGGTGTCTGACAGGAGATGTGATAAAAATGTATATACTAACAAAAATAAAAAAAAATAGTCG
The DNA here is from genome assembly GCA_017163975.1 of Anastatus disparis. Taxonomy (NCBI): domain Eukaryota; kingdom Metazoa; phylum Arthropoda; class Insecta; order Hymenoptera; family Eupelmidae; genus Anastatus; species Anastatus disparis. The sequence goes on from JAFFSR010000143.1 coordinate 539,179, forward strand.
AGGAAATAAGTATTTAAATTGTACAATTACATGAAAAATAGTTATAAGGAGCTCTTTTAAATAAGTGTAAATATGTAAAAACTAACAGACTTTGAATCGAATAGATTTTGCAAATGTGTATAGTTATAAATACTTTTTTTTTTTAGGAAAAATGGATGAAATCAAGGAGTGTGCGCTTAAGTAGCTAAATATAATGAAGTTGTGTATAACGAATCAGAAAAACACGACTGTTTTATAGTTGATCTCTTATTGGAAGAATTTCAAATGGAAACACAAAATAACGTGGAAGCTAAAAAGTTTAGGCTATCCATGCGTATGAGCAGTACTTTCAGTCGTGATCATACCTATAGAACGCAACTACCTGTGTTATTCCGGAAGGAAACTCCAGTATTGAGGTTATTCGTGTATAACCTATACTGTCAGCAAAATATTGATTGGATGAAGAAGTTTATCCAAGATAATGATCTGAACAATTTTTATATAAAGAAGATACTCAAGAGAAAAGATCAATGGTTCGCTCTGCTTGGATGTCAAACTTTGGCCAGTTCTTGCAAGTTTCAAATTAAATCCGCCAAAGGTCAGTTAATCTGGAGGTATGAAAGTGAGTCAGTGAGTCGAATCAGAGTGAGACCAGAAGAGACCGGTCAAGTAGGTGGGTCATTTGTAATGGACATAAGACCTAAGTTGAAGTGTTTTGAAAGGAAATTTTATATTATGTTTACTGACGAATTAATTATAAGAAAGATTTGTCAACATCTTGACCCAGTAGATCTGTTTAACTTCTATAAGGCGACAGATTATAACACCTGCTTTTATGAGCTCACGACCGAGTTTGACTCCAGTATCTCTAGATATCAAGTAACAAACGGTGAACAGCTAATGCGCAGAGGCGCACGTAATTTCAAATTTAAGAATATGACATTCACCATGGTCGGTGCGCTTGTGGTGAATAAAGTTTTGTACATCCAGAACAACGTTTGGCCCGGAAAATAATCCAACCTGGTAGGCTGGATCTGACCAACGTCGTAACTACTAGACGGACGTTAGATCTTGTCTCCAAGAGGTTTGACATTGGCGAGTTTAGATTAAGTGAAACTGTAGATTGGGTCGACGAGAATCTCTGGGTCGAGGGTCTCGTGCGATTTTATGTTTGTTAAATATTTTGAATTTTTAATTTATTTATATTTCACATAAATAAAATTTTTTAAATAATGACACATTTAAAATAATAACATTACAATATTAAATTTTAATGTAATTACTCAAAAAATAATGTTAATTGTATACCTTTGTCTGGATGTCAATCGCAACATTATTCTTCAAAAAGTAGAAGAAAAGACAAAAGTTTTCCGAGCAAATATTCGCTGTTGGCGAGCACTTGAAAATTGGATGAAACAGGTTAAAAAACAGTGTATTTTTTAAATTCAAGAGCTGCCATATGGCACCCAGGCCACTTTGAGAGCTGCAATTTAAGCTAGGCTCGTAAGTTTTATTCATGGTCCCCACTTGCCTTAAATTGGCTGATAATTATTACTTTGACCCACATAAATTTCAAATCGGTTAAGGTGGTCTAGTACATTGACTTTCTACTTCATCTGAACTTACATTCCTTGGCGTTCAAATTTATTCCCACAAGCAAATAGGCACAACTTCGCACAACTAATTCATGATTGACAAGCCCCAGTGGGTAAAATTTATTTGCCAACAGCTAAGTTTCCATCCTCGTTGACCTTGGAAAATTTTCATTGTGCGCCCACCTGCTAGCTTCAAAACTGATAAATGTTAAGTCCGAGGATGGTCGATTATTCTCCTAATGAAATAGTCGACATAATTTTAATTCTCGGAGAATGTAGGAACAATGCACGTCAAGCAGCAAGACTGTACGCTGCACGGTTCCCGAATAGGAGACATCCCAACCACAGGACCATAACACATCTGGTTGCCAGAGCTTGTCGAGGACATCTTCACTGGAACATTAAATCGACATAACTGCCATTATTGGGCAGATCAGAATCAACATTGGTTCAGAGCTGTAGATCATCAACGTCGCTGGACCTTGATGGTTTGGTGCGGAATAATCAATGGGTACCTAATTGGACCCTACTTCTTTGAAGGAAATGTCAACCAACACAGCTACTTGGCATCGTTGAGATATCACTTGCCAGAACTTCTTGTAAATGTTGATATGGAAACAAGACGAAGAATATGATTCCAACAGGATGATGCGACACCGCATTATGCAAGAATTGTTAGGCAATTTTTAAATACCCGTTACCCTGGAAGATGGATCGGTCGAGGTGGCCCAATAAATTGGCCTTCCATCTCACCTGACCTTACACCCCCTAATTTTTATTCATGAGGCTACCTGAAAAATGTTATTTAAGCGTAGAGGCCCACATCTAGAGAAGACATGATGGAACGCATTCGTCGGGCGTGCGCTGCCATCCCCAGGCAAACTTTACTGAACACTGTAGGCCACTTCCAAAGGCATTTACGATTACGCCTACAAGAAAATGGGCGTACTTTCGAACAATTGATTCGTTGTTGACTGATCCGAGTGGGCGACATCGTAAGAAGCAAGGGGTCTCACGCTAATCAAGCACCCTATCGTGAGAGGCAAGGGGACTCACGCTGATCAAACACCCTATTGTGAGGGGCAAGGGGACTCACGCTAATCAAATACCCCATCGTGAGAGGCAAGGCGACTCACGCTAATCAAGCACCCTAAAGGAAACAGTCCTTACTACGTCCACCCTGTTGTTTCTGGGTAACGCTAAAAGTAAGATTTTGGAAAGCTCAAACTACAGCAATCAAGACGAAAAATGAGCTTCTGCATGGTGGCCCGGCTGGTTACTGACCCTCGGATTAATTACAAGGTTCAGGTCATGTAAGTGGTGACTTAATTGTCCACCTTGGGTTCAAGAAAGCTAGCCTATATGTGGTTTCAGTTACGTGGTCGTGAGATTGACTGACTGACTTCGTTGTTTCCTCTTGTAATTAACATTTAAGGGACACAGAAAAAAAATTTTTCAAATATAGTTTCGAACGTAATATTTTCCGCTCTTTCAGAATCCGGGTTGCAGAATATAGGCTTCCATAAGAAAAAACGCAATTCGACCTTCAATTAACCTAGAAAATTGATTTCAAGGTCAAATCTGACTACACCAATCGATGGCTCCTATTTTTCTGAGCAACCTTTGTTTAAGTCATTTTTTCCGTAGCGAAAAACTGACATCCGGCTGGGTAGATTAAAATGGCCCACCGCGTATAGTATCGATTCAAATAACTGAATTATAAAGAGTATAGCTGGATAAGTACGTTAAAATGGCCTGTCCTTCGATTTTTTTAGAATTTGGCCTATTAATTATCATGTCAAAAAACTCCGATCCTGAAAGTTACAGCTCGCTAGACTCAAAATTGGCTTCCTAACCTCAAAAAATGTGATTTTCAGTTTTTTAAGCATATCTCTGCGAATTTTCAACCGATTTGGGTGATTCGAAATCGAGATTAAAGGGAATCATAATGCGCACATAAGCTTATTATTTTTAGAGGTTTTTAAAACCAAAACATAACCTAAAAATGGATTTGAAAATTTCTAAGTTGCGTAGAAAAAAACTATTGTTTGGATTTTTTTTTAGTTCACCTCGAAGTCTTCTTTTTATTTGAATTAAGTACCAGAAATTTTTTCAGATTTTTTAAAAGGGTGGAAAGTAGTTAAAATGATGAAAAACTCAAATTTCCACTCATTTTTGGAATTTTTAGAGTATTTAAACAATTTCAAAGTACAATTAATGATGAAAAATGAGTTCAGCGACCCAAAATACCCTTTAATATGAATTTTTGGTTACATTTTTCCACAATATATTGCTCAAATGTCGAAAACTAACCTCAAAAAACGCATTTTGATATTGCATACGACGTAAAAACTCACGTTATCTCGGTAATGATCCAAGGTGTTGACTTAATGTTTATTGAAAACATAATTTTTTCTTCAAAAATGCTATATTATTAATGACATGAAAACTCACATTTTCCATATTTGACACTGTGCTTTTGATGTTAAGCTAAACACTAACCTTTAAAATAAGTTATCTACCAACAAATTCGTTTAGATATAATGGTAAGTCACGTTTCTGTTGAATAAGTGAGAGTATATGCGCGAAAAAAATAAAATAAAAAACGCTGTCAACTGCCTTAGCGCAGTGCTTTAGAGTTCTTTAAGTTCGAGTAATTAGACTTTATTTTTTTAAATGTAATTCTAATATAAAAAATGATTTACCAGTAATATTTCCTAATATTTTTATAAAGCTCATCTTAATAAAGTTTCATAATTAAATTCGGCATTAAAAAAAATAATAATATAATGAAAAAAAAGCTTATTTGATAAATAAAAAAGCAAATCAATAGATCGTGCAAATTTTGGAACATATCCATCGAGTACTTCACGTAAAATAAAAAAAAGGAAAATAAATCAAAATTATTTTAATTCTTTACTTATAAAAATTATTTAATGACAATAAATTAGTTTATTATAAAATATAAAATCATTTAAACATTTCAAAAACTTATGTGGATATAGTTATTTTCTTGTTCTGTAAATAAAATAATGAGAATATTTAATTTTCAGTCATATGCAGTAGGCTAAAACCACTAAACATATCCTCCGGTTGGCGGAAAAACATCATAACTCAGCTAAACTCTTAAAAACGTAACAACTTGGTTTCTACGTTCTAATTCAACTTAACGCTCAAAAAAGTAGTAATTATAAATAAACGTTATAACTCCTATGTTTAAGCATGAAAGTTATAACGTTTTTATGGCCGAACCCGAGTTACAATTTTTTCATACGCTAATTCGTCTTGTTTCAATATCAACATTTTCAAGAAGTTCTGGCAAGTGATATCTCAACGATGCCAAGTAGCTGTGTTGGTTGACATTTCCTTCAAAGAAGTAGGGTCCAATTAGGTACCCATTGATTATTCCGCACCAGACCATCAAGGTCCAGCGACGTTGATGATCTACAGCTCTGAACCAATGTGGATTCTGATCTGCCCAATAATGGCAGTTATGTCGATTTAATGTTCCAGTGAAGATGTCCTCGATAAGCTCTGGCAACCAGATGTGTTATGGTCCTGTGGTTGGGATGTCTCCTATTCGGGAACCGTGCAGCGTACAGTCTTGCTGCTTGACGTGCATTGTTCCTACATTCTCCGAGAATTAAAATTATGTCGACTATTTCATTAGGAGAATAATCGACCATCCTCGGACTTAATTTGTTTATTGAAGAGTTTAATCTGAATAGTTTATAGCGCATACGGTCATTAAAATTTATCAGTTTTGAAGCTAGCAGGTGGGCGCACAATGAAAATTTTCCAAGGTCAACGAGGATGGAAACTCAGCTGTTGGCAAATAAATTTTACCCACTGGGGCTAGTCAATCATGAATTAGTTGTGCGAAGTTGCGCCTATTTGCTTGTGGGAATAAATTTGAACGCCAAGGAATGTAAGTTCAGATGAAGTAGAAAGTCAATGTACTAGACCACCTTAACCGATTTGAAATTTATGTGGGTCAAAGTAATAATTATCAGCCAATTTAAGGCAAGTGGGGACCATGAATAAAACTTACGAGCCTAGCTTAAATTGCAGCTCTCAAAGTTGCCAGGGTGCCATATGGCAGCTCTTGAATTTAAAAAATACACTGTTTTTTAACCTGTTTCATCCAATTTTCAAGTGTTCGCCAACAGCGAATATTTGCTCGGAAAACTTTTGTCTTTTCTTCTACTTTTTGAAGAATAATGTTGCGATTGACATCCAGACAAAGGTATACAATTAACATTATTTTTTGAGTAATTACATTAAAATTTAATATTGTAATGTTATTATTTTAAATGTGTCATTATTTAAAAAATTTTATTTATGTGAAATATAAATAAATTAAAAATTCAAAATATTTAACAAACATAAAATCGCACGAGACCCCCGACCCAGAGATTCTCGTCGACCCAATCTACAGTTTCACTTAATCTAAACTCGCCAATGTCAAACCTCTTGGAGACAAGATCTAACGTCCGTCTAGTAGTTACGACGTTGGTCAGATCCAGCCTACCAGGTTGGATTATTTTCCGGGCCAAACGTTGTTCTGGATGTACAAAACTTTATTCACCACAAGCGCACCGACCATGGTGAATGTCATATTCTTAAATTTGAAATTACCTGCGTCTCTGCGCATTAACTGTTCACCGTTTGTTACTTGATATCTGAAAAACAACGCAATAACATTTTTTCTCATTGTATATAAATATTTATAATAATAATGTCCACTGCGCTCAACTTGCAGATACTACCATTAATAGTTGCGTAAATAACATTAAAACACTTGTGATGTGGTACGCTACCATAAATGAATGAATAATTATTATTTATTAAAGAATACTCCCCACTCCGCAGAATGACACACCACCAGCGTTAAACTACCGACCCGGGTGCACGTTAATTAAATAAAAAAAGAAATTCATTGACGAGATTGTTTTTTTTGTTTACCTGACAAGAATTCATTCGATGATCGTCCCCGTGCCGCACCGGAGCTTTCCTTATAATTCGCCGCAAAGTTTAAAATATTTTTTTTTCACTGTGCATATTAGAGAGGACGAGAAACTTGTTGGACTAAGAGGACCTGCATCTGAGTCAATAGGGAGAGAAATAGAAAGTTTGGCTTTGGAGACGTGGTTGGAGCCATACTCAACGTCACCGGTAGCGACCACAAAGACTCGAGAGGAGCTAGAGACCGAGCGGACATTATCGCCAGTCAGCCAGCTATCCTCAACCAGCCATCTTGAGCACCATCGTCGACTGTATTGACCTAGACAGAGTTTTAAGTACAGCACTGGTGAGTGCTGTACTTAAAACTCATTTCTTTAGCGTAGTTTTAATTTTAGAGCATTTAGAAAATTTTTCAAAAAATGTTTATTTTTCATTTTTTTTATATTATACAAAAACCATTCGTTAGATTTGCTATAAAATTACTATAAAAATTATTCGCTTTTGCCTTAATGAAACAAGCTTTGGAAAACTTATTTTTTTAGCGCAATTATAATTTTAGAGCATTTTGAAAATTTTGAAAAAAATTTATTTTAAATTTTTCATTTTTTTGGATCTTACGTAAACTACTCTAAGAATTTGCTTAAAAATGTGTATAGAAATTATTTGATGCTGTTCAAATTATAAAAACATTTGAAAACTGATTTTTTTGGTATACTATTAATTTTATTATTTTTCTATTTCACGGAAATATAAAAAAATTAATGAAACTCAAAGAGCTCTATGAGAAAGCATTCCGCCAAAGCACTTGGCAGCGTTTTTATACTTGAGTTGTGCGTGTGGTTTCATTACGTAACTAACCATATAGAAAAATTAAATTTTCTTGTTACCGTTATGCGCGTATAACTTAATAACGCATAAAGATTTTTCTAAGATAAAGTGCGAATTTGAGAATTTCTTTTGTTGAGCGACGTTGAGAGTAATAAAATAAACTTTTTTCATTGTCTTATCTTTGAGATTAGATCGTAAGTGCCGGAGTGTGTGAGCCACATAGCCACGTATTACCAAAGTAAATTTGGAATGGTTGAATGTGCTTTATTCGCCAGTTGAGCGAATAATTATTAAAAAGAAATTATATATTTCTTTTTCCTTCATGAGTACGCGCGTATTAAAGTTGATTTGAATTTCGTTCTTCTGGGCGCGTATTGAGCGTCGAGTGTGTGTGTGAGAGAGAGAGAGAAGCGAAGCGGGCCTAAGAGAATTCCGCCATTAAATCTTGTATAGTAATCTTGTATAGTAATCATTTTTTTTTTACAATAACGACAATTAAATTAAATTTTCTTTTGTTTATTAAGCGAATAAGAGAAAAGTGAATAAAAGACATTAACTAAGTAAAATTTTAAGATATAGACTAACTAGGAGAGTATCAGACCTCCGGATCACGGATTTTGCTCAAACGTTGGGATAAGTTTTCATATGTCAAAATATGAAAGGAAACAGAATTTTAGATGCCAACACTCAATATTTCCCTAGTTACAGGCAATTAAAGAAAATCACTAAAAAAGTTACTAGATTTTCAAACGCATGTAGTTCTTTAGCATTGATAGCTAGGAGTTTGAAATGAAAGAATTTGAGCTCAGCTTTCATTTAAAAAAAGTTTGAAGCTACTATTATATACTTACTATGAATTCTCACATAGCTATCGCTAGAAGTGGTCGGTGTACGACCAACCCACTGGACCAGTTTAACCCAACCTTGATAGAAACCGTGAAAAAGATGGAACCATGGCAGGTGATGCAGAAACTGGATAGTATGGACTGTAGCACCACGGAAACGTTACCTGTTCTACGTGGTATATTAATCAGAGCTAGCACACGTTAAATAAAACCAAACCGGAGGGTACCGTGGAACCCAGTAGTCGACGAAAGACAGAGCCACATTCCAAAAACAACTAGTAACCTCTTAATGGTGCCTTCAGAAGACGAAGAAGATCCAGAAGCTACTCCGGGAGGTCGTCAGGGAACTAGATCCAGCAAGCAAGGATCAAAGAAGACCAGTCAAAGTGGGGATCAGTCAGAAGCAATCACTGTGACAGCGGGATCAAATGCACCAACGGTAACGATCAGTGTGATGCAAACTCTCGTTTGTGTTGCAGTAATGACGACCGCCACTGCCACGACTCCAACTACCACCGTTGCTGGTTCTTTTAGTAATGCATCACTACAGATGGTAGTTAGTGCAAGAGCAGCAATGTCAGCTACTGGAATGGCTGCCAGGTATCTCACACTGTCCAACCAAGCACCACTAGGCTATTTTCATGATATGACGTCCCTTTTAGGTTCAGTAGGATGTAACTCCAGGGACACACGGATCCCACGGTAGGCATTAAACGCCATGGGTCATTGGAGATCAGAGACGCCAGCACCTACTCCAGCCATACAAAGCCAACCACCACAAGTAGTACCACAGGACCCTCGGGAAGTTCCTATTGAAGAACTGATAGCCATAGATGACCTCTATATGCCAGGGGAAGAAGAGCTCGGTGATGAGGAGAATATAGACGATGAATATGTCACTTTCTTCGACCAAGCAAGTTTAGAAATTTCTGGTCAACAGATACCCGGTGAAGCTCAAAATTATGCGCTAAGTGAACAGGCTCAGATGTCAGTAGGGACCAGCATCAACGCACCACGAGTGGTATGGCCAGAGAAACACCAAGACGAGGAAACAGTGACAATAGAGATGGTAGAGGTGCAAGAGATCATGGTGTCAATCAGTTAAGAGATAACCATGGTCACCAACGAGATGCAGCACGGGAAGATCGACGGGAGTATAATGAGCAAAGAGAAAGAAAAGACCGAAGAAATAGCGGAGATAGAAGAGACCGAAGAAATAGCGGAGATAGGAGAGATAGAAGAGATAGAGAAGATAGGTGAAATAGACGAAGTAAAAGAGACAGAGAGCGCAGAAGTCATAGAAGAAATCGAAGAGACGACGATTATAGCGACTATTCCCATAGCTCCAGCGACACCGAAGATTATAGCAGCAATGAAGATTATAGAGGTAGCTCCAGGCACAATGTAGATAGGACTGATCGAGAAAACGCTACAAATAAAACGCTTAGAAATTGGAGAATTTCATTTAGCGAAGATGATAGAGAAGGACCGGAGGAGTTTCTTACCAGACTGAGCAATTGTCGAAGAAACACCGGTATTCGAGACGAAGATCTGCTAAGGTCAATACCCTGCGTGTTTACAGGTGCAGCAAGCATCTGGTATAAAACCGCCGTATTAGAGATGCATGACTGGAAGAACTTCAAGAGAGCCTTCAGACATCTGTATGTAGGCGACGTCAAACGAGTAGACCTTCTCGATGAGTTGGAAAGACGGACTCAAGCCAAAGTAGAAAGTATCTCCAACTTTATATCCTGTTTCAGGTGTAAAGTAGGATACTTTAAAAATCCATTGTCACTGCGAATACAAGTAGACACAGCATATAGGAATTTATTACCAGGGTATCGCAAGTTTATGGTAGGTGAGCAAATAGAGACCTACGAATATCTCAGGCGTTTAGGTAGGCGTTGGGAAAAACAAAAGGACCTAGATAGTAGATATCAACTCCCACCCCTGCGAGAGGAGATTTTGATCCAGGGTGCAGCATTTAACGCTCCTAAGAGAACAGAAAAACCAAGAATTGTTATTGCAGAAGAGTTCGAAGAGACCCCTAGTGAAAGAGAGAGTGATAAGGAGGAAACTCCAAATACGACCCAACGGAAACCACGGCGACGGAGAATGAAGCCCAACAAACAAAGAGGAGCTCAGGTAGCAGGTGTACAGAAAACGACACCACTCCAAGCTGAGACGAACCCGCCGCCCGTGGTAGCACCGAATACAGTGGCAACGACTCAACCACCTATAATGAAAGGTCAGGTACCTATGGTAGCATGGCCTCCGAATGTATTGCCACAGGTCAACTGGTGGAGTGCACTAACGAGACCCCAGTACGACCAAAGCAGGCAATACCAACAGACCACGAACGTAGTGAGCGGAGCCACTGGATTAGCTAGAGGTCAACCGGTGTATTTAGCGTGTTATACCTGTCAGGCCGTTGGACATCGAGCAAGAGACTGCCTACAACGAATTTGTCGCTCATGCGGAGGAATGGGACATTCTATGAACGTTTGTTCTACCCAACAGACCCCGAATAGGATACCTAACCAGAATCAACGAACAAGAAATGCAAATTTGACCATAAATCAAAACAAGTAGCCGCTGAGACTCAACCCACAGAAGACTACAACTCCTCAGCAATCACAGAGAAACGAAGCAGCAGGGGGGCAGAACCCAGCTCAACCCTCCCCCCTCTCAAGCAAAATTCCATCATGCCACCGAAGGGAAAGAACTAGATAAAGAGCACCAAGACGAATATACGACCCCGAATAAATAGAGATCCCCACCCCAGAAACGCTGATAAACTTAGAACTCCAAGAGAGGAAAGAGGATATTATAGGAGAAACAAGAAATCATGAGGATGCTCTCCCCACTCGAGTTCACAGAGAAATACTCTAGAGAAGGGATTATGAGGACCATGGCTCACTTGAATGAAAGAAAGAAGAAACTAGAGTTATTAGAGCAAGAAGCATTACAACTCAGTGAAGAATCGGACAATGAAGAAAAAGAAGGATTTAAATAGCTAGTAGAATTAAACCGTGTATTAAGCGTCTTAGGTGAGGAAGAAGAAAAACATCCGTCTGTACCATTAATTAAACCACAAGAGAAAGAGATTAAGTCTAACTTAGGGGGGGGGGGGAGAAATACCCACCGGTAAGGACCGAAAACAGATCTGAACCTGGAGACGACGATGATGCTGTGGTGGGCATGTGCAACGAAAATAGGAATTTCCAAGATGTAGTGCTCGGAGGTAGACAATACCAGGCTTTATTCGACACTCGAGCAATGGTATCGTTGATGGGACCCAGAGTAGCTCAGGAGTTCAAAGATAGATGGATACCAGCCCGAACAGTAATAAGAAGTGTCATAGGAGGATCTGCTCGAATCATTGGAAAATTACCTGTGGATTTGGAAATAGATGGATGTGTGCGACGATTAGAGATGAAAGCGATTTCTGCCTTAGACCATGATGTAATTCTAGGAATAGACTCCTGTAGACTTTGGCAGATAGAAACCAAATTCAGTGAGAACTTATGGAGAATGAAAGACGGTGAGTGGAGAGAATTTAGCAATGAAGATCATACGCAAACTCTAGTATTCGAAGAATATACAGAAATAATAGAGTTGAACGATGAGCAAGAAGTACTAATCGAAGACCTGGTAAATACTATAATACCTCAACCAACAGATGTACCTGGAATAACTAATTTATCAGAACATCACGTAGACGTGATGGGAGCCGCACCGATAAAACAGAGACCTAGAAGAATTTCGCCGATGATGTTGCAAATCGCTAGAGAATTGCTTCGAGATAGAAATGATGGTACGAAACAATTTTATTGAAAGGTCAGCAAGTGAATGGAGCAGTCCATCAGTGATACTTAGGAAACCTGACGGGGAGTACCGATTCTGTGTTGACAATAGAGAATTGAATAAAGTCACCAGGAAGGATGCTTATCCAATACCTAGTATGGATTCAATTCTGGACAAGCTACGAAAAGCCAGATATCTAACCAAGATAAACCTGAAGCAAGTGTACTTCGAAATTCCCATGGAGGAGAATAGTAGGAAATATACTGCCTTCTCAGTACCTGGCTCAGGCTTCTGGCAATTCAAAAAAATGCCTTTCGGATCTTGTTGGACCTGAATGCGAACCTAATGTGTTTGGTTATCTCGATAATATCATCATAGCCACTGAGAAATTCGAGGAACACTTAAAATGGCTGAAAACAGTGTTGCGGAGACTGGTAGACGCTGGATTGACGGTGAATAAAAAAAAGTGTGAGATATGCTGCTCACAGATCACCTACCTTGGGTTTATCTTAGACAATGAGGGGCTAAGATCTGATCCAGACAAGGTGGCAATTACCCAGCACCCAAAACTGTAAAGCAATTGAGAAGATTTCTTGGAATGGTGGGGTGGTATTCAAGATTTATTGAGCGAGATTCATAAAAGAAAGTTCCACTAGTGAAGCTGTTAAGAAAAAGCAAGGAATGGAGTTGGGAAGAAGAGCAACAGAGGGCGTTTGAAGACCTGAAAAGAGTATTAACAACAGCACCCGTACTCGCAAGACTTGACTTTAATAAACCATTCACGGTACAATGTGACGCCAGCGACTTCGCAATAGGAGCAGTATTAACCGAAGAACATGAAGACGGTCAGCACCCAATTGTCTACGTGAGCAGAGTACTAACAGCAGCAGAGAGGAACTATACAATTACAGAGAAAGAATTATTAACAGTAATATGGGCAATTGAGAAACTAAGACCTTATCTTGAAGGTTATACCTTTAAGATTATCACAGACCATAGCGCGTTGAAATGGTTACAGAAGCTGAAGGATTCAAGAGGACGACTAGCAAGATGGACATTGAAAATGCAGCAGTGATCATTTGAGATCATACATCGACGAGAAGCCTCACACCATGTACCTGATGCTCTCTCACGAACGTGAAAAGGTCAAGAAGAGGAGGAAAATGTGTGTGCTTTTAAGGAAATGCAAGATCAAAAATACATAGAGCGATTAAAAGAGATAGACACAAACCGTTATAAATACCCCGGATGGAAAATAGAAGAAATATTGTTATACAGGTTTAGAAAGGAACCTTTATTCGACCCAGTGACTCATGAAGAAGAAGGATGGCGACTCGTTGTTCCTACAGAACACCGAGAAAGAATATTGCAAGATGCTCATTGTCATCCATCCTCAGGGCACTTAGGACTAGAAAAGACCTATGATAGAGTAATAAGAGAGTATTATTGGCCAGGAGTTTATTATGACACAACTCAATTTGTGAAGGAGTGTGACGACTGTCAACGATACAAAATCAAGCAAACAAGACCTCAAGGACTAATGGGAAACCATGTTGTTAAAAGACCATGACTAGTAGTATCAGCTGATATGATAGAATTTCCTTCAAATAAGAGCAAAAATAAATACCTATTAGTCTTCCAGGATCTTTTCACTAAATGGGTCGAGTCGAAGCTATATTTGTATACGCCATTACATGGCGCTTCTGGCTAGCCGCGCATTTCGGAGGTTAGCAAGAAGGAAACGACGCCATTGAGCGTCAGACGCTGTGCAGACATGCAACGAGACGGAGGTCAACGCTGACTCTGAGCTCACACAAGTAGACTGCAACACCAGAAGGTCAACGCTAATTCCTGCACAGTTTTAATTTTAAACAATTTTGTTAGAAGATCTCACGACGGCTCCTTGGATCCCGTTTATGGGCAAAACACCATTGGCGTCCCCAGGATCGAGCAGCGTCATCAATCATACGAGGTAAAGTGAGACTTCGCACGAGAGCACATATTTACGTACAAACGCCCTGCACAGGGTTATATCATTTTATGAAAAGGCGTCTTCGCATAATTAATGAATAATAATAATTGTCTCTATACAAAAGTAATTTGACGCATGTGGCGCGTTCGCATAAGCATACGATATAGAAATAACACTTCGTAAATATCATAAAATTGTTAGGCTGCGCACAACAGGTTCGCTAGCGAGTATTATGTTATATTATGTATTTTGACTAGTTTTTCCACCTGTATAAATAAAACCATCATTTCCATTTAATTGATTGATATCATTCATTATTATCAGTGGATGTTTGCTAAAATTAAATAATCTAAAATATACATATACATAAACAAAGTAAATTTACTACAAGCAGTTACGAAAGCATTCGAAGAATTAATTTTATTCAGGTGGGAGACTCCAAAGTACCTATTGATAGATAATGGAAAATAATTCGATAACAAACACCTAGACCAAGTACTACAGGAATATGGAGTATCCAGAGTAACGACACCGCCGTATAACCCGCAAGCTAATCCAGTGGAACATGCGAATAGAACCTTGAAGACCATGATAGCTACGTTTGTAAAGGAAGATCATAGGACTTGGGATCAGCATCTCCACGAATTTAGGCACGCAGTAAATACAGCGACGCAATCAACACTTAAAACCTCGCCAGTGTTTCTTAACTATTGGAGGCACCCCATGCCTATAAAGAGCTTGAAAAGGGAGGAAGAGAGTAGCAAACCTGTTATAAGAATTGTAAAAGATAGGTTGGAAAAGGATAAAAAATGTAAATGAAGAACAATGTAAATTTTATAAAATCGCAAAGGTGCGAATACAATTCAGGCTCTTAGTCTCAGCGCTACAAAGTTCACCGAAAGACTGACTCGAATTTTCTTACCGATATGATGATACGAAGGACAATTCTCCTAAGCCACGCCTTCATGTTAAAAATTTGTTACAAAGGGAACCTTTTTCCGTGAACACTAATTTTCTGTTAATAGGGACCTTAATAAAAAACGGTTTTGTAAAACTTTAAATTCGAGTAATATCTTACAAATCATATACTTTAATGTTATGCACATGTGTTCACATCACTTTACCGTTTTACTCTCTATACCTCCTTTTACGCACTGAAAAACAATTTACCTGGCTTAAGAGGATCATCCTTTTCCGTAATTTCTGAAGCATTAGTCAAATTGCTTATATAAACAAATAAATTAATAACAATAATAATTTCCAAATACAAAGCATTAGACTGAAAACTTTTTGTCAAATAAAATGTATATATTTTAATATTGTATTGCACGGAACAGCCTATTAGTTCCGTGCTTCATAAAGACTCTTACCAACTCGAACTATTTATTGCTAGTTTCGAGCCCAGTTAGCAGCCTTCATTGCCAGCGCGTGTGGACCTTTCTGACCTCACCCGGAGTCTAGGTGCTCCGAGAAAAACTTTGTTTTTCCCAAGCAACGATATTACGTGATAATCGATCAAACAAGATATACGCGTCTTATCTTCCTTGAACATATGATAGGTCTTTACTCATCTTTTCACGTAACTAGATGGGCATTTTCCGACAATGGCTTTGCTTTTAAGCTCCACCGTGCACGCAACAGTGCAGCCAAAGAGGTCCTCACAATCTCGCTCGTGCAATCCATTATTCATTCGCAAATTGATTATTCATTGCAAATATTTAATCATTTTAATGACGTAAATTAACTTTGAAGATGTCACTTCTGCTAATTTCATATATTTTATAAATTATGTTTTTTGGAAATACCATTATTACTTTTCATTGCTATATTCTGTAATTAATTTTAATTTTTAATAATTAAATAATTTAATTGCATTTGCACACTGTACCTTCGTTAGTTTATTTAAATGAATTATTTTAACTTTAGCTTATTTTCTAATTTATAAACAGTTCAACTTAATATAATAATTGCCGTAGTTTTTCTTTTAACAATATTTCGCATCGCCATACATTATTTTTGCTGACAAACATTAATAAGTTTCTGAACTTTATACATTTAATTTTACATTGATCTTATTTACAACTTATATATTACTAACAATTTTTAAAGATACAGAAAACTTTATAATACATAACAAACTATATTTGTTATCATATTTACAAATATTGTGATGCATTTATTGCATCTCAATAAACGATTTATTCAAGAGAATAAGAGAGAAAGATGAGCCGAGATGCACTCACTAAACTGATCATTAATTAACATAATTAAATAAATTAATCAGTTGTATTTTTGTTTGTTTTGAGGAACATGAGAATTACTGAGAGCAGACGACTTACAGGTAGAGAGAGAGACAGAGAGAAAGGGGAACCTAACCTCAAATCAGAGCACGTGGTGAAAGAAAAACTACACTCACCATCAGTTTTTCATAAAAATTTCACAAATTAGGTTATAAATATAAATGGCGAAATATTACGGTACCACTCCGGTATCGATAAGTTTTTCCTGAAATAAAGATACTAGTATCCGGACCGGAACCTCCCTTGGTGACATTGGGGGGAATAACCGGATCCGGATCGGACAATAATCTTCAGGTTCCGGATCCGGGACGGATGTACGCCGTAATTGCATTTCTACTCGGGTAGAAATAGCAGTAGAATAAATATCATACATGGGCAATTGTAAGAATATCAAGGAGTGTAAGTCTTATATATGGAGATACGTGAAATCGAGAGCGAGAGTGATAGAAGATAGAAGAAATCGAGCGCTGGAGAGAGATAGTGATACAATTGTATGGAGAATCATCAAGACTTAGTATATGGAGCATTCTTAATATAAATTTAAATAGAGCGTGCGAGACACAATTTCGAGAAATTGTCGGGTAATTAAGATGTTAAATTTACTTAAATAAATATAGAGTAAAAATTACTTCTTTCTTGTATTTTACTTAACAGTGTTATTTAAATGTTTATTAACATTGTATTGTTATAAAATATCTAAATTGTTTATTGCTGATTTACATCGGTGGTTTCGTCATTGTTCCCTACGAAGACCCGATTAGAATCCACTTGAGAGAGTTGATTGCTAATAAATTCATAGTTTATATTCAGAGTAAAGTTAAAGAAAATAATAATTAAATTGATATTTATTCAGAGGTTATACTGTAGAGTTGAAATTATAGTAACTGTGGAATAGGGAACAAATTCCCACATTACAATATATAATAAGTTTTTTAATAAAATAAAATGTATTAATATATATTTTATCTTTCTAAATAGTTCTTTCGGTGAACTTACAAATTTAATTTTGTACAATTAGGTATAAACAGCAAATATCGCTTTTTATATTAAAATTATTACATAATCTATATCAAGTCTTATTCTATCCGTAACAAGAATAAATATAGTAGATTGGGCAAACAGAATGAAACGGCTGGATGCATTGAGAGACTTGGTCATTAAACACATTAAAAAAGCGAAAGAAAAACAAGCAAGAGAGTATAACAAAGGAAGAAAAGACATTCGGTCTAACGTAAGAGATATGGTT
The DNA here is from genome assembly GCA_017163975.1 of Anastatus disparis. Classification (NCBI taxonomy): domain Eukaryota; kingdom Metazoa; phylum Arthropoda; class Insecta; order Hymenoptera; family Eupelmidae; genus Anastatus; species Anastatus disparis. The sequence continues at coordinate 556,716 of JAFFSR010000143.1, forward strand.
ATGCGACGTGCACATGTACTTTCGAATGCAGCTAACCAATTTTCCACGAAACTCGCGTCAAAATATGACGGACCGTTAAGAATTTAAGAAATAAAATCACTGTTAGTATAGGTAGTCGAGACCGAAGGCGGTAACGGATCAAGAGCACTGAGAATTTTTTTTAATAGTAAGTTAAGATCCTAAATGATTTTTTTTTGTATTGTTTTACTAATACCCATATGTATATATATATATATATATATATATATATATATATATATATATACTTTAATAAATGTATTATACCTAGTCACATCCTAAAATTACCCAAAACCCTTTAACCCAACCTAACCTCACATAATAACCTTCGCGTTAGAAGAATTATAGTAAACAATGCATGAGTTCGTAATTAAGTAAGCGTAATTTCTGGGAACATTAACGGTGATAATGAATGTATCGTAAATTTAAAAAAAATTTACATTATAACCTGCGAACGGATTGGTGGCGAGGGTCGTTGGTGTAGTTACACGAGCATAAAGATTGTAAGCAGTCCACTCTAGCGAATATCCAGCTTAGGGGGGGAGAGTTTGTGATGTGGTACGCCACCATAAATAAATGAATAATTATTATTTAATAAGGAACACTCCCCACTCCGCATAATGATACACAACCAGCGATAGACTACCGACCCGGGCGCACGTTAAATCAATAAAAAAGAAATTCATTAATGAGATTGTTTTTTTTTGGTTACCGGTATCACGAGACGATGACACATGTATAGCAGACGCGTGCGGCGGCCATTACAGGCACATTGATGGCTACTGTGTATGAACATCGGTGCTGCTTTAGCAGCCAGTTGAGCGACCACGTATACACCAATACCTAGCAACGACCGCGCGAACGCTAGGAGTCGAGGATTTTTTCAAGTACTTTTTACCTTTCCCTTGACGGAAAAGTTACATTTCTTATTGAAGGTCGATTTCGCAAAATGGCCGCATAGCTATGCAAAACCTCTAAATTTCTTCAACGCCATTTTACCTCTCTTACGTAACGATAGCGCCCTTATAGAGGTCGCCACTTTATCCCTCTTTTTTCAAAAGTCGGCACCGTTCATTTCACCTATCATCAGTCGCACGAATGTAGAGACGCGCTCTTTGTATAGCTCCACACACGAAAGAATCTCACCTAGTTTTTCCACCCTTAAAAGGCTTCGGCACCGATAGTACGACAAGCATATACATATATTTATTTGAAATGAACTCTACCGGGATGGAACTCTGATATTATCAGTGCTTGAATTTAACATTTATGAACGAGAACCTGTTATATTATTGACGTTGTTTTCTCCGATATATATACAATAGATCTTGGACATTTTTACAACGATTTTGTGACTTATTGCAATTAATACTACTCAATTAACACATAATTATCCGATTTTTGCATCATATTGATTACCTCAGAAGAAGATACGCCATTATAGGGGGCGCCACATATTACATCGTCGTTGTCTATTTTTAAGACTATTCAATATACTGGACTCATTTTTCGTCTGGATAGACGCCATTTTTAGTTTATGACTCTGTGCAACTACGCAGTAAAGTCTTTTGACGAGGAAAGTGACAAGTGTACGGAGGCCGCTGTGACGTCTCTTGGTTTTTGATTATTACAAGGAGGGACATTTTATATCTAAGGAAGTCTTTAATACTAGTATTGGTGGATATCTTTTCATACGCCTACATACATTACGTCACATACCGCCTCTGTCCAACCAATTAATATCCTTTCCTCTCTGACGGTCAGGTTTTGTATAACTTCATTACTTTGAAGAGTTTATTTTTTATTATAATTTGACTAATTTGACTTAAGATAATTTTTAATTATTTGTTTCACGTTTTTTGCGGAATCTGGGAGATTTATTACACTTGTATGTGTGTTGTGTTTGTCCGAGTGTATATGCCTCTGATATTTATCGGGAACTGAATGTTTCTTTTGATGGCTTTTGTTTTTTTTTTTAACTTTAACTTCACTTCTTTACAGAAGGAAAAAAAAGGGAAAATTTTTTAAAATCCTTTTCTTAGCATCTGTCTCCTCCTGTATTTGCACGTGACGTTCTCTTTCTACGGTTTCCTTTTGGGGAGTGGTACACGCTGGGAATTCGGGGATTTACACTGCTGCTTTTTTTTTTTTTTATTTAATTATACACTTGCTAATTTTACTATCTTTTTCTGTTAGATAATGGGTAACCCTAACGGAGGAGATGAGCCTATGCAGGCGTCAATGGGTAATGATCGAAGATCACCTGACTTCCAAGGATTCCCTAGACTGACTCCCTCTCAGGACACTCGATGGAATGTCGATACTTCGGATGTTCCTTCTCGACTGCACCTTATGATATATTCGACCTGATGGAGATTCCATAATGGGCTCCAACAATAAGGATGTTAACAATGACGACGACTTCAATATGCAGTCCTTTGAAAAGCAGATGGAGAATAGATATAATGCAACCTCTCAGGCTCCATTCGTGGTTTATGGCTTTGATTCGGACAAGGATAGAAATTTGAGAAACCTCCACCTGACAAATATTGGGTGAAAGCTTTTTAAAGCTGAAATTAAACCTCTGAGTCTGAACAGAGCTGGTTCTAAGAAATTCTCACTTACTTTCTCCTCTTTCGGTGAAGCTAATTCATTTGTTGAGGGTGTGTCCGCAGTGGATGAGAGCTGGCGTGCTTTGAATCCAGATCAGAACCTATTTCAGGTCGGTATCTTATATGATGTTCCAACCAACCTTTCTGAGGACGACATTCTGATGGGATTATGCGATACTTATGGACCTAAGGCTGTTAGGGTCGAGAGAATCACTAAGACAATTGGATCCAATATGGGTCCAAAAACCATAAAAACTGATAAGATTAAAATTTTTTATAGGGAGGATCTTCCTCAGTTTGTCTCTTTATTTTTTGTTTTCTATAAGGTTCACAGATTTGTCGCCGCAGTACTGCGCTGTTATAGGTGCCAGAGATTTGGACATGGGACAAATTCATGCAATAATTCAGTAAGATGTAGTAATTGCGAAGAAGGCCATAACAGTCCTTGCCATAATGCTCAGAACTGTTTTAACTGTTGAAGTAGGGAGCATGGAGCCAACAGCAAAGCATGCACCTTTTTCGAATTCAATAGAGAGATTAATCTTCTAATGTCTCTTCAGGGTTTTGGCAGGATTCAGGCCCTCTTCATAGTCCAGCAGGGCTATAGAAACAGATCGAAGGGTTCCACAACCTATCCTCGCGATAACTTAAACCCTTATATAGATAGCAAAGTGGAAATGGAGACCTTCATGAGGTCTACTGCACGTGCTTTGTTAAATTCGAATCGGCCTGGAGATTCACGTCGGGATTCTCCCCGTAATGAAGAAGGGGAGAAACATTCTCCTCTCATGAATGGCGTCCGTTCGAATGGAGAATTAAATGACCCAGAGGTCCTTAATAGCACGACTAATGATGGAACTTTCAACATATCTAAGAGTATCAATGACTCTGGTAGACCAGTTAAGCCTGGTTTTGGATTATATAGAAGAATAATGGGCTGATAACGGGGGGGGAAGGATTCAACAATGCTGCGATGAGTGATATAGAATTGGAGAATAATGATCTTGTTTCTCCCTCTCGGAAAGGTCCAGATGGGGGAACTCGTTGGGAGGAGGTAAATGGTGGGAGGAACGATAAAGCTAGCAAGTATAGTGGTAACATCTAATTTTTTATCTTTATACATTCTCCGACACCCTTCACGATGACATATACTCGTGTTGGCTGCTGGAATTGCAACGGGTTGGGAAACAAATGGGCTGAATTTACTCGGGTTCTTTCTGAATACGATATTTTTAGTCTCTTAGTAACGAAATTAAATTTTAATAGTTACAATTTTTCCTTTAGGGGTTATAATTCTATTCGTATAGACAGAACCAATTATCACAAACAATCTAGTGAAGGCATGATGCTATTCATCAGGAGGAACATTTCATACACAAGAATCTTTTTGCCCTTTACTGTCCATGGGTTGGAGTATGTTTTTGTGAGCCTCCTCTTGGGTGGCCATAAGTATCATATATTTTTTACATACAACCCCCCCGATAATCACCTCACTGTTAACTCTTTTAATGAGATTTTATCCCTCTCTTCATCTTTTTCTAGATTTCTATTGATGGGGGACTTAAGTGCCCAGAATCCAGTATGGGGAAGTGGCTCCATTAATCCAATGAGAGTCAACTTGTCCAGCGCTTTGAATAACAACTGCGAGACCTTCATTCTTAATGATGGATCCCCCACTAGAGTGGCTCACGGTGGCAGCTGCCCTGATGTAGCGCTGTGTTCTGGAGATATTTTGGACTATATGTCGTGATCGGTTGGGGAGGACCATATGGGAAGCGACCACTTCCCTATATTCATACGCATTTCTCATGCTCGCCCTTCGATCTACAATCATATTAAACGTTTTCGATTGTCAGAAGTCAACTGGCACAGATTTGCTGAAAGCATGGAGTCCCGTGTGGGGCCAATTGAAAATGATTTTGACAATCCTCTGCGAAATTATGTCCGCTTTACTGAAACCATATATGATTCTTTTATGGAAGCAGGTGCTGTACCGGCATCTAGTGGGAATGCTCGAAATTCAAATAATGCGGCTGCCTCTATTTGGTAGAATGAGGATTGCAGACGTGTGGTTAAGGATGGAAGAGAAAAAATGAGGATTTACATGAGGGATCCTACTCCTCATCACTTGAGTAATTTTTCAGAGGCGAGGAATAGGGCTCGTAAAGTAATCAGGAAGGCTAAAAGGGAATCTTTTACCGGTTTTTTATCTTCTTTGTATCCATCTAAACTTCTTCTTTTCAATTTTCGTTTTATCAAGAGATTCAAAAACAGATTCCATTATTGCTTAAAATTCACAGGAAAATTGTCAACTTCGTAATTAATCTCATCAATGATGGATCTGTTTCAGGGTTTTTTGAGGGAAGTAAATTCGCCGGTGGTATTACTAATAAGGGCTTGCCCCAGGGCTGTATTCTTAGTCCAATTTTGTTCAATTTATAAATTTCTGGTATTATGGGTGTTTTGGGTGGGGAGATCAAGATTCTCGGTTTTGCGGATGACATATTGATATACTCTAGTCATATCGACATTAAGAGGGTTATGATCTCGCTACAGCTAAGTTTCGCCCCTATTGAAGATTTCTTTCATTCACTTAAGCTCAGAATATCGATCCCTAAGTCTAGCTTCTTGATTTTTGATAATTCAGGAACAATCTTGCCCAAAAGCATTACGCTGCGGCTCGGCAACATGTCACTCCGGAACCTGGAGCATTTCAAGTATCTGGGTGTTGACTGGGGTGCAGGTTTAAATTGGAACAAACACATTGATGGACTTCAATCTTCCATCAGAATAGAAGTGTCTATGCTGTCTGCTATTGGAAATTTTAACTGGGGAATCCATCCCCAAATCATGCTTCAATTTTATAAAACAATTATTGGACCTCGATTGGATTGGGAATCCTCTTTATTTGCTCAAGCAAAGCCTCGGCTTTTAAAAAAATTGGACGTCTCTCAAAATGCGGCCCTAAGAAAGTGCCTTGGTTGTGTTAGAACAACACCCATTAACGTTCTGCACCATTTGGCGGGAGTTCCAGATTTACATACTAGAAAGATATTATTGGGTCAGAGGATGATCCTAAGAATTTCTAGACCACGAGTTTCTCCACTCATCTCTAAATTTTCTGTATTTATCATTTTTTTGATAAACGTAATAACCGATCTAAATTTTTGAGGAATTTCCCATTCTTATATTACCTATGGTGCCAAATGAAGGACGATTCTTTTAACTTAATCATTAGTAACAAGTTACCCATTTTCGGGGTTCCATATCAAGCATGGTTTCTCGATAACATCGCTCACAAGAATGTTGGCAAGGAAATCAACAGAGATCCCACCAATGCTCCTTTTTCATTCAGTGAGTTTATTATTAGAAATTTTAACGGTTCCAGATTGATCTTCTCAGATGGCGTTAAAGCCAAGGATGGCTCGTGAGGGGCGGGCGTTTTTGTGTTGCACCCCAGGTATTCAATTAGCATTAGACTTAGCAAACATTGCTCTGTTTTCTGTTCTGAGACCTACGTGCTTTTGCAGGCTTTAATTTATATCAGGGACAATCCTTTTCCTTCTAACTTGATTTTTTCAGATTGCCGAAGTTTGATTGAATCTTTTCAGAGTTTTGGTCTCCCGGCGGATGTTCATCCTTGGATAGGCGACGCGTGTAAGATTTGCCAGGCATTGAAGGAGAGAGACATTCATGTTGCTTTGTATTAGATTCCTAGTCATGTTGGTATATTCGGCAATGTTATGGCGGACCGTTTGGCTGGGGATGCTCTGGGTAGAAACAGTACTGATGTGGATTTCGTGAACTTCTCGGCGCTTTTTGCCTTTTATAGGGACTGAGGTCGGGTGGGGATTTGGGGTGTGATAGATGCTTATGGAGGGGGGTTTAATGAGAGCTAGATACAATAGTACTATAATAGTTTCTCCTTCGTTCCATGGTTTACGGGAGTAATTGCTAACAGAAAAGCTATATGCATAGTGAACTGTATTATGTCTCACCATACCAAGGCTCGCAATCATTTGTTTGACAAAGACCTTCTAGTGGATTCCACTTGTGAATGTGGCGAAAAAATACATGACGTGAACCAACTTATTTGGGAATGTAATATATACTCTGTGGAAAGAGTGGGATTTCTGAATGGCCTGAGTGCCTTTGATGTAAAAATGGGTGAGAATGTTTTTGAATTGTGTAACAGATCTCCCGGTAGTATCGGTTTATACATCACCTCCTTCTGTATCGAGGGAGGCATTGACATTTGACATTTATATTTTTTTTTATTATTCATTTATTTCCATGTACAGATTATTACATCTTTTTACATATTTTGCCTTAACACGACATTCCGTGTTATCGCTGCTTATAACTAATAACGCTATGTCTATCCTAAAAATTCTATACAGAATACATTTTTCATCGCTTGTCTTAGCTTTTATTTCAAAAACTCTACTGTAATTACATAAGATTTCTACCGGTTTTCCCGTAAGCAACTTTTTTAAAAACCTCCCTATTTCTGTATTTGTCCCTGTCAACTTATATTTTTCAATTTCTTTTACCCAATCTTTCCTAATATCTTTTTTTATTTTATCGCAGCTCCAAATATGAAAAATCGTTTCCTGATCTTTCTTGCATAATCTACATTTCGATTCTTAAAAGCCTTTACCTTCTTCCCTTCCTATGCTACCGCATCTTAACCGAGCCCACTGTTCCTTGTGCACCCCTCTTATTCCTCCTAACTCTCAGTAACTTTTTTCACCTGTGTCTATTTTCCATTCCTTGTACATATTATTGTATTTTGATCCTTCAATTTTATTTCCTTCCTGTTGTAGTTCCTGCTGGATTTTTGTTTTTATGTTTCGTTCCATTTTAGTTTTGATTTGATCAATTTCTCTGTTTTCCCATATCCAGTCTATTTGTTCCCGTCTCCAACTTCTCTACAGGATTTTTCAAATTCTTTTCCCCACCTTGAAGCATTTTTGTTTTTTATACCTCTGATCTCTTCTCTTAAACATATGGGGGGCCATCTTTCTTTATTCATATTCAAAATATTTAATACATAGTTCATTACTCTTTTCCTTGTTGTAATTTCTAAACTCAATCTTCCTGCTTCTCTTTTCCAGATGTACTCTGATGTGTTATTATTTATTCCCAAGGCCATCTTGACGTATTTACTCTAAATTTTTTCAATCGCATCCAATTTCTTTAGGTCCCATGTTTCGACCCCATACATACAACCCGCTTTCACTATAGTTTCCAGCAAGTATAGTCTACTCTTCAGGCTATCTATTTTTGCCCTTTTCCATATGCCCCAAATAGAATTGCACATTTTTTTGCCCTTCCAACCACTTTATTTATGTGTAGATTTTGTCTGTTATTTGGTGTGAGCCACATTCCTAGATATTTGAATTCATCAACTACCTCGAGCTTTTCTCCTTCGTACTTCCATTCTTCCTTCTTTTTTCTTCTTTCCCCCCCATTTTTAAATATTATAATTTTAGTTTTTTTACTGTTTACTTCCATATCATTTTTTTGACAATATCTTTCTAGATCATTCAACATCTCTTGTAGTCCTTCCCTTGTATCTGCCAATGCTATCACATCATCCGCGAATTTTAAACATGAAATTTTTTTACCCCCAATTACCGTCCCTCCTTCATTCTTTCTTATAAATTCTTCGTCTAAGTCCTCAATATAGACATTGAACATTAAAGGACTCAAGGGACAGCCTTGCCTTACTCCTTTGCACGTTGTGAAGCTTTCTGTTATTCCCTCTGAGGTTATTATTTCGTTTTCTGTGATTTTATAAATTCCTTTAATCATTTCTAATATTCTTCCCTTAATACCTATTTTTTCTAATTTTTTAATTAATTTTTTCCTGTTTATTGTATCCAAAGCTGTTCTGAAATCTATTAATGCCGTGTATAATTTATTTCCCTTATTTTTAATTTTATTCCCTATTATACTATTTAAGACAAATAAGTGATCCCTTGTTCCCCTTTTCCCTCTGAACCCTGCCTGACTTTCTTTGAATTTATTGTTACTTTCTATCCACTTTCTTAATCTATTTGCTATCATGTTAGCTAGTACTTTATAGCCAACATCTAACAACACGACTCCTCGGTAGTTTGTTACCTCGTCTTCGTTCACTGCTTTGTAAATTGGATAAATTCGCGCCTTTTTCCAGCCTTGAAGTAATTGCCCTTTTTTGAAAATTTCGTTTATTATTCCCGTTAATTCTTCGATCCATGCCCACGAAAGATTTTTCAAGAATTCTACTTTTAACCCATCTTCCCCTGCCGCTTTGTTATTTTTTATCCTTTTTAGCGCTGTATTTGTTTCCCACGCCTCAAATTCTTTATTAAAGTCTAATTGCTCCCACTGATCGTTACTCGTGTTGACTACAATTTCTTCTATAGCTGTATTATTCCCCCCCCCCCTCTGTTGCTCCTAATAACTTTTTGAAATGTTTCATCCAATCTTGTTTGCTTATTTTATCACTTGTCTTAACTTTTCCTAGTCTATATTTCTTTATGATTTTCCAAAACCCTCCTGTATCTTTGCTTTTCCTAATTTCTTCCCACAATCTCAGTTCTTCTTCTTTTATTTTTTCTAACCTTATTATTTTTAGTTTTTTCTTTTCCTCTTTTAATTTTATTTTGTCTTTTATCTCTCTCGTTTTTACCCATGTTTTTAGTGCTGCCCATCCTTTTCTTTTTTGCTCTTTAATTTACGGGTTTTTTTCTGTTGACCATATTATATCGTTTTTAATTTTTTTTCTAAGCCCTAACTTATCTATTGTATTATTTATAACCTTGATTAAATTATTTGATCTCTTCTGTGGCCCCTCTTTCTCTCTTGTTATCAGACTTTGTTTTTTTTCCATTGTTTCTTTATATTCTACTTTTCTACTTTCATCCCATTGAATAATTTTTATCCCTTGAATTTTTTGTTTCTTTTTTGTCCCTGTTTCCCTCTGCTTGTTCCTCCCCTACTCTCGCGTTTAAATCCCCCGCTATTATAACCCCTTCATTGTTATTTACATTATTTTCTATTTCTTTTTCTAACTCTTTGAGCATTTTTTCTATCTTATCATTATTGTAAATTGAAATAATACAAATTTTTTCGTCTTTGTTAATTTTTATATCTTTTATAATAATCCCGAACTCCCATTCTATTACTTCTATTTCTATATTTTTCTTTACGCCGACTAAAACTCCCCCTTTTGCCCTCCCTTTTTTGTTAATTTTAATTGCTTCTTTCGCATGCCACACAAATTCTTTATTAAGCATTTTAATAGTTAATTTTTCTTTATGTTTTTCTAACCACATTTCCTGTATTAATATAATATCAAATTGTTCTATAAACGCTTTAATTTCTTTTAACTTCGCGACCCCGGCTATATTCCACGTTAATACCTTTATACCCTTCTCTGTTGAGTCCTTTCCCTATACTTGCTTCCTATTTTCTTGCTCTTCTAGCGCCCCCTTTTCTTCTTTCCACTCATACCAGTCTCCTTGCACTTTTATCTTTTGATAACCTACTTGCACTTCTAACCCATTCTTTCTTTCTTCCACCGCTATTTCTTCAAGCCAGTTTTGGACTTGTATCTCTTTGTTTGTTAGGTCATATTCAATTATTAATCGCGTTCCTTTGAGCATACTTCGTTTCTTGATAATCTCTACTTTGTTTTCTAGCGATTCTAGTTCTATTACTATTCCTCCGTCTATCACTCGTATTTTGTTTATATAAATTGGGAGACCTATTTTTTCCTTAATTATTTTTTTTATCTCTTCTTTAAGACCTTTTCCTACTGTCCTTGTCCCTCTTATAATCATATTCTTTTTCCTCATTTTTCTTTCTTCCATTTCCCACTTTTGTTCTTCTTTACTTAGTTTATCCGGAATATTTTTCAAATATTGTCTATTTACAACTTTTCTATCTTTTTCGACTTGCGTTTTTCGTTCTACATTTATTCCGCTCGTTTGATGCTTGCTTCCATCTGCTGACTCTACGTTCTGTTCCGACGCGCCCTCTGTTATATCACTATTCGACGTTTCCATCTGTCTCGCTTCTTCGCCTGTTTCTAAACTCAAGCCGTTCACTTCACTTTCTTTACACGTTTTGCCTTCCCTGGCATACATTTCAAATTTGTTTTTAATACTGTAAATTTCCAAATCCCTAGCCTTTAGCTCCGTTATCATTTCCATTTCTAAGGCCTCTAATTTTTTTTCAAAATTTTCGTTTTCTGCTTTCCAATTTTTATCGTTTTTTTCCAGTCTTTCTATCTTTTTATTTAATATCTCTATTTTAAGTGCCATGTCCTTCAGTATATTATTAACATCTTCTTTTTGCCCTTCTATGCATTCTCTTTTATTTAGTGTTTCATTTGTATTTTTTCCTTTTTCACTATCATTAGCGCCTACATCTTTTATTTCATTCACTTTGTCCCTTTCCATTATTGTACTTTCTTTACTGTTTTTTTCTCCTTCCACTACACTCTTAATCGTTTCAATACTTTCGTACATTGCTCCTGCTTTATCGACGCTGTTAGTTACACTGCTTAAATTTTCCGCCATTTGTAAACTATTTCTTTCTGACGATCTTTCCACCTTCTTGTTATTACCGAAATGCAAATCGTAACTCATATTTCCATTTTTTAAAAACTTTCTCATATTTTTGCCTCAGCTGAATCCACTTTATTTATTTTCGGCGGTCTACCTCTTGGTTTTTTTTTCCTTTTCTTTATTCATACTATCTGTGTCTTTCTCGTCCTCATTGCTTTTAGCTGCCTCTTCCATCTTCCTAACCTATTTGTTACTCGTAAAAACTTTTTCTTTGCGTTTATTATCTTAAACAAAATCCCGTCTCCAGCTAACATTCTTTTTTGTTCCCTTCTGTACACTTTTATTGCACTATTATTATTTATTACTTATTTATACCCTTTTTATCGTTAGATTTTTCTCGAGACCCATACAAACGCGTCCGTTCGCGCGTGCTCTCGACCGGAACCTCACATTTGACATTTATGTTTGTTCTGTCTTTTTTTTGGGTGGGTTGTTGGTTGTTGATGGGTATTTTTTTGCTTCAGAGTGGTTCTTTTCTCTCCTTCCTTGTTGTCCTTTCTCATTGGCGTATAGGGGGGTACATTAGAATTGAGGAACTGAACCAAATAGATATATATGTTGTCGACTGGAATCTTGCGTAGTTCATACAGCGATACGTCCGGAATGATGCCTACAATCATAAGGAAGGAATAGAAGATTCCCTCTTTAGGACGGTTGCTCTGACCTCTTGCGGGTTTCTGGTTGATTATAATGCTCACCCTAACCAGCGTTGGGGTTCGATTATTTTTTTGTACCACTATGCTATGTTCAGAGTGTACCAGATCAAGAAGTCGATGATATAGCTAAGTTCGAATAGCGCAATTTTTAAATTTGAAATAACTAGATCAAGACTAGTGATTAATTGCGAGTTAACCTGTAAACTCGCACGTGGATTTAAATGCAGCGCTGTTTGAATGTAAACAAATAATAAGATTTAATCGAAGAAGCAAGAATTATCTAAATATAATTGGTATGTTAAGTGTAAAAAAGTTAAATTTAAGTTAAGTTTATTTTAGAAATATGAAAATAAAATATATGAAGATAATTATTTCAATTATAGGAAAAACTATTAAGAATTAAGCAACACTTGGATGAGAAAGGTAATAATAAACAATAATGTAAAAAGAAGAGCTTTTAAATTTATGAAATTGAAATTTCAGATATTAAAAAAATCTACTTATTATGATTCTAGTGCTATCATCTAAAAACCTGAAAGATACTTGAAACGGAGTGGCACAATTGATTTTTGATTTCTCTGAGAAAAAGAAGAAGCTAATTAACTTTGATTATAAATTAATTGAAGCAGGTATATTATTACATTATAATCTCTTTATTTCTCCTTAACCTAATTTACATTTGTTGTTGTATCAACGTGACTAAAGTATATAAAAAATACATACAAAATATTAAAAATATCAACAAAATAAAAGCTTTTTTTTCTCTTTATGATCCTAAATAACAAAACTAAACAATTGGTAATACTTTTATTAAGATAACAATAAACTTACATACGTGAACTGAAGCAAGCATATTTTGTTCAGATTTAGTTTTTAAAATATTTTATTTTTCTCAGCTAAACATCTAATTTAATATTTATGCGAATATTAAAAAATAATTTTTGTCTCTAGGTAACAAAGACGCTATTGTTTTTCTTCTTTTACCTTAAATTCTAGGACTACTATTATGTAAAAGAAAAGATGCAGATCACATTTATGGCTCTTCACCTTCGGACATACAGATTTATGTAATTTTAATGTACAGGTATTGTTTGTTTTAAAATTAATTTCCCTTCTCACTGAAATTTCCATTAACATTAGAATTTTTTAAATTTTATTTTGAAAACTTTAACTTTTAGTTTAATGTATCTTAAGGGTAATTTTTTTTCAGTCAGTCAGTATCAGATAAACTTACACTAGTAGAATTTCTAGTAGGAACAAATTTCCGTAACTTAATAAAATCTTAATCTTTATATTCATGCTAATACAAAATAATGCTAATTAATACTGAAACTAAAATTAATTCTTATATTATAGGAAAAATAAATTTGGAGAAATAGCTGAGCAGCCAAAATTATAATAAGGAAAAAACAACAATAACGGGAAAACTGTAATAAGTACAAACATCTAATGAAAAAAATAAGTGGATTATGTATATAATGGCTTTAAATGTATTGAATGGTGCGTTAATTTTGTGAGATTTATACCTGGGTGCTGTATAGTACAAGTTTCGTATCTTCGAGAGTGAATAAATCAATTAAATTAATTTACAGTGCAATTTAATTTTTGAATGATATCAAATTATAAACGAATTTCTTTTAATTATAAATACATAGTTTGGACTCGTAAAAAAATCATTTACATGTAAATATTATGTAATATTATAATTTATATAAAAACCATTGTTGATTAATGTTGGAATAAAAGAGATATGTTAAATTCTATTTAAAATTAATGATGAGTGAAATTCAAAAAGCATCTAAGAATGTTTAATCAAAAGTCAGCTGTGAGTTGACTTTTGCAGTTTGTTGCATGCAATATGCTTTAAGAAATATCTTATCGAAAAGGTAGAGAAAATAAAATGTAAATAATAAAATGTCACTGTAAGTGATTTGCAGGTAATAATTGCTGATGTTTAGTTTTCAATGAATATCTAATAAAGAATACGAGCTTTCTTATAAAAATGCTTAATTTATTAAAAATAATAATTAGAAATTTAGACATTTTTATAAATCGTAAATAAATTAAAGTTTGACGGTTTAAAAATCATTGAAATAACTTGAATGTGGAATTTTGATTAAATTATTATAAATAAATATTATTATTTACTCAAATTTATTTTGTAAAGCTCATTATTCAGCTAATGGGCAAATATATCAATTTTAGATGCTTGCGTTATCTTGTTGAAAAAATTTGACGGCACCTAAACGTTATATGTGTAAATATTTTTTTTAGGAGATGTAAAATGGCCTGTACTCATAAATATTGGCTAGCTTTTCATTTTATTCAAAATTTGCAGTAAAGAAATGTTTTAATTTATAGTATGTATACCATGAAGATAATTCAGTTAAATTTTTAAATAAATTCATTCATTAGTTATTGAGAATTTTGGGTTCCTATATGATTTATTAAAATTTTTCGACCATTTTGTACCAGAAATCCAAATATCTTAAAAACTAATAAATTAATTTATTTGAAAATTTAACTAAATAATCATTATGGCACATACTACAAGTTAATGCATTTCTTTTCTGGAAATTCATCAATAAAATTGGAAGAAAGTTAATATTTATGAGAACAGGTTTAGTGTCCATTTTACATCTCCTTAAATCTATGTCATTAAAATATAGTAAAATATAGTTATTAATATATTAAAATATAGTTATTATTTTAGTATATGGTACTAGTTTAGATATAAGCTTATGAATTTTCTTTTTTATCTTACTTTTAAAATGATTCGTTTGCAAGAAATATCACGTAATAATTACTTGAAATTTCATCGAATAATAACATGATTTTTCTATCCGTGTAATAAGTTATATAGCTTCTAACTAAAAATTAAATAAACAATTTCTAAAGATAAATTCAAATGATTATCGAAAAAACTAACTTCTGACAAAGACTTTATTATAAATACAACGTTAAATGCTTTTTATAATTTGCTATTGCAAATACTGATGAAGAAGCTTATTCTAAAAGAATTTCACTCATCATTAATTTTAAATAGAATTTAACATATCTCTTTTATTCCAACATTAATCAACAATGGTTTTTATATAAATTATAATATTACATAATATTTACATGTAAATGATTTTTTACGAGTCCAAACTATGTATTTATAATTAAAAGAAATTCGTTTATAATTTGATATCATTCAAAAATTAAATTGCACTGTAAATTAATTTAATTGATTTATTCACTCTCGAAGATACGAAACTTGTACTATACAGCACCCAGGTATAAATCTCACAAAATTAACGCACCATTCAATACATTTAAAGCCATTATATACATAATCCACTTATTTTTTTCATTAGATGTTTGTACTTATTACAGTTTTCCCGTTATTGTTGTTTTTTCCTTATTATAATTTTGGCTGCTCAGCTATTTCTCCAAATTTATTTTTCCTATAATATAAGAATTAATTTTAGTTTCAGTATTAATTAGCATTATTTTGTATTAGCATGAATATAAAGATTAAGATTTTATTAAGTTACGGAAATTTGTTCCTACTAGAAATTCTACTAGTGTAAGTTTATCTGATACTGACTGACTGAAAAAAAATTACCCTTAAGATACATTAAACTAAAAGTTAAAGTTTTCAAAATAAAATTTAAAAAATTCTAATGTTAATGGAAATTTCAGTGAGAAGGGAAATTAATTTTAAAACAAACAATACCTGTACATTAAAATTACATAAATCTGTATGTCCGAAGGTGAAGAGCCATAAATGTGATCTGCATCTTTTCTTTTACATAATAGTAGTCCTAGAATTTAAGGTAAAAGAAGAAAAACAATAGCGTCTTTGTTACCTAGAGACAAAAATTATTTTTTAATATTCGCATAAATATTAAATTAGATGTTTAGCTGAGAAAAATAAAATATTTTAAAAACTAAATCTGAACAAAATATGCTTGCTTCAGTTCACGTATGTAAGTTTATTGTTATCTTAATAAAAGTATTACCAATTGTTTAGTTTTGTTATTTAGGATCATAAAGAGAAAAAAAAGCTTTTATTTTGTTGATATTTTTTAATATTTTGTATGTATTTTTTATATACTTTAGTCACGTTGATACAACAACAAATGTAAATTAGGTTAAGGAGAAATAAAGAGATTATAATGTAATAATATACCTGCTTCAATTAATTTATAATCAAAGTTAATTAGCTTCTTCTTTTTCTCAGAGAAATCAAAAATCAATTGTGCCACTCCGTTTCAAGTATCTTTCAGGTTTTTAGATGATAGCACTAGAATCATAATAAGTAGATTTTTTTAATATCTGAAATTTCAATTTCATAAATTTAAAAGCTCTTCTTTTTTACATTATTGTTTATTATTACCTTTCTCATCCAAGTGTTGCTTAATTCTTAATAGTTTTTCCTATAATTGAAATAATTATCTTCATATATTTTATTTTCATATTTCTAAAATAAACTTAACTTAAATTTAACTTTTTTACACTTAACATACCAATTATATTTAGATAATTCTTGCTTCTTCGATTAAATCTTATTATTTGTTTACATTCAAACAGCGCTGCATTTAAATCCACGTGCGAGTTTACAGGTTAACTCGCAATTAATCACTAGTCTTGATCTAGTTATTTCAAATTTAAAAATTGCGCTATTCGAACTTAGCTATATCATCGACTTCTTGATCTGGTACACTCTGAACATAGCATAGTGGTACAAAAAAATAATCGAACCCCAACGCTGTTCAAAAATCGCGCTAGACGCAGTACCTGCGCTCAGCCGCTACGAGGCGCTACTCCCGCAACGGGAATAGCGAGCTCCATAGCATATATAAGCGAGCCGCCGAGCCAGCACGAGACTCTCTCCCCTTCCATTGTGTAAGAGTGGGGTTGCTCGGCACAGTGGGAGCTATCCTTACCTATACTCCTGTCTCAAGCTATGTAAGGGTGGGATTGCCCGGCATAGTCTCCTATCTATCCGTCAGTGTAAGGGTGGGGTTGCCCGACACTGACTCCTAGTTACTACCTCCACCATCGTTGGTTGGGATAGATTCCTCCGTTGGTCTTCGACCAAAAGCCTCCCCCCTCTTCTCCACATATGGTTTAGAGGGTTACCATCCTAGTTCTTCCTGTATTGCCTTATCTGGCTCCGTTACCGACCACGCCGAATTCCACCGATAAAGTAGGTTGCGAATTTACCCGCCGAGTCTATATTATTATATAATTAATCGTCGTATTTCTTTTCTTTGTTTTATTTGTTACAGCCGATAAATACGAATAGCGCCACCTAGCGGACAAGAAGACAACTAAAGGTTTTTCTTTTTTATTTAATCGGCGTTGTAATTATTTTTGTTATTCTTTTTATTTTTATTAATAAATATAAAAGAAAAGATAGTTTAAGTTTAAACCCAAAGTTATCGTGTCTAAACTTAATCACCAGTCCGCAGTACCCATCCTGCTTCCTCTCATTATCGTTATCACTTAGTACGTAAGGATAGATTAGCTTTGTACCATTTATTTATGATTAATTCTTTTAATTAATATTATTACTTTTTTTTGATCATTCATATTTCATTCTCTTAATTTATTTCTTTATTATTTTTTTTTATTATTAATTTTATTAATTTGATAAGGTTAGGTTAGTTTAGTATGTAAGTTTGAACTTTGGCCTCCGAGAATCAACCATCTGCAGCGCCCTCTAAAAGTCTGACGCCTACGACATCAAGATCTAATCGAGGCAAAAAGGCCAAACGTTACAATAAAATTACAATTTTTGAATAAACTATACATCGGAATGAGTTTTCCTTTTATAGATCACTTCATTTAATTTCGATGAAGGGCGGAAACTCTAAAAATTAGCGGAAAAAAGCGTTAATCGAAGATAATTAGAAAAACAAATTTCTCAGTTCGAAAAAATCAAATTTCTCAAAAACCGTGTTTCGTAGGGAAATTTCTTATTTAGGATCATTTTATCTTTGAAAAATGAAGGGCGGAAACTTGGTTTGATAAATCATATCGCAAAAAAGCAAAATTACATTTTTCTAAAAAGATGCGATCAGCTGTAAGAATACAATGGCCGTGCAAGAAGCCATGTTTCATAGTTGGCATCAATGCTAATGTATAGTTTGGTACGCGCCAACATCAAATTCGAATTTTAAATGTAAATTGAATTTGTTTTATATGTACAATTTCTACAAATAAACACTTTTTCAATATAAAACTGTTTTATTTTATTTAAAACATAAATATGTAAAAAATTTAATATTATAAGAGAGAACAATATAGTTTACATCATTTGCGAACTCATTATTTTTTTTTAAATTTTCATTATAGCAAAATAAGTAATCTATTCGTTTCTTTGTTTGAAACAAAATATTTTTTAAATGACTTTATTGAATTAGCGAAACTTTGGCATATCCTAACCTTTTTAGAATGAAAATATGTTTTGAAAAGCGAATGATAAGGATTACTTAATTTTATTGCTAATATAATTTTATTATATAATATAATCTCATCAAATATTATTTTATATTATCGTTCTTTAAAAATAAACAGTTGTAAATAATTTTATTAAGATAAGCCCATATGGAAAAAATTTCTGGAAATAATTGTAAATAAGTGTTACTAACTGTAAATAACTATAAATATACAGTTGTTTATTTATTTTTTTTTACAATTATTCACATTTATTCACGATTATTTATATTTTTTCATAGTTTTGTACAGTTTTTTGAAAAAATAACATTTAGTTGAAATGATTATATGAAAGTATTATAATGCATAAATAAAATTGAAGTTTTAAGGTTCAACATGTACATTTATTTATGATTTAATTTATTTACAAAATTCAAAAACTAATTATTCATTTCTACCAAATTGAATTCTTTGTCAAATAAAAGAAAGTTTTTTTGCAGTTTGTATTTTACGGAGAGTCTTGTTCATTTATCTTTAAAAAAATTTTGTCAAAAAAAATATATTTCAAAATCTTTTCTATTCTTTTTATATTTATGTTTGATTGATAAATCTATATATACCATGAATGTAAAATTCAAATTCCGAATAAAAAGATAAATATTAGGAAAATAATGAATTTGAAAAATAGATTTCTACAAATTTTTCAAAAATATTATGAATTTTATTTTATACTCATTACACTAAGATTAAAAAAATGAAGTGATTTTTCTCACGTTTTTTCAAAGTCTTATCTTAATAAAATTACTTATGACTGTTTATTTTTTAAAAACCATAATTATCAATAAAATTAAGTAATCCTTATTATTCGCTTTTGAAAACATTTTCTCGCATTCTAACCTCAAAATCGCAACTTATTTTCTCTTTTTCGGCTCTCAAGCGAGAAAATATATTATGAAACTGATGTGTAAAGGCTTTTTTACGAAACTCGTTACAGCCCTCGCCTCCGGCTCGGGCGGTAAACTTCTCGTTTCGTAAATAAAGCCTTTACACACCCGTTTAATAATGTACTATTCATTCTAAAAAGGTTAGGATATGCCAAAGTTTCGCTAATTCAATAAAGTCATTCAAAAAATATTTCGTTTCAAACAAAGAAACGAATAGATTACTTATTTTGCTATAATGAAAATTAAAAAAAAAAATAATGATTTCGCAAATGATGTAAACTATATTGTTCTCTCTTATAATATTAAATTTTTTACATATTTATGTTTTAAATAAAATAAAACAGTTTTATATTGAAAAAGTGTTCATTTGTAGAAATTATACATATAAAACAAATTCAATTTACATTTAAAATTCGAATTTGAAGTTGGCGCGTACCAAACTATACATTAGCATTGATGCCAACTATGAAACATGGCTTCTTGCACGGCCATTGTATTCTTACAGCTGATCGCATCTTTTTAGAAAAATGTAATTTTGCTTTTTTGCGATATGATTTATCAAACCAAGTTTCCGCCCTTCATTTTTCAAAAATAAAATGATCCTGAATAGGAAATTTCCCTACGAAACACGGTTTTTGAGAAATTTGATTTTTTCGAACTGAGAAATTTGTTTTTCTAATTATCTTCGATTAACGCTTTTTTCCACTAATTTTTGGAGTTTCCGCCCTTCATCGAAATTAAATGAAGTGATCTATAAAAGGAGAACCCATTTCGATGTATAGCTTTTTCAAAAATTGTAATTTTATAAAATTATAATTTTCGATCGGTAAAGTAGCGTGAAACCATACCCTTAATGATCTGAATACTGTCAGTAAAGTGAGAAATACTGCTGGGACTACGAAGGACATTATAAATTTTTTTAGAGAGAGTACGTTGCGGCGGAATAAAATTCCAAATATACCTCTATTTTGTGAAACACGTTGGTCAGCAAAGTACAAAAGTATCAGAAAATTTGCTGAGAATTTTCTGACTATTGTACAAGTTTTAGAAGAACTTTCGCAGGACGCACCCAATTCTAAAACAAAAACCAAAGCGTACCAGCTCTACACTACACCAACTACTCCAACGTACATTGTAACACTTTTAGTGATTGCTACCTATTCTGCTAAACTTGAACCAGTGTGCAATCAATTACAAGAAGTAAATATGAATATAAAGACAATACATGATCATGTAAATAAATTAACTGATGTGCTTCAATCTCACCGTGATAATGCTTCTACAGAGTTTGCGGTAATTTTCGAGAAAGCTAAAAAAATTTGCGAAAATCTGAATGTTGAAATAAAGCGTCCTCGAGTAGTGACGAAACAAATTTACAGATCAAATCAACCATCTGGAAATGTGGAAGAATTTTACAGAATATCTGTATTCATCCCATACTTAGATTCTATCATTTCTTCTCTAAAAAATCGATTTCCTTCAACGCAGAAGAAAGCATTTTCGCTTATGCAGCTTCACCCAGAAAATATGAAAAAATTAAATAAACCAGAATTTTTAGCGATAGCAGAAGGTATACAGAAACTTTACGGAGGTCTTTTACATAATTTTATTGCTGAGGCTACCACATGGTACGAGATGATAAAGACAAATGAAGCGAATAATGTGGTCTTAAATGAATCTGTTGTTGAATACGCAGATTTAATTTCTCAAACCACTCCGTTTTACCCCGCGGTATGTGAGACGATCAAAATAGCTTTAACTATTCCAGTAACGACATGTAGCATTGAACGTACATTTAGCACGTTACGACGAGTCAAGACGTGAAATCGCTCAACGATGGGAGATGCGAGACTAAGTGGTCTGTGTATGCTCAGTGTTCACAGGGAAAGAGTAGAGAAGGATATTGAGTTTATTAATAAGGTGATAAACAAATTTGGACAGCAACCTAGACGCCTTCAATTTTTGTTTAAATAATAATCTAATAAAAAAAATTTAATCTTTTCTATGTATTTTTTTTCCGACAGGGGGGTGCAAGTGCACCCCCTTGCACCCTGCTGCCGGCGCCTATGTTTTTAATCGTTTTTTCGTGGTCTCAGGATTCTACTCCCCGCATAAAAATTCGAAAAAATTTTCCGAAATTTTCTCGAGGAATCGAACCCCGGTCCACTATTAGAATACCAGCTAAGAGTCTTAGCCCCTGCGCTACCGCCGCTCCTCGCGACAATTAATTGAAGACTTCTAAGGAAAAAGGGCGCATCCTAAAAAGTCACATTTCAAGTAAATTGATTTAAAAATTTGTTCTAAATAAATTAACGAAACTCTTGAAAACTTATACATAAATAATTTAAACTAATTAACAAATAATTAATGTATTTATCGATTTTAAAATGATGCTCATATTATAATATAAATAACATAAACTAATAATAATATTAATATAAACTTATAAGTTTACAAAAAAAACAATATCTTTAATATACGCCCTATTTCGATTTTTTTTTTAATTATGCGCATTGGCCTTTCGCTTTACGCTTAGGCCATTACCAGGTAAGTATATAAGGTTTGTTCCTTACGCGTTATGCCATTCTATCTGTTATACGTATTTTACTCATGTATATTACCGTGTTTGGAGTTTTCTTCAGCGGTTAGGATTTTGTATTTTTGTCTTCTTTTAGTAGTTGTATGTTACAGGTGAATGAATTCTATGAAAAATATTGTTGGCACCGATTCTGATTTGTATCCATTGGGGTTGAGTATTTAGCTTTAGTTAATTTTTTAGTTAGTGATTCTCTATGTTTTATATAGCAGGCAGTGCCATATAATGTGTTCTAGAGTTTGGATTGATTCTCCACATTGACATTCTGGGCTGTTTATTATATTTTTTCCGTGGAGGCTTTCGCCTGAAGAGTAGTGATTAGATCTGAGTCTTGTAACCGTTACAATGAATCTTCTTGTTTTTATAACGTTATGGAACCATGAAACTCCTAGTTTTGTTTCGTCATAAAAATATTTAAAGTAGTGGGTGCCTTTTCTGTTAATTTGCCTTTTTAAGTAATTTTTAAAAGATCCCTGGTAACATATCAGTTGCAATTTTGACGCAATTCTGCTGCGATTCGAGTGCATGGAAATTGCAAGGAGAAATTGCTCAATCTGTTTCCCTGAATGATGCATTTGCATTGGACGTCAATTTTGCATAAGAATTGAAGCAATATTGCTTTAGATAATTGCAACAGCCACGTGCACCAGAATTGCGTTAGAATTGCACCCGTAAATTACAGTATATAGGGATATATCTGGAACTTTTTAATTTTGAGAAATTGTCTTCACAACAATTGAAAAGTCTATAATACAAGTTTCTGGAGTGGCACACACTTCAATAAGGGCTTAAATTACTTGTTTCTGTGAGTAGAATATGTAATTAAATTTTGGTATCGATTGAACAAACGTTGTTCACGGTATATAATTTTATACATAAAAAATGATACTCTTTTCATATATTTCTACGTGTGTTTCTTGAGCTATAAAAAAAGTAACGTACTTTCGATCATTCTCAAATTTTCTGAGCATAATGAATATGGTAAAAAGAACAGTTTAAGCCTATCCTGGTACATGTGCCTCTCTTTAGGAAGCTATTAGACTATTTTTAATGTAAGTGTAATTTTTAGATGAAAATAAATATGAGCGGTCAATGCATGTGGACGGGCAGCAGAAGTGCGCCAGAATCGTGGCAGACGATTGCAGCAGCCGCGTGTACCAGAATTGCTTTAGAATTGCACTTGTAAGCTTCAATAAATATGAGCACCCACACAGCATGAAATATTGCAGTGAAACTTTCACTGAAATATTGTGCTGAAATATTGTCACAAGATTGCAGCAATCTTGTCTTAACATTGCTAAGAGGTTTCATGAAACATTTCAATGTGATATTGCTGCAAACTTGCTACAAGGTTACAGAAAATAATTCAAGCAATATTGCAAGGAACCTTTCATGAAAGGTTGCAGCGAGGTTTCTGCAAGATTTTAGAAACAATTCATGAAATATTGCAAGAAAACTTTTATGAAAGGTTGCATAGAGGTTTCCAGCAAAATTTAGAAAACATTTTATAAAATATTGCAAGGAACCTTTCATGAAAGGTTGCAGCGAGGTTTCTGAAAGATTTTAGGAATATTTCATGAAATATTGCAAGAAACCTTTTATGAAAGGTTGCATAGAGGTTTCCAGCAAAATTTAGAAAACATTTTATAAAATATTGCAAGGAACCTTTCATGAAAGGTTGCAGCAAGATTTCTGCAAGATTTTAGAAATATTTCATGAAATTTCACAAGAAACCTTTCATGAAAGATTGCAGCGAGGTTTCTGTAAGATTTTAGAAATATTTCATGAAATATTGCAAGAAAACTTTCACGAAAGGTTGCAGCGAGGTTTTCAGCACGATTTAGAAATTATTTCATGGAATATTGCAAGGAACCTTTCATGAAAGGTTGCAGCGAGGTTTCTGCAAGATTTTAGAAATATTTCATGAAATATTGTAAGAAACCTTTCATGAAAGGTTGCAGCGAGGTTTCTGTAAGATTTTAGAAACATTTCATGAAATATTGGAAGAAAACTTTCACAAAAGGTTGCAGCAAGGTTTCTGCAAGATTTTAGAAACATTTCATGAAATATTGGACGAAAACTTTCACGACATGTTTCAGCGAGGTTTTCAGCAAAATTTAGAAAACATTTCATGGAATATTGCAAGGAACCTTTCATGAAAGGATGCAGCGCGGTTTCTGTAAGACTTTAAAAATATTTCATGAAATATTGCAAGAAAACTTTCATGACATGTTTTCGAATTGTGAGCGAGTTTTCCAGCAAGATTTGGGGAACTTTTCATGGAATATTGCAAGAAACCTTTCATGAAAGATTGCAGCGAGGTTCCTGCAAGATTTTAGAAACATTTTATGGAATATTGCAAGAAACCTTTCATGAAAGGTTTCAGTGAAGTTCCTAGCAAGATTTGGGAAACATTTTACGAAATATCGAAGAGACCTTTGATGAAAGGTTGCAGCAAGGTTCGTGCAAGATTTTAGAAACATTTTACGAAATATTGCAAGATACCTTTTATGAAAGGTTTCAACGAGGTTTCCAGCAAAATTTGATGAATATTTTATGAAATATTACGAGGTATCTTTTGTTAAAAGTTGCAGTAAGATTTCTGCAAGGTTTTTGACAAGATTTCTAAGATATCACAAAAAATATTGCTATGTACATTTCGCCAATGGTTATTACCATATTTTTGGCAATCTTTATAAAATATTCCAGAAAAGCGTTTCACAAAAAGTATCAGCAAAGTTTCATGAATAATTTCAAAATGAAATTGCAGCAAACCTTTCATAAACAGTTTCAGCAATAATTTCGCAAGTTTTTATAAAAGATTCTAAGAGCAGTCCAGATTCGCTGTTCTTGTCTTATATTTGGTTTCCTGTTATTTACTCAAGTATTTATTGCTGTAGTTGTATTGTAAACGGGAAGTTGAGCGCAATAAGTATGCTATTATTATAAATATTTATGCGTAGGGTAAAAAAATCCATCGAATTGTTATTGAAAAAGTAAAGAACGCATAAATATTAGAAACAAAACCTTTTACTTCAATATTCTCTACTTTTCTCAAAAACGATGCTGAGGAATTTTTTCTGCTTGAGCACAAATATTGATAATAATACTATTGCGCTCAACTAGTAATTTATAGATATAACGATTGATACTTAAGCAAATAAGAAAAACTTTATTACACAAGGATAGAAAATCCTGCCTACTATTAAATATTACTGCAGCAAGCTTTTGGCAAGATTTAAGAAATATTTTACAAAATATTGCAGGAAACCATACGGAAAGGTATGAGCGTTGTTCGCGGCAAAGTTTGGGAAATATTTCATGAAATATTACGAGAAACCTTTCATGAAAGATTGCTGCAAGGTTTCTTGAAATGTTGCGGCGAGGTTTTCATGAAAGGCTGCTGCGAGGTTTTTAGAAATATTTCAACCGGGTCCTAGCGCGGACATATAAATGTTGCTGCAATATCTCATAAAAGGTTGCTACGAGGTTTTCTGCAAGGTTACGGCGAGATTTTCTGAAAAATTGCCGTGTGGTTGCTTGAAATGTTTTTGCTATTTTTCCCGCAAGATTCCTGTGAGGTTTCTTGAAATGTTTCTGTTACATTTCCTGAAATATTGCTGTGAGGTTTTCATGAAAGGTTGCTGCGAGGTTTTCTGAAAGATTGCTGCGAGGTTTTTAGAAATATTTCAACCGGGTTCTAGCGCGGACATATAAATGTTGCTGTAATCTTTCATGAAAGGTTGCTGCGAAGTTTCGAAACTTTCATGAAACCTTGCAGCAACCTTGCAGCAATCTTTCATGCTGTGTGGGCAGTCAATGCATGTGCACGGGCAGCAGAAGTGCGCCAGAATCGCGGCAGACGATTGCAGCAGCCGCGTGCACCAGAATTGCGTTAGAATTGCACCCATGAATTACAATATATATGAGCAGTCAATGCATGCGGGCAAACAGCAGAAGTGCGCCAGAATCGCAGCAGATGATTGCAGCAGCTGCGTGCACCAGAATTGCGTTAGACTTGCACTCGTAAATTACAATAAATATGAGCGGTCAATGCATGTGGACAGGCAGGAAAAGTGCGCCAGAATTGCGGCGAACGATTGCAGCAGCCGCGTACACCAGAATTGCATTAGAATTGCACCTGTGACTTACAATAAAAATCAGCTGTCAATGCATGCGGGCGTGCAGCAGAAATGCGCCAGAATCACAGCAAAAAATTGCAGCAGCCACGTGCACCATAATTCCATCTACAAGTTGCAATATCAATCTATATTAATATTACCGAAAAACAAATTTTATATTTTTAGAAGCCAAGAATGAGGTCATCCTCTAGAGTCGGCTCCCTAAAGTACGAAGAATATCTATGTAGCGACTTGAAATATTCTTACTTTATATATACCTGTCTTTAAATATTGAATCTGGAATTTCGAAATTCATGAAACGACACCTAGCGATTGAGAATTAAACTTATAACGCAATTATTGCGTTGGAAAATTGGGCGCATCTGCTGCACTTGTCTGGCTGGCAGACGATTACGTAAGTCTTGTGCAATTCTTGTGCACTCGTCTGACGGCTGAAAAATTCAAAGTTCATGCAATCTGCTTGCGCACTTCTGACGTAATTTTTACGTTAAGAACTGGTGTATGTCTGCTGCACTCGTCTGGCGGATTACGCAGGTTCGTGAAATTCTTGTGCATTCGTCTGACGGTTAAACATTCGAACTTCATGCAATCTACGGGCGTACTTCTGGCGCAATTATTCGGTTAAAAACTTGCGCTCGTCTGCTGCACTTGTCTGGCGGGCAGACGATTACGCAAGTCTTATGGTATTCTTGTGCACTTGTCTCACATCTGGAAAATTCAAACTTTATGCAATCTGCTTACTCACTTCTGACGCAATTTCTGCGTTGAAAACTGGCGCATGTCTGCTGAAATCGTCTGGCGACTATAATAATACTACAATAATCGTATAATCGATTGCTTCTATAAATTCTTCCATGATAAAAGGGTTTTGTAGTTCCTTACATTCATTTTGAGAATTACTGTTATTATTTAAGAACGGGGGGGCCGATGGTGGGCAGAATTCATTTATAAATTTGTATGAATTTGATATTGTTTCCATGTCACTGCGATTTATAGGGTTGTTATTAATGCATCTGTTTTTGAATTTTTTAATTGTGTTATAAATTTCTGTTATTGGGGTTTGAGGATTAATTTTAGTTTCGGTAAATTTGCGAAAATTTTCCATTTTGATGGATTTTAGTTGATTTTTTGTATTTTTTATTGTTTTGTCCATATTTTCAATTGTTTCAGTATTGGGGTTATTGAGGAAATTCTTGATAGATGTTTTCCTTTCTTTAATGAGCTGTGTACATTCCTCGTTCCACCATGGTTCTGGAGAGGAGAAGGCTTTCCATTTACCTTTTAATTTGTCATTTTCTTGAGTTGGTTTTGTCTCTTCCTCATTTTCTGATTGTTCCTTTTGATTTCTATCTTGACTATT
Organism: Anastatus disparis; assembly: GCA_017163975.1. Classification (NCBI taxonomy): domain Eukaryota; kingdom Metazoa; phylum Arthropoda; class Insecta; order Hymenoptera; family Eupelmidae; genus Anastatus; species Anastatus disparis. The sequence goes on from JAFFSR010000143.1 coordinate 584,094, forward strand.
TTTTTTTTATTTTTTTTTTAATATTTTTTTTTATTATTTATAGATTGTATTATGTCGTTTGTTAATAAATTGTATTTTTTTATTGGATCTGCATTATTAAATATATCTGTTTTTTTATATATGTCACTTCTTTGTTATATGTAATTTTGGTATACCTTCCAATATATACTCTTTATATTTAGTCTATGACTCGCAGTGAATGGGATTGTTTGTATTTTTCATTGTATTATTGTTTCTATTGGTAAATGGTCACTGTTCATTGAATCTTTGATTACTCTCCATGTGGAGTTGAAGTATATTTGTGCGAATACTAATGTTTGATCTATAGCTGAATAGTTTATTTGGTTATTATTTTTTGAAAAGTGTGTCATTGTTCCATCGTTTAATATAATTAAGTTGGTGTTTTCGATTTTTTTATTTAGATTTCTACCGTTATTATACATGTTGAGGTTGAGCCCTATGATGGGTGGTGTCAATTAAAGTCACCTCCTATTAGGATATTTTGATATTTATTTATAGATCCAAATAAATTTTTTCACTCTTTTATTGGGATAGTTGTTTCATTTGGAGGTCTGTATATTGACATGATTAGTAATTAATTATTACTATTTTCATTTGTTTCATTTTCTAAGTTTAATTGACTGTTTGAGTTTTTTTGTATTATTATAGCTATACTTTCTATATGTTCACTATTGTATGTATTTGTTACTTCTTTCCATGTTATGTTTCTTTTAATCAGTATACATACTCCTTTTTTATTTTTCCTATCTTTTCTAATCATATTAAAATTAGGTATATTAATATTTATTTCTTGGTTTAGCCATGTTTCAGATATTAAAATAATGTCATAATTATGTGAAATATTTTTCAATTCTCTAATTTTATTTAACACACTTGTAGCGTTCAACTGTAGAATTTTTAGATTGGTTTTGTTGCTTTTTATATTTTTTTCCTTATTCATATTTTGCTTTTTATATTACTATTTTAGTCCTTGTTTTGTGAAACAAGGACTAAAATAGTAATATAAAATAAGTGAATAAGGCTGAGTAGAATTTAACACGGTAGGAAAGAAGAAGGTTGCAACTTGTACAGCATAAAGTCCATAGCGGATTTATAGTTGGAACTTGTAATGAGAAAGTCTATATAATAAATTAAATTAAGTGTGGTTAGAAGAAAAAGATTGACTGATATAGTGATTGATTGATGGATTTGAGATTTTAAAGGACTTAAGATATTGACTTACATAGATAGGGAAAAAAAAGGAGGTTAGGCCGCTTGGCCGTTGCAAATAAAACGAGGAGCCAACATGGTTACCTCAAATAAAAATACGGATGTTGAGCCAATGACCATATGAGATTCTCTAGAAGCTCTCTTTAATGGTAGTACAGTTTCTACTTCAGATAACAAATTAATGGAAATAGCTATAACCGCCCAAAATATATTTAATGATGATAAAATGAATTACTACAAACAAAACCCAACAACAAAAGATTATCAGAAAGCCCTATTATGAATGAAAAGGGAAAAATAATGAAAAACAAAGAAGACGCAGACATTGAAGATGGAAATAGTAATGCCCCAAAGAATAGTACTAAAGACTCAGAAACAAATAATAATAGTAATTTTATCAACATAAAATACGGACTCAATCATAGAAGTTTATATTCAAACTAAAAAAACAAGCAAGCCAGAAGAAAATAAGGTAACCAGCATTTCGGCCATTAAAGTAGGTAAATTGTTAACCGCACACTATAAAAATGAAATCAAACTCATAAAAGCTATAGATAAAAACAAAGTCAGTATCTACTTAAGTAACAGAGAATCTGCAAACTCCCTCTTAGACTCAGAAATTTTAAAAGATAACAACATGTATGCATTCATCCCCCCTAGCCTAACGACAAGGAAGGGTATCATTAAGCAAGTACCAACAGAATTTACTGAAGAAGATATTAAACTAAGCTGTGAAATATCGTCACTGTTAGAAGAAATAGAAGTAATTGAGGTTAAAAGATTCTACAAAAAAACTATAGATAAAGAAAAAAAAAGTGTTGAATACGTACCTACTGAAACAGTTCAGATTACAGTAAATTCACAAACAATCCCAAAAGAACTTAAGATCTATAAAGTAATCTTTGAAATAGAAACATACTACCCAAAAGTTAGACAATGCCTACAATGCTACCAATTTGGTCATGTACTAAAGCATTGCAAAGCACAGGCAAAATGCTCCCATTGTGGGGACACAAGTCATATATTAGCTGAGAAATGCCCCAGAAAAACGGACGATCCAATATGCTTAAACTGCAAAAAAAAACCATATACCAACGTCAGATGAATGCATTAAAAAATTTAATGAGCAAAAAATACTGAATTATGCAACTTCAAACAACATTCCAGTATTTGAAGCCAGAAAAGAGTTTTACAGATATAATAAAAAAATTAATTTAAATGATAGAGAATTCCCTCAACTTGAAATACCCTATGAAAATCAAAAAACTCAGTCAAATGATCTATCTTACGCGCAGGCGACCACGACAAAAAAAATCTCTCACCCAGACAAGTAATAAATCATCCAATAATTAGTAACCAAACAAACACTCCCAAAAAACAAATATACTTTAGTAAATCTAACTATCAAAAAAATAGTCAAAAAAAAATCTACAAAAAAAAAATTATTAAATTTCTTCTTCACAGAAACAAATAAAGAACATCAATCTATACTCTTGTACTCCAATGGAAGGTCTAGTGATACTGCAAACATTCTCTCATCCAACCTATACCAACAATATATTACTGAATCATCAGAAAATAATAATTTGGAACATGCTGAAAACAACTCTAACTCTATAGTAGAGAACGAATTGAATGAGATAAATAAACTTATAAATAGAGTACCGCTGAACAAATTAATTCTAATGGTAGAACAATTAGTAATGGATGAACAGAATACAATCAGCTTAGATGGAAATTATCATGAAACAAATACTACTGATCAGAGACAATACACACAAGATAGCTATATAACAGATTCTCAAATATAATGGAAGGAATAAACATTCTACAATGGAACAGTAGAAGCATATTAAACCAACAACATGAAATAAGAAACATTGCACAGAAGTATGATATTATAATGTTATCGGAGACTTGGCTCCATGAAAAAATAATTCTAAAAATACCAAATTTCACAATAGTAAGAAATGACAGAAAAATTTGGCAAGGTAATTAAAACTCAAATAGAGGTGGAGGCGTTTGTATCCTTGTTAAAAATAATCTTAATTATAAAGAGATTACAAACATATATCACAAAGAAGGAACACTTAGAATCTATAGGAATAGAAATAAAAATAAAAACAAACCACAACGTAAGCGATGATAAATTAGCTGTAATAAGCATTTATAGACCCCCCAACAATACATTTCAACTTAACTCTCTATGGGATAACCTATTCAATTCAATACCTAACTACAAAAACATGGTTATAGGTGGAGATCTCAATGCTCACAACATATGTTGGGGCTCACACACAACTTGTAGATATGGAAATAGTCTACAAAATTTCATTGAAACTTCAAATCTGATCATTCTAAACAATGGAAACAATACCTATGCTGCAATTAGAGATAATGTAATTATAGAATCGGCAATAGACCTAACATTTGTTACAAGTAACCTGTATCCAGTTACAACATGTACCACCCTTACAGACAAAATAGGCAGCCATCACTACCCTATAGAAATAAAAATTAATTTTTTGTCCTCAGGCCGCAAAATAAATTTTTGTGTCCTCTATACGGAGCACAAAATGGTGTATTCTTGTCCTAAGCCACAAAAGAAAAATGTGCATATTTAATGTATTATTTTAATAAAAGTTCGCAGAAAAACGTTCTCGACGTTGCTGATTCTTGGAATTGAACTGCATAAACTATTCGCTTTCCTTAATATCGCTATCCTTTTCTTACATATACAATACTGGATATGCGTTAACGAATAACTTGGACTCAATATATGTATATTATGAAAGAAAAGGAGAGAGCGAGGAAAAGACATAGTTACAAGTTTCGCGTGATAAAACTTTTTTTTTTCTTTTTTAGATAGTATTTTTCAATTATAATTTTTATAGTTTATCTTCGTTTTATATTTTGTTGTATTTTTGTTTAATTTTTATATTATATTTTCACAATTATTAGTTGTTTTTGTAATCGAATTTTTTTCATTCTATTTTTTTAAAACTTTTTTTTCTTTTTTTAAATAATATTTTTTAATTATAATTTTTATAGTTTAGCTTTATTTTATATTTTATTATATTTTTGTTTAAATTTAATGTTATATTTCAACAGTTATTAGTGGTTTTTATAATAGAATTTTTTTATTGTATCTTTTTATTCTATTTTAAGAATTATTAGTTATTTATTGTTTATAATTGAATTTTTTTAATAAATTTTTTTATATTTTAAGAATTATCAATTATTTTTTTATAGATGGGGGCTCTGCCCAAGCTTTCGCTTAACGGCCTTCAGGCAAAAAATAGTATAATGTACTAATAATAAAAGAACCTAATCCCACCCATACTACACATAGGCTAAATACTAAAAAGGTAATATTAGTCATTTTAAACTTAATCTTATTGATAAAGCTAATGAAATAAACCAAGAAGTGGAATTTCATAACTAAACTCCAATACAAAAATATATAATACTAAAAAAATATATTATTGAAGCACTGGAACTAACCTCTCAAAATCTTTCTTATAATAAAAATATAAAAAACAAAAAAATTCAATGCCAATCTCCATGGTGCGATGAAAGTTGCAACGAATTAATCAAAATTAGAAAAGAAGCATCTAAAAACTTTCTTAGAAATCCTAACTATGAAACCCTCACTAATTTAAATAAAATAGAAAAAAACACAAAAAAAGAATTAAAAAAGAAAAAAATTTAAAATTTCAAAAAATTCATAGAAGAAAACATAAACGCAGAAACCTCATTAAAAAAGGTCTATAACATTGTGAACCGTTTTAAAAATAGAAACTACAACAAAAATCAAATTAATTCTAACGACATTGAAGTAATAGAAGGAGCTCATTTTTGATTTTATAACTCTTTTTTGATCAGCCTAGACGATTATAAATTAGAAGAAAAATTGCAAAAATACAAAATAATGCCATGAGAGTATGTATGGGATACCGAATGTCAACTCCAACTAACGTAATGCAAGCTGAAACAGAAGAACCACCTTTCCTTCTAAGAAGAAGGTATCAAGCTGACAAATTCGTTACCAAACTACTATCCTTCTACAATCATCCTCTAATAGATAGTCTGTATTTATTTAAACAAGAAATAGAGCTTAATAATGATCTCTATTACTACACAGCCAACAATAACAATCCTTTAATTAAGTCTTTCATATACTGGTCACAAAGAATATATAAAATAAAAAGAACAGATATTACTCTGCCTTATGCACATAGTTTTGAGTCTCAACTACAAAAACCGAATGTGGATCTGCAATCAGGACAACTACTAAAAAAATATAAAAAAAGCCAATGACGAATTCAATGAATTATTCATTAAAAAAAATCCCAACTCAAATATATTCTTTACAGATGGTTCCAAAACCAATGAGGATTTTAAATACAATGGTATTTCCATATACTCTCCTGATTTGGAAATTCAAGTAAAATTCAAAATAACCGGACAATCTTCAATATTCACAGCAGAAGCTACAGCAATTCTTTTAACTCTAGAGCTCATTAAAAACAACAATATAGAAGACTCAAAAATATTTACAGATTCATTAAGTGTTTCTACAGCCATTAAAAATTATTCACCATTAAAAAAACAAAAAAATTATATAATCTCCGAAATTATTAAAAAAATTTACAATTTGGAAAAAAATAAACAAAAAGTTACAATTATATGGATCCCAGCACACATAGGAATAAAGGGAAATGAAATGGCTGATTTACTGGCTAAATCAGCTATTTCCTCAGGTTTAAAATATATCCTAAAAATTCCATGCTCTGACTTAACTACTCTTATAAAAAAAGATCTCAACAATACATTTAAAAAACACTTAAAAAGCCAATTTAAAATTAAAGGCATATGGGCAAATCTTCAAAACTTTTAATTTTCTTGTGATGCTTTTGAAAAGTTTTTTTACGACTACTAATGGGTTGCCGCATGATGCACACTATCTAAACTGGGTTCACACCTTTTGGGCATTCCTGTGATTCTATTTCTGATGGATTTGGTAAGTGTGCCATCAACGGCACAGTAGATATTTCTATAAAACGTAAATTTTTACATACATAAAATTATGTAATTTTTCATATATAAAAATTTACGTTTTATAGAAATATCTACTGCGCCGTTGGTGGCACACTTATCAAATCCATTAGAAATAGAGTCACAGGATTGCACAAAATGTATGAACCCAGTTTAGATATTGTGCATCATGCGGCAACCCAGTAGCAGCTGCAAAATGACTCGCCACTAGTACATTAAAAGTTTTAAAGATTTGCCCATATACTACTTTCAAAATTTCTACTCAGAGGATAATCTAGAAAAACCTTGGTTTTGGAACTTGGTAAAAACTAGAAAATTTTTAATAACTGTAAATAGAATTAGAGCAAATCACTGCTCCACCAAAGAAAGTCTACATAGAAAATCGATAGTCGATAATTCAGAATGTGAATGTGGCTATCCAGTCCAAGATATTGACCATCTAATATGGAACTGTCCAATTTATGAAGAGCAAAGAGTCATTCTTAAGAAAAAAATATCTAAAGGAGGCTATACTAGCCCAACAGAAATAAATCTACTAATGAAATATCCAAAATCTACAGCGATCTGTTTTATCATAGAATTTCTCACAAGAAGTAAATTGTATATATAAAACTGAAGATGAAGCTAAATCGATGATGGCCTATGGTGATCAACTAAAAGGCCAATTGAAGAAGAAGAAGAAGAAGAAGAAGAAGAAGAAGAAGAAGAAGAAGAAGAAGAAGAAGAAGAAGAAGAAGAAGAAGAAGAAGAAGAAGAAGAAGAAGAAGAAGAAGAAGAAGAAGAAGAAGAAGAAGAAGAAGAAGAAGAAGAAGAAGAAGAAGAAGAATTTAACACACGCGTCTCGTTAGCTAGGCCCTCGAACGCGTGGCCTCGTGCAAAGTGCAGATTAAGGTTAACACGATAAAATAACACTACAATTATTACGATTTACAAAAGTAAAAAGAGTTAAGCTTTATTTAACTTAAATTATTACAAATGATTCGCCACTAGTGTAGGCGTAATTAACGAATTTGAAATTCACTTATATTAAATGGATTAAAGTCACAAAATGGCTGTTCGCACAGTAATCAATAATCGATGTTGATAGCTTGAGTGCTCGACCGAGAAGAAGGAAGGAGTGTTCAAGCTCTCGTTACTCGAAGTCGCGAGGCACTAGCGTCTGTTTCCTTCGGTGGTGAGACGCTGCGCGCGTCGTGGCTGTTGCTGGTTCTGATGATGGCGCGCTGAGAAGAGGCGCCACAACCACTCCTCCCCTAGAAGGCACCTGATCAGAAGGTGTCTCAGAAGAAAATGGGGTTGGATCATGTATGTTGAAGGTGACTCTTCGCTGCTGTGTGTTTGCTGTCTGCTGTGCTACTGGGGGATCATCTACTGCGATGAATGCAGGGTAGAGATGGTCCGTAGAGATGGTTTTTGGAGTGCCATCTAAGTCAATAATATAGTTCTTCTCATTAACTCTCCTAATAACCTTATGAGGTCCTGTACGTGGGGGAGTTAATGGAGGCTTGACTGCTGTTACAAGCTTGAAAATATGAGAGCATTTTTTAAGCTCTGGATGTACAAATTGTCTTGGTACAATATGATGTGAATAGTGTTGGCTTGAGTAAGGAAAAATGCAAACGTAGCTTATCCAAAAATGATGTAGAATCTGTAGGTAAGTCCTGAGTTACAAAAAATTCTCCTGGCACTCTTAAAGTTGTGCCAAAAAGAAGCTCTGAAGGAGAAGCTTTGATGTCTTCCTTGTAAGCCGTTCTGAGACCCAGCAATACTACTGGTAGTCTTTCTGTCCATGGAATTTGAGGGCTGCACATGAGGACAGCTTTAAGAGTACGATGCCATCGCTCAATTAAACCATTGGCTTGCGGATGGTACGGTGTGACGTGTATTTTCTTAGAACCCATAGCTTTAGCAAGAGCAGTGAAGAGGTTCGACTCGAATTGAGTGCCTTGATCTGTGGTAATGGTAAGTGGTGTTCCAAAAAATGCAATCCAACCAGAAAAGAAAGCAGCGGCTACAGTCTCAGCTGACATATCCTTGAGAGGGATAGCTTGAGGCTATCTGGTGAATCTGTCAATGATTGGAGAATACAGGCAATACCTGTATTCTCCAATCAATGGCATTGTGACGAGATCGAAGTGCACGTGATTGAATCTCGCTTCTGGCACAGGGATGTGGTGAGGTTCTGTCCTTGTGTGCCGATGAATCTTGGCGCGTTGACATGGGATGCATTCTCTAGACCACGTGAGAGCATCTTTCTTATTCCTGGCCAGATGAATTTTTTTTTCAACAATTTTGATGTGACGCGGCCGCTTGGATGGGCTGAACCATGTACGACATCAAAAGCTGTTTTTCTCAATGACGGTGGAAGGTAAGGACGAACCGTTTCTGATGAGATGTCACAATGAATGCGAACGTTGTCTATGTTAAGAGGTTGAAGCTGGAGAGAGGAAGCTGAGTCAGATGTTGGTGCAATCCCTTCTTGTTGTTGAGCTAAACTTATGGTTACGGCATCTAGCTTGGTAGGCATATTGATTGAAAATACTCTGGATAGAGCATCTGTTACGACGTTGTCGTCGACAGCTATGTGAACAAACGTGGTGCTAAATTGGCTTATATAATCCAGTTGGTTTAGTTGCCGTGGAGAAGCTTTCTCTGGACGTTGCTGAGGAAGAAACCTAAAGGTTAGCATACTCCATCGACTAATTGTTCTAAAGAACCTCCAATTGCAGTCGAGGAAGCATCTGCTGTGAGGATGATCTTGGAGTCATGATCTAGAAAGCTAGACGTTGTAGCGTTAATAAGAGCTTTTTTAGTGTCTTCAAAAGCTGTTATGAGTTGTGGTTCCCATGTGATTTTAGTCTTGTCTCGCTTTTTTGATCCTTTGATGAGACTGTTAAGAACGCTTGTGCGTGAGCTGCATGAGGAATCAGCGTTCTGTAGTAGTTCATAATTCCTAAGAAGCGTCTGAGATCCCATATTGTTTCAGGACGCGGGTAGCTAGCAATGGCTTCTACTGTAACGTTTTTATTTTCCGCGGGTAGGAAAATTACGTCTTTACCTCCTGTTGCCAGACGCTTCAGTGAGTGACCAGAGTTCGAAACAGGAGGTTGGCCAGGACGGACGGTGGAAAGATAAAGGATAGTAAACAGGTTGACACGTTTGTTTATACTATGGAGTACCTGGGCTTTATTGTACTCTAAACTCATATCTTACAACGACGTATAACAATAATAATAAAAAGTAATAAACTAACCTAAATTATATATATCAAATAATTAACCTAAAATAATTATGCGCATCATACAAAGAAATAAAGATTGAATTTATTATAAGCCACTTGACGGCTTATGCGCCTCTTGTCGGCGACGGAAATAAATGAAATCGAAAATAATTCAAACTAATATATAATGCTTTCCTTTAATCGAAATAAACTTTATCTTTAATAGTAAGTCAAATTAGACTAACGGCAGTTAACGGCCTAGACGGTCTGCCGGATGAACAAACAAAATATAATATTAACAAACTAATTATTATAATACGGTGGGTGGACGGCATCCTCAATGCGGTAACATGGAATGTGGCTGAAGGCCTATGATTCTCTAATGCGCGGCGGATGCACATGGGTAGAGTAATCTTAGCTTGCCTTTTTCCGGCGGCGGCAATAGGTGGGAAGTACCCTTAAAGCTAACTTAAATACTACGGTTATAATAGGTGTGAAGCACCCTTAACATCACTATGAATTTATCTTAGAGAGAATGTCTTACGCACAGGTCGGCGTGGCGGCTCGACGGTATATGCTATGACGGTTCGGTGTGAATCACCCTTAATATCAAATATGAATTTATATTGACTTAATAAAGTTATTATTTTACAAACGGCTGGTACGGTGGCTCGGTGGTACAGACTAATACAATCTTATATTAAATTAAACTAATTTATTATTTATAGTGCGGTCGGTACGGCGGTATAGCGGTACGGCGGTGCAGAAGTGCATTTGCAACTTAACTCTGTTGCTATATAGGCTTTAGTGCGGGAGAGAGAGAGAGCATTCTTAGCCAGAGCGAAACTCTGAGTAAGATAGCTGCTACTGTTGTCTTCCCTCTCTCTAGGCCAGTGAGCTCACTCGGCGATGAGAGAGAGGGAGAGCTTAGTCTGCAAAGCTTCTCTGGTACATTGAACCTTGGCTCTTATATGTTCTCGAGTTCGCTGTTCCTCTTGCGGGAGCAACAAAACTGACGGTGCGTGGCGGTGGAGCTTGTCACTACCGTGGTAGGAGATTTAAATATCCTGTCTGCACGATTATGAATAATCGTTGCACTACCTTTTCAGGAGGTGCAGAAAAACCGGTTGCATTTATCTTGAATCTTAAAAAGATTACTTCTGTTTTTGCAAAGTTGCATTTGTCCCAGTTGATTTTGAGTTTGTTGAGTAAAAGTATGTCAATGACAATACGTAGATTCTCGATGTGCTGCTCCAGTGAAGGTGAGGCGATTAAGAGATCGTCCAGGTAAATGGTTACAAAACTCAGATGACCCAAAATGCTGTGCATGAAGCGTTGGAAGGTCTGAGTTGCGTTGCGTAAACCTAGTGGCATTCCTAAGAATTCAAAGAGCCCAAATGGAGTCGTAATAGCTGTCTTAGGGACATCTTCTTCAGCTACAGGAATCTGAAAGTAAGCTTTTGATAGGTCAAGTGTTGAGAAATAGTTTTTACCACTAAGCTGGAGCAGCTGATCGATGATGCGTGGGAGATGGTACCTGTCTGGTACCGTTTGAGCATTGAGAGCTCTGTAGTCGCCTGTAGGACGGAATTTGCCTGATTTGGTTTTTACCATGTGCAGTGGACTGGCGTACTGGCTATTAGAAGGCCTAATGAGGCCATTAAGCTGTAGTGACTGATATTCTTCCTTGGCTGCTGCTAGTTTTTCACCTATAAGTTGTCGTGGTCTAGCAAAGACAGGTGAACCAGTTGTTACTATGTGATTATGTACTGAAGCAGAGAGACCAGAGATTTCCTCTTGATCCTTGAGGAATCGTTTCATGTACTCTGTGACCAAGTCTTGTGCACGCTTGTCACCGAATATATGTGAAGGCGGAGAGAGCATCGAGATAGAGTGAGTCTGCGTACTTAGTAATTCGCAACAAACTGAGCATGACGTCATTTCATCGATGAGGCGAGCGCGCTTGAGGTCTGGTAGAAGGCTGAAGTGAGCTAGAAAATCTGCGCCTAAAATTGGAGAGTTTATATCAGCTAAAAAGAAAGACTAAGTAAAAGCTCTACGTAAACCAATGTTAAGATGCATGATTTTTCGACCATATGTGAGGATGGGTGAGCCATTGGCTGCAGCTAAAAATGATTGCTGAGGTTCCTCTTTAGGGGTTTTACCATTGACCGGTAGTAGAGATACAATTGAGCCGCTGTCGACCAAAAAACGTATGTCTGAGTTACGGTCAGTGACGTGTAGACGATTTTCTGACCATGTGTGTCCTGAGGAGGCGAGGTTGGAGCTGCTGCCTGATAGGTTGCTCGACAGCAGCGGTGTTAGTTTCCCTGGATATTTGGCTTTGATGAGCTGAAGGCGCACGGAGGCAAGCAGATTTTAGCGGCATTACCAAATTTGGTGTGGTAATAGCAAATACCATTGAAATGAGGCCTGTTCCTTGAGTTGGACCTGTCTCTGGTCTGCTGCCTGATCTAGGTGTTCTGAAAAAGTGAGAAGTGTTAGCGTTTGTCAATAATTGACTCATTTGATTTGATGTCTCTCTGGTAACAGAAATTAATTTGATTAAAAGCAGTTTTATCTCTGCTAGGTCTGATTCTCTATTTTGTACAGCGAGCACTGCGTCGTGACTAACAGAATGAACATGAGGCACAAACGGGCTTTCTGCGAGTTCATCTGCTATGCGTTATAATTTCTCTGTTTCTTCTGTTTTGAAGATTTTTAGCAGTCCTTGAATTTGTGTAGGCATTAAGTCAATCTATTTGACGCGGAGTAAGTCTTGCGATGCGTTGTCACCTGCATATTCTTTTATTTGACGATAGAGTTGCGATGGTTTTTCATCTCCTAGTTCAAGTTGATTAAGCATTTTAGTTAGCTTTTTGTCTGGAGAATCAGCAAAACGCTCAATGATGCGAGTTTTGAGAGCTTGATAAGCATCTGTATCTGGAGGCGTTTCGAGGATGTCTGCAATTTCTGACAGAACATTTGGGTCGAGCGCTGTAATTGTTAAGTGAAATTTGGAAGTATCTGACGTAACTCGGTGAACTTGAAATGCGGATTCGATCTGGTGGAACCACAATTGAGGTCGGTCGCGCTAGAAGGGAGGCAATTTGACTTGTGACATTGTGTTCACTGTGTCTGGCATGTTGCTTGTTGAGTTGAACTGTTCGTTTTCATTGTCAGTAGAGACGAGGTGTGAGCTTTGTGTGCTATTTGTGGAAGCGTTGTCGTCGACGACGAAATCTGGTGATGGTTTAATAGTAGCGTTTAAGTCTGTTGTGTTGTCTAATTCAATTGAGTTCGCCGATGTGTCTGTCTGCTTTTCGCTTGACACTCTTATTGGCGTAGAAGTAATGAGGACATGTGGCGTGAGAGACTCTGCCATGTTGGGCACACCATGCTTGCAATTCACTGCGCGCACTTTTGTTAAATTGTTTTTGTTAACCTTTTGATATTTTTAATTAGTTCTTTTTGAAGCACTTGAGAAAGTTATTTGTGGAAGCGTTGTCGTCGACGACGAAATCTGGTGACGGTTTAATAGTAGCGTTTAAGTCTGTTGTGTTGTCTAATTCAATTGAGTTCGCCGATGTGTCTGTCTGCTTTTCGCTTGACACTCTTATTGGCGTAGAAGTAATGAGGACATGTGGCGTGAGAGACTCTGCCATGTTGGGCACACCATGCTTGCAATTCACTGCGCGCACTTTTGTTAAATTGTTTTTGTTAACCTTTTGATATTTTTAATTAGTTCTTTTTGAAGCACTTGAGAAAGTTCGCGTTCAGAAAGAGAAAAAAAGTTTGATGACACGTGGTCACTCGTTGCATTTGTTCGAGGAGAAAAGAAGTTTCTTTTTTTTTGTGTATGCGTACGCGATTATCTTTTTTATTGTTTTTTACTTTACAATTTTTATTTGTGAGTTTTTGTTTTAATAGTCACTTCACTGCACAAAATTCACTTGAACGACGGTGGTCACCAATTAAAAGGTTTTAATGTAGGGTCGCGCGGTAGATAGCGTGTTCTGAGATAAATGCTTAAACAAGTGAATTAGGCTGAGTGGAATTTAACACACACGTCTCGTTAGCTAGGCCCTCGAACGCGTGACCTCGTGCAAAGTGCAGATTAAGGTTAACACAATAAAATAACACTGCAATTATTACGATTTACAAAAGTAAAAAGAGTTAAGCTTTATTTAACTTAAATTATTACAAATGATTCGCCACTAGTGTGGGCGTAATTAACGAATTTGAAATTCACTTATATTAAATGGATTAAAGTCACAAAATGGCTGTTCGTACAGTGATCAATGATCGATGTTGATAGCTTGAGCGCTTGACCGAGAAGAAGGAAGGAGCGTTCATGCTCTCGTTACTCGAAGAATTCACGAGGTGCTAGCGTCGGTTTCCTTCGGTGGTGAGACGCTGCGCGCGTCGTCGCTGTTGCCGGTTCTCATGATGGCAAGCTGAGAAGAGGCGCCACAACCATTTATGTTCCCATTTTCCATTATATTCAAGTTTTTTTGTGTGTCTGTTAATTGAAATATATTTTCTACACTCGTCATAAAACTAGTTACTGGGACCTTTTTTAGTTGGTTTGCTATAACTTGGTTGCAGTATTCAATTTCATTAATTTTTGTATTGTAATGGGGGAATTTGTTCCCTATCCCCCAGTTACTATTATTTTAACTCTACAGTATCAACTCTGAATAAATAGCAATTTACTTATTATTTTTTTCTTAAATTTTACTCTGAATAAAAAAATCTGAATTTATTAGCAATCAACTCTCTCGGGTGGATTCTAATCGGGTCTTCGTAGGGAACAATAACGAAACCACCGATGTAAACCAGCAATAAATCAGTTATATATATTTTATAACAATACAATGTTAATAAACACTTAAATAACACTGTTAAATAAAATATAAAAAGAAGTAATTTTCACTCTATATTTATTAAAATAAATTTAACATACTTTTACCCGACAATTTCTCGAAAATTGTGTAAGTGTAAAAGAAACTTAGTGTAATTGAACTCTGGCTCGACTTAATAAATTCTCAGATTAATTATACTTAAATAAAATCCAATTAAACCCGTGAAATTAATTTAAGTTAATAATGGCGGCTACAACCGACGAGCAAAACGGCGACGCGCACTGACTCTAAATTATTAAATGATTTGATATTTAAGATGGAGGACTCACCTTAATGTACAAAGCGTTACTCTCAAGAAAATGAAACAAAACTCCAATGATTTAACTCCAACTCCCAAAATCTCCTTTCCTCGTGTTAATAAATTCCTCAGCTCTCTCGAAAATATCCAAAAATGACAAAAATAGTAAGGCAGCAAAATGGCAAAATGGCAGTGTAAAACTCTATTGAATAAATCCTAATAAAATGGAGTCAAGACTCAAGAAAATGGCTCAACGAGCAGTAACAGGAAAACCAACAAGTGCAACCAGCAAGATCCAATAGAGAAGTGTGTCGATGGCGCGTCTTCTCTCGAGTTCCTTCCTCTTCATCCCTTCTTTTATCAATTACGTCATAAATAGGATAATGGTTGATTGGTTATTAATCCTTTTCGTAATTCTTATTTGTTAATTACAAAGGATGTTAACTCTTAACCAATCAACATCTTTCCTTTTGGCGGCTTCTTTTATGTTAGCGCCCTCTATTTCTGGCGCGCTCTATTTAACTTTCTATTTAGAAGACTCCATATATTTAGTTTTAATAATTATACCTATTATTGTAACGTTATCTCTCTCCAACGCTCGATTCTTTATCTTCTATTATCTCTCGCGCTCGAATTCACGTATCTTCATATAACATACTGATATAGATTAATATTTTTACAATTGCCCATGTATATACTCCCTCTACTACCGTTTCTACCTTTACTCATGTACATACGAGCCTGCTGCCGTTATTTGTACAATTACCCATGTATATACGAGCCTGCTATACAAGCTATAGCAGGCCCCTTTTCGCTGATCCTTTACCTTTTCATGCGCATGACTCGATTTCTGCCGCGAGTCGGTCATTTACCGACACTTCCCCGTTACTCTCGAGCACGTGTTACAAATGTTCCGCGTCGTTTCCCGGTTTTGCTCGTCATCGCGTACCGCGAGTGTATTGTGCGCATGTACTTATACACCGGGTGTGTGTGTGTGTGTCAGTGTACAGGTGACAGTGCTGCGGCGTGCACGTCGTCATCGAGAACATAAGATGGCGACGCACAAGAACACTGTCACAGATTATTTTCTTTTCTAAACATGTGTTCTTTTCGTTGATCTGTTATGTGCACTAGTGTTAAGAGGTTACAGCCATCACCGTAGCTTCAACTCCTAGTGCACAACAAGAAAACCGATGGTGACTGGGGTTTTTCCTTCACCACGTGTTCGGATGTGAGGTTAGGTTCCTCTTTCTCTCTTTCTCTCTCTAGCGGTAAGTCTTCTGCTCGTCGCTATGCTTCTTGTTTACCTCGAAACAAACAAGAGTAAACTGATTAATTTCTTTTATTTATATTAATTAATAAACTATTCAGTCAGTGCATTTCGGCTAATTTTCCTCTTTTCTTCTTTTTACTAAATATTTTATTGTGATGCAATAAATGCATCACAAATTCCCCCCTCCATGACCGGAACACTTTACAAGTGGGTCGTCCATCTTATTGAAACACGAAAATAATTTAAGACTCTACTCTATTAACTTAGGCTATCTTTTTTTTTTTTTTTTTTTTTTTTTTTTTTTTTTAATAAAAAAAAAACTCAAAAGAAAGAAAAATCACGTCGCCGAATTGCACTCACATAACCATTAATATTTCTTATATACTATTTATAATAAACCTAACCAAAATAACTACTACTACTCTTTATTATCTCATTCTTATCTCGCTCTACTCATTCTCTCATATACACACAGTTAAATGTTTAAATGGGTAATAAATAAGGATTTAAGGAATACCAACACAAAAAAAAATTATTAAAAGAAAATTTTAAGCAACTCACTGGATATCTATGAAATCTCTTGACTCGATGTATTGTCTCTCGATGCTACTCTCCTCTCGAACTCTCTCTCTCTCCTCTCGAACTTTCTCTTCTCTCGATTGTTTAACGACCCAATTAATGGCGTCGCTCTGGGGAGCGCTCCTGCGACGAACTAGGATTGGCCATTCGCAGCAGGGCTTCCTGAAGATCTCGGGGAAGGGTCCGAATCCTTTCCGCCAACCTAACGACCTCACTCAGCCGATTCATTTCCCGGTCATCGTCACGAGAAGCAGATCGACGGGCTCGTTCGTGACGATCAAGACTTGGCTGACGAGTGCGGGGTGGAGTGCGGGGTCGGCGACTCGAACTCCTTGGCCTTCGATCTCGCGCTGTGCCTCTCCCATTTCTATCTCTTTCTCTCTCTCTTTGGGGTATCGTAGTAGGGGTTTCCCTTGGTGGTGGTCGGGAATTCCCTCGCTGCCTTGACGGTGATCTTCTTCCACGATTCTTACTCCGCATATATTCCGCATGCGCTTCACTACAACGTGGACAGCTGGTCAGATCCTCGTACCTTCTACCACAGTTGTAGCAGAAGGCATCCACAAAATCACGAGGACAATCAAACCTGGAATGTCCCAGCTGCCAGCAGTTGTAGCAAGCATACGGTGGCGGGTCCAGATGAGGCTCAGTAGGGATTGGCTTCAAATCCCCAAAGAGAGCTCCCCTGGTCTTCACTGGAAGCGGTGGTCGACTCCTACTCTGGCTCCTGGCTCGATTCTCTCTCTCTCGATGTTGCACTGGTCCTGGTGGAGGCGAAGGTGATGCTCTTCTAGGTGGGCTTTGAGCGGAGTAATAATCGTCCAGTTGAAGTTGACGTCGAGAGTTGTTACTCCGCTCTCGGCTGCGTCGAGGTGGACTAACGCGCGTTCCTAACGGAGAAAAAGTGACCATCTCTTCAGGCTCGGGTTCATACTCATCTTCGCCTCTATCCCAGGCCAGGGAATCCACTACACCAGCACTTTCCACTGGGAGATAACGAGGATCCTGCTGGAGTAGTATATCCTCCAATTCCTTCTCCGCTTCTCTACTTTCTCTCTCTTCCAGGCTCTCTATGATGGCTGAGACCGTGTCCAAAGCCACTATTTCTGCCTCCTCCTTTCTTTTCTTCTTCTCTTCTTCCTTCTCTTCTTCTCCCGGTCTCGACTGAGGGTTAGTAATGGTAATAAGAAGAGTGGACTCCTCCTCATTACCCCCTTCAAGCTCTTTTAACGTAGCTTGGCCCGTTTTAAGAAGCCACTGATCGGCTGCTTCTCTCATCTCCTTTTCCTTTTCTTCTTTCTCCTGCTCTCGAAACCTTTCAAATCTCACTCTCTCTCTCTCTTCTTCTTCCACAGCGAGACGCAACTCGTACTCGAGCTGGTCTGCCCAACTATTAGGGTTAATTGCAGGGGAAGGAGATTGATCTTGTCTCCGTGTCCTCTCTTCCAATTCAACCTCATCAGCCCACGTGAGTACACGATGAGCCGGGGATGGAATTCCGGCTCAGCCCGATGGCCTGAGCTTGGTGCACCACGTGATCCCATGGATGGCGACTTCCTACCTGCACGTCTTGACATCTGTTAACATAAGTAAAATAAAAGGAAAATTTTACTAGGGAACTCTGTCTCGACATGCTTTACTACCGACTGAACAACACTTACCATATGGTTATCTCGAGACACGAACCAACACCAAGACAACACAGCTCTCGAATTACACTTAAAATAACATGCTCTCGAAAAAGAAATTTATAAAATAAGAGTTTTTACTGATCTCGATTTGTTCGCGGGGGTAAAAATCGTTTTAACTCGGATACGTGTACCTTCGCATTTCTACGACTACCTTCCATCTCTAAAACATATACTACAGGTGATTTTACCTCAATAATACGAAATGGACCTTCATATTTTGGAGCTAACTTCGCAGAGAAACCTTGTGCTCCTTTTGATAACACCTGCGTTTTCCTCAACACTTGATCTCCTACATTAAACCTTACATCTTTTTTTATTCTGGTCATATCTCTTAGCTTGTTTATTTTGTGATTCATCTATATGCCTAGCTACCAAGTCTCTCAAAGCATCTAATCTTTTTAATCTATCCTTCCAGACTTCTGGATCTAATTTAAGCTTAGGTCCTCTGATCTCGATTTCTCTTCGTAAACTCTTCACTGGTGCAGGATTACGACCATAATTTAAGAATGCTGGTGATACTTTTGTTGAAGCTTGGGTAGCTGTATTAACAGCATGTCTGAACTCATGTAGATGTTTGTCCCAGTCTCGATGGTCTGATCCAACAAAAATAGAAATCATAGTTTTCAACGTTCTATTTGTTCTCTCGACTGGGTTGGCCTGGGGTGATATGGTGGAGTAGTTACATGTTTTACACCATATTCATCTAACGTACTCTTTAACCACTTATTGTCAAACTCTTTACCATTATCAGTAAGTAAATAATCAGGAGCTTCCCATCTGAATAAAATCAGCTCTTCAAATGCTCTCGAGACCCCTTTACCATCTGCAGTTCTCAATGGTTTTAGCTCTATCCAGCGAGTGAACAAATCTTGAAACACTAGTACATACTTATACTGGTTCTTACTCTTAGGAAACTCCATGCAGTCAGCTGCTACTACAGCCCATGGTCTCTCGACAATTCTCTTTCCCATTAAACCTTGAGCACCTGTTTGCATCACTTTATATCTCTGACACTCTGAACACTGCTGGATATATGAATTTATGTCATACCACGCTCCTGGCCAATAATATTCTCTAATCACCCGATCATAAGTTTTTTCTATACCAAAATGTCCTGATGAGGCTTCTCTATGGGCATCACTTATTACTCTCTCTCGATACTCTGTTGGTACCACTAATCTCCAGCCTTCTTCTCGAAAAGTCACTGGATCTAGTAACCTATCTCTTTTAAAGTAATACAATAAATCATCTTCCAATTTCCAATTTGGAAACTTTCTAGGAAAATGTTTTACTTCCTCTACTCTCGATAGATACCATGGATCTTCAATAGTGGTAAAACCAGCCACCTCTTCATTTTCTAACTCGAAACCTCTCGATAAAGCATCTGGGACATGATTAAGAGCACCTTTTCGGTGTATAATCTCGAAGTCCCATTGCTGTAACTCTAAAACCCAACGAGCAAGCCTACCAGTTGGATCTTTAAGATTTCTGAGCCACTTGAGAGCGCTATGGTCGGTGTATACTGTGAAGTGATATCCATCTAAATAAGGTCTCAACTTCTTTATTGCCCATAATAATGCAAGACCCTCTTTCTCAGTTACGGTATAATTTTTCTCTGCTTTACTCAAGACTCGACTGATGTACACTATAGGGTGATCTCCATCTTCACTTTCTTGTGTTAGCACAGCTCCTATGGCATAATCGCTAGCATCGCAATGTACCGAAAATGGCTTACTAAAATCTGGTCTGGCTAACACTGGTGCTTGAGTAAGTGCTCTTTTTAGGTTCTCGAAAGCTTGCTCTTGATCCTCACCCCAGGTCCAGGTTTGACCTTTATGAAGCAGTTTTACCAACGGAATCTTTATCTCTGACTCATTCTCTATGAATCTCGAATACCAACCCACCATACCCAAGAAACGTCTCAATTGTTTAATAGTTTTAGGAGTAGGATAATTCAGCACTGGTGAAATTCTCTCTGAATCTGGTCTCAACCCATCTCTATCTAGTTTGTATCCCAGGTAAGTTACACTCGAACAACAAAATTCACATTTTTCATTGTTCACAACTAGACCTGCTCTCACTAATCTCTTTAACACAATTTCGACCCACTTTATATGTTCTTCGAACGTTTCTGTCACGATGATGATATCATCTAGATATCCAAAGACATGTGGCTCGAATTCTGGACCAAATAAGGCGTCAACAAGTCTTTGGAAGGTCATTGGTGCGTTAGTTAGGCCAAATGGGAGACGTTTAAATTGGAATAGTCCCAATCCAGACACTGCAAATGCTGTGTATTTACGACTCTCATGGCTCAACATTACCTGGAAATACGCCTGCTCTAGATCTATTTTAGTAATATATCTTGCTTTTCTTAATTTGTCTAAAATAGAATCCATACTCTGCATTGGATAAGCATCAGGTTTAGTGACTTTATTCACATCTCGAAAATCCACACAAAACCTATACTTTCCATTAGGTTTCCTGACAATTACCGGCTCACTACTCCATTCACTCGCTGATTTCTCGATAATATTCTGCTCTAGCATTCTCTTGACCTCTTCTTGTGCCACTTGAAGTTTGTATGGTGACATACGTCTTGGGCGTTGTTTAATCGGCCTAACTCCAGGCTCGATCTCTATATGATGTTCTATTAAGGTAGTGATTCCTGGTACTTTTGATGGTGGTGGTAAAATTCTCTTAGCCAAATCTTTCACTGTTTTTTCTTGATCTTCTGTGATCTCGACTATCCCAGCGCATTCTCCAAAGATAACTGCTTTGCTCTCAGAACGATGATTTGAAAATTTTCTCCACTCTCCATCTGGAACTCTCCATAAATCTTGACCTAGTTTTACTTCTAGGTCCCATTTTCTATGGAAATCCATTCCAAGAACCATATCGTGTTCCATTTGTCTTGCAACCTTGAGTTCCATGGGTTGTACTACTCCATCAACGTCTAATACGACCTCTAGTACACCCAACAGTTTTGATATGGCTCCAGTTACTGTTTTAATTGATAAATTGCTAGGTTTTAATCTGTCTCGAAATTTCTCTCCAATCTTTGGCCCAACTAGTGTAATCATCGCACCTGGGTCAAATAAAGCTAGGTATTTCTCTCCTCCTAACTCGATTTGCAAGAAATTTCTATTCTCTGACGTCGATCCTGCAACTTTCCTATGTATATTCTCAGAATTTCTCTTCTCTGTCGTACTTGGTACGACTTTTCCCCCTCCTGGACTGTTGAAGGTGAAGCAATGTCTTCAACAGACCGATCAGGAACCACCTCAGGAACTGGAACACTGCTATCAGCTGGGTTCGAGAAATGCAACTGCTGCACTAACTCTCTCACCGCTTCTCTTATATGCTCTTCAGATGGATTTTCTTCAGCATTCTGAGATATCTCACGATCCTGATTTATACTCTGAACAGGTTCTTTAGTAGGTTGTCTCTCAGTTACTATTTCTAGTATTGTTTCTCTTTTATCTCTAAATTCTGTCTCTGTTTCTCTTGTATCTCTTATTTCTGGCTCTGTTTCTCTTTGCTCTAAATTTGGATTCTCTCTATTAAAATTCTCAGTATCTCGATTCTCTATATTAATATTCTCTGCATCTCGATTCTCTATATTAATATTCTCCGTATCTTGACTCTGAATGTTCTCATTGATTTCTCTCTCTTGTGTTTTCTCTTTTATTTTGTTCGCCCTTTCTCGATCATTTAGGAGCATAGAGGGCGATCCTACGTTCCTGTTTGGCCGTTTCCCAAAAACCTACGAATGTGAGCACAGTTCTTACACGTATGCAGAGTTACACCTCTGGCTCCACACCCTTGGCAGCTAAGATTTGATGGTGCTCTATTGGCATTCTGACTCCCTCTCGATTATTTGATGTTCTATTTGGACATTCGAATGAAGAATGCCCTATTTGAGAACATGAATAACAGGTGCGTTTTGCACATTGTGAGGCTCTATGCCCAACAGTATGGC
Organism: Anastatus disparis; assembly: GCA_017163975.1. Taxonomy (NCBI): domain Eukaryota; kingdom Metazoa; phylum Arthropoda; class Insecta; order Hymenoptera; family Eupelmidae; genus Anastatus; species Anastatus disparis. The sequence continues at coordinate 606,290 of JAFFSR010000143.1, forward strand.
ACACATGACATTCACCATAAAAACCGATGAGTCTACTCGATTAGAAGGTCCATTTCTTCTTTGACCTTGATTTATGGGACGTCTCTCTGTTCTCGACTGCCATTGGTTATTATTTTCTTTAGGCCTGGTCCCATTATTATTAGATCTTATCTCATTATTCTCAGTTACTTGCATGGACTGAGCATTTTCATCTGCATTCAGATCTACAGCTTCAGTCTGGACTTGATGACTTGATGAAGCAGGTGATTTCCTCTTATTATTCTTATTTTTCCGAGGTGCTGGCTTTGGTGGTTTCGTATTCACTTTTTGTGAATTATCTGTCTCTTTCTCTTCAATATCCTCTCTACACTCGACTCTGCTAGCTGCTATTTTTACATTCTTATTTTCTCGATGATAGGCAGCACCCGGAATCTTTGAATTCTCTTTTGAAGGAGGTGGTACATATTTTTGATCTAACTCTTTTTGCCTCTCCCACCGTTGTCCATACTTCTCTAGATCATCGAAATCATATATCTTTTTAGTTGCCATATACCTTCGATATTCTGGCAATAAATTTCGGTATGCAATCTCGAGTTGTCTTCTCATTGATGGAAGATACTTAAAATGGCCGACAATATACTCAAAATTCGAGAGGTAATTGGCTATCTTTTCTCCTTTTCCTTGAGTTCTGGCTTTTAACTCATCTAAGATATCCTCCTCGTCCATCACTGGAATATATTGTCTTTTAAAAGCCTTCTTGAATCCTCTCCAATCTCGAATTCTCCTCTCAGCTGTTTCATACCAGTGACTTGCGTCTTCCAAAAATATGCAGTGTAGTACTTTCAACCAATCTTTATCTGAGTAATCAGTACTCTTCTTGCATTTCTCTAAACGTTTTAAAAAGTCTTCTGCATTCTCTCGACCCGAAAACTTCAGATGCCAAGATTCCAGAATTTTGACTAATTTAAAATTATCTTGATCTTTTTTTCTCCTCCGAGTCTTTTTCTTGACTCGAATAGGATAGTCAGACTCACTGCCACTTGTTGAACTCTTGCTACTACTCCTACTCCTGTTGCTCAGATCTCTTGATTTATTTTTAGAATGATGGTGATTTCTACTGGTATGACTGTTATATCTCTTTTCACTCGATATTTCTTGAGTACCACCACGAGTCGATCTTAACCTTGATGAGTGGTTTGGAGATACTTGACTTCTCTTACTCTTATCAGAGGATCGAGGATCATCTCTGTCAGATTTCTGACATTTATGACAACAACTTATTGGATCTTTCTGCCTATCTTCTTTTTCTCTAAATTGGTTGTCTTTTTCCCGGTTGGTTATCCCGTCTACTTGCCGTTGGTCCTGACTCCTCTCTTCAACTTTTCTACTCAACTCGTTTCTCGACTCATTTCCACTAGGTTGAGTATTTACATTTTTAGTATATCTCCTTCTCGTCACATTTGCATCATAAGACAACCTTGTTGGATCACTATACTTATTAATCCAACCCAAGATGGTATAATCATTTATGGACAATGGATTGGCTATCTTTTCTCCAGCCATTGTGGTTTTAGCAGTCAATCTCATTGAAGCATTATTTCCATATGTAGTAGATGTCATCTTGGGTAACGAATAAGTTGAATATAAATCAGTGCCACTTATAGCAAGCGTACTCGTTACTGTTGTAGTCGTTAATGCTACAGTGGTCACTACTGATGCTTGTGACGAGCAAGATGTCGTCGTAACATTGTTCAACGGCGATAATCTCGTATCCTCTTCGCTAGGAATTATAGACCTCCTAGTGTCGTCACCTCTAGCCCCTCTGATTCTTCAGAGTCTTGTCCCGAAGCTGATACTATCTGAGGCTCCATCTGTGTATGTATACCTGAATCACTCATATTGGGAAGCAACGACTTTACTAATGAACCACGTTCGTCAACTTCAGGAAACCACGGAACTCTATATACCCCAGCTTTTCGTAACTCTGCTCTATATAATCGTTCTCGAAGAGTTTTCTCTGATCCTTGAGTGTTGAGATCAAATTCGTTCAACTCCTCATTTATTCTTTCGATAGGCCAGTCTCTGATATCCTCGTATAAATGTCTTAAAATTTCGGAACTACTAATCAGTTGCCTCAACTGCTCAGAATAATCTGCCATACGGTCAGTTAGTATTACCCTTTATATTTTACTCTGTGCTCTACTCAAATCTCGACAATCTTGACTTTTCTTGAATATCTAACTTATTATTTGCTAGAAATTTCTTAAAAGGGAAAACAAGAATGAGCAGGAACTCAATAAATTTAGAGCAAAATAAACTAATCACCTCTAGATAAACTTCAAATAGAGGTGTAATTAACGAAGGTACACGTTCCGCAGGCAAAAAGGATGGCTCGATAAATTTTTCTTATGATAATAATAAAAAAAAATTAAGTCATTAATAATAGGCAATTAAGGCAACTCAAATCTCGAAACTGGGAAGAATCTATTCTCTTTTGGGTGTTCAAAAAAAAACTTAGTTATTTTGAGGTTAAAGGCTAATAGAAAGGTTATGACTACTAGACATTCACACACTAAAAATCGTTTGTAATATATATCCTTATCTCTAATTTATCTCCACACACAGTATAAAATAAATAATATATCACACACATATATATACATATAAAATAAATATTTAAAATATGTCAAATTGTATAAATTTATACTCTGGCGATTACCTTTTCAATTTTATTTTTAATCTAGAAGGGAAAATAAAAAATCTTGCTCATAAAATGAGACTTAAATTTTCTCTTCTTTTACGCTCTTTTTTAATAAATAAAATAATCTTGAGTATATATCAATTTATCTCTTCTCAATAAATATAAATTTCTTCGTTAATCTCTTCTCAATAAATAAAAATTAAGAAATTTTCTCTTCTCTAACTCTGTTTTATTAAACTACCCCTCTGTTCTCGATAAATAATCTCTTCTCTTTCTTAGTTCTTTCTTTCTCCTCTCTCGATAAAACTTATTTAAATTGGAAGAAAATGAAAAATCCTTTACTCAACTCTCGACACCTCCTCTCTCAACTCTCGATAAAATTAGATGTTAATACAAAAGAAAATTATTTTCTCAACTCTCTACTCCTATCTCAACTCTCGAAAAAAAAAACTTTGTAATAATAAAAGAAAATTATTCTCTCAACTCTCGACTCCTCTTGATAATATAAATTAAATTTATTTTGGTAACTAATTTTCTTGATTAAAACAAAAAATATGTTCTTCTTTCTTCTCAATAAATTAATTAAAGACCTCTTCTCTTGGTCTGTTTTTTTTTTTTTTTTTTTTTTTATAAGAGGGGTAAATCAAATCAATATTTGGGAAATATATTAATATATATATAAAAAAAATTAAATATATAAATGTATTTGTGTGTGTGGAGATAAACACTCTCTAAATTAAAAATTTGTAGACTCAACACAATTTAAATTTATTTAAATTTAAAACACCTATTGCTAACTACTGACGCTCGCCATTTTCTCAAATTAGACTCGAAAACCCACGCCACGCCGCCATTTTGAAAAACACAAAATTTCTCTTTAACAACTATTTTACACTTCAATAAACACTTTAAAAAAATTTCTCTACACTTTAAACTATGAAAATTACTTTCTCGAAATTCTAAAAATTTACACTGGTTTTTTATCAGTCCCGACGAAACCTCAGACTAAGGGCGCCATTTGTAATGGGGGAATTTGTTCCCTATCCCCCAGTTACTATTATTTTAACTCTACAGTATCAACTCTGAATAAATAGCAATTTACTTATTATTTTTTTCTTAAATTTTACTCTGAATAAAAAAATCTGAATTTATTAGCAATCAACTCTCTCGGGTGGATTCTAATCGGGTCTTCGTAGGGAACAATAACGAAACCACCGATGTAAACCAGCAATAAATCAGTTATATATATTTTATAACAATACAATGTTAATAAACACTTAAATAACACTGTTAAATAAAATATAAAAAGAAGTAATTTTCACTCTATATTTATTAAAATAAATTTAACATACTTTTACCCGACAATTTCTCGAAAATTGTGTAAGTGTAAAAGAAACTTAGTGTAATTGAACTCTGGCTCGACTTAATAAATTCTCAGATTAATTATACTTAAATAAAATCCAATTAAACCCGTGAAATTAATTTAAGTTAATAATGGCGGCTACAACCGACGAGCAAAACGGCGACGCGCACTGACTCTAAATTATTAAATGATTTGATATTTAAGATGGAGGACTCACCTTAATGTACAAAGCGTTACTCTCCAAGAAAATGAAACAAAACTCCAATGATTTAACTCCAACTCCCAAAATCTCCTTTCCTCGTGTTAATAAATTCCTCAGCTCTCTCGAAAATATCCAAAAATGACAAAAATAGTAAGGCAGCAAAATGGCAAAATGGCAGTGTAAAACTCTATTGAATAAATCCTAATAAAATGGAGTCAAGACTCAAGAAAATGGCTCAACGAGCAGTAACAGGAAAACCAACAAGTGCAACCAGCAAGATCCAATAGAGAAGTGTGTCGATGGCGCGTCTTCTCTCGAGTTCCTTCCTCTTCATCCCTTCTTTTATCAATTACGTCATAAATAGGATAATGGTTGATTGGTTATTAATCCTTTTCGTAATTCTTATTTGTTAATTACAAAGGATGTTAACTCTTAACCAATCAACATCTTTCCTTTTGGCGGCTTCTTTTATGTTAGCGCCCTCTATTTCTGGCGCGCTCTATTTAACTTTCTATTTAGAAGACTCCATATATTTAGTTTTAATAATTATACCTATTATTGTAACGTTATCTCTCTCCAACGCTCGATTCTTTATCTTCTATTATCTCTCGCGCTCGAATTCACGTATCTTCATATAACATACTGATATAGATTAATATTTTTACAATTGCCCATGTATATACTCCCTCTACTACCGTTTCTACCTTTACTCATGTACATACGAGCCTGCTGCCGTTATTTGTACAATTACCCATGTATATACGAGCCTGCTATACAAGCTATAGCAGGCTCCCCTTTTTCGCTGATCCTTTACCTTTTCATGCGCATGACTCGATTTCTGCCGCGAGTCGGTCATTTACCGACACTTCCCCGTTACTCTCGAGCACGTGTTACAAATGTTCCGCGTCGTTTCCCGGTTTTGCTCGTCATCGCGTACCGCGAGTGTATTGTGCGCATGTACTTATACACCGGGTGTGTGTGTGTGTCAGTGTACAGGTGACAGTGCTGCGGCGTGCACGTCGTCATCGAGAACATAAGATGGCGACGCACAAGAACACTGTCACAGATTATTTTCTTTTCTAAACATGTGTTCTTTTCGTTGATCTGTTATGTGCACTAGTGTTAAGAGGTTACAGCCATCACCGTAGCTTCAACTCCTAGTGCACAACAAGAAAACTGATGGTGACTGGGGTTTTTCCTTCACCACGTGTTCGGATGTGAGGTTAGGTTCCTCTTTCTCTCTTTCTCTCTCTAGCGGTAAGTCTTCTGCTCGTCGCTATGCTTCTTGTTTACCTCGAAACAAACAAGAGTAAACTGATTAATTTCTTTTATTTATATTAATTAATAAACTATTCAGTCAGTGCATTTCGGCTAATTTTCCTCTTTTCTTCTTTTTACTAAATATTTTATTGTGATGCAATAAATGCATCACAGTATATATTGATTCGTTTTTTTCGTTTGTTAAATTGTCGTCTTCACTGTCTTCTGGTTTGTTTTGGTTACTCTTTTTGTTGCTTTTTATTATGTTTAGTTTCAGATTTGTTCTCCCATTTGGAGAGAACAGTAGTTTTTCGTGGGCTTTTGTGATGTTGCCCTTTTTGTTGAGGTTTCTTCGTTATACTTTTTAAATTCTTCATGAAGATTTTTAACTTTATTAATTGTTTGTCTTGAGCAATTTGATTTGTTTATGTATTTGCTATTAGTACTTATTGTTTTTGCATAATTTAGATTTGATCCTTGTTCTAGTGTGCTGTCATCGTTTTCGTTTAATTGAGGAAATTCTTTATTATCCATAATTAATCGATTTTGTATTGATTGATTTTTACAAGCAATATTATATAGCCAGCGCTATCCGACTAATCGGCCTCTTTTCTTTATGTGGCTATTCGTAACAGCTACTCAATTCTCAGTAAAGGCTTACCTCGTTGAAAAAACCCAATTGGATTTCCAATTGGATTTTGCTGGAAATCCATGTTGGAATTCCAATCAATTCCAATTGGAAATTCATAATGGAATTCCAATGAGAATTTTAGAAATCCAACGTATATTTATGGAAATTTTTAAGCGAATTTTTTTATATAAAATTTTATTTATGTTTTCATTGCGACTTATAAAAATATCTCTGTTCATTGAGTAAAATAGAACGTGAGAAAGCAGGCCAAATAATCGTCGTTTTAGACTAAATGAAACTACCAACTTATAAGTTCTAAACTCTTTTATTTTTTTGTGCGCATTTGCTTGCCATAAGAAATTCAATAGATAGAAAGCGTGGTAGCCGCCTGGCGATCAATTATTAGTACTATTATATGAATGTGTATATTTATTTATATTTAATAGTTAGCCGCCAGGGGGCTACAACGCTTTCTATCTATTGACTTTCTTATGGCAAGCAAATGCGCACAAAAAAAATAAAAGAGTTTAGAACTTATAAGCTTGTAGTTTCATTTGGTCTAAAACAACGATCACATTCGGTCTGCTTTTTCACGTTCTTTTTTACTCAATGAACAGAGATATTTTTACAAGTCGCAATGAAAACATAAAAAAAATTTTATATAAAAAAATATTTTAATCGCTTAAAAATGTCCATAAATGTACGTTGGATTTCTAAAATTCTCATTGGAATTCCATTATGAATTTCCAATTGGAATTGATTGGAATTCCAACATGGATTTCCAACAAAATCCAATTGGAATTCCAATTGGAAATTCCAATTGGAAATCCAATTGGATTTTTTCAACGGGGTATACATATAGGCGTTACTGAGAAAATGTATACAAGTGTGTGTGTGTGTGTGTTTTGCAAAAAGCAAATTCGTGTATACGCTTACGTATATATAAGTATACAAATATGTACATATATGCGTGGACATTTGTATACTCATATAATAAATAAAATTAATTGAAAAAATATTTTTAAAAAAATGCTTTTATTTAACGTTAAAAAAATTAATATAAAAAAATTTTAAAAAATCTAAAAAGTAAAAATAAATAAATAAATAAAAAATAATTTAAAAAAAAACGCTTTTATTAAAAAATAAAAAATAAAAAAATAAAAAATAATTCAAATGTATAATTACATTATAAATTATGTTTCTGCCTAATATTTTATTGAAATTTTATATAAAAGCGTGGAGAATATAATTCTAAATGTTCTTTCAATATTCTCCACGCTTTTATATAAAATTTCAATAAAATATTAGGCAAAAACATAATTTATAATGTAATTATACATTTGAATTATTTTTTAATTTTTTATTTTTTAATAAAAGCGTTTTTTTTCAAATTATTTTTTATTTATTTATTTTATTATTCCCTGTCTGGTAACTAGATGATATGGAATGAATGTTTTGTAGTTGTTTTCTTTAAGAATTGTTATTTCTAGTATTCCATTTTCAGTGTTCTTATTGTTTATTGATACACATACTTTATTTTTGTTTACTTGTTCGATTGAGGTTATTGTTTTATTGTATTTTGGAACTATCAGTTTCCTTATTTTAACTGCCGAAATACTTTTCTCTTTATTTTCTGGATTTGACTCCTGCTTTGATTGAATATATACTTTGTATGGGGCTGAGTGGGATTCATTGTATAAGTACTTTTTAGATTTTTCTCCATCCTCTTTTTTATCGTTTGTTTTCTGCTTGTTTTAATCTTCTACTTCTGCTTTAGCCATTTTATTTTGTTTGGATGGTTTAACCGGACTTATCGAATTTTGGCTTTGTTTACCGTATACAATTTGCATTTTATTTTCATTATTTTGTTTAATTTGATTTAAGATTTCTACATTGAAATTTTCAATACTTCTTCATTATTTTGCAATATATTGTCAGCTAATGAGTTTAGTTTTTCTCCCAATGTTTCAGGGAATAAATTACGATTAATTTTGTTTTTCTTTTGAATTTGAAGGAGAAATTTATCCCCCTTTGCCCTAACCTCTCTTTGTTAACCCTCTATCGAGTCTGTTTTTTCTAACCCTAATCTCAAATCCATCCACCAAACTTCTCACTTTACTTCACTAATAGTCTGTTTTTTTTTTCTTTTTTTTTATACTCCCCGTCAAAAACGTTTGGCTAAAAATATCAATTAAAAAAATAACTAAAATATAGCTAAAAATACAGCTATATGCAACTGGAATATAGCTATATTTATATGGATTTTTTAGGTAAAAATCCAGTTATTTTTTAGGTAAAAATCTAGTTAATATTTTCAGTAGCTTACAACAGCTGAAAATATAACTGTATTTTCAGCTATATTATCAGCTATATTTTTAGATATATTTTAAGGTACATTTTCAGCCAACTTTGCAGCTATAAAAATATTGAAAATTAGAATGTTGAGATTCATTTAGTACCTTGTAATTTTTAGTCATATTAGATATGTAAATAACAATAATTTACCAGATGTGGAATAAAAAAAAAAATTTCATATATTAATAGCTGCAAAGTTGGCTGAAAATGTACCTAAAAATATATCTAAAAATATAGCTGATAATATAGCTGAAAATACAGTTATATTTTCAGCTGTTATAAGCTACTGAAAATATTAACTAGATTTTTACCTAAAAAATAACTGGATTTTTACCTAAAAAATCCATATAAATATAGCTATATTCCAGTTGAATATAGCTGTATTTTTAGCTATATTTTAGTTTTTTTTTAACTAATATTTTTAGCTAAACGTTTTTGACGGGGCTATGATCTATCTAATTGTTTTTTTTTACATTCTTTTTTCTTTTTCACAACGAACATTCCACGATTTTAAGCTAGAATTTTTTTCCACGAGATCTCTTTTATATGTATCTGAATTGCTAGTCACTGTGTTGGGGGTACCGCTCCGTTTTAAGTTTTAGTTCTAAATGGCAAGTCACTTTTTCGATTTAATAGATTTATGAGTTATGAAAAGGAGTCAAAAAATTTTTTCTTTAATTGGTTATTATACGATGCTGCAGCGCCAAAACCTCATACTAATTTCCATAAGGTGGCGAAATTTGGAACCCTTCTAAGAGTAGTTTTTTATATATATATATATATATATATATATATATATATATATATATATATATTACCTGGGTTCTCTTAGACAGCTTCCAAGTGAATTCGCCAGGACCGTGACGGTATCGTATAATCGTGAATACATATATTATTCAAAATAACTTGATGATACATAAAGATATCAGGAAATTTATTCCAATTATTTTTTAACACAAAATATTTACCACTGCAATAAATATTATAACAAATAAATCATAACGCAATTGATTACTTGAAATGTTTAATAAAAAAGACCGTAACTCGAAAAAAGCCTTTTTATCGTTTAATCTCGTGTAATATAGTACCATAATATTTTTTCTTTAAATAATATTCATACTATAAACGCAAAAGTGTATTATTATAATTAATTAACACAGAAATTAAATTAAAATAAAATTAGATTGCAATTATTGTAATATTGTTTAAATTTTTTTTTATGAAATTTAAATTTTGTTTTCATTTATCTATTTTGAAATATGGTCAATGTCCCAATAGCTACTCGCAACCCAACTACTAACCGTTTTTTATTATTTATATTACGAAAAATGATATATTCATTGTAATGAAAAGAAAAAAATTATTTTAATTTATTCAAATATCCCCATGTATATTGCACTACATTTCTCGGCAGCAAAAGGTAGCAGAAATTAAAAAAATATTAACGTTGAAACTTCGATTTTACTCGCAATGGTGTGTCTCATCTAAGCGCGAATGTTAAAGATGTGTGCATTAATTCTTTACATTCGAAAGCATCATTTTTTGTGGAACCTTGCTGCATAATTAATTTTAAAAGCAATAATTATAAGTAAATTAATGCAGTACTATGAAATTTTTGTACATCTTCACGAAAGAAAAGGGTGAGCAGTGGTTGCATCATAAAATAGCAACATGCAGCTACTAACAACCAAACTAAATTTAATATTTTAAATGCTTGTGTGAACATCTTCACCTTTTCATTATGTTTAATTGTTATTTTGATACATAGAATACTTATTTTTGTTGTAACTCTATAATATTTCGTTTTAAATTTTTAAATTGTTTTTATTGCAACATAACCAAAAAAAGGTTATGCTCAAGTGCTTCCTTTTTTTTCCTTTTATTGGTTAAGTCGTTTTCGACATTTACCCATTACCATTCCTCCATGGATCGAACGCATCAAAGTCCAGCGTTGGGGTTCGATTATTTTTTTGTACCACTATGCTATGTTCAGAGTGTACCAGATCAAGAAGTCGATGATATAGCTAAGTTCGAATAGCGCAATTTTTAAATTTGAAATAACTAGATCAAGACTAGTGATTAATTGCGAGTTAACCTGTAAACTCGCACGTGGATTTAAATGCAGCGCTGTTTGAATGTAAACAAATAATAAGATTTAATCGAAGAAGCAAGAATTATCTAAATATAATTGGTATGTTAAGTGTAAAAAAGTTAAATTTAAGTTAAGTTTATTTTAGAAATATGAAAATAAAATATATGAAGATAATTATTTCAATTATAGGAAAAACTATTAAGAATTAAGCAACACTTGGATGAGAAAGGTAATAATAAACAATAATGTAAAAAAGAAGAGCTTTTAAATTTATGAAATTGAAATTTCAGATATTAAAAAAATCTACTTATTATGATTCTAGTGCTATCATCTAAAAACCTGAAAGATACTTGAAACGGAGTGGCACAATTGATTTTTGATTTCTCTGAGAAAAGAAGAAGCTAATTAACTTTGATTATAAATTAATTGAAGCAGGTATATTATTACATTATAATCTCTTTATTTCTCCTTAACCTAATTTACATTTGTTGTTGTATCAACGTGACTAAAGTATATAAAAATACATACAAAATATTAAAAAATATCAACAAAATAAAAGCTTTTTTTCTCTTTATGATCCTAAATAACAAAACTAAACAATTGGTAATACTTTTATTAAGATAACAATAAACTTACATACGTGAACTGAAGCAAGCATATTTTGTTCAGATTTAGTTTTTAAAATATTTTATTTTTCTCAGCTAAACATCTAATTTAATATTTATGCGAATATTAAAAAATAATTTTTGTCTCTAGGTAACAAAGACGCTATTGTTTTTCTTCTTTTACCTTAAATTCTAGGACTACTATTATGTAAAAGAAAAGATGCAGATCACATTTATGGCTCTTCACCTTCGGACATACAGATTTATGTAATTTTAATGTACAGGTATTGTTTGTTTTAAAATTAATTTCCCTTCTCACTGAAATTTCCATTAACATTAGAATTTTTTAAATTTTATTTTGAAAACTTTAACTTTTAGTTTAATGTATCTTAAGGGTAATTTTTTTTCAGTTAGTCAGTATCAGATAAACTTACACTAGTAGAATTTCTAGTAGGAACAAATTTCCGTAACTTAATAAAATCTTAATCTTTATATTCATGCTAATACAAAATAATGCTAATTAATACTGAAACTAAAATTAATTCTTATATTATAGGAAAAATAAATTTGGAGAAATAGCTGAGCAGCCAAAATTATAATAAGGAAAAAACAACAATAACGGGAAAACTGTAATAAGTACAAACATCTAATGAAAAAAATAAGTGGATTATGTATATAATGGCTTTAAATGTATTGAATGGTGCGTTAATTTTGTGAGATTTATACCTGGGTGCTGTATAGTACAAGTTTCGTATCTTCGAGAGTGAATAAATCAATTAAATTAATTTACAGTGCAATTTAATTTTTGAATGATATCAAATTATAAACGAATTTCTTTTAATTATAAATACATAGTTTGGACTCGTAAAAAAATCATTTACATGTAAATATTATGTAATATTATAATTTATATAAAAACCATTGTTGATTAATGTTGGAATAAAAAGAGATATGTTAAATTCTATTTAAAATTAATGATGAGTGAAATTCTTTTAGAATAAGCTTCTTCATCAGTATTTGCAATAGCAAATTATAAAAAGCATTTAACGTTGTATTTATAATAAAGTCTTTGTCAGAAGTTAGTTTTTTCGATAATCATTTGAATTTATCTTTAGAAATTGTTTATTTAATTTTTAGTTAGAAGCTATATAACTTATTACACGGATAGAAAAATCATGTTATTATTCGATGAAATTTCAAGTAATTATTACGTGATATTTCTTGCAAACGAATCATTTTAAAAGTAAGATAAAAAAGAAAATTCATAAGCTTATATCTAAACTAGTACCATATACTAAAATAATAACTATATTTTAATATATTAATAACTATATTTTACTATATTTTAATGACATAGATTTAAGGAGATGTAAAATGGACACTAAACCTGTTCTCATAAATATTAACTTTCTTCCAATTTTATTGATGAATTTCCAGAAAAGAAATGCATTAACTTGTAGTATGTGCCATAATGATTATTTAGTTAAATTTTCAAATAAATTAATTTATTAGTTTTTAAGATATTTGGATTTCTGGTACAAAATGGTCGAAAAATTTTAATAAATCATATAGGAACCCAAAATTCTCAATAACTAATGAATGAATTTATTTAAAAATTTAACTGAATTATCTTCATGGTATACATACTATAAATTAAAACATTTCTTTACTGCAAATTTTGAATAAAATGAAAAGCTAGCCAATATTTATGAGTACAGGCCATTTTACATCTCCTAAAAAAAATATTTACACATATAACGTTTAGGTGCCGTCAATTTTTTCAACAAGATAACGCAAGCATCTAAAATTGATATATTTGCCCATTAGCTGAATAATGAGCTTTACAAAATAAATTTGAGTAAATAATAATATTTATTTATAATAATTTAATCAAAATTCCACATTCAAGTTATTTCAATGATTTTTAAACCGTCAAACTTTAATTTATTTACGATTTATAAAAATGTCTAAATTTCTAATTATTATTTTTAATAAATTAAGCATTTTTATAAGAAAGCTCGTATTCTTTATTAGATATTCATTGAAAACTAAACATCAGCAATTATTACCTGCAAATCACTTACAGTGACATTTTATTATTTACATTTTATTTTCTCTACCTTTTCGATAAGATATTTCTTAAAGCATATTGCATGCAACAAACTGCAAAAGTCAACTCACAGCTGACTTTTGATTAAACATTCTTAGATGCTTTTTGAATTTCACTCATCATTAATTTTAAATAGAATTTAACATATCTCTTTTTATTCCAACATTAATCAACAATGGTTTTTATATAAATTATAATATTACATAATATTTACATGTAAATGATTTTTTTACGAGTCCAAACTATGTATTTATAATTAAAAGAAATTCGTTTATAATTTGATATCATTCAAAAATTAAATTGCACTGTAAATTAATTTAATTGATTTATTCACTCTCGAAGATACGAAACTTGTACTATACAGCACCCAGGTATAAATCTCACAAAATTAACGCACCATTCAATACATTTAAAGCCATTATATACATAATCCACTTATTTTTTTCATTAGATGTTTGTACTTATTACAGTTTTCCCGTTATTGTTGTTTTTTCCTTATTATAATTTTGGCTGCTCAGCTATTTCTCCAAATTTATTTTTCCTATAATATAAGAATTAATTTTAGTTTCAGTATTAATTAGCATTATTTTGTATTAGCATGAATATAAAGATTAAGATTTTATTAAGTTACGGAAATTTGTTCCTACTAGAAATTCTACTAGTGTAAGTTTATCTGATACTGACTGACTGAAAAAAATTACCCTTAAGATACATTAAACTAAAAGTTAAAGTTTTCAAAATAAAATTTAAAAAATTCTAATGTTAATGGAAATTTCAGTGAGAAGGGAAATTAATTTTAAAACAAACAATACCTGTACATTAAAATTACATAAATCTGTATGTCCGAAGGTGAAGAGCCATAAATGTGATCTGCATCTTTTCTTTTACATAATAGTAGTCCTAGAATTTAAGGTAAAAGAAGAAAAACAATAGCGTCTTTGTTACCTAGAGACAAAAATTATTTTTTAATATTCGCATAAATATTAAATTAGATGTTTAGCTGAGAAAAATAAAATATTTTAAAAACTAAATCTGAACAAAATATGCTTGCTTCAGTTCACGTATGTAAGTTTATTGTTATCTTAATAAAAGTATTACCAATTGTTTAGTTTTGTTATTTAGGATCATAAAGAGAAAAAAAAGCTTTTATTTTGTTGATATTTTTTAATATTTTGTATGTATTTTTTATATACTTTAGTCACGTTGATACAACAACAAATGTAAATTAGGTTAAGGAGAAATAAAGAGATTATAATGTAATAATATACCTGCTTCAATTAATTTATAATCAAAGTTAATTAGCTTCTTCTTTTTCTCAGAGAAATCAAAAATCAATTGTGCCACTCCGTTTCAAGTATCTTTCAGGTTTTTAGATGATAGCACTAGAATCATAATAAGTAGATTTTTTTAATATCTGAAATTTCAATTTCATAAATTTAAAAGCTCTTCTTTTTTACATTATTGTTTATTATTACCTTTCTCATCCAAGTGTTGCTTAATTCTTAATAGTTTTTCCTATAATTGAAATAATTATCTTCATATATTTTATTTTCATATTTCTAAAATAAACTTAACTTAAATTTAACTTTTTTACACTTAACATACCAATTATATTTAGATAATTCTTGCTTCTTCGATTAAATCTTATTATTTGTTTACATTCAAACAGCGCTGCATTTAAATCCACGTGCGAGTTTACAGGTTAACTCGCAATTAATCACTAGTCTTGATCTAGTTATTTCAAATTTAAAAATTGCGCTATTCGAACTTAGCTATATCATCGACTTCTTGATCTGGTACACTCTGAACATAGCATAGTGGTACAAAAAAATAATCGAACCCCAACGCTGTTTTTGAATCGTCGCATTATAAAATTATAATTTTCGATCGGTAAAGTAGCGTGAAACCATACCCTTAATGACAAGATTCAATACATGACTTGCACAGTGAAAAAATAGGGCTGAAGGATATTTATCATTAATAATTTTCTGAACACCACCTATGTGACCTGCCATTACAGCACACCCGTCGTATCCTTGGCCAACAAGTCTATTTAAATCAAAATTACAATCTTGCAAGAAGCGAATAATACTTTCTGAAATGGCTTTTGCGTTCAATTCTTGTACCGGTACATATCCGAGGAATTCTTCACAAATTATTGGTTTGTTATCATCTTTATCACAACGTAGATAACGAACACCAATCGATAATTGCTCTGTACCACTAATATCAGCAGTCTCGTCAGCTAAAACCGAAAAAGCCGAAACATGTTTAACCACCTCAATTATTTTGCTTTTCAAAATATCGGAACAAATTTCAATTAATTCATTTTGAATTTGATGCGATATGTATGAAGAATTTTTTGCTTCTGATTCTAAATGATTTTTCAAAATCTCGTCTCCCGAGTCAACTCGAAAATGTAACAAGTCTGTAAAAACAGAACCCTCGTCGATATTCCCACAAAGTGGAAGGTCATGTCTCCCGCAAAATAAGATATGGTTGATACGATGAATCGAAGTTTTAAACGATTTTCTTCAATTTCTTTGTGATATGCCGTATTTAAAGATTCATGAACGCTTAGTTCCTTTCCATCCATGATCTTTTCAAATGTATTTGATGATGCCAGTGCGTCACAATGCCACTTACTTAACGCATGAGACTGTGCAGCTTCATGGAACTTTTGATATTTTAGGCAAGGAGAAACTATAAACTGCCCTTTTACACCACGCTGCACTGGAGGCCGAAATAAAACACATATCCTACACAGAGGTCCCTTTACTATAGCTGAGTAGACTAACCATGGATATGTTGTAAGCCATTCATATCGAAAAGCTCGTTTAGCATTAGAGTTAACGTCATTTTTAAAATTGTACGTTTTACTGGGATTCCAAGGATGTCTTAATAGTTTCAAACGTAGATCATCATTGACTTGATAACTAGAGTCCAAACACAACCCAATATCCAATAATAAATTAGATGTATTTTTATTAGAAAAATCGAGCGATGCATTTGCTTGAAAATCTTTACGCGCAGAGCTGGCACCTTTAAGCAAAAAAGATACAATAAATAAATTAATCATTTAACGCATTCAGAAAACTATATATATAGAAACTAGTAGGCCTACAACGTACCCCCGGTTTAACCCCCGAATCGATGAGGTCAAGGTAACCGGTTTAAGGTTGTATGGGCTATACAGTCTGTGTCAAAAGTTAGTTTTTTAAAAAATTGTCTATATTTCTCGGTAGAAAGTAATTATTCAATTTTCAGCTTAGTAACTTATTAGATAATATTAAAACAATCATTTTAAACTTTGTTTCATTTAATCATAATGAATTATTAAAGAGTTATAACATTTTAAAGTTTATAAATTTTACACAAATCTAATGCAATCATAAATAATAATGCCAAACTTTCAAAAATGATTTTATTTGATTGCAACAAAGTTTATTTTGTTCATTTTAAAATTTAGAATCTATTGACGAGGATGGAATTTTTATTTTTTTTTTATTAAAATTCATTGCTAATTTTCTATGATAAAACAGTAAGTACCGTCTGAGATATATACATTTTTTCGCAGAAAATTAGCAATAAATTTTAATAAAAAATAAAAATAAAAATTCCATCCTCGTCAATAGATTCTAAATTTTAAACTGAACAAAATAAACTTTGTTGCAGTCAAATAAAATCATTTTTGAAAGTTTGGCATTATTATTTATGATTGTATTAGATTTGTGTAAAATTTATAAACTTTAAAATGTTATAACTCTTTAATAATTCATTATAATTAAATGGAACAAAGTTTAAAATGATTGTTTTAATATTATCTAATAAGTTACTAAGCTGAAAATTGAATAATTACTTTCTACCGAGAAATATAGACGATTTTCTAAAAAACTAACTTTTGACACAGACTGTATAGCCCATACAACCTTAAACCAATTAGCATTTTTCATTTTTCATGAAAAATGCTAATAATAAAAATCTATTATATCCGTCTGGTAGAATATAAAAAAATAAAAGACCCGTATTTCTTTGTTTTTTAAAATATGATGAATTTCAAAAGTTATAGCCGGTATAAATTAATACAATTTTCATATATATAGATATACGTAACGCTAAAGGTATATACGTCACACCAGCTTCAACTGTCTCTATCTCTTCGACTTTTGATTTTCATGAAAAAAGAAAATACAGGTCTTTTATTTTTTTATTTTCTACCTGACGGATATAATAGATTTTTTCATTAAAAATGCTAATTGCTATCAAAAATAGAATTTTCACTCTAAGTCGTAATGTTTCTGGTAATTATTAAGCGATCAATTTGAGATTTTTACTCAATAAATTATTGCCATTTTTTAAAAATAATGAGCCGAATTAGAGTTTTTAATTTTAATAATAAGCAAATTGGTGAGTGTTAAAAATTTAACCGTCGATTTCGGGGAACTTTTTTCCAAATTTAGAGTCTGTTATAAATTTTTAAAATTAATAATTTTATTAGTGCGGAATTGTGATTCAATATTTAAATGAATACTATGAAAAATTTCATGTTTTCAAATACAATAGTTAAAAAATTATTGCAATCTATAACGGGCGCTGATGTGCTTGCCGATCAAAAAAGCATGCCTGCGATTGTATGACAAATTTCTTTTAGTTTTATATTTATATTATATTTACTGTAAATATAATATCACTTACTTATATGATTATATTTTTTTTTTTTTTTTTTTTTTTTTTTTTTTTTTTAAAAAAAAGATTAATATATAAAGGATATTGTTATCCTCTATATAATTAACCTTTTTCTATGGAGATGTCGAGGGAGCCCAGCCCGGAACCGTTTAACACATTACATCAGGCTAGACTGTCAGACACCGCCATACCGGAAACTTTGACTACCGATGGATGGTCAGCCACTTTTGTGACCAACAATCAACCGATACTCAATGAGGCCAGATTTCTTAAGAGTCGCGATATGGGTAGCACATACACTAATTTTCTTTCGAAAAAAAGTCAGAGGTGCCTGGCCAGGATTCGAACCCGTGCCCACCGCGTTGAAGGCAAGAGCTCTATCCGTTACGCCACCGCGCTCCTATTATATGATTATATTACTTACTTATATTTTGTTAGACAATGTAAAAAATACTTTTGGTTACAAAATATTAAGTAAAAACCGCAATAATAAACATTTAACAATATCGGCGTTTTGCATTCAGTGAGTAGCCATCATACAAGTACACACACGTTCAAGTGGCGCGCACGTCCATACTGCAATAACGCGCTCGCAATATACTGTAATAACCGTTGAACAGTTGTATTTAAAAAATTAAAAATTTTTTGTAAAAATTTCTTTGAGTGTTCAACTACAATTCTGCATTAGTAAAAATATTAATTTCAGAAATTTATAACACAGTTTTTAAATTAAAAAAAAAATCAACTAAATCGATGATTAAATTTTTATATTTCTATAAATTTACGTTATGCACGATTGGTGTCAACGTATCTACAAATATTTTTCATGGAGATCATGTTTAGACTAAAAAATTAATGTCATTACATTCAAGCGCGGCTTATACTGTGTCTTACTGTCGTCTTGTTAGTATTAGTTATATACGTAACTTGCGAGTACGAAGGATGAATACAGGCGAGACTAAAGTGTTTGTCGCTTGAGTAGCAATTGGTCGAGGGCGCGCGAAGCGCGCCCGAGACTGACTGCTGCTCAAGCGACAAGCACTTTAGTCAAGCCTGGATTCAGAATCCTTCGTACTCCCAAGTTACGTAGATAAGTTTATGTCGTTGGTAGACCGTATGAGGAACTATAAAAATGATTTTTTTAAATTAATGATATATGTTTTATTAAAAAAAAATAAATAATGTCATTATTTACTTATTTATTTTACTTATTAACTGTTTAACTTTGAAAATTTGTTTAAACAAAACATTCTGTAAAGTTAAGATTTTATATGAATTTGTATGAGCATTGACATATCTAACGACATTCTTTTGTTTTCACTAACCTACGAATCGATGTCACTCGCGTCATATACGGCCATGCTGTGCGATATCTCGATCTGTCAATACTCCCTTAGGGAGTATAGAGCTGTCAATACTGCCTTAGGGAGTATTGACAGAGAGAATATCGTCGAGATATTAGCATGAACGTATGCAATGCCTATACAAATTTAGCGTGCTCTATAGGTACCCTATTGAAAAAAAACACGTGTTTTTTACACGTGTTATTTACACGTGCAAAATACACGTGTTTTTTACATGTAAAATTTGCGTGTTTTTTCGAGCATTTTTCACGTGCTTTTTCACGTGTTTTTTTACGTGTGTTTTGTTGACGTGAAATATTGTGAAAATTGAAAAAAAACACGTGTTTTTTGTATATTTTTTCATATTAAAAACTACGCATTTTTCATTAACGAACAATGAGAATGTTTTGTAAAGAGTATTTATAATACTTTATTTTGACCTTTTTGAAAAAAATACGTTGTGTATCTACACGTATTTTTTATAACTCTTCGAAGATCGAAGAGCTTCTAAGACCCAGAGTGTCTGGCTTCATATAACTTGTGTCTTCGAAATTTGTATAGGGGATGACAAAACTGAGAAAAACGCCACCTAGTGACTTAGAGTCAGACCGACATAATCGATCATCAATAGCGATTTTAAATCACTAGGTGGCGTTTTTCTCAGTTTTGTCATCCCCTATACAAATTTCGAAGACACAAGATATATGAAGCCAGACACTCTGGGTCTTAGAAGCTCTTCGATCTTCGAAGAGTTATAAAAAATACGTGTAGATACACAACGTATTTTTTTCAAAAGGGTCAAAATAAAGTATTATAAATACTCTTTACAAAACATTCTCATTGTTCGTTAATGAAAAATGCGTAGTTTTTAATATGAAAAAATATACAAAAAACACATGTTTTTTTTTCAATTTTCACAATATTTCACGTCAACAAAAACACGTGAAAAAAACACGTGAAAAAAGCACGTGAAAAAAATGCTTGAAAAAACACGCAAATTTTACATGTAAAAAACACGTGTAAAACCCCGTCAAAAACGTTTAGCTAAAAAAATTAGCTAAAAATATAGCTAAAAATGCAGCTAAAAATACAGCTATATTTAGCTGGAATATAGCTATATTTATCTGGATTTTTTAGGTAAAAATCCAGTTATTTTTTAGGTAAAAATCCAGTTAATATTTTGAGTCTCTTGTAACAGCGGAAAATATAACTGTATTTTCAGCTGTATTTTTAGCTGTATTTTCAACTGTATTTTTAGCTAATTTTTTGAGCTAATCGTTTTTGATGAGGCGAACAATAGCTGATAATATAGCTATATTTTCAGCTATATTTTTAGCTGTATTTTTAGCTTAAATTATTTTATAATTTCACGGAATAATAACTCGTTAGTTATTTTCCTATAAAGAAAGTTCAAAAATGAGGTAAACCTCGTAGTGTCGGCTCTCCGAAGATCGAAGAGCTACATTTTGGCACAAAGTATCTTGCTCTTTTATACCTATGGCTTCAAAATTTCTTAATGGAATCGTAAAATTTAGAGATCCGCCACCTAGCGACGTGAAGTGAACTTACCTGCCTTTAATTATTGATTAATGCTACGTCGCAAGGTGGCGTTTCTCTAAATTTTACGATTCCATCGACAAATTTTAAGGACACAGGTATAAAAGAGCAAGATACTTTGTGCCAAAACGCAGAAGCTCTTCGATCTTCGGAGAGCTGACACTAAGAGGTTCACCTCATTTTTGGAACTTTCTTTTACAGGAAAATAACTAACGAGTTATTATTCCGTGAAATTATAAAATAATTTAAGCTAAAAATACAGCTAAAAATATAACTGAAAATTTAGCTATATTATCAGCTATTGTTATCCTCGTCGAAAACGATTAGCTCAAAAAATGAGCTAAAAATACAGTTAAAAATACAGCTAAAAATACAGCTGAAAATACAGTTATATTTTCCGCTGTTACAAGAGACTCAAAATATTAACTGGATTTTTACCTAAAAAATAACTGGATTTTTACCAAAAAAATCCAGATTAATATAGCTATATTCCAGCTAAATATAGCTGTATTTTTAGCTGTATTTTTAGCTATATTTTTAGTTAATTTTTTTAGCTAAACGTTTTTGACGGGAAAAACACGTGTATTTTGCACGTGTTTTTTTTCAATAGGGTATTCCACCGAATATGGCCTACGACGACATAAATTATATATATAGGTCTCCGTGTGAGTTTCCAATACTTTAATCAATTTTTATGACAACAAATCAGTTAACATTTAAATAGTGATTTTAAAAGATTTTATTAATTTATAAAGTTTTCAACTTTTAATGTTTATTTTTGTAACTTCTATAGATAATCATTCTAGAGAAAATTATACTAGAATTTAATAAATGATAAGTTGCGAATTCAGTTAAGACTTTTTTTACTACGTTTTATGGGTCATTTTTTTCTTTCGTGTAGAACAACAAAAATGCGAAGTATTTTCTAATATTGTTATTTCATTGAAGTATTTTCTATTATTATTTCATTTTTGAATCTTATTTTCCTCTGTATGCAAATATCATGTGCAGATAATAAACACTACATTAAACGAATCGGATAGAAAAACCAACATAACATACCTGGACTATCTAGTCTCTCTGTATCTGGCTTAGATGTTTTAATAGGAGATGAATCACATTCATCAGAATCATAATTACGTTTTTTACACAAAAAACGCCTTATGTCACTCATAACTTAAACGAAAACAAGCGATAGAACAAATTAGCTAAAATGAACTCGTAGTCGCGGTGCACCGTAATATGTTTCGCGAGAAGTGTGCTTGATTTTTCGGCCGCTGAGACGCAATGTTCTGTTATGTTGACGTCGTCTTTTGTTATCATAATAAAAACAAAAGACGGCATCTACGCAAGAAAACATTGCAGCCGAAAAATCGAGCGTACTAATGGACTACAGCGATTAAGTATATTTTCGATGAGCGAAATATATTTAATCAGATACCATTATATTGTATTTTAATATGTAACTGGGCGTAATGTCCGTGAAATTTAAATAAAATAATAAAATACCAGCGCGATTTGAATTTGACGTTACATTTATCTACATTTTTTTTTTTTTTTTTAAAAAAGATTAATATATAAAGAATATTGTCCTCTATATTATTAACCTTTTTTATATGGTAAAGTCGAGGGAGTCCAGCCCGGTACCCGTTTAACACATTACATCAGGCTAGACTGTTAGACCCACCATACCGAAAACTTTGACTACCGATGGATGGTCAGCCACTTTTTGTGACCAACAATCAACCGATACTCAATGAGATCGGATTTTTTAAGAGTCGCGATGTGGGTAGCACATACACTAATTTTCTTTCGAAAAAAGTCAGAGGTACCTGGCCAGGATTTGAACCCATGCCCACCGCGTTGAAGGCAAGAGCTCTATCCGTTACGCCACCACGCTCCTCACGCTACCACGCTCCTCATTTATCTACATAATATAATACCAACGAAGATAGACGCTTATAGAAGCGTACTTCTGGGTTAACTTTGGGGGCCCAGCTTTTGGAGGACACTTTAACATTACGTATATATCTATATATATGAAAACATCGGTATATATAGATATAGAAATACATGGCATTTTAGTAGCGCCACCACGCGGCTGGAGGACATAAGCTTTAGATTTTGAGCCCCTGTCCGCCCATTTAAAGTGCGCTTCTATAAGCGTCTATCTTCGTTGATAATACATATATAATTCTTTATTTTATATTAGTTAATAGTATAATGTGTAGATGCAGATGCACCTCCCTGAAAGTGATTCTAGCGGCGCCCATGATTAAAAAGTCCCTAGGAGCGCGGTGGCGTAACGGATAGAGCTCTTGCTTCAACGCGGTGGGCACGGGTTCGAATCCTGGCACCTCTGACTTTTTTTCGAAAGAAAATTAGTATATGTGCTACCCATATCGCGACTCTTAAAAAATCCGACCTCATTGAGTATCGGTTGATTGTTGGTCACAAAAAGTGGCTGACCATCCATCGGTAGTCAAAGTTTTTTCGGTATGGTGGGTCTGACAGTCTAGCCTGATGTAATGTGTTAAACGGGTACCGGGCTGGACTCCCACGACTTCACCATATAAAAAGGTTAATCATATAGAGGACAAAATCCTTTATATATTAATCTTTTAAAAAAAAAAAAAAAAAAAAATGATTAAAAAGTCCCTCAAGGCAAAAACAAGAATTATTAAAAAGTCCCACAGGGAAAAAAATATAAAAAAACACTAGATGATGACCTATTACATTGACATGAAGGTCTGAAAAAAGGCCAATAAAAGAAAATAAGAAGAATTTATTGTCGCAATCATATAAATTAAATTAAATTTTTTAATTTTTATAATTAATTAAATAAAACTTAAATTATAAGAAAGTGCTTTTTAAAATAGTCATATAATTTTTGAAAAACATAATATAACTTTGACAAACAATTGATAATTTTTAATATTTTTTTGAGATAACTGTGAATAAAATGTTTAAAAAAAATCAATTAAAATTTTTTAACTGTATAAAATTCTAGTATACCTATAGTATAAAACATTCCATGTAGCGATTGTATTTAAAAATTGAAAAAAGGATATATTGAATAATTTATTTATTTTATTATAGCAATATTAATATAATTACTTTGTTTACTTATTTCATATATAATTATATATACAGTAAACTCTTCGGCGTTCATGTTGCCATGATTTTGAAATGGACTATATTTGCATAATAAATTATAAACACAGCTCATAGATATCTGATTGATGAATCTTATTTGTAAACTTAAAAATCTAATCTACTATTAATATTTTAATGGCTGTGATATTAGGTTTTTTTTATGATCATAATGTGATTTTAATAGCATAAGATTGAAGAATATAATTTTGTACCACAACTGTAGCTTTTTTAAGGAGAATAAACTTTCACACTGTTATTATTTACACAAATGCATACAATATTTGCAAAAATTTATGACATTTACAGAAAGAAAAGAAAATATATTTATATTGTTTTAAGCTGTTATCAAGTAATATAATTTTCTTTAAATAAACCAAAACAAAAAATAATAATAAAAAATTAATTTTACATGCTAATTGTCAAATAGTTATTTTCATTTTAAAGTATTACATAAAAATATTTATATTTGAAAAATTATACAGCAAATTCAATAATTAAGCACAAAAGTCGCAACATACTGTATGAGTAGTGTATAAGTAAACTTACAAGACCACACTATTGTTTATATAATATATAATAAAAATTTTGAATACATCCAGCTTTCTGTACAAGTGTTCCTTTTATTTCGACAACTGCAATCGACTTAATGGTCTTAATTTTACATAATTTTACATGAAGAGGATTGCTCTTATTTATAAAAACTTCAAAAGACATTACTGTACAACACAATTTTCAATAGAATCCATCGTTCTATCAAGAGTACTATTCAACTAATAGTTTTTTTTTTATGTATATTCATTAATATATATGCATAAGTCTTTTAACTAAATCTAGTATCGCTTTTAAAAAATATACGCGCTTCGTTCGCCTTTAAAGTGATTATGATCAAATTTTTCTTTTTTTCAATGTGTTGTGCAAACAACTTTAAACACAACAGCTCGACAGACACATACTGTACAAAGAAATCTTAACTCTTTTATTTCAAATATACAACGGTTAGTATTGGAAATGCAATATTCGTTTCATGCATTACTGACGTTATAAAGGAAGGCAACTTTCTTTACTAAAAACTAACTGATGTCAACTATTGGAGAATAACAAAAATAAACTCAAAATTTTCGTGATAATGATAAAATTGCACAATTTCGTCGCAGATATAAGAGAAAAAAAATAATTTCTCGAAAATAGCTTAAGTTTATCGCATATTAATATTTCTTTTTGTTTCCAGTTGTTTTCGAAATAGCTAAAAAAATTTTACTTACAAGTGCTATTGCGGTAATTTTTGCGACAATTTTTGCGACATTCACATTTAAAATTGTCATTAATCGAACAAGAAAAAAATTACGTTAAAAAGTCACATTGAATTCAAACAAACATCAATAATGATTTTTTTTTAATGTACGTTTGTTGAAATTCAGTAGTTTTTTTTTAGTGTAAAAGAGAGACTTGGGCATTTTGATATTTTTCCAGCAGGAGTTCTCAAAACATCACTAAATCTCTTCTTTGTCTTTGTGTACGTCATAGGGACATCTTAAAAGAAGTTGTTTAGAACAGTGGTGCAACAAAGATGCACTAAGAATTAGCGTTTGGCGGTGGACGCGGTCTATCATAATCTCTCCGGTAATCTTTGCTCAGTCGCCAATCAGCTTGATAACCGTCACCTTGATAACTTCTGGTCATACCACCGCGGAAGTGACTTGACATATCAGGTGGATAACCACCGCCTCCACCACCATAACCACCAGACCCACCATAGCCGTAACCACCAGGACCACCTGGATATCGATAGTAATCGCTGGAAATATTTTATAAATCACAAAGTTCATTAGTACATTGTAAAAATTTAAGATTCCAAAAAATAATTTGATAAGAAGTTTTATTTTCAATTCATAGTTTTTATTCTTACCCTCCTCCTCTTTTATCGTTAATGTGCATTCGATCACGATCTCTATCTCGATCTCGATGATAACCTCCTGACATTCTACCGTAAGAATCAAATCTATCACGTTTGTGATCACCAAATCTTGAAAAACAAACAATATTATATATAATAATTATGAGGATTAACATTATTTATGAATTTATAAAAACTGGATTTTATATTTAATAAGTGTCCATACCTGCCATCTCGAGGATCTCTATCTCTAGACATCCAGTGATCTTCGTCTCTGCCTCCACTATAGTGAGGTCCTAAATAACCGCCACTGTCTCTTCTAATTCTTTCGTCTTTAATTCCACTTAGTCTGTCCATATTTCTATCTCCATGAGTTCGATCTCTTTCCCGATCCCGATCTCTATCTCTGTCTCGATCTCTTTCTCTATCCCTATCTCTATCTCTGTCTCG
The DNA here is from genome assembly GCA_017163975.1 of Anastatus disparis. Taxonomy (NCBI): domain Eukaryota; kingdom Metazoa; phylum Arthropoda; class Insecta; order Hymenoptera; family Eupelmidae; genus Anastatus; species Anastatus disparis. The sequence goes on from JAFFSR010000143.1 coordinate 632,674, forward strand.
TTTCGTATCTTTATGCTTGCCACTAAAATCTTTTTGTTCTTTATTGTGGCGCACAGGCGTTGGCATATGATCGATGCTATTAGTTGCATTAGTTAAATTTTGATTAGCAGAGACCGATGTTATTGTAATTGCACCAATCGTTAATGATGATGAACTGCTAATATTTCCTAATGTAGATACAGAAATAACATGCTTTTTTGATGCACTACCACTATTCAAATTATCCTCAGAATCTTCCATTCGCCTCTTTTGAGGTCGATTATCTTTAATACCACTGTCTGAAGAATTCTTAGAATTATGTTTATCGTCGTGCTTCTGCAAAATAAAAAAAATTGTTAAAACATGACTTACTTTTAAAAGTTCATATTTAAGCATTAATTAAAAAAAAATTAGGAAAAAAAACTTAATGAGCTCTATTTAATATCTCAAACACATGGAAGGTTTTAGACATATACAAGAAAATTACTTTTATATTATTTTCTTCTTTCTTTTCTGGACTCGATGTTACACTAGTTACTCCATCACCCTTTTTTGTTGCATGTTTATACAATTTATACAATTTTTTAGCATCAAATTCCGTAAATTTAGATACAAAGTACCACAGATTACTTCGCCATTCTTTTATTTGTTCTGGATCCTTATATTCAGAAAGACAAGTATTTATTTGATTACCAATTTGTACAAGACATTGGCGAGTATGAGCTACTTGTTCTGATTCACTTAATGATTGATCAGGCCTATCCAAAGCTTTCAAAGCTTTTTTAACAGGTCTCATTTTTTCTTTACACTGAAAAAAAAATTTTATAATTTTAAAAAGAAATTTATTTTAAAACTTTATAAAATATTTATTATTAAAGCACCTCATTAAATATAGAAGGATCTAAGTCACCCAAAACGTCGAGTGCTCTTGGTTCGTTATTTGCTGTGAAGTGCATTGGTCCACATAATTTAGTTTTCTTATTCTTTTTGTTTTCTTTTTTTTCCTTTTTAATTTTCTTATTTTCTTTCTTTTTCTCTTCTACAACTACGTCATTTTCTTCTTTGAATTCTTTTTTCACTACTATTTCATCTTCTTTCTTGGTAAGCTATTGAAGTGAAACAATATATTAACCTAATATTTTAATTAAAATGTTTAGATACTACTATAAATTTAAATTTTACCTTTTCCATCTTTGGTTTATGTTTCTTTTCATCACATGAGCTATCATTTTCTTCAATTATTTCTTTAGTAATTGCAGATTTTAAGTCTTTTCCTTTTCTAGGTTTTCTTTGTTTTTGCTAAAAAAAGAATTGATATATTGAATTTCATAATTTATAAAATATATTATAAAATTAGTTTTTGATAGGATATGAAGGAAAAATAAAGGAATCACCATGATTTACCTGGGACAGAAGGTCAGAGGTATAACTATAATGATAGTTATTCTGTAAAGAAGAAATTATTTAGGGAATGGAAAAAATTATATGGATCATGAACTAAAAACAATAGTATATAATAATTATCTAAGCACGTTGTATCTTACCACACCAAGTTTTTGATCCATTTGTTTTTTCATAATCTTTAAAAGATATTCTCCTCGAGCTTGAATACGTTTAATTTGTGCTTTACTTCCATTAAGGAGTATTTTATCACCTAACTTTAAACTCTCATCCATTTTTATTGCTTCCCAAGAACCCATTCCATGCTGATAGATTCCTCTTAACAGTCTAGTGTCATCATCGATTGTCCATTCACAATCAAAGTTAGCTGGTTTGACCCTTTAAAATCAGATCATCACAATATTTAACAAAATTTTTACAAAACAACTGTTGGAACTTTTACTTTAAGTAATTATTTGAATAATACTAGTTGCATTCATGATACATACTTAATATCTAATTGCCAGTTTGCTCTTTGTTGAGCATCAGTTGGCATAGTCTGATCTAGAGGTTCGAGTTCTGAAACAGCAGCACTAAATGATTTAGCATTAACCATAACACCGCCAAGTTTAAATGTAGGTCCACGTTTTCGTTTACGACCTGGACCTTTACTATCATCTTCATCAACTTTATTATCCTTTGTGACACTGCTTTCAGATTCGTTTAAACACGTTTCACAGCGAGACTTCAATTGTTCTGCTAAATAAGAAAGCTCAGACATTGGTTTTTCATTAAGTTCTGCATCTGCTGCAATGTCATCCAATCTTTTGTCTGGTGCCGGAAACTTTTTATAACTTTTAATGAATCGTCTAATCTGGAATATTAATTTATATTAGTAATTAAAATTTCAAAACAAATATTAGTAAAAGATTTAAAAATAAAAATATATTATATATGGAACTTTATATTCTTTTGTAAAGACAATAAAATTCTATTGTTTTGTACTTACTTCAACATCTGTGAAACTTTTGACATTTTCCCGTGGTTGCATTCGAGGTCTACCGCGTTTTTTAGGTCTACCATCATCGCTACCATCTTCATCACTACCTGATTCTTCATCTTCTTCACTTTCATCACCAGATTGTTGTACCTTTTTCTTTTTCTTCCCTTTATTATCACCTTCATTTATCTGTTGTAAAGTTTTTCTACTCCTGGGTGGAAGATACAAATCTTCCATTTCTTTAGACCTTTCTGCTTCTTCTACTTTCGTTCTAAAATCTTCTGGGATAATTTCAGCCTGTCCGTGATAATAACAATAACAATCACAGTAATTTTATTTAAATGAAATAATAAGGAAATTATTCTTTTTGAATAAAGGATAATTACCCAATCTTTACTTTCATCATCATTTTCATTTATTTGAGAAATAGGTTCAGTTTCTTCTTCAAAAGCTGCAAAACTTGCTACTTTAAAAGCTGAAAGTAATTCATCTCCTACAGTAGCTGGTCCTTCATCTCTAGTTTCAGCTCTCCTTAAGATTTCATCAATATCACACTAGAAAAAATATAAATTAGAAAAATAATTCAATAAATGTTAAGGGTATATTTTATGACAAAAAGAAATTTTCAATTTAAAAGAAGTTTCATACTGTAGGTTCTTCATCTCCATCTTCTTCATCTTTGAATAACTCTTCGGCACCAAATTTTAAAATGGCACTTAAATCTTCTTTATTAAAGGGATTACTATTTGAATTGGAACCTTTTTTATCCAGTACTGTACGGCCTGTAGTATCCATACGTTGAATAACTAAATGGTCAAGTACCATTTTTTGTTTGGCACGCTCAACAATTTCTTCTTCTACAGAACTTTTTGTTACCAATCTATAAATATTAACCTATAAAACAAAAAGAAATTTTCGTATTTTAAATATCAAATTTATTATGTATTATATAAACTTGTAAATTCAAGATGAACAAACATTGTTATTACCTGATTCTTTTGACCAATTCTATGAGCTCTTGCTTGAGCCTGTAAATCATTTTGAGGATTCCAGTCAGAATCAAATATAATGACTGTGTCTGCAGTGGCCAAATTTATACCAAGTCCACCAGCTCTAGTAGATAATAAAAAACAAAAGTCTTGTGAGCCTTCAGCATTAAAGTGATCTAATGCTTGTTTTCTTAATTCGCCTTTTATGCTTCCATCAAGTCTTTGAAAAGGAAAGTGTCTTTTTTGTAGATATTCACTTAGAATGTCCAGCATTCTAACCATTTGACTAAAAATTAGAACACGGTGACCAGTCTCTTTCAAACGTACTAATAGTTTGTCCAGTAATACTAGTTTACCAGATCCACGAATTATTTGTTGAAGGTATTCTTCGTTATTGTCTTTCTTTTCATCATTAGGTTTTGTTAGAAAAGCATGATTACAGCATTTTTTCAACTCAATAACTATATTTAGGAACGTTGATGTTGAACCTTTGTTACCTTTCCTTAAAGCATTGAAATTTTTTGTCAAAATCCATTTATAATATTGTTTTTGTAGAGACGTCATTTCGACTCGTAATATTTGTTCTACTTTAGCAGGTAAAGATTTTTCAACATCTTTTTTTACTCTCCTTAAAATAAAAGGTTCTAATTGCTTATGCAATTTAGAATATCCTTTTTGAGCAGCATTGTCATGCTCCTTTTCAAAATCTTCCCAGCTGTCAAATCTAAAAATTGAAATTGGTAAAATAAATTGATAATATTTTTAATCACACAACTTTTTAAACAAAACCTACTTATGTGGCATAATAAAATGTAAGAGAGCCCATAATTCCTTGAGACTATTTTGCAGTGGTGTACCAGTAATGAGAAGTCGATGATTTGTATTAAATTCTGCTAAGGCCTTATACAATAGTGAGTCATCATTTTTTAATCGATGAGCTTCATCAACTAAAAGTACAGACCAATTTAAAGCTCCCAAAAAAGCCTTATCTTTTAAAACAATCTCATATGTTGTCAGTATTGCATTAAATTTGATTTTTTTAGAATCATAACACCATTCATATTCTCTGATCTGTAAAATAATAGTAAAAATATTTATTTAAAAATAAATTATATTCATAAAATAATATAATGTTTTCAAAAAACTTACCACATTTCGAGAATGCACATCACCTAAATAAGTAATATAGTTCATATCCGGAGCCCATTGTTCCATTTCTCTTTGCCAAGATGTCATTGTTGATAAAGGAACAACCAATAAAAATGGTCCATGAAGTTGTTGTGTGTGAAAAAGATAGTATAAAAAACATATGGTTTGAATAGTTTTACCAAGACCCATTTCATCAGCCAAAATCACACTATAAAAATATATTATTTAATAATGCTATAAAAATTTCTTTAGTTTAATTTTTTTTTTTTTAAGTTAACGTATAAAAGTTGTTCTCCATACATTAACTTTTTAATATGATGATATCAGAGTGAATCTAACCTGGAACCATTTAACACATTACATCAAGCTGGAACCCTCTGATACACCATACCAATAACTTTGAGCATCGATGGATGGTGAGACACATCTGTGACCAACAATCAATCAATGCTCAATGAGCTCGGATTTTTAAGAGTCGCGATATAAATGGCACATACACTAATTTTCTTTAGAAAAAAAGTCAGAGGTACCTGGCCGGGATTGGAACCCATGCTCCCCAGATAGGGAAGCAAGAGCGTTATTCCTTACACTACCACGCTCTTTAATGAAAATTTCTTTAGAAACAAACAATAGTTTTAAGGAGTACCTATTTTCTTTACACCATGAATGAATCATCCAATTTAAGCCATCCATTTGATAATCTCTTAATCGACAGTTTTCATCTTTTCCCATATAACTTGGTTGTTCTTTTAATTGATGAAATTTTGGCCGATATTTTAATGCTTTACAATGTCTACTGGGTATTTTTTTAGATTCTTCACGATCTCGAAATTGTTGAATTTTTTCTGGCCATTTTTTAATTATGAGAGCACCATCCTCCCATGTGGCTTCTGAATAAGGCAGACTCTCCCACTTACAGTAATAATCCGGCTTGTCAGAATCTGGTTTTTCAGCTTCAGCTAAAATTTGAAATGTAAGTCATAAAGAAAAAGTTTATACAAATAATATTTTTATATTATAGACATTAAGTTGCAGATCACGCTTTAGCATATAATTACACATTTATAATACAAACTTAATAAATAAATCAAAGTATTTACTTTCAAAAGCGTATTTGAATTGTTGAATTTAGAAACATGCAACAAATGAACATATAGTCACATTGTCAAATTTTGTACCATTTTATAATTTTTTGTTCTTTTTTGATCATTTTTAATGCTCACTAAGTCTCCAATCCAACTTTATGTTTGCAACATATAAACGTTTCAACTTATTTTACATTGACTATGAAAAAAATACAGTACCGGGCAATAATTCTGAGCAGGTTATCAAATTTTTGCTCCGACTTTGAAAAAGCGTATCTTCTTGAATTTTGATCCTAGAAAAAATTAAGAAAAAGCATTTTAAAGTATTCTTTAAATGCTTTCTTTTTAGCTTACTTACATTTTTTTAAAAATATTTAAAAAAAAAAAATCGCTTTGGCAATTTTGAAATTTTTTTCATTTTTGCATTTTTCTTCAATCAGCTATAGTTTTTTAAATAATTGAGCTAGAAAAAATTTGAAAAAAGATTTGGAAAGGGCTCTAAAAATGCTATTTGTAGCTATTTTTACAAAAATTTTTTAATTATTTTCTGTCAAGTTTTAAGCATATAAAGTTATCGATCTAATACTTTTGCAATTGTAAAAAACACTTGAATAGCAAGTACAAAATAATCGCTGGAGCAAAACTTTTGATTTCTATGATATAATTTTTGCAAAATAAATCTTTTTGTTGTTTCATACTTTATTATGTTTAATTATTAATAATGAATAGTTATAATTTCCTACTAAAGGAATAGTAATTATTACTATTCCTTTAGTAAAATTACTAAAATTAAATCACTACTTCATCAGCGATTATTTTCTACTTGCTATTCAAGTGTTTTTTACAACTGCAAAAGTATTAGATCGATAACTTTATATGCTTAAAACTTGACAGAAAATGATTAAAAAATTTTTGTAAAAATAGCTGCAAATAGCATTTTTAGAGCCCTTTCCAAATCTTTTTTCAAATTTTTTCTAGCTCAATTATTTAAAAAACTACAGCTGATTGAAGAAAAATGCAAAAATGAAAAAAATTTCAAAATTGCCAAAGCGATTTTTTTTTTTTAAATATCGTTAAAAAAATGTAAGTAAGCTAAAAAGAAAGCATTTAAAGAATATTTTAAAATGCTTTTTTTTAAATTTTTTCTAGGATCAAAATTGAAGAAGATACGCTTTTTCAAAGTCGGAGCAAAAATTTGATAACCTGCTCAGAATTATTGCCCGGTACTGTATATTTGAATAAAAAAATTTATTTACCAATAATTCTTTCTACGTTATAATAACTTTTCAACAGATCTTGTTGTAATTCTTGTTGACATTCAAAATAATCTATATCTTCAGGTCCAGCATATTTCTTCCATTGCTTTATATCGTCTTCACGTTTGATAAAATTTTCCAACTTTTTAATGCCTTTTACCTGATTATAAAAATTATGGACATATTTAAAGAGAATTACAATATTATTTATTTTGATTATCATATTGTTATTTATTGAAAATATTTATACCTTTTGAGCAGCAAGAGAATCTTTGGATTCCCATGTATTATGTATATATGACCACCCTTTCCATTTAATCAGGTACTGAATTTCAGTCTCTTCACCATCTAAGATTTCAGGATTTGGATCTCCATTTTCTTCTACAGCATAAACAGTTGTGACATTTCCTACAACTATGTTAATTATTTAATATAAATATATTTGATTAAGTTAATTATATTAAAATTAATTAATAAAATTCAGACCTCCTTTCTTCCCCAGTCTTTGACCAAGAATACGCTCTATTGTTTCTGCATTATCAGGTTCTGCGGGTTCTACATTTATTTCATCCACTTCCATAAGATCTTCACTATCAGTCCCTTCCTCACTTTCCTCTTTATAACTTACTTGTGCTCCTCTTCTTGTTATTTGTCTATTTTGAGAATATTTTAAATAAATAACATTTCATTCTTATCACCAAATTTATAAAAATTTTAAAATAATATATTGTAAATTACGTGTTATTAACTTATTTGTTTATTTTATATTTTTATTCATAAAATTAAATAATTCTTACAACTTGTAAATTATTTAGAATTTTGAAATTTTAATTTTATAAAAACAATTAATAAATAAGATAATTGTAATTAAATAAAAAGTATTCACTTTATAAAGGTAAATTAAAAATAATTAACCTTCTATCATCACTGTCATAGGAAGAATTTTCAGAAGATTCCGATATTCGTTTCTTTCGAGTTTTGGCCTTTTCTTTGGCCTTTTGTGCAGCTCGTCGATTAATTGATTTACTGGGAGGAGGTCTTCTAACTTCTGCATCTTCAGATTCTGATTCTGAGGTTTCAGAATTCCATGTATTGTGTGAACTGGTAAGATTAAATTTGTATAAATTTAATTATAATATTAAAATTAATATTAATATTAAGTAAAGTAATCATACAAATTTTATATACTAAATTTTATTTGTATTTAAATCAAATTTGCAAATCCAAAAACAGCGTTTTTATCTTATAAAGAGAATACCAGGTTATTAGGATTCAGATTTTTTTACAAATTTCAATTATCTCTGTTATATAAAATTTCCGAAATCTATGGAATACTTAATTTTAACGCCTAAAAAAAAAAATTTGTTTTAAAGAAACAAAACTTTTGAATAAATAATTCAAAAATGTTAAAATTCATATGAAAATATAGCTAGGAAGATTAATTAATTTAGAAATCATGAAAAAATAAAAATAATATAGAAACTAAACTTGGGATGTGTTTAAATAATTGATCATGTAATCATCATTAATTGTTGCTTTAATTTTTATTCTTTAATAACTTTTTGATGAAATGATTTATTTGTATATATTTCTATTTAAATTGAAAAATTCCCAACTTTTATGGCATTTGAGTAAAAATCTTATATAGTTATTCTTTATTCATAAATTTTTAATAATTTAAAAAAAAAAAAGGGCATTTTAATATAAAAAAAAATCTGAATATTGATAGACTCTTTGTTAGTTTCATATTATGAAATCAATCCAAAATTATTTCTTAAGGCGACTACGGAAGTTCGGTTCGATTTCATTTTGTAGTTTACAAATTACTCTTTCAGTTTCTAATATTTTTTGAATTTTTTAATTTTCCACCATTTATTATAATCCGTAGAATGGTGGAAAATTAAAAAATCTGAAAAATTTTACATATTGAAAGAGTTATTTGTAAACTCAAAAATAAAACCTAACCTAAAATCCGAAGTCGCCTTAACATTGTTTCTATTTTTTATAGGTCTTATTAATAGGTCTATGCACAATTAAAAAAGAATTATTTTTTATTATTAATAATATAATATTTGTATTAAAAATTTATTTAGGTTGGCTCCAAAATTTCTAATAAATAGTTAGTTGTTTAAATTTTTGTGATATAAAAATAAAATATAAAAAAGTTATCAATTGTTATATATAGATGTTGTATTGAATTTATTAACTAATTTATCGATAACCTAATTAATATTAAAATGTATTTATAGAACAAAAAATTGATAAATATTCTATTACTTTCATAATTCTATATATTTTTAAAATAAAAACCTCTGAAAATTTGGTTTTTAATAATTAGCAATTTATTTTATTCAATATTTAAAATGATTACAAAAAATATTTTACGTATTTATTTATTTTATATTTTATAGACATATTTTCCCATTACATATGTTAGCCTAGTTAGTTTTGACAACAAGGTCTATGGTGACGATAGAGTCAGTGAAAAAGTGACCAGATAGAGGATTGAACTTGCGTCAATGAATTGACGAGCTCCATGCCTTAACCAACTGAACCATCAAACTTTACTTATAATTTACGCACAAGGATTACACAATCAATGAGAAAGTTACTATGTTAATAGAAATGTTGAATTCATTATTTGTACATCCTATAAGGCTAATTTGATTAATGGAAATAAATTAAAGATTTTGTCAATCCACTCACAAACAAAAAAAAACAAATTTTGCAAATGAAAAAGCATGTGATTAAGTGCATATGATTTTTTTAAATATGGGATCACCATGAAAATTGATTTTGAATTTCATAAAGATTTTCTATTAAAACAAACTGTTTTCAAAGATAATTTAATTAATAATTATATGATTCTATGCTCTTTCTTAAAAAGTAAAACATATTATTGAATTTAATTTATAAACAGTATCTTTCTAATTACTGCTATTACTTTTTAAATTAATTATCATTCTCAATATTTTTTTTCAAGCATTAAAATTTTTTAATACTATTATTGTAAGTCAATTTATTTTCAAATTATTTTATTTTCTTTTTTTATTGAGTTTATATTTACATTGATTGACACATCAAAATCTTTTAACAAATTAGTTTTTTTGATGCAGAGTGTAACATATAGTGATTGATTGTGATATCTGTAAAAGAATTGCGTATGTATAGACATTCATTATATACAAAAGATCTAATGAGAGTAGATTTGATTTTTTTTAATCTTACAATGATAATAATAATAATAATAATAATAATAATAATAATAATAATAATAATAATAATAATAATAATAGTAATAATATCATTAATAAAATTTTTATTGAATCATTGTATACCAACAGAGAATAACCATAGTCTCAAATGAAAATTATTTTTATCAAGACTATAAATTATCTAATAAGATAATTAAAGACTATAACTAACCTAAAATTTTGTTCATTTTACCTTTTTATCATCAGCAAAAACCTTTTTACTTTTTTATAATCATAGTATATAAACCCTTACCTTTTTTTCTTAAGTTTCTTTCGATTATCATTTTCGATGTCTCGATGAGCTGTTGTGAGCCTATCTGGCTCTTTTCTGGAACGAGCAGATCTCCTAATGCCATATATATCAGGATTTTCATCCCATTCACGACTAGAGTCGCTCTTATGCCTAACTTTTGTTTCTGTGCTATGATTAGAGCTTTTGCTTTGAATGCTATCACTTTGTGCAGGTGCATCTGATTTGTCTGACTTTTCAGAATCAGAGCCTGATGCTGAACCGGAACCAGATGAGCTAGAGTCACTGCTTTTGCAGTCAATGTTTTATTTCACTTATTAATGGGTTTGATGTTACATTAAAACCTTAAAATATAATTCACCCATTATCATTCCTAATGTGCTTATAATTTTTCCTAAACTTCAACATGAGCGCTTCATTAATTTGAATTTAAAATCAATATAAATTCATCTCAAATATAACCTTATTTAACAAAAATGCGATCTTGAATTTTTAGTTTTTATAGAGCAGCCAACTATAATTCTAAATAGACTAAAAATGACTTATTTGGTATTTCAGGGCAATATACTTTGAATAAACTTGAATTTTTTAAAGTTTTAAAAATTAAATAATACTGGGAAAGCTTGAATATTTAATTAAATAGCTGACAATTTACTACGCATTGCATGAAAAATAATCCTTTTTTTTATCAATTAAAAACTAAATGATAATGATGTGACTTCAACTAATTTTATGATCTCACATATAAAACCATACAACTTTGTGTGCATATGCATTATTGAATTCTGTAGAAGAGAAAAAAATAATAAAATAAACTACAAACAGTGAACACATCAAACATATATTGAATTTATGGATGAAAGCATAAGTTGATATTAATTGTAAAAGAAATCAAAGTGAGTGTTCGCAAACAAACATAAAAACGTTGCAAAATGTTAGTTTCATAAGCTTTAATATTCATACTGGAATGATTTGATTTTTGGGTTTTTCTAATTGATCATTAAAAAAATTTCATCAAATAATAAAGGATATTTTCTTTTTTTGTTTTCAAGGTAGTTGTCGACCCATTACATCATAAAAAAATTATTTATTATAAAATGCATTAAAATTTGGTTTACAACTTCAATATAACTTTATAAATAAATAGTTAAATTTTTGGAACGATCAACAGTTTCATAATTATAATATAATATTTTAAATTTGTAATTTTAATGATATTTTGGTATATAAAATGAAAATTTCAAAGTTGTATATCTTACTTTTGAAACCGCTGGACATTATAAAATTTTAACTATTTATTTGTAAAATTATATTGAAGACTAAATTTTAAAGCATATTATAATAAACAGTTTTTTATGATGTAAGGGGTCGACAACTACCTTAAGATATTATGTTTATTATTTGTGAGTTTTTTGAATGCTCAAACAAATATTTTTTACGATACCCACCTTTCTGATCCAGATCCAGATCCTGAATTACTACCAGAGGAACTGCTCTCATTTTCGCTCTTACTTTCATTTTCTGAATCTGATGCAGATTCTTTACCAGATTCAGATTCTATTTTCTGAAATATGTGTTTTAAAACATAATAAAATCTTATATAAGATAAATTGATAACACTATAGCCAAGGTGTTCTTTGGAATAGGTACTATTTTATTTTTATTAACATATATTTATCATAAAAACTACTAATTTCAAATATGAAAAATAAAAATTGATACTAATTACAATAAAACAAAACATTAAAATTAGAAACTAAAAAAATTCAAATTAAATTAAAAGATATTTTTTAACCCAAAATAGTCATATTAATTTCCACCATTTTATTAAATGAATCCACCATTTTGAGATCATTTTTCTAATCTTGTACATTTCATGAATACTAGATTAAACAAATAGAATAAAATTTTCTTTATGATAATGGCTAACAGTTTCATAAAAAAATATTTTCATATGATTTCAGAGGTTAATAAAAATAAAAGTAATTGGATTTGGGTATGATTCAAAGGAATAAAAGACCAAAAATAGTGAAAATAAATTTTTTCTTTATTTATTACCACACTTATGCATACATCCACACTGTGATGATGATTCATAACAACAAATTCATCATAATTCTGAAATTAATAATCTTTCCACAACTTATATTTAATGAAAAATATATTTCAACTATAAATTTATCTTTTTATTACTTTCCAAGTAAAAAATTAAAGTTTTGGTTCCATTATTTAATGAATTTTCAACAATTTTAGATAAATTTTTTTTATTGTGGTTGATTATTTTCTTTTATAATATTATTAACATAAAAATATTTCTATATTTTTGACTTATTAATAATAGCTATTGGTTTCTTTATAAAAATAGATAAATATATATTATTATTGATGATACATGAACAATTATAATACTTGAGTAATGCATACTACAACAATCTTTAAATAAAATTAATACTTTCAATAACAATAGCACATTTTTAATTAAATTGATTTATTCAACACTTGTGAAAAATTGCAATTATAAAATTATAATAATATTTTAAATATGTATTTTATTTACAAAGATATTAAAATCAACTGTAATAATTTTATGTTTCATACGTTTCAAAAAATTCATACATTTAACTTAAATTTTGACATGAATTAAACATTTTTTGGAAATTCTTTAACAGAAATATAAAGTAAAATTGCATATAAATATTTAATAAGCTTACTATTTTTTACTAACTCTAAATAAACTGAATAAAAATAATCAATTTATTTTCATAATAAAAAGGAATTGATGCCTTACATTGTCAATATTTTATTAAAAAACTAACTGCTGTTTCATTATAGCCGATATAATAAACACCATTGATTTAAATGTTTCACTATAACAAAATAATTTAATATGATAAAAAAATATTGTCTTATTACAATCCACATAACATAGACTATGCATTCTCTTGAAAAAGATAATGTTCATGCTTCTTGCAGATATCGATAAAGAATTAATGATAAGATTTGTAAAAATTAACCATACTAAATCTATTAGGAATGCTTTAAAAGTTTACCAAAAGACTAGAATAAGAAATAACAAAATGTAGAGAAAGTTAAGAATATTTTTACAAATCTAGCTTCAAAATCACTTTACACAAAAAGTATAAAGGTAAGCGTAGAAGTTAAAGACATTTGCAACATGGCACGAGTCAAACTTGAAACTGAATTTGCAAAAATGGGTCCGCAAAGAATTTTCAAATAAGTTTTTTTCTGAGCAAGGATGGATAACAAGGAAATGTTTGGACAGAAAATTTGGGTGGAACAAGAGTTTTTAAAGGGTTTAATACCCTCTTGAATAGAATGTAAACAAACTTTTAGGTTATTAAGAGTCAAGAAACTTTGAAGAAACGTGAAAAATCTAAGTACAAGAGCAACATATCACTCAGCTCTGGTGGACCACAAGACAACGCCCAACCCTTAGAAAACTCTATAAAAGCATTATTATGAATTATTTAAATTTTATAAGCATTTTTTGGCTTTGAAACCCGGAAAAAGTCGCAAGTCCCATCGGTTTTTCCTCTATTCCAAATTAACACCATCAGCCACATAAATAATTTTTACGTTCTTACATAGCCCATGATATAAATTATTTGAAAAAGTCAAAATATTGACGAAAAAACGACTTAAACTTAATAAAAAACAGAAAATTAGTCGACAGACCCGAGTACACTCACCTGCATCGTACCCCCGTGTACGCGTCGCAAAGTCCTCGATTCAATACGCGTCACACGCTTTGAATGGTTTTATTTCGTTTTAAACACAATGATTTTTGTTTGATACATGAAAAAAGGCAATATTTAAAATAACATGGTTACGCGGGTTACCGACATACCGCGAAATTCCTTTAATTTTCACGCACTATATGTTCACAGGCCTGAGCTTGGCCGCCATTTTGTGCCAATCGACTCGTTCTCGTCTTCTCGTCGTTCTTTTCCCTTTCTTTCTCTGTCTCTCTCGCACATTTACTCAAATTCTTTCTATCTCTCTCTTTCTCTTTCACTCCTCCTATAGTTTGTCCCACTACTCTAGCAATCGTCGTCGTCATCCCGTCATGCAATGCGCGCGCTTATGTATACAGTTCTCTTCCCGTTCGTCTTATTCGCTGTAAACTGACGATCATAAATAGTCAACAATTCAACATTCTCTTTCTGTTAACGTAAAATGACAAAGCACTTTCTTTTACAAGTATGGGCTATTACACGCTAGAAAAAGAACAGGGGTGCTGCTCCCGAACGATGTACCACATATTGCTGTCTTTGTTTAGCATATATAAAATCAACGTACCAAACAAAGATAGTACTATACAGTTTATCACTCTGAAGCAAAGGGCCAGGAACAGATATAAGGAATACAATGCTTCTATATCTATATATATAAGAAATAAGCGCGTTGTTCCTAGCAACAACTCGCTATTCCTTAAATATATAGATATAGAAGTAATGTATTTTTTATATCTGTTCCCTGTTCTTTTTTAGCGTGTAATGGCCCTATAAAAGTTTAACATATCTTAACAATTTTTTAAACATTAATTTCCCATTCAATTGATATAAATATGAAAAAATTCAGATAAATATTATAAAAATTTGGTTTAAAATTGAATTTTGTTTTTTTTTATATTTAAAAAAAAATCTATATAAAGTTTCAACGTAAATGTAAATTTTATTATATTTAGAACATTAGTGAAAAAAATTTTTTACTTTTCATTTATGGATATGAGATTAAAACACTGAAAATTTAACTTTCACGAGTATTTTAATTGTAGTTGTAGTACTTTAAATGCAACTTGATGAAAAAGAAAGAGGTAATTTATGACCGAATGTAAACGATGCTTGACCGTCATTTTATCTGCTGTAGCCCCTTTACCCCGCAAAAACATAATCCGGTGTGATGCTCTGACGCAGTCGATTCTCCTCGAATCATGATTGTTTCGAGTCTCGTCTCCTACTGTGAATTTACTATTAGATTTTCGTTAAAATGCCCAAGTATATTATATTATTAAAAAGCCCATGCCGCCATTTTGCTTCTACGTATATAAGTCATTGTTTTATAATTTAAATACTTCTTTACATTTTAAAAATTTCTATTTTTTTTGTTGTAATTTTTATAACTTCTAATAATAAACTTTCATTAGTTCATAAATATAAAAAACCCAACTTTATTAACGTGAAAATATAATTTATTATATTCCTGAACATTCTGTTTGGCAACGTTGTCAAAGTACTTTCACTGTGCGCTCAAAAAAAGACGACGTATTTCCTGTAGAGCGAAATTCAATAAATGGTATTATTCACGTAAATTTGTAGTAACACATACTGTCTCGCCAAATGTATTTCCGCGAGAAAAGAAATAAAAAATTATAGAAACTTGAACAAACACAAGGTTAAACTCCACAAGTCGTATTTTTTTTAGGCCAAGGAGAAACCTTGGCTTGCTCAGATTTTATCGGTAGAAATTTTCTTGTCTACCCGACTGCTGACATTTTTCATTCGACCAAACGCGGAAGTAATTTTATATTTATATATCTAATACTGATAAGCAAACAACTCCATTACTTTATTCGTTTCATAAAATATGAATTCGATTACTTTTATTAAAATGAGTTGCTTTAGAGGAAAATTCATTACCAAATAAAACTATTCAAGCTTATAAAATTTAAAATATGAAAATTTATATCTGTAACAGGTATACAACTGTTGCAATTAAATTTCTAGAAAAATTTTACAGCTACACTGTAAAAAATTGCTTTGTAATGTTAATACTAGGTAGTAAATACTTTAATATTCTGAGCACAATAATATTAATAACTGAAATTAGTAATATTAAAGTTGAAAAGTAAACTAACTATTCTCAGTAACGTAATTTTACTAATCTCGCTTAAATATACTATTTGGTTAATAAAATTTTGATTCTCAGAATAGCAATTTCTGTAACCTACTCTCAGAACAGTAATTTTAATTTCATTATAGATATTAGTACTTTCTAAGACTGTTCTCAGAGTAAGTTACAAAAATTGCCACTAGGATAGTAATTTTACAAAGCAATTTTTTACAGTGTACTGCAAAGAAACTTCAAATGAAAAAAAAGAAAATAAATAAATAATATAACTGAATGTACAAATTTATAATAGTGGGCGTTAACGCGATTTTAAACGCGCATATCGTAAAAGTGAGTGCACCAAGAGCTTAAACCATCTAGCCTGCATTATATTTTATTCCTGAGAACAAAGACTTTGAAATCAATAAGTAACTTGTGAATAAATAATTGGCTATATCACCAGGCAATGTAGTGTTACGTATTATATATACATTTAAAAATCACAAGCTTATGTAAAATATCACACGGGTGTGTAAAGATATATATATATATATATATATATATATATATATATGAATAAATGTAAACTCAAAGCGAAGTTTTCAGAACATTTAAAAACCGTTATACCTTTAAATCAAGATGTAGGGGAAATATCTGAGATAAAAATAATTTTAAAGACCGCCATTTAAGTTAAAAGTTAATTTAAAATAAAAATAAATTTAAAAAACAAATTTGAAACATAATATTCTTTGGAATTTCGTTTGAAACATAAAATAATATAATCTTTTTACAGAATGTAGCCGGCAGCAGCCATAACTATTTGCATAAATGGTTATTATTTGTGATTTTTTATCGATCCAATAAAATAAATAATACTGAAATAAAATGTATTATTAGAAATAATTACTTGATGTTGGAAAAAATAACGATAAATCTAAGACATAATTCCGAAATCAATAAAATTATGGATTATTTCATTTACATATATGTATATACGATAAAAGCACTTTTTTATCTTCACTTTTCGTCTAATCAAAAACTTATAATTAAACAGTCAAGAAGCACTAAGCACTTTTATTATTTGTAATTTTTTAAAATTAAATATGAAGTTTTAAATGAAAGATCTTTAAAAAGCGCTGGAAAACTAAACTTAAAGTGATTTAAAGACAGAATTGAATAGAACAGCAGAGAAGGAAAAAGAGCAATATTAATTTATAACATACGTAAAAATGAAACTGTTAAACTTTATAAATCTGGCAACAGCGTGGATAAAAGCAAATGGAGTATTATCTTGGCTATATATGAACTTCTAAAATTTTATCTTAGAACGAATATTATCAAATTGCGTGCTTTGAGCTATGCCTTCGAGAATAATTTACCTCCGCAATAAATTTTGTAGAGAAGTGTTGTAAAAGATGCTTCGTTCAATATTCTCGCTGCAAATTTCTGTTGGATGACGTTTAATGAGTGCGACAGTCCGAGTTGTCGATCGGAGACCAAACTTTAAAATTCAACGATTCTCCAGATCAACGAATTCGGACAATTTAGTAGCATCGCAGCACAAAATAGACTGAATCTTGGGTGTTGAAAAGTTTCTCAGTGCTTTTGCACAGCTATGAACTAATGTAATCAAGACGTGAATGATAGATGAATAATATTACCCTAAGAGCCCGTGGTACATCCAGACCGGAAGAGAAAGATTGGCATTACTCCATTAAAGTTTTAAGCGTGTGCTTTGCGCATATGCCAGTCAAAATACAGTTTGATTTCCGGCATCCCAAGCGCCCTCTCATATTCGTTACGGCTGCGATAACCGCAAAACTTGTCTATTAGAATTTTTTAAAATAAAAAATATAAAATTTAATTTGAAATTAAAAAATAAATTTATCAATTAAATAGTATTGAAATTTTTAATATTAATCTGATTTAATCATTAAATATGAAAATTAAAGTTTTTTAGTAAACAGAAATAAGTTAATAGATTTGTTGTATAAATTTAAGTCAATCAAAATAATAAAAAATATTTAGAAAATCGATTGAAATTGATTTAATTTATTAATAAGCATAAATCATTATTATTATTCTTGTTAGTAATAAACTGTAATTGATATAAATGTGTTAACAGATAAATAATTTTTGAAAATAATTGAGAAAATTTTTTTTTTGCAGAACCCTATTAAATTATAGTTTTAAGCATTACATTATACATTTTTATAGTTTTATACCGGCTTCTTACATATACACTTTGTTCAAGTTCTTCCTTATTTAAATGTACACTTTTATAGATTTCCAACCAAATTGATATTTTTGCTATATCATTGTAACTCTGTATTAAAAATGAATAATTCAAGTTTTTAATAGCATGAACATTATTAAGGAATTTTTCATGCAAATTCTAATTTTATTATGTCTTTTAATACCATGGTCAATTAAAAATTCATTATTCAGTTTTGATTAGTTTAGAAAAATTTTTGTTAAATTAATTTGTTTTTTGTTGTAATCATGTTATATTTCACATTGCAACTTTTTCAAAGTTTTTTCCAATTTTTAAATAATTAAAATTACAAGATAATAGGATTAATTTATGAGCATGAAGTTTGCATATTTAAAACATGAAAAAAATTGTAAAAAAAAACTAAAAATTTTATTTAAATTTTTATGTCAAAATATTAATTAATAATTTTTTTTCTAATTTCTCGTTAAAGATGTAACTTTTTAATATTATAAACTTCAAATTTATTGGTTCAACATTTATAATACATTTTTCCTTGTAAAAAAACATGTTTAAATAAAATATAGCACAGAGAATAAATATGAACATAAAATACAATTTTATGCAAAATTATTCCTTTGATTCTATAAATTAATCAATATTTATATGAAACTTTTAAATTGTAATTAGATTAAAACTCAAATCAAAATTTTTACTATCTCAAATTGTTTAAAAAAAATGGATGTCAAACTTTGAAAAAAAATTTCTTTACATCCAAATGCTTTACCATTAAACAGTACAGGTATCTTAAGTATGTACAATTTGAATGTTATATAATAAATTTGACTACAAACAATCGACACAACTAATAAAGAGTATTGTACTAATCTGTACATTATAAAAAATTTTCATAATACTATGAATAATTTTATAAAATTATGTAACTTTTCAAGAAACAAATAGATGATTCTATTTCAATGATTTAGTTTCTAATTCAATATTTCTGTTCTATGATATAAATAATCTACTCAATCAATTGTGTCAATATTTTTAATCAAAAGTATGAGAATGATAAAAAAAAAGTTTCACATGGAAATATGCCTTTTTTCAGTCTTGATGTTTACTTAGAAATAGAGAAATGAAATCGTAAAGCGCAAAGCTTCATAAAACTACAAATAATATAATATAAAATATAAAAATAAAAACACAATAATTCCATTTTAAAATAATTAATTTCAAATAGACTGAAAAAATTGTGTAGATCTACTTATGCTTGATACCATAATTGTTTATTGAATTTAAGGTTATTCAGGATCTGGCGTTTCAGTTGGCTTTTCTAATGCTGTGTCTGTCTTGGCTTCTTTTTCTTTAGCTTTAGCATCTGGTACCCATAAGCCACTATCAATACACCTTTTCATGTGATATCGTGCTTCTTCTTCAGGCATTTGAGCAATTGTCTCTTGCAATAAGGGAATATCTTGTGCTTCAAAACATTTTTGTAAAGGCTGCAATATTGAAATTTATAAAATTTTTTATTTTTAAAAAATAAATTTCATTTTTAAATTATTTTTTATTTCATTTATCTGTTCTTTTTATAGCTATATAAACTTTTGAAACTTGAATAGTTCTTTAAATAATGAAAATTTCAATCTTATATTAATTGAGATACATTCTATAGAAATTACTTTTTATTTAATAAAACGTTTGTCTTCAAGAAATAAAATTTTTTGATTGATAACATTAAATGTTTTCGAGATAATTATTAACATTTCAATCTTAAAAAAAGAGTGAAATGTTAATAATTACCTTTGCAGATGTAAAAATTTCATGAATAATAAATCTTGTATTTAATGGATTGTCAATTTAAAATTTAAAAAAAATTTTGATTAATAGTTTCAAGTTTGTTAAATTATCTTGCTCTTATAGGTGAAACATCTTCCCTCTATAATATCATTGTTGATATGTATAAAAATCAACTAGATCCAATTAACTTTGATGTTATATTTTGATAAAGCAAGTGCTACTTTATTAGCACACATACGTTTGTGAACTGAAAAAGATTTTTAAATAAGTAAAATATTGGTATACTTATACAATACAAGGAATAACAGTTCATTATGCAATTAGAGAATGGAGTCGCATATTTCTCTCGAGGGGAGTAAATTCCCAAGAAGGAAATAAACTTTACTCTCATGTTGCATATTTTACTTTATTCCTACCTCAGCCGTAGCTGTAAAAAATTCCTTTTTTATTTCAATTATTTTAAAAATTTAATAATAAAATTTCATAATTTTTTTAATATATCAATTCTTATTGAAATATAGTATTTTTTTTTTAATTTTATTAAAAAATAAAATAAAATTTGTTAAAAATTGTAAGGAAAATTTTCGAGTTGATTAAGAGGCCATTACTTTGGAGTAGGAATAAAATCATTTTCTATGATTTGAAAATGTAATATGAAAATATAAAATTTAATCTTTAAAATTAAATATTTCACCTCAGGAAGACTTTCAAAAACTTCAACGGGATCAAGACCTCCTGGTCCTAAACGAGCTTTTCTTTCTTCTTCCTCTACTTCTTTCATAGCTTCTGCAATTTTTTCAGCAGCCCTTTTGCGAATTCTTTCTTTAAAAGATTTTAATTCATCATCAAATGAATTCTTATATTCAACTTCAGCAATTTGTATGCGACTAAAGAATGAACCAACACATGATCTTGGGTCAACATCCAATTGTTTTGAAAGTTCCAAAATATACTGCATACATATGCACTGATGAGCCACATGCTCCATAAGATCATGTTTCTAAAATAAAAAGATTTATAATTATAGCTCAAAAATATTAATTAAAAAAATATTATCTCATAGAAAATATAAATTACTTCTTCCATTTCTAGATTTATGCACCAAATTACTAAATAATTAGCTGTATTTTCACAAACTAAATGTGGATTTTCTTGCAAAAAATTTTTACTGTCATCGTATTTTCTTAACATTCCGTATTCTTTTAATTTTTTTTCATTTTCTTTGACAAATTGTTTCATTATCTTTTCTTTTTCTTCTTCAGATAAAGCCTCATCATCTTTCCTTCGAGGTTTTGTATTAATAACAGTTTTTGTAAAACCATCTTTTCCAATAGTATCTACATTCCAAGGTGTGAGTTTTTCTTTCTTTTTTAGTTCTTCTTCCTCTTTTCTAATTCTTTCTTCTTCTTTTTCTAAATCATGTAAAGCTTTCTTTAATGTTTGCAAATCTGATGTGTCTGGATTTTTACTTTCTATCTCGGCAACTTTTTCCTTGGTCTCTTTTAATTTTCTAAGTGTTCTAGATAAATAAATATTTTAATTATTACACTGTTAATTAACAGAAAATTAATTAGAATTTATAAAGATATTAATTTTATTACTCTTGTTTTTTCCTTTCATGTTCTTGTTTCTCTTTTTCTCTTTCTTCCATTCGTTCAATTCTTGCTTGATGTCGCCATCGAAATAATGATGGAGTATCAATATTTGGATGAGTATCGTCTTCATCATCTGAAATCTATTTCAAAATTATTTAAAATTTTTGTAATCAATTTTAAATAAATTTAAATTTTTGAAATTGTTTTTAAACAATTTATCAAACAATATTGTTACACAAATTTAAAAATTAAGAAATTGATAAATTTTAGCAAATTAGGCTTAAAAATGTTCTAATATATTTAAAAAAAAATTCTACATTATATATAAAAAATTCAAAAAATTAAAATTAGCTGTGTTGTTTGAAGTTTTTAATTAAGAAGTGCAATACTAAAAATAAAAATGTTTCTTACTGCCATATTAAAAGATTATCTGTATATGTATAAATATGATAAAATTCCTAATAATGTTAAATTATACAATACACAATCTTTATCTTTCTAGAACTTTCTGCAAAAAACATTTATTTAAACTATTACTTACCTCAATATCCTTCCATTTACTATAATCAACCATTTTCGATAATTTAAAAAAATCTCACAATTTTAAGGTCGATTAAAAATGGTTCTAAAAAGGAAAAATTATTGTACCGGCTATAACCACACAATCACAATTTTTCCTTATAATTGGCCTGTTCTGCTCTTTTATGCACTGTACATATGTCGCAATAGAAATGTATAGTGATCACCCACGCGTACTTTTTGCGAAATTTATTCTCCTTAAGTGTCCCTACAAGAAAGCTCCATGAAGTTGGCACCCAGAAAAAAAATAATATTTATAATTAGATGAATCAATTGCGCATAAAAAATGCAATAAATGTTTGCAATTAAGCGTTTGCGCGAATATTATTGTTTGAGAAAATCGAAAATTTCTTCCGATTGCTGAAAAACTTTATTTTGCGATACAATCTATTTTTTTTAATGATTTAATTCATTCAATTATGAAAATTCGTCCTGTTAAGTGACGTGATACGTCCCGTGTTATTTAGATCATAATAAAAAATGAAAATAAACAGTGATACATTAAATAGATTCTCTGGGGCCTTATTCTATATGTGATATAGCTATTACATCGGTGGTGTGTACACTTGGCGGAAAGGATATTTTTCCGAATGTTAACCTCAAATGGCAACATCGCATATTTTACCACAGGCATAAGAAAATTCCAAATTATAGAGCAAATTTCGCATCATCGTTACTCATTACTTAATGACATAATTTTAGTAAACAAACAATATTACTTTCTTTTTTCATGATTCGAATTATTATTTTATTAAATAAAATTTTTATTTCTTAGTTCAATAATCATATAGAATTTAATATTGTGAATTTAAATTATATGAGCAATAAAATTTAAATTGTTATCATTTGAATTTTGCATGAATAACCTATAAGAAAAAACAAAATAATCATGATGCAAAACTCAATGCATAATTCGAAGTTTTCTTATGTCTGTGGTAAAATATGCGGCGGTGCCATTTGAGGTACACATTCGGAAAAACATCCTTTCCGCCAAGTGTACGATATATCGCAATCGTTGATATAATATGATATACGTAGTATACGCATGCGCAAAAGCAATGTTATTGGAAATGTTAATACTTTATATTCCAAAATATTTATGATTTCCATTTGTTTAACTTTTTAAAGACTAATTCAAAATTGAAATTACAATGTACTGATTATATCTAAATTATTTAAAATTTTGATATATATAATTATATGAACACAAGTGTAAATAAAATAAAATAAAAAAGGTTTTATTTATTATTAGCACAAACGTTTGTAATACAAATTACTAAGTTAATATATATATAGTAGAAAATAAAGTAAATATATTATACTTAAAACAATTTTTTAAAGCGCAATCTAAAAGAAACATTTAGCAATGAAACTATAAATATCTAAGATATTAATCATTAAACTTAAAACTTTCAATGTAAATTATGTACTTATCTTTAAAATAAACTTAATTGTCATATACATTAATTTTTAGTTTATTAAAATAATTTAAAAGTTAAATTGCTAAACGTTTCTGAATACATGTTTTTAATAATTGTAAGTAATAAGAAATGCAATTTCTTAATTAATAATTATTATACATAAACAATAAGAAAAGTTTATATGAAATGTATTTTAAAATGTATTCTTACTTATATATTTGATCAATACAAATGGTTTATTTCAAGCTTAGTTTTCATTATTAATTCATTTTAAATTTTTAAATTTGATCTTATTCAATTACTTATTTATTTATTTAACAAATAAGTAATTATTTCATATATCAACTTGTTAAATTTATTGTATAAGAAATAATTTTATTAAATAATAACTAAGGGTGAAATCAAATGGAGCGGAAAATAGGCGACGGAACGTCACAGAACCTCAATTCCGCATCTTTGTATTCCGCCAACGGAGTAAAGACGACGTAATAGACGACATCAATTTTTATTTTGTTTAAAAAAATTATTAGTGCTTCAATAACCTCACGTAATATTTTTAATTTGCTTTCCATAGCTGTACTTTTAATTTCAATCAAACTTTTAAATTCTATTTTGGTTAACTATTTGTTTAAACAATTTCAAAAAGTCTGTGACGCTTCTATTATCCCGTCAAATTTGTTTCCTTATATTCACATGGAGCGGAATAGAAGTTCTGTGACGTTGATTAGCAATTTTATAATTAAAAAATAATGATGTTAATTGAAATATTTGGTTATAATAACAAACTATATTTTATTTTTATAAAAAAAGAATCTCATTACAATAACAATAGGTGATTATTTCCAACTTTTTTAACATTTTTGTTGTTAATTTAAAATTCGCGGATACATTTGTATGCTATTTTTAACAATTTTTCAGCTACATTCCGCGCCATGTGAATATAGGGAAAAAATTTGACGGAAAACAAGGCGACGGAATGAATGTTTTGTGACGTTCCGTCATCTATTTTCCGCTCCATCTGATTTCACCCTAATTATTAATTCGTTGTATTTTTTAAATTCATATTTTGCGGTATTCTTTCATATAATTAAATGAATATAATTCATATAACGCACATTAATATCACCTCTTATGTAATGTAACGTTATTTCATTCTCGATAAATATATCGCTATGTACAATTTTAATTTTGTACTTAGCGATATACTTATCAATCATTTCAAACATCTTTTCGTTTATAACAACTTTAACGTATCGTTGTTTCATATTTGTAATAAGAAAATTATACTAACTTAACCAAAAACATTAGCTGTGCGCATGCGCATTGGATGCACATCATACTGTATCGTCGATATAGGTACACATCACGATACAAACAGGATATACGTGTATCACATACAGAATAAGGCCCCAGAAACATGTGATGACTACCTTTTTAATCCAACAAAATTTTTCCACTATACATTATTTTGTGCTAATAATATCGCTCGACTCTTAGGGAGAATCCAGATGACGGAACTTTTCAAGGGGTCGTGGTGTTCCGTGCCGTGTCCGTACCGTTCTATGATGGAGTGTTTCATTTAGACTATCTCGTGTTTCCTGAGGGGCTATTCAAGCAATGATACATATGTATGTATCACGCTGTATGTATGCGCGCGCATACTTTTTATTCTCTTCCCCATACATATCGTCGCGATACATACATACACGGAGCGAACAAATCGGGAATACTTCCTTGCGCCCTCTACTGCTACACATCCGTACGCACGTTTTTGGAAATAGGCCTTGCGTACAAGCAACGATTCCATAAGGGTGAAGTCAGATAGAGCGGAAAATAGGCGACGGAACGTCACAGAACCTCAATTCCGCATCTTTGTATTCCGCCAACGGAGTAAAGACAACGTAATAGACGACATCAATTTTTATTTTGTTTAAAAAAATTATTAGTGCTTCAATAACCTCACGTAATATTTTTAATTTGCTTTCCATAGCTGTACTTTTAATTTCAATCAAACTTTTAAATTCTATTTTGGTTAACTATTTGTTTAAACAATTTCAAAAAGTCTGCGACGCTTCTATTATCCCGTCAAATTTGTTTCCCTATATTCACATGGAGCGGAATAGAAGTTCTGTGACGTTGATTAGCAATTTTATAATTAAAAAATAATTATGTTAATTGAAATATTTGGTTATAATAACAAACTATATTTTATTTTTATGAAAAAAGAATCTCATTACAATAACAATAGGTGATTATTTCCAACTTTTTTAACATTTTTGTTGTTAATTTAAAATTCGCGGATACATTTGTATGCTATTTTTAACAATTTTTCAGCTATATTCCGCGCCATGTGAATATAGGGAAAAAATTTGACGGAAAACAAGGCGACGGAATGAATGTTTTGTGACGTTCCGTCGTCTATTTTCCGCTCCATCTGATTTCACCCTAAGGCATCGGGAAAAAGTCCGAACGCTCTATAAGCGTTCGGACTTTTTCCCGATGGGTTATGGAATCGTTGCTTATACACAAGGTCTATTTCCAAAAACATGTGTACGGAACTATTGCAGTAGAGGGCGCAAGGAAGTATTCCCGATTTGTTCGCTCCGTGTATGTATCGCTACTTGAATAGCCCCTCTGAAAAATTCGTTAATAAACGTATGGCGCCTTTCTATTTAATTTAACATTAATGCTTGTAGCTCCGCTTTTACATCGTCATTCTCTTTTGCTCCGAAATCTAGTTTTATGAGTAATCTTCAGTACAGTAAGTACAGTAAAAGTTATTTATTCATTAAGATTATTCATAAAACTTGATTTTAGAGCAAAAGAGAATGGCGATGTGAAACCTGAGCTACAAGCATTAATGTTAAATTTAATAGAAAGGCGTCGTACGTTTACTCTCGAATTTTTCAGGGAACACGAGATAGTCTAGATGGTACAATCCATCATAGAACGGTACGGACGCGGCACGGCACGGAGCACGGCACGGAACACCACGGCCCCTTGAAAAGTTCCGTCATCTGGATTCTCCCTTAGGGCGATTCTTCATTTAACCCGTACCCGTACATGTACCCGCACGATTGTATAGGCGAGTACTTTATCTTCACTACTTTACCATCTATGATGAGTTCGATAGTAGATAGAAACTCATCATAGATGGTAAAGTAGTGAAGATAAAGTACTCGCCTATACAATCGTGCGGGTACGGGTACGGGTACGGGTTAAATGAAGAATCGCCCTCATTGGGTATGGGTTGATTGTTGGTCACAAAAATGACAGACCATCGATCGGTAGTCAAAGATTTCGGTATGGTGTGTCAGATGGGCTAGCGTGATGCAATGTGTTAAACGGGAACCGGGCTAGAATCTATCTGATATCATCACATGAAAAAAAAAAAGATTATACATTATTTTATGTATGAAAAAGACTGAAACATTAAGAAGTTGAAGCTCGGCAACCTGTGCGATTAACTTGCAAATTTTTATGTAAAAAAATGTCAAAAATTGTGTGCAAATTTTGCAATTGCCAAAAAAATAATTGTGCCAATAATAGTATTTTTTTTATAAACAATTTATCATCTTAGGCATCTATAAATAAAAAATATATTGTTATCACTCATAAATACGATGACAAAAAAAATAAGATAAATCGATTGCAATTTAATTATGCATTTTATAAATTTTTTCGAAAATAATGTAAAATGCATTAATTAAGATGGAATTACATTTTTTATTATTTGCAAGGTTTCTCCCCTCCTTTCGTGTCGTATGATATTCCGCATTTGCCAAAATTAAATTATGTATAATATTTAATTATTGCAATGATTGTGGAATTGTGTGCAGATTTTGCAATCGCAAAAAAAATCGCGCCAATAATAGTTTCTTTTAAAACAATTTATCATCTTAGGCACCTATAAATGAAATATATAGGGTAGATGTGGGTATTGCTACGGAGGTGCTAATTACTGTTTTTTCATATAAAATTCGTAAAAATAATTTTTTCCAAGTCCATAAATAATATTTGAATGCATAATCAAATATTATAAGTATTATTTAATATTTAAAAAAATATATCTCACAAAAAAAGTGTAAAAATATTTAATATTGGTTATTTGAAATTGAACTGTTCTAAAATCTTGATAAATTTCGTAAAATCGCGATCACGTATGCATCCTAAATTTAACAATATTTTCTGTTTTTATTCTTTTTTATGTAAAATAAGATCATTATTAAATAAAATATATCTTTGCTTGTTATATATTTTTTGGAAATTTCACCTAACACATATTTAATATTTTAATTTTACACCTTAGTATTATGCGTCATTAAAATCACCAAATATGAATTACTGTGGCATCCTTTTATTATTATAACACGTGGTAAACCTAACCTCAACTTTTCGAACGGAATATATAAAAGTGTCAATAGTAACTGGCACACAGCATTAGAAACACGGCCGCAGCAATAGCCACAAATACATTTTATTTTAAATTCGTTTTTTCTTAATTTTAACTCTATAATTAAATGCTAAATTAATTTTTTTCTAGTTAATCAATGTTTAAATATTTTATTAAAAATAAAAGTGATAAGTTTTCTTCATCTATAAGCTTTTATTTATGAGTTTAAAATTCATCATACGTCGATTCCGCTGTAATACCCACATCTACCCTATAGTTATCGCTCGAAAATATGATAACAAAAAAAAAGAATCAGATAAATTAATTGGAATTTAATTATGCATACTGTAACAATTTCTCAAATTAATCTAAATGCAGTGACTTCGATGTGAATAAGTAGCACCCGCACGGATAGCACCACCAAACGGCAAATAAGAAAATAAAGGCCGGTTTTCAATGAAAAAATATTTATTTAGTTCAATAATTTTAAGGTTATCAAGAGACGCTTAAGTTAAAGCTTAAGCTAATTTTGAGGCTAAGGCTAAGGCTAGAGCTTAGACTAGAGCTAAGGATAAGGCTAGTGCTTAGGCTAGGGCTAGAACTTAGACTAAGGCTAGAACTTTCGCTAAGGCTAAGGATAGATCTTAGACTAGGGCTTAGTCTGATGCTAAGGCTAGAGCTAAGGATTGGACTAGGGTTAGTGCTTAAGCTAAGGCTAAGAATAGACCTTAGACTAGAACTAAGGCTGATGTTAAAGCTAGAGCTAAGGCTTGGGCTAGGGCTAAGGCTTAGGCTGAGGCTAACGATAAGGATTAGGATAAGGCTAAGGCCAGGGTTAAGACTAATGATAGGGGCTTATAGGCTAAGGATAGGGCTTTGACTAAGGTTCAGGCTTAGGTTTAGACTAATGCTACCCTGGTAAAAAAATCAGGGGACAAATCACTTGATTTCTCCGGTGATTTATCATATCAAAACATCATGCAACGATTTTTTGTTGTTTCCACACGTTTCTCACCATGCTTAGTCAATTTAGAACAATTTTTGAAATCTTAAAAATTTTTAAACTTACAAGGAGAGTGTCAGGGTATTGGGACGCCGATCCTGCTCAAATTTTGGGAGATGATTTTGGATGTAGAAATATGAAAAAAGCCAAGGTACTAGACACTAACGCTCAATATTTCTCTAGTTACAGGCAAATAAAGAAAATCACTATAAAAGTTACTAGATTTTCAAACGCTTATAATTCATTAGCATTGATAGCTAGAAGCCTGAACCTTTTTTTAAATGAAAGTTGAGCTCAAATTCTTTCGAATTATCACTTATAGCATCCCGAAATATTATTTTTTTCTAATGTTATAGAGGAATAAAAATTGAAACAAATTTTAGCATTTATTATTAATTAATTAAAATTAATGTTATGAAAACGAATTTCAGGTCCAATTTTTATCCCTAAGGCTAAGGCTTAGACTAACAAGGAGAGGTCCCCACCTCCGGGAAACGGATTTAGCTGAAACTGCGAGATATGATTTTTTCATTAAAAAAAATTAACCCGTTTTTTCTCTTTTCGTCTAATAGGCCCAAGAGATCAAGATACAGACATTTTTTCTAAAATATAGTGAAAAGAAGCGCTTTTAAAAACTTAGCTTATTGAAAATAATGACGTCTTTGAACGTGTCTGGGTTTGGAACAAAAAAAGACGTCTTTAAAATTCGTCTTTTGAAGACGTCTTTTTTATCAAGATTTTAAAAATAATACCTACTAAAATGTTTAAAAAAGAACGTACTTAAGCTAAAGTGTATATACTTGAAGTACGTAATTGAAGTATGTATACTGATTTTCAACTGAATAAATCCGCAAAATTATAACCTTATATACCTGCATCTCTGAAATTTGGATAAGGGATTGCAAAGTTAAGAAAAACGGCACCTCACAGTTAAAAATGTAACTACTGAAAAAATTATTCAGATCGACTATTAATTCTGTCTTTGACTGTTAGGTGGCGTTTTTCTTAATACGCGAACTCCTACGAAAATTTTAGTGACGCGGGTATATAAGGTTATAATATTTCCAGTTTGTTCGCTCAAGCTTTTCGGTCTGCAGAGAGCTGATGCTTATTTTGTTTCTATATCTTTCTTTAGGAAGATACCCTATTAAAAATAATAACGGCTTTTCAAGATGTTTTTTGTTGTATTGGGATTTATAAATACACATCCAATGACATCTTTCAAAGACGTCTTTATATACACTTTAGCATAAGTACGTTCTTTTTTAAAACATTATTATTTTTAAAATCTTGATAAAAAAGACGTCTTTAAAAGACGTTATTATTTTCAATAGGGTAAACAGTTAAAAAATTAAAACTCTTACAGAAAAATGTATATAGAATAAAGGAAAGTACAAATTAAATACTTTAGTTTAAGCCCTAACGCATTAAAAAAGCTTTTGTGGTTCAGAAGTTATTGATAATTAAAATATGCTAATGAAATAAAGTGGAAAATTCATCATGCTAAAAATATTAATAAATATGTAGTAATATTAAGTTGAGCATAACTTTTTAACTAGAAAAGCTTTTTTAATGCACCAAAACTTAAATTAAAGTATTTGATTTTTGCTTTCTTTTATTATTTATATATTTTTCCATAAAAGATTTAGATTTTAGGCTATTCAAGTTTTTAAAAGCGCTTCTTTTCACTACATTAAAAAAATGGCTTTTTCTTGGTTTCTAGGGCGATTAGACGAAAATAAAAAACACGGTTTCAATTTTTTTCATCAAAAAATTATATCTCGCAGTTTCAGCTAAATCTATTTTCTGGAGGTGGGGACCTCTCCTTGTAAGTCTAGGGTTCTAATTAAGGCTAAGGCTTATGTTAACGCTAAGGCCTGGTTTAAGGCTAATGCTAGGGCTTATGATAGGACTTTGGCTAAGGCTAAGGTTCCGGCTAGGGCTTAGGCTAGGGCTAGGGCTTAGGCTAAGCCTAAGGCTAGGGTTTAAGCTAAGCCTAAGGCTATGTCTTAGCCTTAGCCCTATCCTTAGCCTAAGCCCTAGCCTAAGTCTTAGTTCTAGTCTTAGCCCAAGTCCTAACCTTAGTCTTCATCTAAGCACTAACCCTAGCCTATGCCTCAGCTGTAACCTTAGCCTTAGCCTAAGCCCTATTTTAAGCCTTCGCCTTATCCCTAGTTCTAGCCTTAATCCTAGCTCTTGCCTAAGCATAAGCCTTAGCTTAAGCCCTAGTCTTAGCCTTAGCCCTACTCCCAAATCTAGCTTTAGCCTAAGCCTCAGCTTTTGCCAAAGCCTAAGCTTTAGCCTAATCCCTAGCCTTAGCTTTATCCTAATTCCTATCTTTATCCTTAACCCAAGACTTAGCTTAAGCCCTAGCCTGAGCCTTAGCTTTAGCTGTAGCCTCAACATCAGCCTAAGCCCTAGTCCTAGTCCTAGCCTAAGCTCTAGCCTTAATCTTAGCCCTGGTCTTAGTCTTAGCTCTGTTCTTAGCCTAAGCGCTAGCCTTCACGGTTCGCCGAAAGGAAGTTTGAATAAAAATGTGTTGTTGACTTAAAATTCATTTTGATTATAATTTTTAGATATATTAAAATTATTTTTACATACTTTTTAAAATCAGTTTACGTGGTGGATTCATAAAAAGTTAAGTTTAATTGAACAAATATTGTTTTATTAGGCAATATTATTAATTTAATATATAAATATAATAACAAATGAGTAAATAACTGTCCCACATTTAATTTATATTACCTGTGTGTTAAAAACATTTATTTACGCTATACATTTGCATTAAATATATAATTATAATAACAGCCGATATATACCCTATTGAAAAAATCCATGTAGATGATCTCCAACCTAATAGAATAATTGTAATTTTCAATTATTATATTTAATACAAATTTTAGAGTGATATTATAGTATATTATGCACCAAGGGAAACAAGTGGACTGTGGGCGCCCGAGCGAAGCGAGGGCGGCATGCATTCGGGCGCCCGCAGTATACTTGTTTTCCGAGTGCAATATACGATTTTTTATCCTATCCGCCGGAAAGTACGCTAAAAATGAAAAATAATTGAAATTGTTATTATTTAAAATTTTATTTATTCAAAATAATTTACATCAATTCTTTATATAACAAAATAAGTTACATAATTGATTTCTTTAAGAAAATAATTCATCTTAATTCATAATATTATTTTTCATTAAAATTATTATTATAATTAACATAAGAATTCATATTTTTTAACATCAGTTTAAAATTTATTTAAAAAAATAACATTCCTAATTGTGACATTAAATTTTTTTTTTTAAATAAAATTCATTGAAAATCTTTGTTTTTTCCATTTTGATTGTTTCTTGAATAATTATGATTAATTGTCAAGTGATGAATAACACAATTTTTGATTATTACAGATGATGATTTATGTAAAAATTGATTATCTATATCATTTTCTACCAACACTTTTGATTTTTTTGTTTGTGGTTCATTCAAATTAATATTTTCATTATCATTCAAAGGAATTTCTTTAAATTTTTGTTGGATGTTTGGTGGTGATGACTGCAGAATGACGGGAGGCACTTGTGGATGACTTTTAGGGAAATTTGATATTTTACTTAAATTCTGTTGAGTATTTGATCGTATAGACAACAAGTTTGTACTAGTCTTAGAAGTATCTGTACTAGTAGATGGAATTGAATGCAATTTATTATTAGTGACATTTGTACGGTTACTTTCGACTTCATTGAAATTAGCAATAGTTTCAAGGATTTTTCTCTTATTATTCAGCGAATTTTCTATGTAGCCTTGAACTACTGCATCGGAGCGCCAACCTCCAAGTTGCTTCACCATAACCAAATTTGCACTGCATTAAAAAGAGCAGTTGCTGAACTGCGTCGCAGACAATGCCCTGTATAACCATCTGGATTATCTAAATTTAAATATAAAGCTATGGTTTTCCCGGTCTCACTAATTTTATTTTTACCGATGAACTGTCGAGTGCATTTTCCATTTTGATAGTTGACAAAATATCTATTACTAGGCATGTTATCTGGCCTTAAACTTGAATATTTTTTAACAATATTATAGAACTCTTTACCAATGATAAACTGGCGAGGATAGTCGTTTTTCGTATCTTTAATGGTAATGATATACTGATTACTAGTATCTTCTACATCTGTAGTTTCGATACCAATAATTTCTTGGCATCTTAGCGCACCAAAATACCGAAAATTAGAATGACCTAAAAAGATGTACATAAAATAGTAAATCGATAAATATGCAGCGATAAGCTTTTTATTTGTA
The DNA here is from genome assembly GCA_017163975.1 of Anastatus disparis. Lineage (NCBI taxonomy): Eukaryota > Metazoa > Arthropoda > Insecta > Hymenoptera > Eupelmidae > Anastatus > Anastatus disparis. Next base: position 666,171 of record JAFFSR010000143.1, read on the forward strand.
TTAATAAATTACACTCACCTTTGTTGATAAGTAGATGTGATCATCACTATCATTAATAAATTGTTTTATCTGAGACCAGCTCAAGATTTGCGACTTTTTAGGCTTGTAACCTTTGGATTCATTTTTCATAAAAGACTTTAATAGGTTATAATTATTAATATTAATATTATGTCTAAGATTCAACGTAGTCCTCAATCTTGACCAAATACTCCATAGAGTTGATGGTTCTTTTTTTTTGACCACTCTTTAAAATATACAATTAAAATATTTTCATCGATTTCAACAACTTTATTTTCATCAACCCACTTTAAAAAAGCTGCGTACACTATTTCGTATTGAGCACGCGATTTCTTAGGCAATAAATTATTTATGATCTCTTGCTTTTTAGCTTCAAAATTTCTTGAAATTATTTGTTCTGGGTCAAAATTTTCATCTTCCGAGGAGTCCGTTGAATCCATTTTTTAATGAATGATGAGGTTATACGATGTATTTAGGTTATATGAGCAACGAGTATAAGTATTGTCCTTTGTTTTTTGTTAGATTGACATGACAGGTGACACAAGGAAACAAGAAGATAAGAGGCAATACAACTATAGTTTGTTTCCCAGCTAGGCGGGAAACAAGGGCGTACTTTATGGCAGGATAGGATAAAAAAGTATATTATTGATTTCCCACATTCTTAATAAATGTCTTGCAAATCATAAGTGAATTCTATTTGAAATGTTTACTTTTTTATGGAAAATTTTATTTCTATCCAGACAGATTATAAATATGAATTCATAATTACAGACATAATCAGAAAAATTTATCTATATTTCATATATTTTCTTATCTTTATAATTGACTATTAAAAAAATTTAATATTAAAAAAAAAACTTATTAAGATTGTTTTGTATAAAATGTATGTTAAAAAGATACAAGAAGAAATATTTTTATATCATGTAATGATAATTTTTTAAATGAAGTCATTAGATATATTCTAAAAATTAATATGTTTCTCTTATTAAAAATATTATTGCTTTAATGAAATTATTATTAATACATTTAATTCTTAACAATTTTTACATGAATGACAATTGATACGAATACGAGCACACGTACACTCACTGTTAATGGATTCTTTTCGAATGTTTTGAGATCTTGGACTTTCATTGGACAATTCCGTTGTTTTCTTTGTTTCTATTGGAACATTTTAAAAAATTCGGAAAGAATCAATTAACGGTGGGTGTACATATGAATATGTAATTGAGGTTACATGAATATTATTTATGAAGAATTATTAACAAGTAATTTTTTAAATAATAATGTATTTTCATGAAATTAATTTAAGTACTTTATTCTCTGAATGATAACTGAATAGAACTTTAATTGAATAAATTATGTTATACAATTATAAATATATAAATTTATTTAACTGTTCATCAAATGAAATGATTATTCATTTAGTATATTATTCATACATGTATATTATACAAATAATAATTACAATGGATGATAGTTAAATAAAAATTTTTATTTCAATAATCATAGCGTTGAAATTTATTTTTATGGAAATGTTATTTGATTGACATTTTCAGTAGTGTTTTAATACAAATATAACTATGATTAAACTATACTAAACATCCCTGCTATAAAAAGCAGCTGACAAGCCTACTGATAAACAAGCTGATAAACGAGCTGATAAATCAGATCCTGATTTGTCCGCTAATCGCAGCTGATTTATCAGCAGATTTTTCATAAAATATTTTTTTACTAAATATTACATCATAAATCATATTATGCATGCAAAAGAATATATCTTTTTATTTTTATAAGTTATAAAATTTTTTTTATATTTTTGAAAATATATTAATGAGAAATTTAAATAAAAGTGAATTTATGTTAAATACACTAAGAGAAATTTTATATGAAATATTACAAGAATCATAGTACATTTTTACGATGTAGCTTTGTAAACTTTTCAATTGCGTTAAATTTACTATACTACCCTAGCGGAAAAAAAATGAAGAAAACTGAAGAAAACAGTTCATAACAGCAAGTAACAGCAGAAAAATGTCATAATTAAGACAAAGACAACAGTTAATAACTGTTTTTTTCAGTTATCTGCCAATATTATCAGTTTTTTCCAGTTATGCTCCGATTTCTTCATTTTTTACGTGCGAAAAAAAATATGTTTTTAACATTCTTCACTTTTCTTCGTTTTAAAGCAGTTTATAACTGTTTTCTTCAGTTATCTGCCAATATTATCAGTTTTCTCCAGTTATGCTCCGATTTCTTCACTTGTTACGTGCGAGAAAAAAATATGTTTTCAACATTCTTCACTTTTCTTCGTTTTAAAACAGTTAATAACTGTTTTCTTCAGTTACCTGCCAATATTATCAGTTTTCTCTAGTGATGTTCTGTTTTGTTTACTTTGTACGCGGAAAGAAACAATTTTTGTTTAACTTCCTTAATTTTTCTTCGTTTTAAAACGTTAATGTAACTGTTGTCTTTAGTTTTCTCTAGATTTTTTCACTTTTCAACAGTTGTGTTCAGAATATAACTGTTTTCTGCAGTTTCCTCCAGATTTCTTCACTTTTTAACAGTTACCCGGGTAGCAAAATCTGCCGCACTTAAAGTGCGCTGCACACGCATGGTCTGCTTCCGACTTATACTATGTTTTTGCTGGCAGATGCTTACAGCAGATGCGTGCAGCATACTTGCGTCAAAATTGCAGCAAAGAAGTGCTATTCTTTAAAACGGAATATTGCACTCGTACACGCAGCAGAATTGCAAGATAATTGATGTATGCACGTTAAACAGATGAGTGCAGCATAATTGCACAAGAATTGCGAATGGCAATTGCAAATAAGGGATAGCAATAATGCACGCGTACACATGGCAGAAACACATCAGAACTGCGCTAGTAACATGCAGCATTCGCGTGCAGTAAAATTACATAAACATTGCGACACATACGTGTAGCGGATGAGTATTCTTGTAAAAGTTGAGCTTATTATATTGATCCAGAAATTCATAAATCTCAAATATTTTATTAAACTTATGTTTGAAATAGATGATGCTCTTAAAACTAAACTGTAACAAAGAATAAAATTATAAACATTTATGAACGTTTAATAAATAGAAAAAGTAAAAAACAATTACCAAATCAGCTAGAACTTAACAGAAATTACTTAAAGTAATTTTTAAATATTTATTTTATATGTTATGACTTGTAAGAAATAGGTAAGTATTAATTATGAATGTCATAACCAAATGATTATTTGAACTTTAAAATCGTATAATACGAACTATAACCTATTTACGATACTGCTATTATTAAATAAAATTCAGAATTTTAATAAATAAAAATAATCGAAATTTCGCTAATACAAAGTACAACAAAATGGTTTTCAAATACTTTATAGAACTTTTTATTAATGCAATCGCTGATTAAAACCCTGTTGTAAAAAACTAATTGGATATCCAACTGGATATCTAACTGGATGACTTAGATCTGACTTGGATTTCATTAGATATCCAGGAGAATTATCCAGTTGCGCACTATCGACATGGATTTCTAATAGGATATCCAGTAGGATATCCAACTGGAAATCTGACTAGATATCCAACTAGATATCCTTCTGGGAATCTATCTGGATGATACGCAACTGGATAATTCTCTTGGATATCCAACGAAATCCAAGTCAGATCCAAGTCATCCAGTTAGATATTCAGTTGGATATCCAACCAGTTTTTTAGAACAGGGAACTATTAATTTAAAACCTTCCAGGACTTCTATAATCTATCCACAACACACGGTTTTCTGTTCTTTGTTTTAAAATCATGTGACCTTATCAGCATATATGCATGTATGGTGTGCGTTCTTTGCTTACGCTTTAATGCAGCTATATCCACTATGCCACTACCCCGATAACATTGCCTACGCACGATGTCAGAAAAATGACGATATCCGTGCGGCACGCGTGTTGCGTTCGTACATCGTCGTTTTGGCGTAAATTTACGGTCAATGTGACGAAAACGCGTTCGTGCCCAAAAAATGCAGCGAGCACACCACGAGCATTCCAGCATTGTGCGCTTTGGTATGGCAGCATTTTGAACGCAAATTTCGAGCATATAAAAAATGAGGGCATTTTGTATGCGGGATTCCTGCGTATCAGAATTTTCGTGCTTTTGCTTGTAGGTGCACGCAACCTATAAATAAATTTTGAAAGGAATAAAATTTACTAAAATTGCAATTAATTTAGAAATTATTTATTGCTATAATATTTCTGTAAAAGACTGATTTACAGTTGTTTACAATTTTTTACAGTTATTTACTATTAATTGCTATTATTTACTATTATTTACTATTACTGACTATTATTTACTTTTTTCAAAATTTTTAGGTTGGTTAATATTGTATTGTTGTTTATAATTATTTACAGTTATATACTATTATTTACCGTTATTTCCTTTTACAGATATTTACAGTTTTTCACAGTTTTCTACAGTTATTTACAGTTATTTACAATTATTTATTATTTCAATATTTTTCGTATCCCTATAGTGGAAAAAACAAATGTGACTTATTGTTAAAAACTATTGAAAAATGTTTAAAAATGATTACAATTGATTATAATTGATTATAACTACACTGTAAAAATTTTTTTGTAATTTTTACACATGTAAGTGTTACAGATGAAACACAAAAATTTTGTAAATTTTCTATGTAAAATTATTAATTTTTAAATGTTTACAAATATTATTTGTGAATTATAACACAAAAAAATTTGTTTCATCTGTAACACTTATGTGTGTAAAAATTACAAAAAAATTTTTACAGTGTATTACAAACTGCCTTCATTGCAACAGCATTTTAATAGTTATAATCATTTATAATCAAATATAATCATTTATATTGAAATGCCAAAATTGGGATACTGAATAAAAGTTTTAATCATTTATATATACATTTATAATGATTGATAATTACAATATTTTTTTACTTCTTATAAGCAAAAAATTTTATAATGTTTCGAATTCAAGCAAAATGATCATAAATAATTATAAATAATGATAAATGATTAAAAATGATCTTAAATGATTATATGTGATTCGAATTGTTAGTAATACCATATAAATGTAAGTAGCTGCTGCTAATTGTAAATAATAAAAAATAAATATTAGAATTTGTTCGAAACAATTATTTCGTTAAAATTATACTTTTTAATGAAAATTGATTGCGAGGAAAATGATTATAAATGATATTAATAGTATATTTTGATACTAGTGCGTTAAAGTAATTTTTTCCTCGTGTGGCGGTTTGCGCCCGAGCGAAGCGAGCTAGCAATACATCATTATTATAAACTGTTTATAATAATTATACACTTTTACAGACTATTTTTTACTGTTATTAATTTCTTCATTGCGGTGTTTTACATCACTTATTAATATTTTGACACAATTTCTAACATAAATCATTTCCATATGGAAATAAGCAACGCTGCATTTTATGCAAAAGCTTGTACTTTCTCTTCTGCTGCCTTTACTTCTTGTGATGCTTCCACTTTTTTTGGTTGCTTCTACTTCTTTTCTGCTGCTTATTTTCTTCTACTTCTCTTATTTTCGCTGTTCCAGTAGGCAGTTAATCTGTTTTGGGAAAGAAAATAATTAATAAAATACTAATTACTTGGAAGTTAAAGAGAATGTGTTATATTTCATTAATAATATTTCTTATTGTACTGTATTTTCAAGTCTACAAAGTTATAATTAATAATACAGTAATACAGTGTAGCTAACAGGTCGTTAATAGTCATTCTAAGCATTATGCTCCCGTAAGTTAAAAAATAACAGTAGATCTAAACGCCAATATTTTAACAGAAAATGTATAAAAATATTAAAATATTATAATTTAAAATTATTATGCGTTACTTTTTAAAAATAATTCCATTATTTAAATAAGTATTGTCAATGCAATGATAGCAACTCACTGTCACATAAGAAATTATAAATTCAAAAATACTAACCCCAATCTTCAAAGATTTCTTCCTCGCTGTTCTCCATCACGACGTCCTGCTCTCCACTCTGCTTTTCGTAGTACTGTTCATTTTCGTCCTCGCTATATTCTTCCTTGTGCTCGTGTTCTTCCTTTAAGTGGTATTCTCCTTATCCTCATATTCTCTCTTCTCCTGGTCTTCTTCCTCCTCCTGGTCTTCTTTTTCCTGCTGCTCGTCCTCCTCCTCCTGGGTTTGTATTTCATCATATTCTTTCTCGACCTGATGATGTCCATGATATATCGTTTCTTCGTCAGAATTATTCAGCTGTTGTTGGTTCCCTTCTTTTCCTTAGAATCATGTTTCGTAGGCCGATTTGTAACGTTGACCCTTTGGCTCCCGTTATTACAATCCAAGTTGGCAAGTTGGCTAGCATCTTGAGGAACAGCAGAGTTCGTACAAGACTTGCGACGAGGAAACCCTTGAAAACTCTCGTATGAATCAATGGAACGCTTCCGTTTGCGACGAAAGCCCTCTTTGGCACTCTTTATGGCTTTCGTCATAGCCATAACAAATTCTTCTTCGGTCGGTTTCTGCAGCGTGGCTTTGTTGCAGGGCATAGCGTCTGTTGGTTAAAATATTCATAATTAATTACATAATTTCACAAATATTAAATTGTATTTTCATATAACACTAATGAAAAAATAAGTGGCAGTCGGGGACTGGCCGACACAAGTGATAACTTAAATTATTATAAGTTGAAATTATTATAATGTTAAACTTTTAAGTATGCTATTATTAAAATACTTGTACCTTCGCAAGCTTGTGCAAAACGAGTGCTTTTCATAGCAACACCATCTTCATTTGATTGAACTCCATTCCAAGAAACATTACGAAATACATCTTCATTGACTATGAGGCTATTTTGAAATGAAAATAAGTAAACTTTATAAACAAATATACTGCTTACAACTTCGTCGTACTCTTCGTCTGTGAAATTATCAAACGCTAGGAGATCAGCACAAGATTGAAAAGGTAGGTACTTTGGACGAGTTGTCGCTCTACTAGTTTGTCCTTTTGTTAATTCACTTAACATCTTGTGAATAGACCTAAAATTGAATTATTATTATTATTAATACAATCATTCTTCCTCTAAATAATTGTTGATTTAAATTGCTAACTTACAAAGTTACTTTTTCAACATTTTCAAGTCTTTCGTTCAGTGAGCTGGCGAAATAAAAATTAAATCATTGTCATTATTAATACAATAATTCTAACCTTTAAATAATTGTGTATATGAAGTGCTAACTTACAAACTAAAGTTTTCAACTTTTTCAAGTCTTTCGTTCAGGAGCTGGCAAAAAGAAAAAATATTCATTAAAGTATTACTATTTCAAAATAACAGTATATACAATAATAATAATACCTTAACAGTTCTATCGAAGCCTCTTGTTCTTTCCGGATTGAACTACAAGATTAAATATATTTTATTTATCTTAAAAGTAATTAATAAACGATATATGTGAAACATATACTATACCGATTCACAGTTTCTACGCCAACGAATCTTCTGTTAAGCGAGCTGAAAATAGTGATAAAATAGATAATCATAATTGACGTTAATATTACTATAAAAATATCATAAATTGAATTTACTCAATCTTTCCGGATAGGTCTTTGATTAACGATTTCACTTCGCTTGCTGCTGTTCCTTGTACCATAGAATTGAAATAACGTCCATCAACAATGCAGATAAAAAGTTATATAAATATATGTTGCCACCGAAAAAATATTTATCTATAAACATATCAAAAATTATTTTACCTGTATTATGGGACTCAGTAGATCGCTGTATTTGCGTATTTGATAATATTTTCTTTGCATTGACTGCAGGATGAACCCGTTGGTTTTGCATAATACTACGCGAAAGAAGAGGAACACGGGCGGTTATTTTTTCAGATGAAGTACCTTTTATAATTTTGTTTGTATTAACTCCATCTGCAATATAAAATGTAATGATGTTAGAAAATATTCAAACTAAGAAAAGATTTTTTGTAAATAGTTATTAATATACCGTGAAGGACGTAATTTCTGATCACTTAGGAGGTATTTCTGATCACATATTTACATGTAAAAAAGTAAAAGTATATTTCTTTTCACACAAACGAAGCATTTCTTACGCTCAATCTATTTTTCCTCATAAACTAAAAAACGGTTTTTCCTACTAAAATCTTAAAGATTATGATTTATAATAAATAATGATCAGAAATTACGCCCTGATCAGGAACTACGTCCTTTACGGTATATTGTTTTATAGACATTGAAATAAGTCTAAATTATTAAACAATATTTAATAGTTATAATAAGAAATGAAGTTTTTACATTGTGTGTTGTCTTTAATATTTATTTCAATTTTTTTACAAAATATATTTATTAAATTAACATTTATGCAATCTTTTCTTGAAATATATGCATCATTATCTTACCTTTATTAATCCAGCTAGTAGTAGATCGCTGAAGTGAAAATTGCGAATTTGAAAATTTCTTATTGTATGCAGACAACATTTTATTTTTCTCGCTGTTTTGAGAAGGTAAAGGCCTTGTGGCGTACTCGCTGTTGCTCAAGTTTGATCCAGACGTATGCGCTTTCAATTTCGTTGCATTCTTCTGCTGATAATTGTGTTTTGTTCCTCCGCGATTAATGCACAGAATGGGAGATTCCTTTAATTGAGACATTCTATCTGTTAAGGATGTTGAAGCAGCCTCTACAGTGACTGCTCCAGAATTCGTACGCTTCTTTTGACTCATCTGATTATAATACAAATAAAGAAAAAAATATTAGTTTCAGCAAAGCCATAAGATGAAGTAAGTGCAATGAAAACTAGCGATACAATAAAACTCTAACATTAAATGACTAATAAATTTCAGATAATTATTATTAAATAATTATCCCTCGAAGTGCGTTGATACAATTAAAGAAACAACGAAATATTCAGAGTTGCACTCTTTCGTAGCAAGTTCGGCAGGCCAATACGGCATTCTAAAACATTTACCGGCCACTTCATCTAGACGAATGGTAAGTAATTCTGAACTGGGCTTTGAACACAGGAATGTATCGATTGCAGAAGAGTCGCACGGAAGATCAAAAAGTCCTCAACTTTTGTAAAAAGTTTCAACAGTAGATAACAACTATTTCTTTGGGTATCTTGTAAAACATTCTTAATTATACCAATGGATCCATTTCTCAAAATAACTGTACTATCCTGTTTAAATATTGACAAGTGAATTTCCCCTGTGACAACTTTTTTTGAATTGATTATAATTCAAATCATTGATTAAAGGAGTAGAACCCTTTGCATGACTCCAAATAAATTTTAACGTCGACGGATCAACGAATTTCTTGTACGCTGTATGAACATTTTCAGCTGTTCTTTTCGAAATCTGTTGCAAATGTTGACTGGGTTTTCGACATAATTTTCTACAATAACTCATATTGTTCTCGTATGGAAATGCTGAAAACGAATCTAGCGCCCCAAAAGATCTCACATCATCTGGAAGATGTAACAGAGCGTGAGTATTGTAGGAAAGAAATTCTATACCATAGACATCAGCAGCTGTTTCGACGAATAATTTTATGCACTTCTCTGAGAAAAGTATAGATTCCGTCGTGTTGAAAGGATTCACCAAAATTCTAATAGCTGTATGAAGGAGAAGAAAGTGTTTATAAACAGCAGGATTGACTAGACCATTGAGAACAACAGGTCCGATGTAAAGTAGTAGCTGCCGTTGCTCAGTAGCTTTGAATTTGCTATGTTTTTGAATGTTGACAGGTTTCCGAGCGAAATCCCGCGGACAATATTTCTTTACTTGTTCGAGACGATCATTTAAGACAAGTAAATTATTATGTTGAAGCTTAGCTGATTGTAAAAATCTACCATCGATTATTCCTTGCAAAATTTTTTCCATGACACCAAGACATACCAAATGCATATAATCAAATACTGCATCTGATACGATATTGAAGGGGAGTGCAGCAAGTGCTGATACTTCCTTATGATGGTCAACATCTATTCTTGAAGTATACTCTTCCTGTGTCCGTGGGCGATGGTCAATTCCTGTGAATACCATAACGCCAGAACGAATATGTTCGCCTATTACATGACATTTGGAACAAGGAGATCTAGAACTGTGACCTCGATGACCCAGAACAAAAGCTCGAGCAGGTGCATCGGCAATGAAGCATCTCAACCGTATATATTTTTGTTTTCCATTATATTTAATTCCAGTTTGCAAAATAGTTAATAAATCATCTACGAATTGATTTAGCATCTCAGTAGCACTCGTTGGCTTTTTGGATCCTTTAAAAATACCAACAATTTGTGGAAACAAATTGGAATATTAGCTATACGAATTTGTATAGGCCACATCAAAATTTTACTTGCTCTATCCAGTGAAGCCTCATCAGTACTGCAATCTATTTCAAGAACATCGGGGATTATGTGAGAAGGAGTCAATGCGAGAATTTTTGAAGACTTTTCTCAATGCCTAAATGAAGATATTCGCCTCCTGCTATTTTACTTATCAGCGATGAATCACGAGGGGTTTTCAAAACAGTTCGAGGATCGACATGTAAATTTGAAAAGCACCTGTGACTTCTAAGAACTAACAAAACAGCTTTTATCTGCTGATGAGTCATATTGTGCTGAGTAAAGACTGAGGCTAATCTAGCTTCGAAAGCTTCTACATTTTCACCGTCTTCAAACATCGACTGTAAGGAGTTGGAATCGTCATCGTCGATTTCACCAGACTCAAAGCAAGTACATTCCATCTCCATTGGATTATCGTCGCTCTCTACCACGCACGGCGTTTCATCTGAATGCGACGATGGAGTCGAAAAACCCTCACAGTTGCCAGGGCTAAACTGAGAAGAACAGCCTGCGTTTTCTGCCAAATTTGCAACTTGTAAGTTATCATTTCGTAAATAGTCTTCACGAGCTCTGGCATACAACCTGTTCATGCGTACTATATGATCATGCGAGCACATATGCAACGGTTTTCTGGTACGCATTGGTCCTATGGCATACATTGTTTCTAACTCGATATTAAGTAACTAATAAAATTGAATATTGAATTTTATAATTGTTTCAAATGGTGCATCCAATCGAAAATGCAATAATGAATTACAAAAAACGTCCAGCGTACAATTAATTGTTAAAATAGTAAGCTATTTTATATGTGATGAAAAAAAAGTAATAAAATATGGAACAGGTACTCGGAATTGAATTGGAAAGGTCTTAAATTTGATTACCCTTTTATATAAAATTGATGTACAAGAGAATGCAGCAATTTATTTTCGGAAGTTGTGTATATCACTGTATGAAAAGACCTGCCGATATCGCAAACCTATAATAAAAGAAATAAACAGTTAATGAAACACTAATTTTTCAATACGAATGAAATACGTGACAGTTGTGAGACTGACCGACATAAGCTATGCTACCACTATGTATATTGATACTAGCAACCGTGGATTATTTACGATATTATCCCTTACTAAAAGATCAATTACAGTTTCAATCATAGTTAATCGAGATATTCTAATATTTTCCAATCTTAAATTGAGGATTCAATATTACATGTTCGCATTTCTTATTTTAAGAGCTTCAACACAAATTTTCATTTGCAAAAATCGGCCAATTTTAACTTTGATTATGCCAAATAATTGTTCGTTACATTTCATGAAAAATCGTTCCATTACTTTCATTCAAATTTGTTTTTCGGTGTTGTGAAGCTTTGATATTCAAGAATGAAAATTGCTAATCATGAAACTCTGATTATTAAAAATAGATAAATTAAATATTTTGACTATAAAAAAAAAAAACGATTAAAAAACGTGGCAGTCGGGGGACTGGCCGACAGAGGTGATAACTTAAATTATTATAAGTTGAAATTATTATAATGATGAATTCTTAAGTATGCTATTATTAAAATACTTGTATTACTAATATAATGATTTTCAAAAATATTGAAACTCTGAAAAGATTGTATGAATAGTTATTTAATAAATATTGTAAAATATAATATTATAGTTGCTTAAAAAATTATATTTATCTAAAATAATTGGCATTCTTGAATATTTGCAGCTTCAATTGGTTTATGGTAACTATAATAGGAAATGAAAATTTTATATTGTATGTTTTCTAAAATTCTTGCAAAAACTATGAGTACAGGTGCAGTGTCCGTTTTACATCTCCTTAAATTAATAATAGATCATTAAATTAAAAATAACTAATCCTGTGCAAAAAAATTATTATAATTTTCACAAATGCCACACTTTTTAGTTTCTATATATATAATGGAAGCATAGCTTCTTTCAGCCAGTCACACGACTGCCCCTTTTTTGAATAAATTTATTCATTAGTTGTTGAAAATTTTGTTTCAATATTATTTATTAAAATTTTTCAATGTTGTACCAGAAATCTAGAATTCTTAAAATTGAATGAATGCATTTATTAAAAAATGTAATTGAATATTCTTCATGGTGCATACTGCAAGCTAATGCATTTCTTTACTGAAAATTTTGCTATAAAATGAAAAGATAGTTGTCATGTAGGAGTACAGGTGCAGTGTCCGTTTTACATCTCCTTAAATTAATAATAGATCAAGTGAAAAATTTCATGTAATTTTTGCATTAAATTTCATTTGATTTTGAATTAAATTTCATATGATTTTATAGTAAAATTAAAGTAAAATGTATTCATTTTTTTGCAAATCTGAATTGAATTTATAAGAAAAAAAACGTGACAGTCGTGGGACTGGCCGACAGAAGCTATGCTTCCACTATATATATGGAAACTAAAAAGTGTAGCATTTGTGAAAATTATAATAATTTTTTTAACAGGATTAGTTATTTTTACTTGATCTATTATTAATTTAAGAAGAAGTAAAACGGACACTGCACCTGTACTCATAAATATTTTCTCTTTTCATTTTATTGCAAAATTTCCAGTAAAGAAATGCATTAGCTTGTAGTATGTACCACGAAGAATATTGAATTAAATTTTTTAATAAATTCATTCATTCATTTTTAAGAATTCTGGATTTCTGGTACAAAATCGAAAAGTTTTAATAAATAAGTTCTTAATTTTAAGTTCGTAAAAATTGAGTATGTAAACAAAAACACAAACTAAAGCCTTAGATGTAAAATCTAGTACCAGAGAGTATGAGAGAGAGAGAGAGTATGAGAGAGAGAGAGAAAGAGCATGAGAGAGAGAGAGAGAGAGAGAGAGAGAAAGAGAGAGACACACAAACTTAAAATTGATGAAAGAAGGCATGACTGTTTTGCTCGCATAATAAACAGAATTAGGCCGTGATACCCGAGAACTTTTATGCATTTTATGACCTTTCTTGAATCACCATTATTTGAAATATTCATATATTTTGCAATAATATATTTACAGTCTATTATGAAATATTTGTATATTTTATTTCAAGAGCTTCACTACAAAGTTTGATTTTAAAAAATCGGTCAATTTTTACTTGAATTATGCAAAATAGTTATAAATTTCATTTTATGGCGGGTGGTTTGATTTCTTACATTAAAGTTTGTTAAACTTTGTTGCCAAACCCGTATATTTAAGAGTGAAAATTATTAATCATCAAAATTCCAAGAAGAATAAATGTTTTCGGTAACGGAAAATTTGAAAAAATAGCTTTTATTATAAAGCATTAAATATTATATAAAATTTATTAATTATTAAAGTTTTTAGTTATACAAATATATTTTTATAGTAAATTGCTGGTGCTTTGTCATTCTTTATCTTACACAATCTTCTCTAAGTTTAAATATTTTCCAAAATTATTGCATTAATAATATTAATATTTTAGCAATAGCATATGATAAAATTTATAATAAAATTTCATCCTATAATAATTTAAGTTATCACTTCTGCTGGGTGTTTCCAAAGCTTACAAATTTTTCTCATTGTCTTTATTTATTTTTTATATTTCTATTGCTTATTTTATCCTCAGTTCAGGTATACAGTTTTTATAGTCTACTGCGCATGTATATACTATAAACACTTTATACCTGAACCGAGGAAATATAGAAAATAAAGAAAGTGAGTGAGAAAAATCATAAGAGCATACTTATAAAAACGTTCAACGTGCAATAATTTAAACTTATAATAACTGAAGTTATCACTTCTATCGGTTGGTCCTCCGACTGTCACATTTTTAAAATTTGTTATTAAATTCATTTTTTCTAATTCAAATTATTCAAATTAAAACTATCAATTTTTGGTATAAACTTAATAGAATACTTTTTGTTGGAATAACATTTAAAATATGCTTGAATTTTTACAAATTACAATATGCATAGTCTTCATCTAATTGTTAGAGGAAAAATGCAATTCCATAAATCGAAAAGTATATCCAAACTTAATTTACTTCTAAACGACTAATTTTTTTGTTTTCTTTTATAAAAAAAGTTTCCCGAAGCCCGAGTGGGAAAAATTATAAAAATTTTTTAAATTGCAAAAATGTTGGAAAAAATAATTATTTTTGACCAAATCATAAAATATATTTTTATTAAAAAGATTGAATTTTAGAATAAATATAGGGTAAATGAAGGTATTTCTACGGTTATAAATAAATAATAGTTTAAGATACTTACCCTATTTAAAGATAGTTTTCGAAGAAGATGTGTAATGTTGTAGAAAATCAATTCTTGTGCCAGTAAACCAAAATGTTGAACAGGATAGATGTAACGTAAAAGCGATGTGCACTCGAACAAGTACAAAATACGTATGCATGTTATTTTTCAAAATGAACTTAAAATCTACACTAAAAAATCTTAACCATGTACCCTTTTTTTTATTAACTAAGGGAATTCCCAAATAGGCAGAAAAATAATGCGCTCACCAGATGTTTTGTTACCCGACTAATCCTCGACGGTCCGATGCGTGGACAAAATTTTATGATCTTTGCGCTATGCTCATGTTTTCTGTGAATTGAAATGCTACTCAAACATAACAATAAACCAATTGTAACCCAATGTTCAAGTTACTGTTGAATGTGTGCGTGTGTATATTGTGTATGTATATATATATATATATGTGTGTGTGTGTGTGTGTGTGTGTGTGTGTTATATATACGCGCGCACACACACACACACACACACAAATATATAAAAAAAATAAAGAACATGTATTTTTTCTTTTATTATAAATATAAAAATTTAAAGAGATAGAGGTAGTAAAACTGTGTGACGTCACGGCAATTGTGACGTCATTTATCATGGCACTATATCTATATGTGTATATATCAAATTTGTACAAACTTATACCCGCTATAACTTTTGTAATTCATCATATTTTAAAAAACAAAAAAAAATACAGGTCTTTTATTTTTTCGTCTTCTACCTAACGGATATAATAAATTTTTTCATGCAAAATGCTAATTTAGTTATAGTTTGATGATTTTACATTTAAATAAAAAGGGTATCAATACTCGTTAAATGTATTTTTCAAACTAAAAATAAATATTCTTTGAATTATTTGATGACCATAAATTAGTAGATTTTATAAGCATTTTAACACACATGTTATCAGATATATATTAATTATTGCTCTTTCTGTAATAAAAATAAAAAAAATTTTTTTAAATCGGAAATTAATTAAAAATTACTTTTTATATTTGTATAGCAGCTAATTGGAAACTTAGCGAATATTCAAACCTGCATACAATATTTACTAATTTGAAATTCATTTTTATACATAACTTACAATAATCATTTTCAGTCTCTATAAATTATTTACTTTTAAAATTATATAATAGTAATAATTGATGAATTCCCCATCAAAAATAATTATGCAAAGTCAACAACTCAAAATAATCTAATATTATATTTTAATATGTTACCAATTATTTATATTTAAAAACACAAAATTATTATTTTACATTTTTATTGCAAATATGCTTATTCCTGCTTGTTGAGGAAAAAATAGAGGAAAAAATGCTGAGCAAAAACGCAGAGCTACAGCAGAGCTCTCAAATTTATTTTGTGAAAAGAGCTTAGTGAATGGTATAACATTGGGAAGTCATATTTAAAATCAGATAATATGCAATATCAAATATATATATTTGATATTGCATTAAATATTAACCCACAATTAAGGTAGTTGTCAACCCATTACATCATAAAAAAATTATTTATTATAAAATACGTTAAAATTTGGTTTACAACTTCAAAATAACTTTATAAATGAATAGTTCAATTTTTGGAACGATTAACGGTTTCATAATTATAATGTAATATTTTAAATTTGTAATTTTAATGATATTTATTATTAAATAAAAAAAAAAATGATATTTATTATATAAAATGGAAATTTCAAAGTTTTATATCTTACTTTTGAAACCGTTGGACGTTATGAAATTTTAACTACTTATTTGTGAAATTATATTGAAGTTGTGAACTAAATTTCAAAGCATTTTATAATAAACAGTTTTTTTGATGTAATGGGTCGACAACTACCTTAATTTAAATTTACTTTTTAAGTTGTACAACTGACGGCAAATTCCCGCCCCGACAATTTAAGAAATTGCCACATGGGCTACCAACCATGTGCCAGCCTAATCCTGAATTCATAAGTTGGCGACGAAATCTCAGCACGGTTGCAAGCATGATGGTAGTATAACTGTAGTACACGTGACAAGCACGCGTGATCAAAAATTGCTCAGCACGTAATGTTATCGGGGCAGCAGACGCGTGCAGTAAAATTACGTGAAAATTGCGACAGACAAGTGTAGCAAATGAGTGCAGCATAATTGCATAAGAATTGCGAATGACAATTGCAAATAGGAGATAGCAATAAAGCACGCGCACATACGGCAGAAGCGCATCGGAATTGCAGTGGGGGCATGCAGTACACACGTGCAGTAAAATTATGTGAAAATTGCGACAGGCACGTTTGGCAGATAAGTGCAGCATAATTGCATCAGGATTATAAATTGTTATTGCAAATAAGGGATAGCAATATAATAATAACAATAGCGTTCATATCGCTAAAGCGGAATTGCTTACATATTGTAATACACATACAAACATCTATTATTGTACCCCGATAACATTACGTGCTGAGCAATTTTTGATCACGCGTGCTTGTCACGTGTACTACAGTTATACTACCATCATGCTTGCAACCGTGCTGAGATTTCGTCGCCAACTTATGAATTCAGGATTAGGCTGGCACATGGTTGGTAGCCCATGTGGCAATTTCTTAAATTGTCGGGGCGGGAATTTGCCGTCAGTTGTACAACTTAAAAAGTAAATTTAAATTAAGGTAGTTGTCGACCCATTACATCAAAAAAACTGTTTATTATAAAATGCTTTGAAATGTAGTTCACAACATCAATATAATTTCACAAATAAGTAGTTAAAATTTCATAACGTCCAACGGTTTCAAAAGTAAGATATAAAACTTTGAAATTTCCATTTTATATAATAAATATCATTTTTTTTTTTATTTAATAATAAATATCATTAAAATTACAAATTCAAAATATTAAATTATAATTATGAAACCGTTAATCGTTCCAAAAATTGAACTATTCATTTATAAAGTTATTTTGAAGTTGTAAACCAAATTTTAACGTATTTTATAATAAATAATTTTTTTATGATGTAATGGGTTGACAACTACCTTAATTGTGGGTTAATATTTAATGCAATATCAAATATATATATTTGATATTGCATATTATCTGATTTTAAATATGACTTCCCAATGTTATACCATTCACTAAGCTCTTTTCACAAAATAAATTTGGAGAGCTCTGCTGTAGCTCTGCGTTTTTGCTCAGCATTTTTTTCCTCTATTTTTTCCTCAACTAGCAGGAATAAGCATATTTGCAATAAAAATGTAAAATAATAATTTTGTGTTTTTAAATATAAATAATTGGTAACATATTAAAATATAATATTAGATTATTTTGAGTTGTTGACTTTGCATAATTATTTTTGATGGGGAATTCATCAATTATTACTATTATATAATTTTAAAAGTAAATAATTTATAGAGACTGAAAATGATTATTGTAAGTTATGTATAAAAATGAATTTCAAATTAGTAAATATTGTATGCAGGTTTGAATATTCGCTAAGTTTCCAATTAGCTGCTATACAAATATAAAAGTAATTTTAATTAATTTCCGATTTAAAAAAAAATTTTTTTTATTTTTATTACAGAAAGAGCAATAATTAATATATATCTGATCATGTGTGTTAAAATGCTTATAAAATCTACTAATTTATGGTCATCAAATAATTCAAAGAATATTTATTTTTAGTTTGAAAAATACATTTAACGAGTATTGATACCCTTTTTTATTTAAATGTAAAATCATCAAACTATAACTAAATTAGCATTTTGCATGAAAAAATTTATTATATCCGTTAGGTAGAAAACGAAAAAATAAAAGACCTGTATTTTTTTTGTTTTTCAAAATATGATGAATTACAAAAGTTATAGCGGGTATAAGTTTGTACAAATTTGATATATACACATATAGATATAGTGCCATGATAAATGACGTCACAATTGCCGTGACGTCACACAGTTTTACTACCTCTATCTCTTTAAATTTTTATATTTATAATAAAGGAAAAAATACATGTTCTTTATTTTTTTATATATTTGTGTGTGTGTGTGTGTGTGTGTGTGTGTGTGCGCGTATATATATATACACACACACACACACACACACATATATATATATATATATATATATATATATATACATACACAATATACACACGCACACATTCAACAGTAACTTGAACATTGGGTTACAATTGGTTTATTGTTATGTTTGAGTAGCATTTCAATTCACAGAAAACATGAGCATAGCGCAAAGATCATAAAATTTTGTCCACGCATCGGACCGTCGAGGATTAGTCGGGTAACAAAACATCTGGTGAGCGCATTATTTTTCTGCCTATTTGGGAATTCCCTTAGTTAATAAAAAAGGGTACATGGTTAAGATTTTTTAGTGTAGATTTTAAGTTCATTTTGAAAAATAACATGCATACGTATTTTGTACTTGTTCGAGTGCACATCGCTTTTACGTTACATCTATCCTGTTCAACATTTTGGTTTACTGGCACAAGAATTGATTTTCTACAACATTACACATCTTCTTCGAAAACTATCTTTAAATAGGGTAAGTATCTTAAACTATTATTTATTTATAACCGTAGAAATACCTTCATTTACCCTATATTTATTCTAAAATTCAATCTTTTTAATAAAAATATATTTTATGATTTGGTCAAAAATAATTATTTTTTCCAACATTTTTGCAATTTAAAAAATTTTTATAATTTTTCCCACTGGCTTCGGGAAACTTTTTTTATAAAAGAAAAAAAAAAATTAGTCGTTTAGAAGTAAATTAAGTTTGGATATACTTTTCGATTTATGGAATTGCATTTTTCCTCTAACAATTAGATGAAGACTATGCATATTGTAATTTGTAAAAATTCAAGCATATTTTAAATGTTATTCCAACAAAAAGTATTCTATTAAGTTTATACCAAAAATTGATAGTTTTAATTTGAATAATTTGAATTAGAAAAAAATGAATTTAATAACAAATTTTAAAAAATGTGACAGTCGGAGGACCAACCGATAGAAGTGATAACTTCAGTTATTATAAGTTTAAATTATTGCACGTTGAACGTTTTTATAAGTATGCTCTTATGATTTTTCTCACTCACTTTCTTTATTTTCTATATTTCCTCGGTTCAGGTATAAAGTGTTTATAGTATATACATGCGCAGTAGACTATAAAAACTGTATACCTGAACTGAGGATAAAATAAGCAATAGAAATATAAAAAATAAATAAAGACAATGAGAAAAATTTGTAATCTTTGGAAACACCCAGCAGAAGTGATAACTTAAATTATTATAGGATGAAATTTTATTATAAATTTTATCATATGCTATTGCTAAAATATTAATATTATGAATGCAATAATTTTGGAAAATATTTAAACTTAGAGAAGATTGTGTAAGATAAAGAATGACAAAGCACCAGCAATTTACTATAAAAATATATTTGTATAACTAAAAACTTTAATAATTAATAAATTTTATATAATATTTAATGCTTTATAATAAAAGCTATTTTTTCAAATTTTCCGTTACCGAAAACATTTATTCTTCTTGGAATTTTGATGATTAATAATTTTCACTCTTAAATATACGGGTTTGGCAACAAAGTTTAACAAACTTTAATGTAAGAAATCAAACCACCCGCCATAAAATGAAATTTATAACTATTTTGCATAATTCAAGTAAAATTGACCGATTTTTTAAAATCAAACTTTGTAGTGAAGCTCTTGAAATAAAATATACAAATATTTCATAATAGACTGTAAATATATTATTGCAAAATATATGAATATTTCAAATAATGGTGATTCAAGAAAGGTCATAAAATGCATAAAAGTTCTCAGGTATCACGGCCTAATTCTGTTTATTATGCGAGCAAAACAGTCATGCCTTCTTTCATCAATTTTAAGTTTGTGTGTCCCCTCTCTCTCTCTCTCTCTCTCTCTCTCTCTCTCTCTCTCTCTCTCTCTCTCATACTCTCTGGTACTAGATTTTACATCTAAGGCTTTAGTTTGTGTTTTTGTTTACATACTCAATTTTTACGAACTTAAAATTAAGAACTTATTTATTAAAACTTTTCGATTTTGTACCAGAAATCCAGAATTCTTAAAAATGAATGAATGAATTTATTAAAAATTTAATTCAATATTCTTCGTGGTACATACTACAAGCTAATGCATTTCTTTTACTGGAAATTTTGCAATAAAATGAAAAGAGAAAATATTTATGAGTACAGGTGCAGTGTCCGTTTTACTTCTTCTTAAATTAATAATAGATCAAGTAAAAAATAACTAATCCTGTTAAAAAAATTATTATAATTTTCACAAATGCTACACTTTTTAGTTTCCATATATATAGTGGAAGCATAGCTTCTGTCGGCCAGTCCCACGACTGTCACGTTTTTTTTCTTATAAATTCAATTCAGATTTGCAAAAAAATGAATACATTTTACTTTAATTTTACCATAAAATCATATGAAATTTAATTCAAAATCAAATGAAATTTAATGCAAAAATTACATGAAATTTTTCACTTGATCTATTATTAATTTAAGGAGATGTAAAACGGACACTGCACCTGTACTCCTACATGACAACTATCTTTTCATTTTATAGCAAAATTTTCAGTAAAGAAATGCATTAGCTTGCAGTATGCACCATGAAGAATATTCAATTACATTTTTTAATAAATGCATTCATTCAATTTTAAGAATTCTAGATTTCTGGTACAACATTGAAAAATTTTAATAAATAATATTGAAACAAAATTTTCAACAACTAATGAATAAATTTATTCAAAAAAGGGGCAGTCGTGTGACTGGCTGAAAGAAGCTATGCTTCCATTATATATATAGAAACTAAAAAGTGTGGCATTTGTGAAAATTATAATAATTTTTTTGCACAGGATTAGTTATTTTTAATTTAATGATCTATTATTAATTTAAGGAGATGTAAAACGGACACTGCACCTGTACTCATAGTTTTTGCAAGAATTTTAGAAAACATACAATATAAAATTTTCATTTCCTATTATAGTTACCATAAACCAATTGAAGCTGCAAATATTCAAGAATGCCAATTATTTTAGATAAATATAATTTTTTAAGCAACTATAATATTATATTTTACAATATTTATTAAATAACTATTCATACAATCTTTTCAGAGTTTCAATATTTTTGAAAATCATTATATTAGTAATACAAGTATTTTAATAATAGCATACTTAAGAATTCATCATTATAATAATTTCAACTTATAATAATTTAAGTTATCACCTCTGTCGGCCAGTCCCCGACTGCCACGTTTTTTAATCGTTTTTCTTTTTTATAGTCAAAATATTTAATTTATCTATTTTTAATAATCAGAGTTTCATGATTAGCAATTTTCATTCTTGAATATCAAAGCTTCACAACACCGAAAAACAAATTTGAATGAAAGTAATGGAACGATTTTTCATGAAATGTAACGAACAATTATTTGGCATAATCAAAGTTAAAATTGGCCGATTTTTGCAAATGAAAATTTGTGTTGAAGCTCTTAAAATAAGAAATGCGAACATGTAATATTGAATCCTCAATTTAAGATTGGAAAATATTAGAATATCTCGATTAACTATGATTGAAACTGTAATTGATCTTTTAGTAAGGGATAATATCGTAAATAATCCACGGTTGCTAGTATCAATATACATAGTGGTAGCATAGCTTATGTCGGTCAGTCTCACAACTGTCACGTATTTCATTCGTATTGAAAAATTAGTGTTTCATTAACTGTTTATTTCTTTTATTATAGGTTTGCGATATCGGCAGGTCTTTTCATACAGTGATATACACAACTTCCGAAAATAAATTGCTGCATTCTCTTGTACATCAATTTTATATAAAAGGGTAATCAAATTTAAGACCTTTCCAATTCAATTCCGAGTACCTGTTCCATATTTTATTACTTTTTTTCATCACATATAAAATAGCTTACTATTTTAACAATTAATTGTACGCTGGACGTTTTTTGTAATTCATTATTGCATTTTCGATTGGATGCACCATTTGAAACAATTATAAAATTCAATATTCAATTTTATTAGTTACTTAATATCGAGTTAGAAACAATGTATGCCATAGGACCAATGCGTACTAGAAAACCGTTGCATATGTGCTCGCATGATCATATAGTACGCATGAACAGGTTGTATGCCAGAGCTCGTGAAGACTATTTACGAAATGATAACTTACAAGTTGCAAATTTGGCAGAAAACGCAGGCTGTTCTTCTCAGTTTAGCTCTGGCAACTGTGAGGGTTTTTCGACTCCATCGTCGCATTCAGATGAAACGCCGTGCGTGGTAGAGAGCGACGATAATCCAATGGAGATGGAATGTACTTGCTTTGAATCTGGTGAAATCGACGATGACGATTCCAACTCCTTACAGTCGATGTTTGAAGACGGTGAAAATGTAGAAGCTTTCGAAGCTAGATTAGCCTCAGTCTTTACTCAGCACAATATGACTCATCAGCAGATAAAAGCTGTTTTGTTAGTTCTTAGAAGTCACAGGTGCTTTTCAAATTTACATGTCGATCCTCGAACTGTTTTGAAAACCCCTCGTGATTCATCGCTGATAAGTAAAATAGCAGGAGGCGAATATCTTCATTTAGGCATTGAGAAAAGTCTTCAAAAAATTCTCGCATTGACTCCTTCTCACATAATCCCCGATGTTCTTGAAATAGATTGCAGTACTGATGAGGCTTCACTGGATAGAGCAAGTAAAATTTTGATGTGGCCTATACAAATTCGTATAGCTAATATTCCAATTTGCTCTCCACAAATTGTTGGTATTTTTAAAGGATCCAAAAGCCAACGAGTGCTACTGAGATGCTAAATCAATTCGTAGATGATTTATTAACTATTTTGCAAACTGGAATTAAATATAATGGAAAACAAAAATATATACGGTTGAGATGCTTCATTGCCGATGCACCTGCTCGAGCTTTTGTTCTGGGTCATCCAGGTCACAGTTCTAGATCTCCTTGTTCCAAATGTCATGTAATAGGCGAACATATTCGTTCTGGCGTTATGGTATTCACAGGAATTGACCATCGCCCACGGACACAGGAAGAGTATACTTCAAGAATAGATGTTGACCATCATAAGGAAGTATCAGCACTTGCTGCACTCCCCTTCAATATCGTATCAGATGCAGTATTTGATTATATGCATTTGGTATGTCTTGGTGTCATGGAAAAAATTTTGCAAGGAATAATCGATGGTAGATTTTTACAATCAGCTAAGCTTCAACATAATAATTTGCTTGTGTTAAATGATCGTCTCGAACAAGTAAAGAAATATTGTCCGCGGGATTTCGCTCGGAAACCTGTCAACATTCAAAAACATAGCAAATTCAAAGCTACTGAGCAACGGCAGCTACTACTTTACATCGGACCTGTTGTTCTCAATGGTCTAGTAAATCCTGCTGTTTATAAACACTTTCTTCTCCTTCATACAGCTATTAGAATTTTGGTGAATCCTTTCAACACGACGGAATCTATACTTTTCTCAGAGAAGTGCATAAAATTATTCGTCGAAACAGCTGCTGATGTCTATGGTATAGAATTTCTTTCCTACAATACTCACGCTCTGTTACATCTTCCAGATGATGTGAGATCTTTTGGGGCGCTAGATTCGTTTTCAGCATTTCCATACGAGAACAATATGAGTTATTGTAGAAAATTATGTCGAAAACCCAGTCAACATTTGCAACAGATTTCGAAAAGAACAGCTGAAAATGTTCATACAGCGTACAAGAAATTTGTTGATCCGTCGACGTTAAAATTTATTTGGAGTCATGCAAAGGGTTCTACTCCTTTAATCAATGATTTGAATTATAATCAATTCAAAAAAGTTGTCACAGGGGAAATTCACTTGTCAATATTTAAACAGGATAGTACAGTTATTTTGAGAAATGGATCCATTGGTATAATTAAGAATGTTTTACAAGATACCCAAAGAAATAGTTGTTATCTACTGTTGAAACTTTTTACAAAAGTTGAGGACTTTTTTTGATCTTCCGTGCGACTCTTCTGCAATCGATACATTCCTGTGTTCAAAGCCCAGTTCAGAATTACTTACCATTCGTCTAGATGAAGTGGCCGGTAAATGTTTTAGAATGCCGTATTGGCCTGCCGAACTTGCTACGAAAGAGTGCAACTCTGAATATTTCGTTGTTTCTTTAATTGTATCAACGCACTTCGAGGGATAATTATTTAATAATAATTATCTGAAATTTATTAGTCATTTAATGTTAGAGTTTTATTGTATCGCTAGTTTTCATTGCACTTACTTCATCTTATGGCTTTGCTGAAACTAATATTTTTTTCTTTATTTGTATTATAATCAGATGAGTCAAAAGAAGCGTACGAATTCTGGAGCAGTCACTGTAGAGGCTGCTTCAACATCCTTAACAGATAGAATGTCTCAATTAAAGGAATCTCCCATTCTGTGCATTAATCGCGGAGGAACAAAACACAATTATCAGCAGAAGAATGCAACGAAATTGAAAGCGCATACGTCTGGATCAAACTTGAGCAACAGCGAGTACGCCACAAGGCCTTTACCTTCTCAAAACAGCGAGAAAAATAAAATGTTGCCTGCATACAATAAGAAATTTTCAAATTCGCAATTTTCACTTCAGCGATCTACTACTAGCTGGATTAATAAAGGTAAGATAATGATGCATATATTTCAAGAAAAGATTGCATAAATGTTAATTTAATAAATATATTTTGTAAAAAAATTGAAATAAATATTAAAGACAACACACAATGTAAAAACTTCATTTCTTATTATAACTATTAAATATTGTTTAATAATTTAGACTTATTTCAATGTCTATAAAACAATATACCGTAAAGGACGTAGTTCCTGATCAGGGCGTAATTTCTGATCATTATTTATTATAAATCATAATCTTTAAGATTTTAGTAGGAAAAACCGTTTTTTAGTTTATGAGGAAAAATAGATTGAGCGTAAGAAATGCTTCGTTTGTGTGAAAAGAAATATACTTTTACTTTTTTACATGTAAATATGTGATCAGAAATACCTCCTAAGTGATCAGAAATTACGTCCTTCACGGTATATTAATAACTATTTACAAAAAATCTTTTCTTAGTTTGAATATTTTCTAACATCATTACATTTTATATTGCAGATGGAGTTAATACAAACAAAATTATAAAAGGTACTTCATCTGAAAAAATAACCGCCCGTGTTCCTCTTCTTTCGCGTAGTATTATGCAAAACCAACGGGTTCATCCTGCAGTCAATGCAAAGAAAATATTATCAAATACGCAAATACAGCGATCTACTGAGTCCCATAATACAGGTAAAATAATTTTTGATATGTTTATAGATAAATATTTTTTCGGTGGCAACATATATTTATATAACTTTTTATCTGCATTGTTGATGGACGTTATTTCAATTCTATGGTACAAGGAACAGCAGCAAGCGAAGTGAAATCGTTAATCAAAGACCTATCCGGAAAGATTGAGTAAATTCAATTTATGATATTTTTATAGTAATATTAACGTCAATTATGATTATCTATTTTATCACTATTTTCAGCTCGCTTAACAGAAGATTCGTTGGCGTAGAAACTGTGAATCGGTATAGTATATGATTCACATATATCGTTTATTAATTACTTTTAAGATAAATAAAATATATTTAATCTTGTAGTTCAATCCGGAAAGAACAAGAGGCTTCGATAGAACTGTTAAGGTATTATTATTATTGTATATACTGTTATTTTGAAATAGTAATACTTTAATGAATATTTTTTTTTTTTGCCAGCTCCTGAACGAAAGACTTGAAAAAGTTGAAAACTTTAGTTTGTAAGTTAGCACTTCATATACACAATTATTTAAAGGTTAGAATTATTGTATTAATAATGACAATGATTTAATTTTTATTTCGCCAGCTCACTGAACGAAAGACTTGAAAATGTTGAAAAAGTAACTTTGTAAGTTAGCAATTTAAATCAACAATTATTTAGAGGAAGAATGATTGTATTAATAATAATAATAATTCAATTTTAGGTCTATTCACAAGATGTTAAGTGAATTAACAAAAGGACAAACTAGTAGAGCGACAACTCGTCCAAAGTACCTACCTTTTCAATCTTGTGCTGATCTCCTAGCGTTTGATAATTTCACAGACGAAGAGTACGACGAAGTTGTAAGCAGTATATTTGTTTATAAAGTTTACTTATTTTCATTTCAAAATAGCCTCATAGTCAATGAAGATGTATTTCGTAATGTTTCTTGGAATGGAGTTCAATCAAATGAAGATGGTGTTGCTATGAAAAGCACTCGTTTTGCACAAGCTTGCGAAGGTACAAGTATTTTAATAATAGCATACTTAAAAGTTTAACATTATAATAATTTCAACTTATAATAATTTAAGTTATCACTTGTGTCGGCCAGTCCCCGACTGCCACTTATTTTTTTCATTAGTGTTATATGAAAATACAATTCAATATTTGTGAAATTATGTAATTAATTATGAATATTTTAACCAACAGACGCTATGCCCTGCAACAAAGCCACGCTGCAGAAACCGACCGAAGAAGAATTTGTTATGGCTATGACGAAAGCCATAAAGAGTGCCAAAGAGGGCTTTCGTCGCAAACGGAAGCGTTCCATTGATTCATACGAGAGTTTTCAAGGGTTTCCTCGTCGCAAGTCTTGTACGAACTCTGCTGTTCCTCAAGATGCTAGCCAACTTGCCAACTTGGATTGTAATAACGGGAGCCAAAGGGTCAACGTTACAAATCGGCCTACGAAACATGATTCTAAGGAAAAAGAAGGGAACCAACAACAGCTGAATAATTCTGACGAAGAAACGATATATCATGGACATCATCAGGTCGAGAAAGAATATGATGAAATACAAACCCAGGAGGAGGAGGACGAGCAGCAGGAAAAAGAAGACCAGGAGGGAGGAAGAAGACCAGGAGAAGAGAGAATATGAGGATAAGGGAGAATACCACTTAAAGGAAGAACACGAGCACAAGGAAGAATATAGCGAGGACGAAAATGAACAGTACTACGAAAAGCAGAGTGGAGAGCAGGACGTCGTGATGGAGAACAGCGAGGAAGAAATCTTTGAAGATTGGGGTTAGTATTTTTGAATTTATAATTTCTTATGTGACAGTGAGTTGCTATCATTGCATTGACAATACTTATTTAAATAATGGAATTATTTTTAAAAGTAACGCATAATAATTTTAAATTATAATATTTTAATATTTTTATACATTTTCTGTTAAAATATTGGCGTTTAGATCTACTGTTATTTTTTAACTTACGGGAGCATAATGCTTAGAATGACTATTAACGACCTGTTAGCTACACTGTATTACTGTATTATTAATTATAACTTTGTAGACTTGAAAATACAGTACAATAAGAAATATTATTAATGAAATATAACACATTCTCTTTAACTTCCAAGTAATTAGTATTTTATTAATTATTTTCTTTCCCAAAACAGATTAACTGCCTACTGGAACAGCGAAAATAAGAGAAGTAGAAGAAAATAAGCAGCAGAAAAGAAGTAGAAGCAACCAAAAAAAAAGTGGAAGCATCACAAGAAGTAAAGGCAGCAGAAGAGAAAGTACAAGCTTTTGCATAAAATGCAGCGTTGCTTATTTCCATATGGAAATGATTTATGTTAGAAATTGTGTCAAAATATTAATAAGTGATGTAAAACACCGCAATGAAGAAATTAATAACAGTAAAAATAGTCTGTAAAGTGTATAATTATTATAAACAGTTTATAATAATGATGTATTGCTAGCTCGCTTCGCTCGGGCGCAAACCGCCACACGAGGAAAAAATTACTTTAACGCACTAGTATCAAAATATACTATTAATATCATTTATAATCATTTTCCTCGCAATCAATTTTCATTAAAAAGTATAATTTTAACGAAATAATTGTTTCGAACAAATTCTAATATTTATTTTTTATTATTTACAATTAGCAGCAGCTACTTACATTTATATGGTATTACTAACAATTCGAATCACATATAATCATTTAAGATCATTTTTAATCATTTATCATTATTTATAATTATTTATGATCATTTTGCTTGAATTCGAAACATTATAAAATTTTTTGCTTATAAGAAGTAAAAAAATATTGTAATTATCAATCATTATAAATGTATATATAAATGATTAAAACTTTTATTCAGTATCCCAATTTTGGCATTTCAATATAAATGATTATATTTGATTATAAATGATTATAACTATTAAAATGCTGTTGCAATGAAGGCAGTTTGTAATACACTGTAAAATTTTTTGTAATTTTTACACACATAAGTGTTACAGATGAAACAAATTTTTTTGTGTTATAATTCACAAATAATATTTGTAAACATTTAAAAATTAATAATTTTACATAGAAAATTTACAAAATTTTTGTGTTTCATCTGTAACACTTACATGTGTAAAAATTACAAAAAAATTTTTACAGTGTAGTTATAATCAATTATAATCAATTGTAATCATTTTTAAACATTTTTCAATAGTTTTTAACAATAAGTCACATTTGTTTTTTCCACTATAGGGATACGAAAAATATTGAAATAATAAATAATTGTAAATAACTGTAAATAACTGTAGAAAACTGTGAAAAACTGTAAATATCTGTAAAAGGAAATAACGGTAAATAATAGTATATAACTGTAAATAATTATAAACAACAATACAATATTAACCAACCTAAAAATTTTGAAAAAAGTAAATAATAGTCAGTAATAGTAAATAATAGTAAATAATAGCAATTAATAGTAAATAACTGTAAAAAATTGTAAACAACTGTAAATCAGTCTTTTACAGAAATATTATAGCAATAAATAATTTCTAAATTAATTGCAATTTTAGTAAATTTTATTCCTTTCAAAATTTATTTATAGGTTGCGTGCACCTACAAGCAAAAGCACGAAAATTCTGATACGCAGGAATCCCGCATACAAAATGCCCTCATTTTTTATATGCTCGAAATTTGCGTTCAAAATGCTGCCATACCAAAGCGCACAATGCTGGAATGCTCGTGGTGTGCTCGCTGCATTTTTTGGGCACGAACGCGTTTTCGTCACATTGACCGTAAATTTACGCCAAAACGACGATGTACGAACGCAACACGCGTGCCGCACGGATATCGTCATTTTTCTGACATCGTGCGTAGGCAATGTTATCGGGGTGCATGCCCCTAACGCAATTCTGATGCATTTTTGCCGTATGTATGCGTGCATTATTGCTATCCACTATTTGCAATTGTCGTTCGCAATTCTAATGCAAATATACTGCACACATCTGCTACACGTATCTGTCGCAATTTTCACGTAATTTTACTGCACGCATCTGCTACATGCTCCTACCGCAATCCTGATGCATTTATGCCATATGTACGTGTGCAATATTGTTATCCTCTATTTGCAATTTCCATTTGCGATTCTGATGAAATTATGCTGCACACATCTGCTTAATGTACATGCATCAATTATTCTGAAATTTCGCTGCGCGTGCAAGTGCAATATTTTCATTTTTTTTAAATAGCACTTTTTGACTGCATTTTGGCGCAAGTATGCTGCACACGTCTGTTGTTATCATCTGCCAGCAAAAACATAATAAAAGTTGGAAGCAGACCACGTATAGATAGCTGTAATTTTCGTGCGTGCACGCGAAATTGCAGCAAAATTGCAGCGAAATTGCGATGGGTTTGCTACCAGGGTTATGTTCTGAATATTACTGTTTTCTGCCGTTTCCTTCAGATTTTTTTCACTTTTTAACAGTTGTCTTTAGAATATAACTGTTGTCTACAGTTTTCTTCACTTATCAACAGTTGCGTTCAGAATATAACCGTTTTCTGCAGTTTCCTCCAGATTTCTTCACTTTTTAACAGGGCATATAGAAAATTTTATTCCTCTACTTAATAAACTTCATGTAAAAAAACGTTACAAATTTTTTGAGCTGGTTACTGATTTCCACTTTATGTATAGCAATTTATTTACATCAATATATAAATATTATTAGGGTTGATTTTTAGATACAAGGAATTATTTCATATTGACGTTACTACCATCACTGTGAATTAATAATTAACCTATATACTGTAACGTTTTTCCCTTTCGGGAAGGGAAATACGTGTTAACTCCTGTTGCCAGACGCTTCAGTAAGTTACCAGGGTAAGATCGGCAGGAGTTGGAGGGATCGGTCGGTGGAAAGTGAAGGAAAGTAACCGGGTTTAACACGTTTGGTTATACTAGAGAGTACCTTGGCTTTATTGTACTCATAAAACTCATGTGCAACGACGATTACAATAACGAAATAATAATAACTTGTTAATCAAAACTAAACCTATTATTTTTATATAATGCAAATAAACTAACCTAACCTTAAATGAAAATATAATTTACAAAGTAAATAGATTTTTATTTATCTTGCCACTTGACGGCTATTTAATAAAAGAATCAAACCAATTGATAAATCTTAAATGAATCTGAATAATAGTTTACTTTTAACTAACATATTCTATGGCCTGGACGGTCTAAAATATACCGGCGGCTTTTACCTGCAACAATGTGCAAAACAAAAAGAGACAAGTGATTAATAGCTAAATAATTATAATATAAATAGGCAACAGCACTTAATATCGCTATACTTAATACTACGATAATAATGAGCAGCCGGCTCCCTTGATTATCGAAATTACTAATCTCTATGGACATGCGGGGCCCTTAAGTGATGTAAAGATAAAGGGTGGCCGACACCCTTAACTTATTCTACGTTCTAATATTTACACGCGGTCGGACGGAGTCCTTTAAACTAACATTAAACAATTAATAGGTGAACGACACCCTTAATATATTCTATAAATCACGTAGTGGCGGACGCGACAGCTGTGGGTGGACAAGACCCTTAATTAAGCCCGTTGCGATATGTGAGATAGAATACAATATTTTGGGTGGACGTCACCCTTAAATTCAGCGGCGCAAGTTCGGCATTGCGGCGACGGCAAAAGGTTTGCGAGTGTGCTCTAGGTAGCATAGATTTACGCCAGCGTGCTCACTCGGCGTAGCTCTAATACTACCAGCATATGCACTAGAGCGTAGACCAGCGTGCTCACTCGGTCTACTATCGTGTGCAAGAGAGAAAAGCTAGTCCTTCTACAAGAGAAGGCAACCAGCTACTACTTGTCCTACTCTCTCTTAGCCCAGCGTGCTCACTCGGGTAAAGAGAGAGGGGAGACCGTAGTCTACACTGCTCTGCTCTGGTTAGCTTCTCGGCCTCTCATATACTCTGGCCTCATTTTCTCGTTGCGTGCGACAACGTTCGAGGTTTCCGCCTAGCGGCTGAGCTCAGAACTACTGTTCTATAGTAGCTTGGTCGTTAGGCGGGAGATTTGAAATGCGCGGGTATGTATACTCGTCGCAATACATATAACTAAATATAAACGTAAAGTCGCAGAGGTCACTAGAAAACACGCGCCCATGTTAATAACGGTCAGATGAATCGGCCTTATATACAAAGTGTACTAAACTCTCACCACTTGCGGGAGTTGGGCACAAATTTTAACGCATTAGTCGCCAGGATTGTATGCTAGTATCGTTCTCTCTTATTTGAGAATCAACCTGTGCATGCGCAAAGAATATTGTTACAAAAAATTATAGAGTTTGTATAATGTATATGACAAAAATTAATATCTGAACTAGTAAAAATTTACAGGTATGATTGAAAAAGTAAAACATTTGAAATTTTATTATCTTGACATTGTAATTATTTCGAGATTGTTTTTTAATATTTTTTTATTTTGTAAATAATTATATGAACCTAATAAAAATTATTTACAAAATAAACAGCAAAAAATATTAGACCATTTTCAAAATATTACAAAACAATCTTGAAATAATTACAATATCAAGATAATGAAATTTTGAATGTTTTAATTTTTTTAATAATACCTGTAAATTTTTACTAGTTCAGATATTAATTTTTGTCATATACATTGTATAAACTCTATAATTTCTTGTAAAAATATCCCTTGCGCATGCACAGGTTGATTCTCAAATAAGAGAGAACGATACCAGCATACAATCCTGGCGACTGATGCGTTAAAATTTGTGCCCAACTCCCGCAAGTGGTGAGAGTTTAGCATACTTTGTATATAAGGCCGATCCATCTGGCTGTTAATAACATGCACACGTATTTTCTAGCAACCTCTACGACTTTACATTCATGTTTAGTTATATGTATATAGGTTATATTAATTCACAGCAAAGGTAGTGACGTCAATATGAAATAATCCCTTGTATCTAAAAATCGACTCTAATAATATTTGTATTCAGATATAAATAAATTGCTGTACATGAAATGGAAATCAGTAACCAGCCAAAAAAATTTGTAAAGTTTTTTCATATAAAATTTATTAAATAGAGGAATAAAATTTTCTATATAGCATAGTACATTTAACAAAATTTCTCTCAGTGTATTGAACATGAATTCACTTTTTATTTAAATTTCTCATTAATATATTTTCAAAAATAAAAAAAATAGAATTTTATAACTTATAAAAATATAAATATCTATTCTTTTGCATGTATAATATAATTGATGATTTACTATTTAGTAAAAAAATATTTTATGAAAAATCTGCTGATAAATCAGCTAATATATCAACTGATATATCAGCTGCTATTAGCGGACAAATCAGCATCTGATTTATCAGCTGATATATCAGCTGGTTTATCAGCTCGTTTATCAGCTTGTTTATCAGCAGGTTTATCAGCTGCTTTTTCATAACAGGGATAACTATAATCTTCAGAGTTTCTTTAAATACTTCAATTATCTTCAGATAATCTTTCAAGGACCATACCCGTACAGGTTCTACAATCTTTTTACGGGACACCTCGACCACCTATGTGTTCCGGTGTTTTGGCGTTCGAACCCATACCTTTTTACCCCGGAAGGTATGCGTGCTCGGTCGTGCAGGCCTACTCAGGCGGAGAGACTCGCTCTACCCATCCTTTTCAGCGTATCAAGAGCTCACACTAACTTGGCAGAACGTTCCGGCCCAACTATAGTAGTGGAGCAGTCGCATCCTGCCTT
Source organism: Anastatus disparis (assembly GCA_017163975.1). Classification (NCBI taxonomy): domain Eukaryota; kingdom Metazoa; phylum Arthropoda; class Insecta; order Hymenoptera; family Eupelmidae; genus Anastatus; species Anastatus disparis. The sequence continues at coordinate 699,994 of JAFFSR010000143.1, forward strand.
ACCGACCCTCCAATAATTATCTGCGGTTTCTGTTAAAACCGCGCAAAATTATTCAGGGGTGGTCCATCACGTTATTAATGAGTTCGGGATATCCTCCACTTTTAATTAAAAATGGAAAAAATCCCGCCCTCACCGGGACTTGAACCCCGGCCCTCTGGGTGAGAGTCGGATGTTCTAGCCCCTGAGCCACCGTGGCTCTCCTAAACATAACTTTATTAAATATAACTATAATTAAAAAGTTACTTATCATCAATAAAAAAATATTTAAATTGTTTGAATAATAATTCTTTATTAATATTAAGAATTCATTCAGAGCCACGGTGGCTCAGGGGCTAGAACATCCGACTCTCACCCAGAGGGCCGGGGTTCGAGTCCCGGTGAGGGCGGGATTTTTTCCATTTTTAATTAAAAGTGGAGAATTTTTCGGACTCATTGACACTGTAGTGGACCACCCCGAATGATTTTCCGCGGTTTTAACAAAAATCGCAGATAATTATTCGAGGGTCGGTAAGGCAGAATGCGACTGCTCCACTACTATAGTTGAGCCGGAACGTTCTGCCGGGTTGGTGTGAGCTCTCGATGCGTTTAAAAGGATGGGTAGAGCGAGTCTCCCCGCCTGAGTAGGCCTGCACGGGTACGCGAACACCTTCCGGGGTAAAAAAGTATGGATTCGAACGCGAAAACACCGGAACACATAGGTGGTCGAGGTGTCCCGTAAAAAGGTTGGAAAACCTGTACGGGTATGGAACTTGAAAGATAGATAGATAGATATTAAGAATTCATTCATAAATTATAATATGAATGATATAAAAAAAAAACAGATATAAAATTGAATATAATATAACCTTACTTGTGATACATACACTTTGCAATATTTATATTTCATTAAGAATTTACATTTGATGCAAAAAGAATTGTTGGGTGATCGCAAATAGTCGATTTATCATTTTGAATTATTCAAACTCTTAAATAACCAAAATATTTTATTTTAATCGTATAATTGTATATTTAAATTCAGTATTTCGTACGTATAAAATACATATGTGAAGATATTATAATTAGAAATAAACACGAAATTTGTTTTTAAGCATGTTCCACGTAAAAAGGTTATTTTTAATTTCATCATTCAAATTCATAGTCATATATTAAGGTCAAGAATCTAAACATAAGAGTCGATCTTCAATGATATTACAAGTTACACGTAACTCATTACACGTTTTAAAATTTTGTTAGGCGATGTCTACTAAATTCATTATCTAAACGATACGCAAGTTCGAAATTATACGTAAAATTTACGGCCACCTATGAAGTCGAGCTTAATTTTCAACTTTTCTGAATTGTGCCTTACAATTTACATACGATTAAGGACATATTTAACTTTTTTTCGCTAGATAAAAAATATACTATTTAAAATGAAATATTATTGGAAACAAAGCTTAAGTTTTCTATTTTTTTCCAATGTTCCTGGTTCTATTCCATTACTTTATATTATTTAGTTTCACTGATTTTTAGCATAAAGTAAATCTATGTTTGAAATTTATTTTTTTTTGTTGTTTTTGAAACTTTTATTTTGAATTCTAAACTAAATATATTTGTTCTTTATTGAAAATCGGTAAAGTTAATTATATACATGTAATACACTACATACTACATGAATAATGAACATGTACAGTCGACGGTAACATATTCTATGATAATTCTTTTTCTGCAATTTCAAAATAACGTAATCTTACTGGATGATTCCGTTAGTTCGCTCATTTTTATAGGTTAATTTTCAAATTTTGAAAAAAGAATTATCATAGAATATATTACCGTCGACTGTACTTCCACAGATGACATATTTAAATTAAGCCTTATCAAGAGGCGCGGTAGCGCCTCGACGGCGAGTTAAGGTACGAATACGAAAACGTCGAGGCGCTCCTCTTATACTTTGAATTACAGTTTTCAAAATTTTAAAACTGAATCCTATTAAAATAAAACCTAATATTTGAAAAATAGAAATTGATATTTAAAGATTTTTATATTATCTTTCATTTAAAAAAAGTTTTATTACGATCCATTTAATCAATCACGAGAAAACGTAATCTAAAATTTCAAAGTACCATATTTGCGTTATAAAAATTCTTCTTCGTCATCAGTCCTTCAATTTTTGTTTCCAGCCAGTGACGTCACACTTTAATATTGTAGGAGAGCTATGAGCATATTTTTGATGTTTTTCGGCTATAGTATAGTAGTTAGTATGGTGCATGCGGTTTGTATTCGAGTTAGTATATCATGCTATAGTATATATATATTTATGTTATAGTATGTCGTATTCGGTAGAATACCCGTGGAGCTAGCTAAATGGGTATTGGGGTGTCATACCGCCCTGCTCGTAGCTAAAGTATATTCAATAGCAATACATTATACAATGTCGTATACGACTTTAAAATACTTTATAGTATGGAATATTATTGCATACGCCACACTATATTGAAGTGTATTGGCAAATATTCTACAGTCTTGTTGAAGAACGTTCGGAGCAAAACACTAAAATATGTTTTTAGAAGGGTAGTAGAGTCAGCGCGCTGCTACAAGTAAGACAAAGACAGATAAAGAAGAGCGCAGTTAAAAGTAAGCTATAGTTCTCCGTCGGCGTCGTTCGGTCGTTTCCGTAATTCGTCGTCGGCTCTCTCTGTCGCATAGACAGAAGTATACCGGCACCGCTCAGCTCTTTGCGCGCATTCTTCAAATAAATAGAATTTCAAATTCTTCAATTAAATAGTCTGAAAATTTATATTTTATTATGTTTTTTTATTTGTATTTAATCTTTTTATAGTCCCTCATACGACCTACGATAACATAAAATCATCTACCCAACTTGGGCTAACGAAGGATACATATGATCTCGACTAATGTTTTATAGCTTGAACAGCAGTCAGTCTCGGGCTAAAGCCCTCGACCGACTACTGCTCAAGCCAAAAACATTAGTCTCGCTCATATAAATCCTTCGTACGCCCAAGTTGGGTATATAACTAATTATATATATATATATATATATATATATATATATATATATATATATATATATATTAGTAATATACGCAACAAGTGACGTACGAAGGGATAATATTGGCAGGGGTAAATGTTTTTTGTGCGAGCAGTAGAAAGTCGAGGGCGCGCTTGCGCACCCGAGATTTTCTCAAATATTTTCCCGACGTACGTCACATGTTGCGTAGACTACTTTATGCTGTTGTAAGCAGTTAGAGGAACTATAAAATTATAAATATATAATTTAATACATTTTTCACATTTTTTCAATGTATATTTCATGAATTTATGAAATGTGAAAGAAGCAATTTCGTAGAATTTCAAGAAGCGTGGAACAGGCAGCGTCGTTTGCGCGCACAAGCGCCACATGTTGTCATGTAACGCTTCGAGAAACAAAGCCAACGATACTTACTGCATTGAGATACACATATTTTTAGTTCAAAATTATTTTAATATTTTACTTTGATTTACTAAATATGATAGATACATCTGTTTATAAAATCTTTTCTTCTGTTACGTTTGTTTGTACTTGTAAATATGAATGTACAAACTTATAACTGAAAAGTTTAAAAATTTTTTTATTTCTCTTACAATTTTACAAGTTTTATGTTTATTCTATTTTTTTCACTGCATCACTTTTACTGTGATTTTTTTCACTATTAACTCTAAATTTTATTATTAATAAATCATTATGAACCATTATTTATTTATTGTATATTTAAAAAAATGTATTTAATACGAAAAAGACCATTATGAAATTTTAATAAGCGCGGGACTTAACTATGCAACGCCGATCGTCTAACGCGCCTGTTTATGTTCTCAAGTTTACACTACTATCCTTTCCAAACACATCGCCGCTCACTTCGTACTGAAGAGTTTAGTTGTATCCCAATTTACTATAGCATATTGAATATTTCCATGGGGATACATTACTTGTTCATATATCCCCGGGGAAATAAGCTGACAGCAAATATACTTTAGTACAAAATACAGCGGCGCTGCGAGCGCAGCTATAAGAGACCTCAATACCCATTTGACTAGCCTACTACATACGACGCCCTCTACTTCTTACTACGGCATAAATATATATATCGACGGCGGGTTAGGGTACGAATACGGAAATTATTTATACTTATAATTAAAATAATATTTTCATATAAACGTATTCTATAATTCTAACATAGTATGATTTTTTTATTATCAACTAAACATATTCTTGTGAATGATGTTTCGTCGACCTGAAGGTCCTCCAACTCACCTAAACATCATCTATAGAAAGTGACAAAAATTTATATATTTCCAATGATAATACTAGATGTGTTTTCTCGTGAATGATGTTTCGTGATCCTGGAGGCCATTCTGGCCACCTGGACATCATCTCCAGGAAGTGACAAAAAATTTTTTAATTCAAATTATAATACTAGATGCACTTTCTGAATGATGTTTCGTCGACCTGGAGGTTGTCCAGGTCACCTGGACATCATCTTCAGGAAGTGACAAAAATTTACGTTAATTTGTAATTAATGTATTCAAGCGTCTACTGAAAAATCGTGTTACGATTAATTAAACATAAAAAAATTAATTGAACATAAATGTTTAATTTAATTAAGCATTTCATCAAAATTTTTTCACTTTCTAATTTTTTTATTTTGAATACTTAATTGTCTATAATTTCTTTATAAATTTTAAAAAGATTTTTTGTTATATTTTGTATCTAGTTTTATAGAGTTATACAAAAGTTATATATAATCATTTTCAGATACAAACTATATCCAGTAAGCTATATATAAATTTGACACAATAGTTTCACGTGGGTATGTCTTTTAGTAATAAAAATATTCCTCATCCTGTCTTTTTATTTTAAAGTACTTTGAAATTCCGTCACGCTTTTAGAATAATATATATTTTTCAAATACTTCTTCAAACTATTAAATAAATATACAATTTGGGCTAAAGAAAGTTTAGAAATCAATCAAGTAATCGTCGAGTATTACTGTATTCAATTCATTCTTTTTAATAAAAAGGAATGAAATTGACATTGATTAATAAGCTCTTATGTTTCAACTTTTTTAAATAATATAAAATTCATAAAAATATACCATTAAACTATTTTTTTATTTTATAATTTTATCAAATTTCTTGAAATTTTTTGAATATTATACCTGTTATTTTTTGTTTTTAATCATTGTTCGAATTGATAAATACTATTGAATCTTTATTATTACTTTTAAAAAAGTATATTTTAAGCGAGTTCAGGTATTTAATAGTATAGTATTCTTTAGAACATTTTTTCTAAATATTTTATTTTACCCAATACATAATATTTTTTTTATTTCAGTTTTCGAAAGTACTGAAATATCATCATCAAGTTTATACTTTTTATTTGATTAATCTTTAGTTTTTGCTTAAGAAAGTTTTGAAATCAATCAAGCAATCGTCGAGTACTTCTGTATTCAATTCATTTTTTTTAATTATATAGAATTCATCAAATGCTCAATTTATATTCTTTTTGATAGATGAATATGTTTGGAAAAATTTTTCTAAATAATTTCTGAAAAAGTGATTACTGAGATGAAGATAGCGATGATAATACACATCAAAATCAAAAAATAAAGATATACCAGATCAACATTTTATTTCATTTATGAGTGAATATTAACCCTGCTGAAAAAACTCACATGATAATCATATGAGAATCATATGAGATTTTGCTGTGATAATCATGTGATAATCATATGATAATCATATGAATATCACATAGAAATCTTAATAATTTTTTATTCGAAAATTATTGATATTATAAAAAATGTCATAATAAACTTTTTGCTGAAAATAATGTATAGAATAAGCCTGAATATTTGTAGATCATAATTTACAGAGTTTTAAAATACAAATTTGTATTTTTTTTGACGAATCATTCTCTAAAAAATCATTAATTTAGTATCTGAAAAAATTCGAGAATATTCTATATATCATTTTAAACAAAAAGTTTACTTATTATTTTTTTTATAAAGTCCATACTTATCGAGTAAAAAATTTTTGAATTTGCCAGATGATATTCATATGATTATAAGGTAATTATCGTATGATAATCATATGATTATCGCAGCAAAATCTCATATGATTCTAATGTGTGTCGTGGTACGTCTCAATAAAAATTTTTTTTGGTAATTAAAAATTTTTTAACGTTGTTTAATTCACATACACGTTTTCACGACACGTCACAACGATTATTAATTTGTAATATCACCAGGGCACTACAACACACCACCGGCTTACTCACCGACCCGGGCGTAATTTATTGAATAAGAATAAATAATTAATCGAACGAACTCTTTTTTTTTGTTTACCGGTACACGAGGAGCACGACTAGCAGAAGCGCGCGGCGGCCATTACATACACAGTCATAGACCATGTGTATGAGCGCTAGTGCTGCTTACGCAGACCATAGGTAGGGTATCTCTACTACCACTACCTAGCAGCGACCGCGCGTGCGCTAGGAGTGGCGCACGACGAAATTGCTGTAGAAAGAGAGAGAAACACAAGAGAGAAGAAAGAAAGAGATGGAAAGATTCACATTCCATGGGAGCAAATTAAGAGTGATGGCGCGCCTCTTTCTCGCGCAGTGAAGAAAGAGGGAGAAGCTAGATGATAAAGAGAGACCGAGAGAGCATGGAGAAGGGAGAGTACCACTGTTGCTCCTGCTTAAGTACAGCTGCACTGAGTAGCCTATATGTACGCATACGTATATATATATATATATATATATATGTATATAGGTATATATAGATAGATATATCCATGCCTGTAATGATTCTCTCTCTCTAACGAATAGAGACGGATAAAAAGAGAACGTAGATAAAAAGAAGGCTAAAAAGAAGAATAAAAAGAAGAAATTAGATTAAAATTACTACAGAAAAGGTGGCGCGCAGGTTGCAGACTTGCGTTCGAGGACCGGGAGGCAAATTGCACGAATAGAAATCAATCACTTGGACAACTAATTAGTTATTGGAGGAATTAAAAATTAAAAAGAGATAGACAATAAGGAAGAGGGAGAAATAGACCGAAGAAGAAGGAAGTGAGCATCAAAGGAGACATTCGATTATTGTCCTCGTGCCGTATCGGAACGTTAGCTCGATAAACCTCATACTTTTCTTTTGCAAGTAGCTGCTTAACACTTCATGCGTTTTCTTTCGTTGATAGCTGTGTAGAGATTGCAGATTTGGATAGACCAGGAAGCAGTTGAGCAGCCAGATTTCCAGAAGGAGGTTTTTGCTGCCCTGATCCGTCAACCAACTCAATTTCCGCAGCCGGCGCCGACCAGTTGCTTCGTGCACAGAGAAAGAGAGAGAGAGATATACGACCTGAGGCCATCACCGCCATCCTTGACCAAATTCGTCGCCATCGCCGACCAGATTATTGTGTCAACGAGAACTTCTACACCGGTGAGTGGACTGTAGTCCGAATCGATAAATATTTCTTTTGTCAACTAGCGGCTCTCGCCGACTAGGTGTAAATTCAGTGCGGGCGTAAAAATTTAAATTTAAAGTGATTGTGACAACGTGAATTAGTGAAATTTAGAAATTTTAGTTGTAACGAGGCGTAGCTAAAAGTGCGGAAAATTTTGATTGTAAAGATAAAATTGTAGTTCGATAAAGTGAAATTAAATAGACCACGTGTTCAACGATTTCGTTGACCGGTTAAATTTTCTTTTGATTTAATGATATTAAAGAAATTTTCATAATAAGTTTTCTTTTGATTGACCGGGAAATAAAATTTGAGATCGGTGGACATCGTAGTGTGTATTACGTAATACATCTCATGACGCGGGCCTTAGCAGTCATTTTGTAAATTAAATTTTCTTGTCTATTCTGCGTTGACTATTAGATTAAATTGAACTGAAAGTAATTTATAAACCGTAAGAAACAGTAATTACAAATTTAAAAATTGTTTCTTAGATATATCAAATTTTCGAGAGTGCGGGAGTGAAAATCTGACCACGTGTCTAACGGTTTCGTTGACCGTGCAATTAAATTAAAATTGAATTGGTAATTCGCATGAAAGTTTAAATAATTATTAATGTTTTTTTTCCTTATTATTGACCGGTAATTAAACAAATTGGTAGACACGTGGGATTAGTGTGTGTGTGAGAGAGAGAGAGAGAGAGAGATAAGTGCGCGGGCTCTTGGTAGCCATATTGTTGAAAGAAGGAAGAGCGAGGTCGCTTACGTCGACCAGACCGTAAAATTCATTTTTTCTTATTATTGCTACGATTAGAATATTATTTTATTATTTCAATAAAGGCGTTAAAGTAAAAATAAATTAAGTTAACATTATAAAATTTATAGTGACCGGGATGTATATTACATGAGTGTGCGCGAGCTAATTAAAAATAAAGTCATAGATTAAATCAATAGAGAGTTTCATAGCAAATTGATATTTTCTTTGTTGTAAATAATTAAATTTAAATTAAGAATTAAAGTGTTACCATTTGACCTAGAGAAATTCATTTTTTTTTGTGTGTGCAATACCTCTCCCAACTTCAACTTAAAAAATTTTAACACCAGAGGTCGCCCATATCCCAACCAAGACCGTCCGAGATTCATGCTGCCGACGAGTAAGCCGGAGGCCTGTCTGGCGCTCTTAATAAATTAAAGATTCTTTCTTTTCGACAGGCCGAACTTTGCATGCGGGGACGGGCAAAGGTATATTAACTTATTCAATAATTTGTTTATTGAAATTTTAAGTATAACTAAATTCTCACATCGCAAATGGCACTAGAACGTGGGGCTTGGTTCGGAAAAATTTCCGGTGAAAATTTTTAGACAGAAGTTGAGAGAGAAAAAGTGAAAAAGGAGAGGGAAGTAAATTCAAAAGTTTTGACCGGAGTAAACCGTGAGAAAAATAAAATATATTAGTGCACAGTGTTAACTAAGACGTGTAAAATTTTTTGGTACAAGTAAAACAGATTAATCTCTTTTTTCGTTGGTTAGGAGCGGAGTGTCACAATCACTTAACAAATTAAAGCGAGCGTGATAGTGTAATAGTATCCCCAGAAATTGCGTCATTTACATAATTTAAAAATTCTATATATTTCTACATATATACATATATATCATTGACATAAAATAATTCCCCTTCCCACCTTACCCCCTCCCACACCTAACTACGAACAATAATTTATTGACGTAAGAGTTATTGTAATTTTTGGAAATTGATTCAAATTAGTAATTACATTTTTTTTCTTTCGATAAGTTGGTAAAGAATTTTTATTGTGTTAAAGTAACAGATAACAGAGAAATAAATTAAAGTAAAAGTTTCTTGTATTTCAAATTCAGTAAAATTAAATTCTTTGCATTAGCATAATTAAATACGTTATTAGTGCACCAAAAATATCACTTGACCCCCACCCTTGCCTTAGACCACTGTGCTATAGGAAGCTGACCCAATAAATCTCCCGCATATATTCATATAATAATAATTTATATACATATTTATATACATATATTTATTTATTTATATCTATTTCCCCACTCGCACATATTTATTGATATTGACCAGAAGATACAGAAGAAGTAAATTAATAAAAATAAAAGAAGAGAAAAATTTCGTAAGAAGAGAATTAAATTATCAAACAGAAAATTTATAATAAACCAAGAAAAAATTGAGAATAAGAAGATTTATTGAACAAAATAAGAAATCAGCGAAGATAAAAATTAAAGAAGAGTAAAAGTATAAAAGAAATAAGAATATCAAGAAAAAAAATACTAAAATTTAAAACCTTTTTATTTCCTGTCTTAATATCGTAATTTATACTACCTATACATATATATATTTATTTCGTCCCAGTTTATAAACGTACCCCAGGCACAGTGGTAACCCTAACCTTACTAGAAGCGTGTACCTAGCAATACGTGACCTCTGTTTGAAGATTCCAGAGAGATAGACTCACGAAATTTCTTTGGTTTAGGAAGATAGTTAGAATTTATAGAGATTAGGTAAAAGAGATTATGAAAATGGCACAACCAACAAAAAGTACAATAGGTCGTCGTACGACCAACCCACTAGACCATTATCACCCAATTCTAGTAGCAGGAATCAAGAAAATGGACCCGTGGGAAGTGTCACAGAGATTGGATAGTATGGCATGTAGCACCGTGGGATCATTACCAGTACTACGAAGCAGGCTAATCAGGGCAAGCACCCGTGAGATAGAACCACACAAAGAGAGTACCGTGGAACCCAATAGTCGACGAAAGACAAAGCTACATCCCAGCCACGACGAGGAATTTCTTAATGGCGCCGTCAGAGGATGAAGATGATCCAGAAGCTAATCAGGGGGCTCAGTTCGACAGGCGAGGAACAAGGTGGACCGACCAAAGTGGAAATGGGCTAGAAGCAACCCCAGCTTCGACAGCAGGATCGAATGCACCGCCGGCGAGGACCCGTGTAGTACAGACTACCGCTTGCATGGCAGCAGTAACGACCACCACTTCCACGACTCCTACTATCACCATGGCCGGTACTTTTAATAGTGCTTCGTTACAAACGGTAGCGAGTGCAAGAACCGCAATGTCAGCGACTGGGGTGGCCGCCCGGTATATCGCCATGTCGAACCATGCACCTCTAGGTTACTTCCATGATGTGACATCCATCTTAGGCTCAGTAGGGTGGAACTCCAGGAACACACAGATCCCACGATGGACATTAAACACCACCAATACCTGGAGACCGGAGACGCCATCAACTACCCCAGCTATACGAAGCCAACAGCCACCAGTAGTATCACCGACCCCCGGCGAAGTTCCTATTGACGAATTGATAGCCATGGATAACCTCTGTATACCAGAAGAAGAGCTCGATGAAGAAGAGATCGAAGATGCCTATGCTACTTTCTTCAACCAATCAAACTTGGAAATCCCTGGACAAAGGGTACGCAGTGAAACTCAAGATGAGGCACTGAACCAACAGGCAGATATACGCATAGATGCTGGCAGAGACCAATATCAGTGAACCACTGCTGGCATGACCAGGGAAACGTCAAGATGTGGCAACAGTGGCAATAGAGGTTGCAGAGGCGCAAGAGATCATGGAGTTAACCAGTTAAGAGACAACCATGATCGACGACGAGATGCACCAAGGGAAAATCTACGAGACAATAACGAGCGAAACGAAAGAAGAGACCGAAGAGATAGCGGAGATCGAAGGGATAGAAGAGATAGAAGAGATAGAGAAAACAGACGAAATAGAAGAGATAGAGAGCCCAGAGGTCACAGAAGAAATCGACGAGATGATGATTACAGTGACTATTCAGATAGTTCCAGCGACACAGAAGATTACAGTAGTGATGAGGATTATCGAAGACCTAGAAGTAACCCGGTGGATATGACCGACCGAGACAACGCTGTCAACAAAACACTGAAAAATTGGAAGATTTCCTTCAGCGGAGATGACAGAGAAGGACCGGAGGAGTTTCTCGCCAGGCTGAACAACTGCCGGAGAAACACTGGGATTCCAGATGAAGATCTTCTAAGGTCTATACCCTGCGTGTTTACCGGTGCAGCAAGCGTCTGGTATAGGACCGCGGAATTAGAAGTACACGATTGGAAGAGCTTCAAATGGACCTTCAGACATCAATACGTTGGCGATGTCAAGCGAGTCGACCTTCTTGACGAGCTGAAAAGGCGAACTCAGGCGAAGGGTGAGAGCATAGCTCACTTCATATCTTGCTTCAGATGCATCGTGGGATACTTTAAAAACCCACCGTCGATGAGAACTCAGGTAGACACGGCGTATTGAAATCTACTATCAGAGTACCGCAAATTTATGGCAGGTAGACGAGTAGACACGTACGAAGACCTCAGGTAGTTAGGTCGACGTTGAGAAAAACAGAAGGACCTCGATAATCGATATCAACCCCCACCACCACGCGAGAAAATGTTAATTCAAGGCGCAGCGTTTGAAACGCCTAAGAGGACAGATAGACCCCGAATAGCGAATGCAGAAGAATTCGAAGAGACTGACAGCGAAAGTAAGAGCGAACCAGAAGAAACTCCTAAACCAACCCAGCGAAAACAACGGCGACGACGCAAGAAAAATAATAGGCAGCAAGAACCTAAGATTGTCGGAGTACAAGAAGTAAAACAGACCCAAACTAACGCGAAAACCCCACCAGAGACCCTGACCACAGTGACGCAGAGTACACCTGCAGTGATACCTGAGCAGATGCCTATGACAGTATGGCCGCAAAATGTAATACCACCGGTTAACTGGTGGAGTACACCAGCTGGACCACAATATGATGTACGCAGGCGATATCAACAGTCAGCAAACATAGCTAGTGGAGCCAATGGATCAGCCAGAGGCCAGCCGCAGTACTCAGCGTGCTATACATGTCAGACCGAAATCAGATCTGAACCTGAAGACGATAACAATGCTATAGCAGGCATGTGTAATGAAAATCGGAATTTTCTGGATATATAGTGCTCGGAGGGAGACAATACCAGGCCTTATTCGACACTGGAGCAATGGTGTCGTTGATAGGACCAAGAGTAGCCCAGAGATTCCAAGATAGATTAATACCAGCCCGCACAGTGATCAGAAGCGTCATAGGAGGATCTGCTCGATTAATCGGAAAATTACCCGTAGACTTGGAAGTAGATGGATGTGTGAGACGACTAGAAATGAAAGCTATTTCTGCCTTAGACCATGATGTCATTCTAGGAATAGATTTCTGTCGACTCTGGGAAATAGAAACGAAGTTCAGTGAAAATTTATGGAGAATGAGAGATGGTGAATGGAGAGAATTCAATAACGGAGACCATACCCACACCCTTGTTTTCGGAGAATGTGCTGGAATTGTAGAATTAGATGATGAGCAAAGAGTAAGAATCGAAAACCTAGTGAATAAGATCATACCTCAACCAACGGATATACCAGGTACCACTGACTTGTCGGAGCATCACATAGACGTAATGGGAGCAGCACCGATAAAACAGAGACCTAGGAGGATGTCGCCGATGATGTTGCAGATTGCTCATCGAGAAATAGAGACGATGTTGCGAAACAACGTAATTGAAAGGTCAGCAAGTGAATGGAGCAGTCCACCAGTGATACTTAGGAAACCTGACGGGGAGTACCGATTCTGTGTTGACTATAGGGAATTGAATAAAGTCACTAGGAAGGACGCATATCCAATACCTAGTATGGACTCAATCCTAGATAAGCTAAGAAAGGCCAGATACCTCACCAAAATTGACCTGAAGCAAGCATACTTCCAAATTCCCATGGAGGAAAATAGTAGAAAGTATACTGCTTTCTCAGTACCTGGCTCAGGTCTCTGGCAATTCAAGAAAATGCCTTTCGGATTGACCAACGCACCAATGACCTTCCAAAGGCTCATCGACGCCCTCTTTGGACCTGAATGTGAACCTAACGTGTTTGTTTACCTAGACGATATCATAATTGCTACTGAGAACTTCGATGATCACATAAAATGGCTAGAGAAAGTACTAGTGAGACTGGTAGACGCTGGATTGACTGTGAACAAGAAAAAGTGTGAGATTTGCTGCTCACAGATCATCTACCTTGGATTCATATTAGACAATGAGGGGCTAAAACCGGATCCAGACAAGGTAGCACCAGTCGTCAACTATCCAGCACCTCGTACTGTGAAACAACTGCGACGATTTCTTGGAATGGTAGGATGGTACTCCAGATTTATGGAACATGATTCGGAAAAGAAAGTTCCACTAGTGAAGCTGTTAAGGAAAAGCAGATAATGGAGTTGGGAAGAAGAGCAACAGAGGGCGTTCAAAGACCTGAAAAGAGCCTTAACAACTGCTCCTGTACTCGCCAGACCTGACTTTAATAAACCATTCACTGTACAATGTGATGCCAGCGACTTTGCAATAGGAGCAGTATTGACCCAAGAACACGAAGACGGCGAACATCCAATTGTTTAGGTAAGCAGAGTACTGACAGCCGCAGAAAGGAACTATACTACCACAGAGAAGGAGTTACTAGCAGTAATCTGGGCAATCGAGAAACTTAGACCTCATCTTGAAGGTTATACCTTCAAGATTATCACAGACCATAGTGCGTTGCAATGGCTACAGAAGCTAAAAGACCCAACAGGACGACTAGCAAGATGGGAATTAAAAATGCAACAATGGTCATTTGAGATCGTACACCGACGTGGAGCATTACATCACGTAAAAGAGAGATTGGAAATGGAAAGGGCCATAATAGAGAGAAAAAGAAAGCAAGAAGAAGAAAGAAGAACAATTATTATGGAGAGTGAAATGGAGGAAGAAAGAAAGAAGATGTTTCAAAGATGGGAAGAGGAAAAAGGAGCAGAGGCCAATAAGTCATGGGCAGACCAGGTGGAAGAAGATGAGGAGCTCAACCAACTCCTACTAACCACTACCATCTCTGACCCTTGGATCGGCGATCGCCGACCAGTGGAGCAGCGACCCACCAGCACAGTGACTCCCATTAATCCACGATTAGGATTACCCGTGAGTCGAGGTTCGACCTGGGAGCCACTTGCCTGGGATCTAGGAGTGGAAGAGGGAGAAGAAGAGTTGAGGATCGGAGGGCTGGATGCGCGAGGAGCTCATGATCGCCCATCACGGGCAGACCCCCCTCCACCAAAGAAAAAGGCAAAGGGGCCCCGTCAGCTGCAATTGGACGACTATGAGCCCGCCCAATCTCCAGCACACTCCAGGTCATCAACACCGCCACCAGGTCCTATCGGAAAAGATGCGGCAGGGAAATGGGTCAGAGAGGCTCCTGGACCCAAGTACCCAATGAAGACATCCGGGGCCATGTTTAACGATGTCTTGCGGATCCCCACCCAAGGAAGGATAGATCCCCCTCCCGGTGCCTGCTTCAATTGTTGGCAACGTGGACATCGTTCCAAGGACTGCCCCCAATCTCGACGCCACGTTTATTGTGCCAACTGCGGTCGTCGAGAGGTGGATTTGGCAGATTGTCCACGTTGTAGCGAGCCGCACCGGAGACATCTTATCACTTCCTATGGAGAGGAAGCCGTGGCCCGGATGTACTACCACCATCATCGAGGCGGAGTACCAGGACCTTAATGCCTCCCACCAGGCACCGCCATCCCTGTCGCTCCACGGTCTCCAGCTGCTAGACCAGCCACGACCAAAGACCAACGAACGGCTACCACCACCACACAACGCACCACCAGCACCACTACCTCAACAAGGCCCACCTACACACCACTGCCTCCACTAATGGCCCAGACAACTCCAGAACCCGTGCCACCACTCCGTCGACCCAAAGGCGCAACATCGGAATCCAGGACACCAGCGCCACCGGAACCAACCCCTGCAGAGCCGATCGAGCAGATGTGCCAGCTCGCCGAGGCTCTCTCTGATCTCCCGGCCATGACAAGGGACGAGATCCTGCAGGATGTGCTCGAGGAGGGTTTAGTGGACCGGATGTTGCGTCTAGTCGATACCTTAAGGGGACTCACGGTTGCGACCCGGATCAAGATTATCCAAAAGGTAATCCGGGAGCAACGAGCCCTTAGGAGGAAGAATGAGGAGCATTAAGGAAGGAATTGGACCAGGGAAGAAGACGAGGAGAACTGACCGGGGAAGATAGAAGAGATTGACCAGGGAGTAATGGAGGAGTAGACCTGACTAGGCACTAATAATTTTTTTTTGATAGTGAGTTGATATCCAAGCTAAAAGTTATTATTGTGTTGTTATCTTATTCTACCCCGCGAGATTTTAATTCTGTTAATAATAATCGTGTTGTCCGTAGTTAAATCCAAAAGCGATCCTAACCTAACCTAACTCAAACCACCCTTACCTAACCTAACCTAACCTAACCTTGCGAAACCCAACATAACCTAACCCAACCTAACTAAACGCGTTAACCAAATACGAAGTACATAAAGCATGAGTAAATTATAAGAATGCGGAATTTCTGGGAATAATAATGGTGATATTAAATGTGTATTAGTTATAAGTAATTGATATATAACATATATAGTGCGAGCGGCTCGGTGACGAGAGTCGTTGGTGTGCCGTGCTACGTGCACAATGATTTGTAAGCAGTCCACTCTGGCGAATGTCCAGCTTAGGGGGGGAGTGTTTGTGACGTGGTACGTCCCAATAAAAATTTTTTTTGGTAATTAAAAATTTTTTAACGTTGTTTAATTCACATACACGTTTTCACGACACGTCACAACGATTATTAATTTGTAATATCACCAGGGCACTACAACACACCACCGGCTTACTCACCGACCCGGGCGTAATTTATTGAATAGGAATAAATAATTAATCGAACGAACTCTTTTTTTTTGTTTACCGGTACACGAGGAGCACGACTAGCAGAAGCGCGCGGCGGCCATTACATACACAGTCATAGACCATGTGTATGAGCGCTAGTGCTGCTTACGCAGACCGTAGGTAGGGTATCTCTACTACCACTACCTAGCAGCGACCGCGCGTGCGCTAGAAGTGGCGCACGACGAAGAAGCTGTAGAAAGAGAGAGAAACACAAGAGAGAAGAAAGAAAGAGATGGAAAGATTCACATTCCATGGGAGCAAATTAAGAGTGATGGCGCGCCTCTTTCTCGCGCAGTGAAGAAAGAGGGAGAAGCTAGATGATAAAGAGAGACCGAGAGAGCATGGAGAAGGGAGAGTACCACTGTTGCTCCTGCTTAAGTACAGCTGCACTGAGTAGCCTATATGTACGCATACGTATATATATATATATATATATATATATATATATATATGTATATAGGTATATATAGATAGATATATCCATGCCTGTAATGATTCTCTCTCTCTCTAACGAATAGAGACGGATAAAAAGAGAACGTAGATAAAAAGAAGGCTAAAAAGAAGAATAAAAAGAAGAAATTAGATTAAAATTACTACAGAAAAGGTGGCGCGCAGGTTGCAGACTTGCGTTCGAGGACCGGAAGGCAAATTGCACGAATAGAAATCAATTACTTGGACAACTAATTAGTTATTGGAGGAATTAAAAATTAAAAAGAGATAGACAATAAGGAAGAGGGAGAAATAGACCGAAGAAGAAGGAAGTGAGCATCAAAGGAGACATTCGATTATTGTCCTCGTGCCGTATCGGAACGTTAGCTCGATAAACCTCATACTTTTCTTTTGCAAGTAGCTGCTTAACGGCATGTCGGAGCTGCAGCAATCGAGTTTTGCTTTTTTTTTATTTTATCGATATCTTTTTAAATTCTTAAATTAAACAAATATAATGACTTGTCCGCACTAAAGTTATATTAGTACAATAATTTTTGTTAAAATAAAAAATCATTTGGACTTATTATTTTTTTATGAGCTTGGATTGGAAATTAGATATCAAACTCGACAAACCTAACCTTAAAATACGATATATTGAAAGTTTTTATTATAACTTTGTATGTATAATATTTTGGTGGTTTTCTTGAGTTGTCCGCACTAGAGTTTAATCTTACAAATTTTTTCTTTATAGCAAAAAAACTCAATTAAACGCATCGTTTATTCATAAGTTAAGATTGGAAATATTATTAGAAGGCGGACAGCTTCGTCATGCTCTTAACACTTCGTGCGTTTTCTTTAGTTGATAGCTATGTAGAGATTGCAGATTTGGATAGACCAGGAAGTAGTTGAGCAGCCAGATTTCCAGAAGAAGGTTTTTGCTGCCCTGATCCGTCAACCAACTCAATTTCCGCAGCTGGCACCGACCAGTTGCTTCGTGCACAGAGAAAGAGAGAGAGAGATATACGACCTGAGGCCATCGCCGCCATCCTTGACCAAATTCGTCGCCATCGCCGACCAGATTATTGTGTCAACGAGAACTTCTACACCGGTGAGTGGACTGTAGTCCGAATCGATAAATATTTCTTTTGTAAACTAGCGGCTCTCGCCGACTAGGTGTAAATTCAGTGCGGGCGTAAAAATTTAAATTCAAAGTGATTGTGACAACGTGAATTAGTGAAATTTAGAAATTTTATTTGTAACGAGGCGTAGCTAAAAGTGCGGAAAATTTTGATTGTAAAGATAAAATTGTAGTTCGATAAAGTGAAATTAAATAGACCACGTGTTCAACGATTTCGTTGACCGGTTAAATTTTCTTTTGATTTAATGATATTAAAGAAATTTTCATAATAAGTTTTCTTTTGATTGACCGGGAAATAAAATTTGAGATCGGTGGACATCGTGGTGTGTATTACGTAATACATCTCATGATGCGGGCCTTAGCAGCCATTTTGTAAATTAAATTTTCTTGTCTATTCTGCGTTGACTATTAGATTAAATTGAAAGTATTTTTAGAAAATCATTGCAAATTCTTATATAAAACAAGCACAACAACAAGTGTATCCAATAAATTCAATAAATTTCCTATAAAATCAAGTAATAATTCTAACAATACTAATAACGTAAAATCATATACAGTAACAGCAAAAAGTTGTCATTTGTGTAAGGGAGAACATGCATTGTACGCATGTAATGAGTTCAGACGACTTTCTCCTTCTATGCGCATACAAAAAGTACAACAATTTAAGCTTTGTTTTAATTGTTTAGCGGTTGACGGACATTTTAATAAAGAGTGTAAATTTGGTCCTTGTAGAAAGTGCGGACGTAAGCACAATACATTGTTACATTTAGAACAACCTACAATACCATCGCTTCCCATGCAAAATACAGAAAAAACGGACGGAAAGGTAGAACAGCAGAAAAACTTTAGCGCACGGACTTCTATTAATACAGTATCGTATGTATTATTAGCAACAGCTCGCATATATGTACATGATAAAAGTGGAAACAAACATGAGTGCCGTGTACTGTTAGATCAAGGTTCACAGCCGCACATCATGACCACTGAACTTTGTAAAAAATTAAATTTGCAATGCACACAAGCAAGAACTACTTTATTGAACAAGGCAATAAAAGAGTACCTTATCAAGCGACGGCAAAGGTAAGCTCAAGAGTAACGGACTTTTTGACAACAATCACTTGCTTAGTCATCGATAAAATAAGTGACGATTTGCCATCACAGCGAATAAAATCAACTAATATTACAATACCTGATGGAATAGATTTAGCTGATCCATCATTCGACCAAGAACAGCCTATTGATATTTTAATTGGCGCAGCTTTATTTTATGAACTATTATGTGTAGGACAAATAAAATTAAAGGAAAATGAACCGTACTTTCAAAAAACTTTATTAGGATGGATTGTAGGTGGAACGATACAGCTGCCTGTTAAAAATGATAGGGTAGTATGCAATTTTGTTAAGAACGATGATTTAAATGCACAACTTGAGAAATTCTGAAAAATCGAACAATGTTTCTCAGAATCATCTCAATTATCAAAGAACGATCCAGCTGAAAAACATTTTCAAAAAACTACAGAACGAGATGAAAAAGGAAGGTTTATTGTAAGCATACCTTTTAAAGAAACAGAACTTTCTCAGCTTGGATCATCAAAGGACATGGCCTTAAAAAGATTATTTTCTATGGAGAAAAAATTATCAAAAAATCCATCATTCAAGGCACAGTACATAGAATTCATGAAGGAATATGAAACACTTGGACATATGAGTGAAATTCCTCCAACATCGTGTGATGATAATAAAACACATTTTTATTTGCCACACCACGCAGTCATTAAAGAGGACAGTACTACAACAAAGCTACGAGTTGTTTTTGACGGATCAGCAAAAACTTCGACGGGTATTTCTCTTAATCAAGCACAGTATATCGGTACGCCTGTACAAGATGAACTTTTTTTAATTTTACTAAGATTTCGACAGCATCGTTACGTATTATCAGCTGATGTAACAAAAATGTACAGGCAAATACAAATTAAAGAGGAAGAAAGAGCAATGCAGCGTATTTTATGGCGCACTGATAATAATTCCCCGGTCAAGGTATACGAATTAAACACAGTAACGTACGGTACGGCATCAGCACCGTTTTTAGCAGCTAGATGCATGTATGAAATCGGACAAACATGTAAAGAACAATATCCCGTAACTAGCCATGCAATAATGCATGATTTTTATGTAGACGATTTATTATCAGGCGCTGAAACAATTCAAGAAGCAATTCAATTAAAAAACGAATTAAATTTAACATTTAAAGCTTATGGACTAGAGCTTCGTAAATGGTCTTCAAACGATACGCGAGTTATTCATGATAATGATAAGATGAACAAACAAGATGTAACTATTCATGGGGACAAGGATCCAAAAATTCTAGGACTTGTATGGGATCCTCAAACTGACATTTTAAAGTATCGTGTAAAAAGTACGGACTCTCGAAAGGTTACAAAACGAACGATTCTTTCGATAATTGCACAAATTTTCGACCCGCTCGGTCTTGTCGGCCCTGCGATTATTCAAGCAAAGGTTTTAATGCAAAGGCTATGGTCATTAAAACTTGATTGGGATGAATCAATACCTCAAGACTTATATACTACGTGGCTTAGAATTTATCAAGACATAATTAATGTCAATAAATTAATAATTCCACGATACGTAAGGTCTCATACATTTGAGAAAATTGAATATCATGGTTTTTGCGATGCATCAGAAATCGCTTATGGCGCTTGTATTTATGTATGTACAACAAATAAGGATGGCACACGAAACGTGAATTAATTGTGTGCGAAATCACGAGTCGCTCCGTTAAAGGCCACTTCGATACCACGACTCGAATTATTGGGTGCTTTATTATTAGCGCAACTTTCGCATAAAGTATCAACAGCATGCAACGTTGATAAAAATCAATGGTATTTTTGGACAGATTCAATGGTAACTTTAGCTTAGATTAAATCAGAATCAAACAAATGGAAAACATTTGTTGCGAACCGTACAGCAGAGCTTACAAACGGACGATGGAATCACGTAGAATCAGCACAAAATCCTGCCGATCTTATATCACGAGGTATAAGCACTACTGATTTGCATGAATCAAACATGTGGCGGAATGGACCACCCTGGCTGTTACTTGATACAAATGATTGGCCTAATTCATCAATAGAGGATATAAATGAAGCACCAGACAAACGAAAAATAGTACACAATTTTATTACAAAACAGATAAACGAAGAAAGATTGAACGAAACAGATAACAATAAATTAAACAGTGACATTTTTGATAGATTTTCTTCATTCACAAGACTCGTACGAACTACAGCATATATTTATAGATTTTATAATAATTGTAAAATAAAGAGAATTCATCGATTAGCGGCAAAAAGGCAAGAAAAACCACATGAGATATTACATAATAGTTTAAAACTGTGCACTTCAGAAATCGATTTGGCAAAGCTAAGTTTAATTAAATTAGCACAAAGTCAAACATTTTATAATGAACTTTTAGACTTACAAAAAGCAAAAACTAATGTATTACAATTAAAAAATAGTAAGTTAAATCAATTAAATCCGTTTATAGACAACTTAGGACTTTTAAGAGTAGGTGGTCGTTTGAAAAATGCAGAAATTTCATTCGATGAAAAACATCCAATAATTTTAGCGGCAACTCACAGATTTACCTATCTATTAATTAAGCACGAACATAACAGATTATTGCACGCAGG
The DNA here is from genome assembly GCA_017163975.1 of Anastatus disparis. Classification (NCBI taxonomy): domain Eukaryota; kingdom Metazoa; phylum Arthropoda; class Insecta; order Hymenoptera; family Eupelmidae; genus Anastatus; species Anastatus disparis. Next base: position 721,629 of record JAFFSR010000143.1, read on the forward strand.
GTGTCAAGCAGTTATTAATTCGCTTCGCAAAAAATATTGGCCATTAACAGGAAAAAATATAGTGAAGAAAATTCTACGAGAGTGTATTACATGCTTTAAAGTACGACCAAATGAATCAACATATGTCATGGGAGATTTGCCTTCGGTTAGGGTAACACCGATGCGCGCATTTTATAATTGTGGAGTGGATTTTGCAGGACCATTTTTTATTAAAGAAAAGGCTCGATCTTGGGTCCCAATAAAATCGTATATGTGTATTTTTGTATGCTTAGTGACTAAAGCTGTACACATCGAACTGGCAGTAGATTTATCGACTAATGCATTTTTAAATTGTTTAAAAAGATTGATTTCTAGACGCGGAATTTGCAAAAATATTTACTCCGATAACGGAACTAATTTTGTCGGAGCAAAAAATGAACTTTTAAAAGTAAAGCGTATGTTAACGGACGAGAACTTTCAAAATGATATTGTTAATTTTGTATCAACCTTGTCTATCGATTGGCATTTTATACCTCTGCATGCGCCTAATTTTGGTGGGTCATGGGAAAGCGCGGTAAAGTCTGCAAAATATCATTTAAAGCGAGTAGTAGGAGAAACGTGACTTACATACGAAGAATTATACACAGTATTAACTCAAATTGAATCATGTCTAAATTCTAGACCTTTAACACCTTTATCCAACGACCCAAATGACCTTACTCCTCTCACTCCTGGCCATTTCCTTATTGGAGACGCACTTACAGCTTTTCCGCAAGTAGACTTATGTACTGTCAACATTCACACATTAAATAGATATCAACATCTTCAACAAATGGTGCAACATTTTTGGCAACGATGGCAACGAGAATATTTGTCTCAACTACAAAGTCGACCAAAGAAAAAGTGTACTAACTCGAATACTATCGATATAGGTACGATGGTATTAATCAAAGAAGATAATACACCTCCATTGCATTGGCCTTTAGGCCGTATAATAGAATTGCACCCAGGTAATGATGGCATCACTAGAGTGGTATCTATAAAGGTCGCAAAGGGTATTGTCAAGCGAGCCGTCACAAAAATCTGCATATTACCAATGGAAAATAAGAACGGGTCAAACATCACTGAAGATGTGCCTACAATTGATCAACAAATTTAATTTTAAGTGTTGTGTAGTGGAAATTTCAGTACGTAACTTCACAGTTATTGAACTCTAAGTTAATATTTAGTGGACTATAAGAAAATGTATTAGATAATTTTTTTGTACTATATCATTTCACATTATTTTAATTGTATTTTAATTTACATTATATTCATTATACTTAAGATTTGGATTCTTTATGGACAAATACAATTTATAATTTTTCAATATGTATTTATAATTTCAGATCAACGAAACTGCATAGGTAATTTAACAATAGTGATAGAACCTGTTTGAGAATTTATTTGATTAACAGTACTTTAGAGATAGCATTAGAATATGAACTTTATTTAAGTACGTTGAAAGATACTCTTTTAAGGCGGGCGGTATGTTTGATTTAATATGAATGCTTGTTTGTATGTATAAAAAATCCGAGAAACTCAATATTTTAAATTTCGTTAATGTGAACATTTCAAAAACAACTTCATAAAATTTGAAGATATTATTTTTGTGTTTATTTTCCCTGGTAGAATTTTAAAATAGTTTGCAGCTAGATATTAGCTAATATTAAACAAAATAACTTAATATTAGCTAACCTCTTAGCCAGAAATCGTCAATATTCTCACCCTCTTAGCTATCTTCCATCTAGAAATTAACTAATAACATATATTTATATGTATTAAATAAAAATTGTAGAAAGTGAAATATAGCGAGAGTGGAAAATACGCGGGCAGCGATAGTCCGATTTTCTCCCGAGAACAATATACGACTTTTTTCATACCGAGCAGCAAGTTCACTATGAAAAACAAATAATAAATCGTTTAATTAATAATAATTTTAAAAGTGGTACTAGTTCGCTCTCGCGTAGGACCGCGTGCATCTTTTTTTTTAGATTGTGTACGTGCGCGAGTGACACTTTTGTTCTGCTACGTATATGGCACTAGATTCTTGTGATGACAATTCATAAATAAAAAAAATCTACACACTGTTCTTTTATATACACAACACAATATATTCCTGTGATTATAATTCATATAAATAAAATAAACAATAATTAAATAAGTGTTAAACACAAGAATAAAATCCAATCTCAACCGGAACGCGTTTACAACGTATTAGAGTCGTTTTGACTATCTCTCTCTTTCTACTTCTCAAAGACTACATAAGAAAAAGAGAGAGAAAGGGAGAGATACAAGTTTTACTATATTAAAGAATTACTCGCTTTTACTATCTCTTTCTTTTTTAACGATTATATAGAAAAAGGAGAGAGACGGCATAATAGTTACTATGATCGTTCACGCGCATGCGCAAAGCTTCGTATATTACCATAACATTTTACTTTTAGTTAACGAGTTGTCAGCTATAAGTTAACGATGAACTACTTATTTTCTTAGTTAATGAATCTAGCTAACTGTTAATAAGCTAACCAGCCGAGCTGGTTAATTTTCTACCAGGGTTTATGTGTACTTTAATGTAGCTGTCTATGAATAGTCTTTTCTTCTAAATATGAAATGCGTGACAAAAATGTATTTGTAAAGCTTTTCTTTATTACTTTATTATTATTTGTTTTCGACATTTTCTAAAAAAAGTAAAAAGGGTATGTGAGTGGACAGAGTGCATGCCACATGTTTAGGATGACCGCGCGTCCCATCATAAAGGACTTAAAGTAATAAACGTTATAACTACGCTTCGATGTACTCTTCTGCGTAGGCGTATGTATTAGTTAGGACTAGAAAAATGCAGTTTCTTGATTGGTTTTTAGGGAATTCATTAATATAAAGGGAGGAGACAAACATTAGCTTGTCAACTTTCTTACATTATAATTGTCAGAAATAACTGAGACATTCAAACGAAAGGTTGCCTAAAGTTGAACTTCGAGCGAACTCTCGAATTTTTGTACTTCTAATAATTAAACATTTGTATCGTAATTTTGTATTTATATGTAATTCTTACTTTCGCGTATAATTGTCAAGCTAACATACTAATTTTCCTTTTTAATGATTTATACATTTACTGTAATTATAAAATCTGTTTTTTAATAAATATAATATTTCGAATTTAATACAGGAATCTTTTTATTTCGTAAGATTCAAACACTTTGATAAAGCATATTTTTTAAAAAGTGTTGTCAACTTCATCAAAGCGCATTAAATAAAAATTACGCTAAATACCATTGGTGTTAAAAAAACATTGATTAAAAAAATGGTTTAATTTTTATAATTACAAAAAAATTTAATTATAATACTGCTTATAAATTTGCTATGTGTTATCGAACTAAATGAAAATCTAAAAAAAAACCTGATGCAAAAAAATTATCGTATATTTAGAAAGAAATATCGTAAGAAAATCCAAAACAGTAGGTATTTTAAAGTATTCACTAAAAAGAATGCATTACAATTTTTTCAAAGCTTCTTATCATATTATAAAGTTAACTGAAAAATAAAATGTATTCGTTTAATTTTTTAAAGATGGATTTGTTTAGTTACTTTCCAAGTATGATTCAATAAAATTTAAAAATAATATATTTGATAGTATTGCATTGTTTTGTGTAATTTGTGAAAATTATTTTCATTGGAAATCGTATCACATAAATACGTAAACTTAACGTAAAATTTTCGTATGCTTTGAAAAAAAAAAATTTCGTCAAATTTACATCAAATATATGTATTTCATTATTCAAATTGTCTCATTACATAGAATTATACATCTCATTATTAAAAAAATTTATATTCTTTATAAATTTTTTAATTGCAATTTTCATTTTAAAATTTACCTAAAAACTTTTTTGAAGTAGCCGAATTTTAATCCAAGCCGACGATATGTAAAAAAAATAATTTATTGATAATTTTATAATTAAAACAGTTTTAAATGTATGTGGCAAACGTTATTTTGTTGTATTTTTTTTAAATAAAATGTTAATTATATTGATATTGCACCTAAACATTTACTAAATTTGAAATTTTTCCAATACTATAAATTTTTTCTAACAAATATAATACAAAAAAAACTTTTGAAATTTTAAACTGAAAGTTCATTCAAAGAACTTTTAATAATTAATTAGGCAATTATATCTTGAGTATGAATATTTTTTTCATATTTAAATAACTATAAATGATCAAAGCCTACTCATAAGGAGAAATCATCTCCACCTTCAAGAAACAAATTCGGTTAAAACTACAAGATATGATTTCGTGATGAAAAAAAATAACCCGTATTTTTTCTTTTGCTTAAATAGATTTCAGAGACAAAGATATACACATTTTTCAATAATATAATGAAAAGAAGTTGTCGTAAGAACTTAAATGATCGGAAAACTAAAAATCTTACAGAGAAATGTATTAAATATTAAAAAAGTACAAATTAAATACTTGAAATTAAGCCTTATTAGCTTAAAAAAGCTTAATACGGTTAAAAAGTTATGCTTAATTGAAAATTATTACATATTAGTTAATAGTTTTAGCATATAATATACGATAAATTTTTTACTCTATTTCACTTGTATATTTTGATCGTTCGTAATTTGTAACTTTTGAACTACATAACCTTTTTTGATGCAATACAGCTTAAATTAATATATTTAAGTACTTTCTTTGATCCATCACACATTTTCTAGTAAGAATTTTAGCTGTTTGGCTATTCAAGTTCCGATAAGCATTTCACTATATTTTTTATGAAATATCGGTGTTTTTATATCCGGAACCTTTTTTCATTTAATTTTTTTCATAAAAAATCAGATTCTAGTTTCAACCAAATTCGTTTTTCGAAGATAGGGACCTTTCTTCTCCTTGTTCATTTGAAAATTTTTCATTCAAATTAAATTTCGTAATTCTTTTTGTAAGATTTTTGTGAACTTAATTTAAACTTTATATAATGTTTATTCAAAACATATTATCTCTTTCGTTAAAAAATGCCAAATTCTGAACTTTATTTAAGAACATTTATTTTTTTTATGCTATTTTAGATTTATTATTAATGTCTTAAACATTTTTATTATTTTTTTTTTTTTTTATTTTTTTTTTTATTATATCTACGGGCATTACTGCCCTTTTTAACACATAGAAATTCATTTTTAAAACAACATAATTTGACGTATTATTTAACGTGGTGTCAGCCCACGGCAGAGACAGCGAAAAAGCGACCAGACGGGGAATCGATCCCGCGCCAACGGGAATACGAGTCATGCGCCTTAGCCACTACTCCACTGAACTCTACATTTTATTATTATGTTTTAATACTTTCTATTTAACATTTTCTATTATGAAACATGTTTCTCATAAGGTTTTAAACAATTTTCAAATTACATACTCTCTTTAAGTATATTATTAATTTATTTATGTTTAGAATTTAATTAATATTTTATAAATTCTTTTTAAATGTTATGCATAAATTTATTTGATCTATTTATAAATTATATTTATAAACGTTATATAACTATATTATATTTATAAACGTATTATACGGAAGCCCGGTCACGACATCTGCAAGTAAGCGAGCGAGCGAGCAACTGAGCGTGTAACTTGACATGTAAGCAAGCAACTTGACGTGCAAGTTGACGAGTTGTTATCAGCTGATTAGCTGATAGCTCTTCGTCAGACTCATGTAAATATTTGAGCTTAACCTACTATTCACTTAATATACTTTAATTTTGTAGGGATTTTATAAAAGTAATTGTAAATGTAAAATAATTATAAGGAATGGAAAAAGTAAATATAAAGTTTTATTATTTTGAATTTATTTGTATAATACTATGAAAATCAATGCTATATTTTTACTTAAATATTTTAATGTTGTAAAATAATTAAAATAAAAAAAAATTTAGTACTAACAATTAATTTTGTTAATATAAATTTATGGATTAAGATGAATGCCCCGATCAATGATCACCCAAAGAAATTGGACCACCCAATAGATAACCCATGTAATTTCTTGATTTTACCCGCGGCTAACTTTTGGATGATACCATTATTAAAGGGGCTGTGAATTAGGACATTATTTTATCTTCATACAAATCAATTCCCTAACAACACAAAAACGTTTCAAAAACGTTTTTGAAATGTTTTTCGGTAAACTTATATACGTTTGTAAATTTCGACAAAAATACATATTCAAAACGTTTTTAAAACGTAAAATATGTCCGCATATTTTAGATTCTCAAGAGTAATGCAACGTTTATGGAACGTTTAAGAAACGTTTAGAAAACGTTTTCTCGATGAAAATTTACGCAAGCTCAAATATCCAAACGTTTCCTTAACGTTTAAAAAACGTTTTATTTGGTAAAAATTTTTTCTCTATATAATAATTTTTTTGAATGATAAAATAAAACGTTTAAAAAACGTTTTAGAAACGTTTGGAAATTTAAGCCAACGTATTTTTTCACCGAGAAAACGTTTTCTAAACGTTTCTTAAACGTTACATAAACGTTACATTACTCTTGAGAATCTAAAATATGCGGACATATTTAACGTTTTAAAAATGTTTTAAATACGTATTTTTGTCGAAATTTATAAACGTATATAAGTTTACCAGAAAACGTTTGTAAAACGTTTTTGAAACGTTTTGTGCTGTTAGGGTTGTACTGAAAAAAAATTATTGTATTAACTATACAAGTATTATAGGTTGCGTTTAAATATTTAAATGAGCCTGACGAAGAGATCAGCTGATAACAACTCGTCAACTTGCACGTCAAGTTGCACGTCAAGTTGCTTGCTTACATGTCAAGTTACACGCTCAGTTGCTCGCTCGCTCGCTTACTTGCAAATGTCGTGACCGGGCTTCCGTAGTATTATCTTTAAAATATATAAAATACAATAATGTTTTTATTACTTCATAAAAATCAAAATAAATGAGCTTTGGCTACAATTATAAAAGAAAATCTGTCAGAATAATCAATTCCGCAAATTACTTATATGAAATGGATCTATAAAATAAAGAAGAATTTAAAAAGAGAAGATAAAATAAATATCAAATAAAAATTTTCATTATATTCAAATTAAGAAAATAATCTATATTTTAAAAAAAACGCTTTTAAAATTTTTATTGCTAATACTTCTTATTAAAAAAATTTTTTTATTTGAAATTTTTTTTTGTATTCAAGTTCTGCATTTAACAGCGTTTGGGGATTTGAAAAAAGCTTTAATTTTTTTATACTAGCAATGCAAAGAACAGTAAGCCTGAATTAAAAATTTTATGTTTAAAAAAGCGTTAATTAGCACATGCTTAGAAAATGCTTGCATTTAACAGTTATTTTATTTTAAACGGCTGTATTGTAGGTCAATATTTTTTGTCAAAAATGTTTCTTATTGTATTGTAACAAATTTTATTTGTAAGCATATTATTAATTTTTTTAATAAAAAAAGGCAAAGCATAAGATTTTAACTTGGAAAAATTTTTAATTGTTGCAACGTACCCTAAAACTTAGCCAACACAGCTATTGTACGTTTTTTATTTAAACCAAATAACATATTGCTATCGCTTTCTTGCCCCAAACTTAATTTTTTTAATTATCTAAACAGTTTTCATTATGAAATAACAAAATTAGTAAAATGAGCATTTTAAGGACAAACACGTTGCATGCTGCACATCGTTTTTATGATTAAATTTTGTTTATTTGAATAATCAATTTCTTCATTTTTTTGGAATATCGTATTTAAATACATTTTTTATAATATAATAAAGTATTCACGTATTTTATTACATTCATCCTAAATAACAGTAAAAAATATACTTTAAAAAGATAAAATAAACGTCAAAATATAAAAAAATATATATTTAATAAAAAAACTGCTATTTTTAAACATTAAAAACATAGATAAAATTTTTTCCTAATTAATTATAAAACTGATAAAAATTTTAAATGCTTTTCATATTATGGTTCAAAGTTTGGAATCATTGTAATAAGTTACAAAAAAAAATTGAAATCTATTTTTTTAATTTTTGGAAATTTTAAAATTCAATGTAAAATTTTTAAAAATAAAATAGAATTTTAAGTTATTTTCATTTAAAACACGCTATCGTGACCATTTGCAAGGTTTCGTAAAGTTTTTCCTAAATGAAATTATCGACATTATAAATTTATATTAAGTTAATAAGAAATGATATTAAAAAGGATATACTGATATTAATGTACTTTTAATAAAAGCATTTCTTCATTTTTTTATATGTCTAAAATAAAATGATATTTATTAACATTTTATGTTGAATTTTTATTAAATAAATTGAAAATAATGTTATCAAGCTCCTATTTAGTTTAGAAAATGCCAATTTTTAAGAGACTAAAAGAATTAAGCTATTTAAAATGTAATGAAAATTTAATTTAATCTGTCTTGTGAAAACTTAAATTATTATATTTGTTAAAACAATTTTTTTTGTTTTGGAAATAAAAATTAATGATATTATAAAAATATATTTAATAAAAGAAAGAAGAAAAAGTCCAATTTTTAAAATATTAATGATATTTAATGTAATTTTTATTTAAAATGCGCTTTAATAAAGTTTACATTTGTTATGGCCGAACTTGGTTCGGACAATTGAGTTCCCCTACTAAAAAAACTCACCTGATTTTTCACCTGATTTCTCACCTGATTTCTCATGCCAAAATCTCATGTGACCATGTTCGTAAAAAACTAAGTTCCGATTCTATATGAAAATTCTAAGTCCTGACCTCGAAAAAAAATATTGCAATGTTTGGTTATTTTTTCATGTAACGTAATTTTGAATATTTTAAACGTAAAGGAAAATGTAATTTGGAAAATTTAATTTTTTCTGAACATGAAAATTTCAAAGTCCCAATTTATCGTAAAAATTCTAAGTTCAGACCTTGAAAAAATGTACTTAAATCTAGGATTATTTTTTCATTTCTTGACATGTATAATCATTTACACCTGGAATAAATAATATTATTTTCAAAATTTAATTTTTTCTGAACATGACAATTTCAAAGTCCCAATTTATCGTAAAAATTCCAAGTTCAGACCTTGAAAAAATGTATTTAAATCTAGTATTATTTTTTCATTTCGTGACACGTATAATCATTTACACCTGGAATAAATAATATTATTTTCAAAATTTAACTTTTTCTGAACATGAAAATTTCAAAGTCCCAATTTTTCGGAAAAATTCTAAGTTCAGACCTTGAAAAAATGTATTTAAATCTAGGATTATTTTTTCATTTCTTGACATGTATAATCATTTACACTTGGAATAAAACTATATTATTTTCTAAATTTGTGACATTAAAAAGTAACATTATTTCTTTATTTATCGTCATTTATATTTGTTTGATTATAGAATAATGTCAATTTTATGATTTATATTTAAGCATCTATCCTACGATCAATTTTGGTAGGAAATAAATAATAAATAAGCATCTATTAATAAATCAAATATTTATTGGACAATACGGCGCCTCGCCCTAGCAATGACCTTCTTCCGATAATCTCTTATATTAATAGATAAGGATTCAGTAGACATTCTCAAGAGAGCTTTTTTTTTCCTTTTTTTAAGATGACAATAATTAGGATTATTATTCAAATAATCAAGATATAGACCTGTTTCAAATACAATATTATGTATGAATATAGTATCCTACATAGTAACTATTTTTTTTTTAAACCAAAGTTTTTTCTTACTTAAAAATAATTCTAATTTATTTGGACAACACAGAGAAACTGGGCTTCGCCCTGGAATAGTAGTTTTAATTTTTGTCATGTCTAGACATCTATTGGCCAATTTACTCTTCCATATAACAAAAGCCAGTTCTCTTATAAATTTACTCCTTCCTTTTCGGTTCATTAGAATCCACGTTCTTTCCCCCACTTCAATATTTTGACCTAAGTATACCTGCAGCATAAATGATTTCATATAAGTAATTTCAAATAATACAAGTGACCTAAGTGACTCATTATTGCACGATGCAAAATTAGCGCCCGAGCGAACAGAGTATCATAGAAGTAAAATTTTAAAAATGAACTTTCAAAGTGTATTGATTCTGAACATCAATATCATAAATATTTAAGAAGGGGCCGAACTATCTGTCTTTGTCTAATAGCGTTTTTCATCATTTATGTAAACACTATCCGGTATAACAAGAAAAAAATAGCAGCCCCCGCTAGATATTAGTATAATTAGTAAATTTTGTAATAGCAACCAAATTTTTTACCGCATAGTTTTTGACTAATTAGAGACCTACTAGCAATCTAGAATATAACCTATCTTTTTTTGGTAGGTCTCTAATTATTCAAAAACTACGCAGTGAAAAAATTTGGTTGTTATTACAAAATTTACTTATTATACTAATATCTAGCGGGGGCTGCTATTTTCTTCTTGTTATACCGGATAGTGTTCACATAAATGATGAAAAACGCTATGAGACAAAAACAGATAGTTCGGCCCCTTCTTAAATTTACTTACTAATATATAAATTGAAAAACTAATGATTATTTATAAAAATAAAACCGTATAGTCATTACATATAATTTCATATGCAGAAATAAAAGGGTGTTTGACTTTTTAATTTTCGAATCATATTATCAGCATCAAAATATTTTGAAAATGTTTAAGGTGGTTCATGCGGTAAGAGAGAGCAAGCTAGCTGTGAGAGAAAGAGATAGCGCTCATATGATCCAGTTGCGCATGCGCAGCAACGCAAATGTGAACGAAACATGCATCGTTTATCTAATAATTACATTTTCAAAACACTTTATCTCTTTAATAAAACGATGAATGTACGTGAATCTTGTTGGAAAATGTTTATGACTAGTTCCTTTATATATGTTTAAATTTTCAATTACAATTTGAATGTAGTTTATGAGATATTGCTATTAACAGCTACGAAATGTAAAAATTCCAATATATATAGATATACTTCCAATGTAATTTGTAAAACTTTGAACATCGATTAATCAAAAACGAAACGATGAAATGTATTGAAATTTTAATATGATATTCACATTGCCTTCATTGAACTATACCTACAATTTTAAGAAAATCTTGAAAAAACACGTTAGTCGCATGAACCACCTTAATTCTTACTTGAAATTTTATTTTATAATATTAAAAATATGAATTTTTTTTCGAGGATGTATTAGCACTGCAGGAGCGCCGAGTAAGCAACTAATATATTATATAATCATTACGCAAAGCCATGGGAGATTTCTCGACTTAGCTTATAATAAATCACCAAAATAACTACCTCTTAGCTTAACATGCTACACTGATATTATCTTCAATTGTACTCGTGTCTTAAGTATTTATAATTGTTATTTAATTTGGATAATTTTAATATCTAAGACTCCTATAACCTTTACGTTGTTTATTATTTTGTATAAAAAGGCTTTTTATAATAATTCTCGCAACTAATCGCTAATAACCTTAAATGACTTATGAAAATTAATATATTACTGAAAGTATAATTTTGGTTGCACATCATTGTAGGACACGAAGTTGTTCAGATTTTGTATGCAATAATAAGCATCTTAGGTCACACATAACTGTGATATAAAATCGGATTTAGAACACAGTGAGCTACAAAATATTGAATATTCATGTGTAAGCTTTGTGAATTCTTACTTTCTTATTAATGATCCTATATCTGTCATGCGTCTCTCGATCAACTAGGAAGAAAAATTTATAGATAATAATATTAATTAAATGAGAGTTAGTGGAAGTTACGAAGAAATAAGATATGTAAATAAGAATAGTATTCTACACTACAAGTGAACAAACTAGGTCATTCCAACACGAGTCATTATGTCGCTGGAGCGTAGCGAGAGTAACAAAAAAGACAAGTGAAGGATCTATTTTGACACAAGTGGGGTATAGAATTTTTCCCAACAAGGTGAACGAGTTTCAACTTTTGATGACTGCTTTGCATGAGCAGAATACCGCATGATCTTGCGAGTGAGCAAAAAAATTATTTTATAATAACTGTTATACTCACTGGTGATAAAATTAGATATACTGCTTACGCAAAATAACCTTCGGAAATGTATCCTCGCTCATCGCGTTGGGAAAAATAAACACGTCAAAATACAGAAGTAATATAACTATTTTCGTTTATTTTACAATTTCCTACTATCATAATAATATAGAAGCAATTGTAGTCATTGTAATAATTTTTTATGATAGCATAATTATCTTTCATTTTATTTAATAAAAATAAGTACTATCATCAGAATTAGACAAAATTTTTGTTTCATTATTTTGTCAAGCATTTTGTAATTTTATGAAATGAAAATAAAATTAAAAATAATAATAAATATTAGGGGGCTGCAGTATCTATCGCTCCTTTTAGTTTCTCAATGCTTTCGGGAAACTATTCATATAATATAAAACCATATTTGTTTGATGAGTAAAAATTAATTTTTATAGCTTGATTCCTAAAAAATGTTATAATAATTTAAAAATTATATTCTTTGCTTAAATCCTCTAATTTTAGAAATTATTTCAAGTCTTCTTCTAAACTAAGTGACTACATTATTTTATCAATACTAAAGAAAGAATCTCTAATTATTATACGAAACAAAATTATGTCTTTATTTGTGTTTTTAGTAAGTACTTTTTTTGCAAAACTGACTGTCATTAGAAGAAAAGGAAAAAATGCTATGATCGTATATATGTTGCCATTTAGCAAAAATATAAGTAAGGGTTTTGATCTTAATAACGATACAACATACCTGAGGGTATCAGAAGATTCTTTTTCGCATATTGCTTATAGAGTCTTGGTTTAAATTTTTGGATCAATTTGAAATTAACGTCTTCTTCATCCGACACTACAAAATAATAATTTTTTATTGTATGCATTATTAAATACATAGGTATATGTTAAGTATGTTCTATTTACAGTCAGAATCTATTTCGCTGTCACTGTCATTTGAAGATTGAACTCTATTTTGTGAAGAAGATCGTGAGTGAGACCCAGAATGTGGATGGGAAGCTGGCTGAAACTCTGGACGAGATCGTGAAGCTGGATGAGAGCGTAAACGTGACCTTGATCCAGAACGGGATCGCGATCGTGAAGCTGGACGAGAGCATGAACGTGACCTTGATCCAGATCGGGAACGTGATCGTGAAGCTAGACGAGAGCGTGAACGTGACCTTGATCCAGACCGGGAACGTGATCGTGAAGCTAGACGAGAGCGTGAACGTGACCTTGATCCAGATCGAGAACGTGATCGTGAAGCTAGACGAGAGCGTGAACGTGACCTTGATCCAGACCGGGATCGTGATCGTGAAGCTGGACGAGAGCATGAACGTGACCTTGATCCAGATCGGGAACGTGATCGTGAAGCTAGACGAGAGCGTGAACGTGACCTTGATCCAGACCGGGAACGTGATCGTGAAGCCGATCGAGAGCGTGATCGTGATTTTGATTCAGAAATGGTGTGTGGACGTGAAGATGAACGTGAGCGTGAGTGAAACCTTGATCGGGAGTGAGATCGTGAAGACAATCGAGAGCGTGATCTTGATCCAGAACCGGTATATGATCGTGAAGCTGATTGAGAGCGCGACCGTGAAGTTGATCGGGAGCTTGATTTTGTTCCAGAATCGATGTGTGATTGTGAAGTTGATCGAGAGCGCGACCGTGAAGTTGACCGAGAGCTTGATTTTGTTCCAGAATCGATGTGTGATTGTGAAGTTGATCGCAAGCGTGAGTCAGACTTTGATCGAGAGCGTGATTTCGTTCCAGAGCGTGATTGTGGAGATGAACTTGAGCGTGAGTGAGACTTTGATCGAGAGCGTGATTTTGTTCTAGAACCGATGTGTGATTGTGAAGTTGATCGCAAGCGTGAGTCAGACTTTGATCGAGAGCGTGATTTTGTTCCAGAGCGTGATTGTGGAGATGAACTTGAGCGTGAGTGAGACTTTGATCGAGAGCGTGATTTTGTTCCAGAACCGATATGCGATCGTGAAGCTGAATGAGAGCGTGACCGTGATGATTTAAAACGGAATCTTGACCGAGATCTGGAACGGGAGCTTATTCGAGTTTTGGAATATAAATCTGATCGTGATCTGGATCTGAAGCGTGACTTTGAAGGTGAACGAAATGGATTTAGTGCCTTGTATTTTGATTTAAAAGAAAGTGGTCCATCAGATTGAGAGCTGGTAGGCAGCTGATTGGCAAGTGTGTATTTTGATGTATTCAAAGATGAATTTTGAGTCTGAGACTGAGGTTTCGAAGATTGACAAAATGAACCTTCCGAAGGCTTTGACAAAAGATTTTGTGCATTGCAACAATTAACGTTAGTGATAGGTATTAACACAGGTGGTTGTTTGTTATTACTATTCAATTTTGATAAGTATTGTTCGCTCTTTTTAATTTGTGATGTTGATGCAACCGAATTTTTTATTTGGTTCTCATCATGAGCCTCAGTCTCGTCATTATCGTCTAAGCAAAGTGGCTTTTTTGAATTAAGAAATTTTTTATTTTGATACTTTTCTATTGTTTTATTGTAATTTTTTATTTTAACACTTTCCTTAATACTCATAAGTTCTCTCTGAAAAAAATAGTAAGTAAGTTAATACACAAAATTGTAACTACTTTTTGAAGTGATCTCTTTTTGTTGCAGTGACTTGCTTACGAATCAGGCTTCAAAAATTCAAATTTCGTATCAATTTTAGCTTATAAAAATTGAATTCATTTACGAAACATAACGTAAGGTTTGATAGTTACAATTTAATACTTAAATTGTAACTAAATAAATATTGACGGTATAGTATAGTTAATAGAAAATTACAGATGAAAAAAGTATGAATAAAACTAAGAGTTTATTTGAGCTTCAGTAGTGCTACAGAAAAAGATCATACGGTTTTCTATTTTTATTTTATATATAAAGTGTGTGTGTGTGTGTATGCGTGTGTGTGCGTGCGTACCTGTGTGCGTATGCGTGTGTGTGCATGTGCGTGCGTGCGTGCGTGTGTGTACGCGTGAATGTGAGCTTGCATGTATGTGCATATACAACAATAAAAAAGATTACTTACTTTTAGCTGTTTGGATTTACAAGTCTCTGGTTCTGAATCTGTTGCAGTAGATGTGTCCAACACTTTTGGTATTTTAACCCTTTTAAAGTTTTTTTTCATAGCAATTTCAGCTAATATTTTAGATTCTTAAAGAATATTTTATATATTAAAACTCTGAACATTCTTAAGACAACTACGGATAGGGTCAAATTTTATTTCGTTCTTTACAAATCACGCTTCCAGTTTCTAAAAATATTAGATTCTCAAGTTTTCTACAATACTTAGCGGATTCCAAAATACAATAACTGATTAAAAGATCTATAAATTTTATTGTTTAAAAGCCTGATTTTCAAATTACAAAATAAAATAATGTAATTTCCGAAGTTGCCTCATAAATTACATAAATTAAGAAACTCACCTGCTATAACAAGAACAAAGGCTCCAAAATAAAAACAACGCTCATTTGTTGGATCATTACAGACATCTAAATGGCATAAGCACCATTTAACATAATATTTATGATTTTTATCAAAATCATTTGTATTTTTGGGTTTGATACATTCCTTATCATTCTTGGCATATTTAATATAAGTGATGGGTACAAAATAGTTTTTGGTTATGCTATCAAAGTACCGTACACACGCGTACCACTTTTCCTCAAGTTCCATTATTGTGATAACTATAAAATAAAATAAAATTACTTAATATTTTATAAGCTTCTCCCTTATACCCAACAGCTAAGTTATACTCGCCAATTAACCATATGATAATACCAAATCCTACAATTACATGATAAAAATATATGATGAAACAATACAGTCAAATTATATGACAAATTATATAGGTTGATATTGATTATGTTGGATCCAACGCAGCAACTATGATTATGTAAAAATAGTTCTGTTGTGTCGTTTTAAGTACAAATTTTGTGAAATATATTATATTTGTATCACGGCATTGACACCAGTATTATGAATTATATAAATTTTAAAAAAATAACTTAATAGTTGTAAACAGTGATTTCAAATAGTATATTACGATACATGTCACTTAAGTGGCTCATTATTCTAGGGCGATATCATGTCGTGCAATGGACCACTCAAGTCAAAAGTATCGTATACTATTTTATAACACAAGTGTCATAAATCCGCCGCATTAGATCTGTACTCTGAAAAATCAATAATTAACAAAAACTATGCACTCCACGAATGATAATTCGTAAAATAAAAACGAAAACTGTAAAAGAGCAAATACTAGGCATTCTGTGAATGAAAAATGTACCTTATAATTAAAAAAATTTTGATAAATATCATTAATATTACGTGCAATTGTTCATTGAAATTAACTTTTGTAATGCCATACATTTAAATTTTGTATTAGGGTCGTAGGAGCGGTGTATAGGTATACTGACCGCTCCTACGACCCAACTAACTTGTTTATAGTGTATTACCTGTTACGAATAGTGACATAGGGGATGCCCCGTCAATACGAATCACAGCTAGTGTCTTATAATAGAGCACCGAAATGACTACCTCTTCGCTTCACATGTTACACTGATATTACCTTTAATTTTACTCGTATCTCACGTGCTTAGTATTGTTATTTAATTTGAAAAATGTTAATATAAAAAGTTACAATAATCCACACCTTGTTTATAGTTATGCGTACTTTTCAGCAACCACATATTTCTTATGAAAAGTAGTATGTTATTATACGTAAGATTTTGGTAGTACTTTTTTATATGCCATGAAGTTTGCCGAACATAGTGTGCAATAATAGGCTATTCAAGTCACATATAACTGTGATCTAAAGGCGGATTTAGGACACAGTGTGTTATAAAACTTATTTATAAATTTTAAGAGGAGGTCACGTATATCCGCTCTTTTCTAATCAGAGAATTAAATTTTACAAAACCTAATAACTTTAGCAAAAAAAATGAAGAGAAAGCCACATCCCTTATAAAAAAAAAGCAAAATTTCATAAGAAAAAATTAATATTATTGCTTCGTTTTCAAAAAAACCTTGAAAAACAAAATTGTTCACCCTAATCTCTATGTTTTAAGTTTTTAAAGATTTTCTTAAAAACAAATCTATAAAATCAATTCCTTCTTAGGGGCTGTTCACAAATTACGTAACGCACTTTCTTACAAAAATGGACCCCCTCCTCCCCCTATATAATAAAATTACTGAACCCCCCCCCCCTTTATTGTAATTACGTAACATAAATATTTAAAATATAGTTGAGAATTTTATAATTTATAGTATGAATTATTAAATTTATTATAATCAAAAAAATTAATATAATAAAAAGATTTAAGTTATAACTATTAAAGATATTATTAATTATGGCGTCGCTATTTATAATTATTATAATAATTTAAAAATTTATGTATATGTAAATTTGAGTTGAATAATATTTATTAATAATTTATAATTAATTATAATTAATTATAAATTAATAGCGACGCCATAATTAATAATATCAATAAATACTGTCTTCACTATACATAAATCTACATTGATATCTTGAAGAAGAATGATATCTCGAAGCAGATAGAATCACCTTGCTTCTAGAGGAAATTACCTTATTTTTATATCCATTGAAGTAAATATCTGATTAAAAATATAAACGAATTTTTTTTCACTGATATCTAAAATATACTATAAAGAAAATATACTTAAAGAATTTAAAAAGATTTTCAATCAATAATAAATCCACTCGCAATCAAGTGGATTTATTTCGAATGAAGACATTTTGATGTTTAAAACAAGAACCTCACGATTTCGATTTAAACATATAGGTACTTAAATCTAAAAAATTTTATTTTGCATTAAAACGATCACATCACATTGGAGTTTTCCCTTGTTTCAAGAAATCTTTTTTCTCAGTGTACTTATTAGTAAAAAATTTAAAAATTTCATTCCTTGACAAATCACATGCTTAATTCAATATAATATTGGATTTATTATTCCCG
Source organism: Anastatus disparis (assembly GCA_017163975.1). Classification (NCBI taxonomy): domain Eukaryota; kingdom Metazoa; phylum Arthropoda; class Insecta; order Hymenoptera; family Eupelmidae; genus Anastatus; species Anastatus disparis. The sequence continues at coordinate 739,679 of JAFFSR010000143.1, forward strand.
CAAAAATTATTTCATGAAAGTAAAAGCTCTCATAAATATCATCAATAGTATAGAACGAAAAAGTTTTTGAAAAAGCACGTCTTATTTATATTGCGATGTATACACGTACACGCATCAAAATAAAGTTGATATTACATCCAAAATAAACGCAGGTCGTAGTGGCATGTTAGCACGCTTTGTTGAGAACTAATTAAATTTTACATTGAAAATTTTTTTTTATGTTTCGTAACACGCATGTAACCCAGCATAATATTTAAGCACCCCCCCCCCCCCTCATGGTGTTACGTAATTTGTGAACGACCCCTTATCAATGAAAATATTGATGAGGCTTTCTGTTAATTTTTTGCTAAAATTATTAGTTTTTGTAAAAAAATCAATAATTTGATCAGAAAAGAACAGATGAATTCTACCCGCGCGAAATGTACAATATTTAGTCAGCTATATTATACCCGCCATCTTTAATTTTAAGGGGGTTATCAAGCAAATCGAGTTGTGTCAGATTACCTTGAAATTTCGATCACATGTTTATAATAACATTATGTACTTGCCATTAAATTTTTAGAAGCTTTAGCGGTACCGTTTTTGAGATATAAACTTCTAAAGTTTCAACTTTTAACACGTAATCCCTATATTGACGTGCTGTAAAAGGAACGTTTTCAATGATTCTGAATTTGTTTTGTGTCAGATTTAAACCAAAAACTAATATGTAATTTAGAATTTCATAAAGAATATATTGATCACAAAGTAAAAAATACTAGCGGTACCGTTTTCGAGAAATTACAATTCAAACATATATACAAATAGAAAATGTCTATAGAAAATGTATGAATTTAAGCACGTAAAACAGACAGAAAGTAGTGGTGGGGTAACGACGACTAGTGTGTGCGTGTACGTATATACCGCGCCACGTGTGTGAGCACAGTCGGAATGAAAAGTTGAAACTATAGCGCATGCGCGCAGACGCTTTTTTTTGATACTTCGAGCAATAAAACTTTTGTCTCCGACCAGTACTTGACGACCTCCTTAATAATTTTCAACGACTCATTTAATAATTGACAACAGTGATTCCCAAATCCTATTTATAAAGTTTTAGTACGAATTATTTAATATTTGGTACGTTATATCAAAGTTGCCATTTTTAATTTTTGAAATTTGCAGAATTTAACATATTATATCTAAAACGCAATCTCTAAAACCTATGTTCACAGTTTTTTGTTTAAACTTTATTAAATATTTATTACTCAAACTATTATATTAAAGCCGCAATTTTAAATATTAGTAATTTACAAAATTTTACTGTTATTTCTAATTTTTGATTCCCAAAACTTTATGATAGTATAAAAGTATTAAAATTCATTAAAAATGACTCTGAAGTTTGTAATGTTATTTTGCAGTTAAATTATCAGTTTTTGAAAAACCAATTTCGAAGATTATAAATCGTTTGAACTCTTTACATCATGATTTAATAAAATAAACAAAACCCCGATTTATACAAATAGAAAAATACCTCTCAAAGGACATTCCTCTACTTGACTATTGTGCTAGCTACAGAAATTCAGTTTTTATTTTTTTTTACTTATCTTATAATTAAATTATTTGCAAAAAAATTTAACACATGAGTTTAGTACATGGAAAAACTATGTACTAATTTTTAATAGGGTATGAGGTAAATTTATTATTTTATTACTGGTATGTTGAATATTTATCCAATATTGATTGTTTATCCATTTAGACAGTAATGAAGCCTCACCAAGAATGCATATATATATATATATATATTTGTGAGTAAATTTGTAGAAACTCGTACTATGAACATATAGACTTATCTATCAACCTATCAACATTTCAACATCAATCCATCATTTCATCTTGTTAATAATTATTACACTTATTATAATTATAATTATACTGTTCATTCATGAATACATTTATTAATGGACTCATTCTACCATTGCTCTATTTACCCATTGACTCTTCAGCTCATTATTAATTTAAATATTGTTTTTGCTTTGTTATGCATGTTAGATTTTACTTAATTGTTAAGGGGGCCAGATACTATTAGAAGCTGAAAAAGAAATGTATAATTTGATATAAATTGCTGATGTTCAAAAATAAATAATTTTTTTTTCAGCTTCTAATAGTATCTGGCCCCCTTAAGTTAAAACCACTAAATTAATTTTCAATGAAAATCAATATTTGTTTATTTGAAAAATTTTTATCTTAATAAAAAAGTATATTTTTATGTTAATAAAATAGTAACTCAATTATCTCAGAGGAACGTACACAATCAAATATTTTGATACTGACAATGAATATTAAATAATATTTAAGAAATATTTTAAAATAGAGTCAATACATTATATGAATGAATCGAATAACAAGGGACAAAAAATATATTTTAGTTTGCATGGACACATAATTTTACAGGTATGATTATACTACATACCAGAATTTAATATTTCATTAATTATACTTACATTAATAAAAAAAAATATTTTTATATTAATAAAGAAATAACTGAATTCTCTTAAGAGCAGGCCGGATTCGCTGTCCTTGTCTAATTGGCATTTTTGTTATTTACTCAAGTATTAATCGGTGTATCTGCAAATTGAAGGTTAAGCGCAATAGATATTATTATTACAAATATTTATGTACAAGAAAAAAAAAATCTATCGCTTTCTTTTTGATAAAAGTAAGGAACGCGAAAATATTATAAACATAATCTTTTACTTCGGCGTTCCTTACTTTTCTCAAAAACAAATCGGTAGATTTTTTTTTTCTTGTGCATAGATATTCATAATAATAATATCTATTGCGATCAACCTTTATTTTGAAGATACACCGATTAATACTTGAGTAAATAACAAACAACTCAATTGTTACTCGGTCGGTATCCGGTTCTACTCCGGCCTGCCGTTAATGGAACGTATAAAATCAAAGATTTCGATGCTAGTGATAAATATAAAATACTTAAGAAATATTGTAAAATAGGGTGAATACGTGGAATGAATGCATTAAATAAAAAGGGACAAAATATATTGAAGCTTGGATTCATGATTTTAGAAATAATAAAAGTAATTCCAGTTTTTTAAGTTACAACTTAAAAAAATTTACTTTTGTAACAGGCTTTTAAAGTTCTAATAATAGTAAGAAACTATATGGTAATATTATATGAATATTAAAATATACATTATAATCAGTATGATTCATAATATATTTTTATCATGTATTTCTGATTTTTACATTGTACATGATAAAACCATACACTAAACTTATGTTTTATTCTATATTACTATTGTAATAAAAAATATTTTCTATATAATACAAATTTTTTCTAGAATATTTTTTCCAAACAATGCATAATATTTATTATTTTAATGCAATAGTTAGATAAATAATTGTAGGTTATGTTATTTAACATACATCTTCAACACATAGGTTCATCATGATAACAAATAATCTATCTATATTATCAAATTATATGATAAATAACATAATAATCTATCTTACAAAATATATATATTAAAACATATACTAACTTCAAACTTTTTATCAATCCTCACCTTGTATAAAGTCACTTGTATACCAATTTTTATATATAGCTTAGAAAACTAAACATATCTTATATTTATCAAAAATTAAAACATTATTATAATCTTAACGAAACAAAAATGCACAAAATAGAAGTTTTTAAATTGTGATGAAGGTAAAGACAGCGGCAAAACGAACTATAAAGAAGTGCCAACAAATATAGACGTATCTATCTTCTTCCAAAGAATTATATAGCAGCCTTGTTTAATGAATTCGCCTTGGTAAGGCCTTACGTAGGCCCATCAGATACAAAGTAAATTAAGAAAGGTGGTCAAAATAGGAACTGCAAGGGGTATACGCTATCTTTGTTCAGCACATTGATTTCATATCTTCTGTTTCTGTGATACAGAGTTGTACAATTTTCTAGAGCAACTCTCCAGGTAGTGAATCTTTATACATTAGCAATATTCTGGAAGTTAGCTTCTACAATTTTTTTTTAAATATACAGAACAAAATGTTATATAATCGATTGCGCGTGATTTAAAAAGTGATAATTTGATCTGGGCAAACAAATTAGATAATTTTCAAACAAAATATTTTGTAGTATGGGTGCTAACTTCAGAGGCATTCCTACACGAACCAATCACCGATCTTCGATAAAAAGATAAAGACAATCTTATATGATATATGTCTATGCTATATACGTTATGGGTGAAATCAGATGGAGCGGAAAATAGACGACGGAACATCACAAAACATTCATTCCGTCGCCTTGTTTTCCGTCAAATTTTTTCCCTATATTCACATGGCGCGGAATGTAGCTGAAAAATTGTTGAAAATAGCATACAAATGTATCCGCGAATTTTAAATTAACAACAAAAATGTTAAAAAAGTTGGAAATAATCACCTATTGTTATTGTAATGAGATTCTTTTTTTATAAAAATAAAATATAGTTTGTTATTATAACCAAATATTTCAATTAACATCATTATTTTTTAATTATAAAATTGCTAATCAACGTCACAGAACTTCTATTCCGCTCCATGTGAATATAGGGAAACAAATTTGGCGGGATAATAGAAGCGTCACAGACTTTTTGAAATTGTTTAAACAAATAGTTAACCAAAATAGAATTTAAAAGTTTGATTGAAATTAAAAGTACAGCTATGGAAAGCAAATCAAAAATATTACGTGAGGTTATTGAGGCACTAATAATTTTTTTAAACAAAATAAAAATTGATGTCGTCTATTACGTCGTCTTTACTCCGTTGGCGGAATACAAAGATGCGGAATTGAGGTTCTGTGACGTTCCGTCGCCTATTTTCCGCTCCATCTGATTTCACCCTAAAAGTTAATGAATTTAAATTGAATCAAACTCCAAACATAAATAAACAACGTATTTAAAAGATTTTATTGAATAAATTTTTAAAATAATTTGATACTGGAAAAATGAAAAAATATAAACGTTACCTGGAAGTGGGCGATGTTGAAATTACCAAAAGGACAGCTCAAAGGTATGGACTTCGTAATATCAACAATTTACAGGATGAGGCCGAAAATGAGGTTAGTACAACTTTTATTTTCAATTTTTAGTTTTTCAGTAATTTAATAATTTTTTATTAAAAATAAAAATTAGTATACTCTAGAGTAAACACAATCATTGTTACAATAAATTGTATGTTTTCATTAAATAACAATTCTAGAAAAATTATTTAAAATTTTTTTATTTCATGCCTGAATTTTAAAGAAAGAAATTAATTAGCTTGTATGTATAATGAAGATTATTTAACCTTTTAAGGACGGGGATTTTGATGTTGAAATTCGACTTTTTTTTTAAACAATATTTGTGCATAAAATGAAAAAATATATCACGTGGAGTGCCTGATAAAATTGGTGGTCGATATATCGACCAGTCCCGTCCTTAAAAGGTTAATTTAATTTTCAATTAAATTTATTATATTATGTATATGATATATTTATTTAAGTCTTATTCTTAAACAAATTATGAGTATCATATTTATTGTTATCACAAAATTTCTTATGTATGATGTAATATATTGCAAGTAATTTTATTATATTATTTCAAAGATGCTTCACTAAAATGATGTTGCAAATTAAAAAATAAACCAGCACATGTACTGAAAAGGTTAATATAATGAGAATTTTTTATAACATACATTTAGATAAACCTTAAATTCGCATCGACTCACTATTCATGTATTCAATAACTGATTAAACAGTGAAATCTTTTTGTAATTCTGATTTCATTCAGAATTTTTCAAAAGATCCCAACGAACAAAAACAAAATATTTACTTTCAAATTTTCATATTTTAACTTGTTTATTACGTGTTATAGCTTACATTAAAATTTTCAAAACCCTATCAGAAAAGAATCTTCAAAATCACTAATAAATTTACTTCAAATATATTACATCTTTTATAATAAATGTTGCGAAAAAAATCAATATGATAATTCCCTGGTAGAAATTTTCCCGATTTTTTCTCCATGGGTTGGTCAATTTTTTTATATATTCCCATTCGTTGTACTATTATTTCGCCAATATCACCGCTAATGGCGTCACGTTTTACGCCATTCATTGCCCAACCGATATGGGAAATTTAAAGTTATGCTTTATATATTAATTATCACAATCATTATTACAATTATAACACATGAATAAACATATCACACGCGCACGTACATATAAAATAATTAATTGATTATCGTTTTAGAATTGTCTTTGATTAAAAGCAACATATTTTATTTTTATTAACTACGTTAAATTTTTTATAGCTTTTTTCACTATGTTCACAATTGAGGTTAAGTATACAGTCAAAATTTTCAATCTTTTACACGTATTATTTTCATCACTTTCTTCAAACACATAATCACTTTACAAACTACTTTGTTTTTATAATTATCTAAAATTCTTTTTGCTCTGTATTTTTTAAACAGTAAATACAGTAGTTATATTATGTAGCACACGTTTGATTTCAGAGTCTACCGAACGTTAGTTAGTTGTCGCTTTCGTGTTCGCACTTGTCACAGACGCCAGCTGTTAAACAGTCCGCCATTCATTAGTAAAATATTTCGCCAACCGTTCACAAATAAAATTGGGCAATAATTGAAAAATTGGGCATTTTTGTTGGTGAAATTTCTACCAGGGTTATGATTTATTTATGAACAACAGGCTAAATAAAATTTAATAATTTTAAACAACACTTAGATAAAAGATCCTTAATTTTTAGAAGAATAAACAAATTTCATAAAGTTTGTATGAGTTTTATGGTCAAATAAAAACTATCATAATAAATACATGATGCAGGGCAGTCAGAATTTAATACCCTTGTTTATAACTATCCCCATATAATCTGAAATAAAAACTTTAAAATAATCTCTGTTGAATGCTAAAAATAAAAGAAAATTAGTTATTAAATTATTAGTTATATTGTACTTTAATAAATAATTTTCTGTCTGTCCTTTTCAATCAAAATTGAGTTTACCAACTCCAGCAAAAAAGCGCATCTCGTAATAAGAATATCTGATAGAAGAATTATTTATGTCGTTTCAGAACCGAAAACCAACACCTAACCCGATTTAAGTTTTCAGTCTGAAAACAGCAATAATTCTTTCTTATCAAGAAATATTTTAACGAGTGCTAAGTTCAAAACTCAATTTTATTAGAAAGGACAGAGATACGTGACCTCCCTACCGAGATTATTTATATGTTTTTATTTGATTCTACAGAGATAATTTTAAAGAAAGACATTGCGACTACCCATATTTATTACGGTTATATATTTTTGTTCAACTAAAAGATCCATAAAAATTTTATGAAACTTATTTATTTTATAAATAAAGGATTCCTTATAAAGTGTTATTTAAAATTATTTTATTTTATTTCAACTGTTGTTCTTCAACAAATTATAATTATCATATTCATTTTTATTGCAACATTTATAATGATTAATTTATTGTATTTTAAGTAATGTTATTAGTTATTTTAAAGATGTTTGATTTATAGGATGCTGAACATTGTAAAATAAGCTATTACATGTAATAAACAAGTTTAAATATTAAAATTTTAAATAAAATATTTTTCTTCTTTGTTGGGATTCTTTTTAAAATTGTAATTGAAATTTTCATTCCAATGTAAGTTTTAATAAAAATTGCAAAAAGTGAACACTGTTAAATCAAATACTGAATTAATGAATGGTGAGTCCATGCTAATTTAAAGTTTATTACAACAACCAAGGAAAAAGTATGGAACTAAAAATTCTTATTCTATTCATTATTTCAGTACATGTGTTGGTTTATTTTTTAATCCAACTGAAAATATTATATGAGCTCTCATGTGAGATCTCAAATATATTTCAGGTGCTACTGTATTTAAAAAAAGGTTTGCGCCCATATGGAAATAATTTATGTGAAAAACTGTAAATAATAGTAAATAATTGTAAATAACTGTTAAAAAATGTAGGAATTGAGACATAAATAATAGTTATTTACAGTTATTTACTATTATTTATTATTAATTACTATTATTTACAGTTATTTACAGTTATTAACTGTTATTAACTGTTATTTACAGTTATTTACAATTATTTACAATTATTTACAGTTTTTTATAATTATTTACAATTATTTATAATTATTTACAGTTATTCATAATTATTTACAGTTATTTACATTTTCAAAAATTTTTGAATTAGTGGATAATTTAATGTTATTAATAATTATTTACAATAATTTATAGTTATTTACAGTTATTTAAAGTTTTTTACAGTTATTTACAGTTATTTATAATTATTTACAACTATTTACAATTTTCCATAGTTTTTTACAATTATTTACAGTTATTCACATTTTTAAAAATTTTCGCCTATATATAAAATTATTGAATAAATTCGTGATAATTTTCGAAAATGTAAATAACTGCAAATAATTGTAAAAAACTATAAATAATCGTAAATAACTGTAAATAATTGTGAAAAAAGTAAATAAATGTAAATAACTGTAAATAAATATAAATAACTGCAAATAAGTGTAAATAACAGTTAATAAGTGTAAATAACAGTTAATAACTGTAAATAAGTGTAAATAACAGTAAATAATTCTAAATAATTGTAAATAACTGTTATTTATGTCTCAATTCCCACATTTTTTAACACTTTTCTACAGTTATTTACAGTTATTTACATTTATTTACATTTATTTACAGTTATTAACAGTTATTTACAATTATATCCAAAAATTTTTTCCATATGGGCGTTATTTTATAGCAAAGATTTAAGCACGTAAAGTTAATTAATCGTAGTATTTTTAGTAAAAAACAGTTATTTTTCATAACAATAACTAAAAATTTGAATGATTGTATCGATCTAATATTAAAATAATAATTTTTCAGCAGATACAAGTTCACACTAATAGTCCAAACAAAGAAGTACATGAAATATCAATAAATACTTCAAATGGATCCAACAATTCTGTACAAGTTAGTCTAGTTATTAATTATTTAAAATTGATTTTCAAATTAATTTGTATGGAGAAAAATGTTTTGATTGAGAAAAGAAAGCCCTTCACTTATACTCCTCAGTTCGGATTAAAAATATTTTGTACAAATAATAGAAAATCTTTTTAATCGCTATAAAAATTTGATATTTTCATTTATTTATATTTAAAAGCTTGAAAATTTTGATGTTGACAAGCTTAAAAATTTGAAAATAAATTTAATGATTCTCTTTCAAGAAATAGTTTATTTATATTATTGAGCACCTGTCATGGTGTCCGAAAAATCTTAGTCCATTTTTTGGTCAAAAACCCTCAAAAATAACCAAAAAACACCCTGGTAGAAATGTGAACATAAAAAGTGGTGTGTTGTGCAATTTATCGGTATTATTGATAGTAATATTTTGTCATGTCAATATTGGCTAATAAATAGTCAATTTTTGCCAAATCTGCAGAGCCTTCATTTTTTGTATAAAAAAAAATGATAATAGAAATATGCTGTTTATAAAGTGGGCATTTTAAGTACCTAGAAATATTTTAACCTATAAGGGTGAAATCAGATGGAGCGGAAAATATGCGACGAAACGTCGCAGACCATTCATTCCGTCGCATTGTTTTCCGTAAAATATTTCCTATATTCACATGGAGCGGAGTAGAAGTTCTATGACGTTGATTAGCAATATTATAATAAAAAAATTATGTTGTTAATCGAAATATTTCATTATAAAAACAAAATATATTTTATTTTTACAAGAAAAGAATCTCATTAGAATAACATTGAGTGATTATTTCCAACTTTTTTAACATTTTTGTTGTTAATTTAAAATTCGCGGACACAATTGTAGGCTATTTTCACAGTTTTTCAGGTAAATTCCGCTCCATGTGAATACAGGGAAAAAATTTAATGGAAAACAATGCGACGGAATGAATGTTCTGTGACGTTCCGTCGCATATTTTCCGCTCCATCTGATTTCACCCTTAATCCAATACATTTTTCATTCACGTTTAAATTATTATGAATGTTTAATGAATACAAAAATCTGAAAAAATAAATTGTCTCAAACACAAATAATTATAGAGATTTAATTATGAGTACTTTTTCTGTTTATAAGTTTCATATTTTAATCCTCGATAACGCGTGTAACATGTTAGTGGTATATAAGTAAAAAAAAAAAGTTTCATATTGGTTAAGATAATGCCCATAAAATCTGCCCATTTTCAGCTTTTCATTTCAAAGCAATGGTCATAAAATGGTAAAAAAAGCGTTTCATTTTCTACCAGGGCATTGTGACCAAAAAAAAATGATTATTTAACTTCGTGAAATTTATTATTTCCTTCAAAGAAATAATTAAGTTCTTATATTTAGCATTGAGAAATACCGTGAGGGAAATTGAAATATTATATTTTATTTTTTGTTAACTCTCAAAATATATAACTTACTGGATTATATAATAATTTGCAGAGAAGCAAAGATCGTGTAAATATTGAAAGCGACTTGGTATAATAGAAAATTTATAAAATGGTGGTAAAAAAGAATTAAAAGCTATCATTTCTTTTCACTCAATTATTGAATTCCAATATACAGCCTAAACAAAAACCATAACTACATTAAGAGCAATATGCTATTTCCGGAACCTTTTTTAAATGGCTACCAATCTCAAAAGTTTATTTATCTCAGAAAATAAAATAATTTTTCTTGATAAAATAACTAACAAAGAGAGTGCATTGCATTTGGGTCATCGATTTTCTTCCAACTGAAGAATATTTTATATTACGTAAAATTATTGAAAAAGGTGAGTCCATTCAGTCCAACGCTCAATTTTTTTTCAGAGTTACGAGCATTTTTCTCTGTTTCATTAAAAAATTTGCATCTGCTTTATAGATTTATAATTTTTAAACTACTCTTTCTATAAATTTTTTACAAATTGCATACTAAAGTTGAGATAAAAATCTTTTTTTTTCTAAAAAAGAAGTGTTTATAAAGCTCAAATTGTTTAAAAGTTATGAGGGAATAAAAATAGCACGAATATTTAGTTGAAAAAATGCATAAAAAATAAATGCTGCATTTCATTCTGAATTTAATTTTAATTTTCATCCCTTCATAACTTCTGAACAACTTCAGTATTTTTAACACTTTTTTTATTCGAAAGGTTTTAATCTTGACTTTAATATGCAATTAGTAAAAACATTATAGAATTAGTAATTCAAAAACTGTATATGTATAAAGCAGATGCAAAATTTTTGAAAAAACAGATAAAACTGTTCATAATTCTCAAAAAACCGAGCGTTGGATCGTCGGGCTTTTTTCCTGATTTAATGTAAGAAAAAATATTCCAAAGTTATAAGAAAATCCAAGACTCAATGCAATACATTCTCCTTCTAAGTTATGAAATTTGGCATACGAAAAAAAGAAAATGAAATTGGATGATTTTTAGTTTCCAGAATTTTTTCAAAATGATGACTAATAAGAAAGATGTATTTTTACTCGAAGGATTATATTATTTTCTTTTAAAAAACCTTCAGTTCAGATTAAAGCCTTTTAAAGGAGACTTCGTGAATGTTTACAGCGATTTAAAAATATCAATTCCTGGAGAGAAATAATATAATTAACTAAGTGAGATGAAGTTATTTTCAGTCACTATTTTCGAATAGTTCCGGTAATAGCAACTCGTCTTAATTTTTTTTACTGTATCTTCTTATGCTTGAAACACAAATTTGATTTTATTCTTAAAGGAAAAAATATAATTAACTGAATAAGATAAAGTTTTTATTTTGTTACCTACTTTGAAAACGTTACGTAAATATAAAATCGGTTGAAATATTTTCACGATCTCTGTTCATTTTAAGAATAGTAACCGATTCGACCTCAGTGGCTCTAAAAATATCAAATAGTTTTAATGAGTTATATGGTATTGTACAATAATTATTGTAACAAAGAGTCAATTAAGATAATTAAAATTTATCAAGTGAGTATAAAGAATAATATCAAGTTTAGTTTCATTGAAATGCTCACTATAAATTTTTTTGATTAATTACTTAGGATCAAACTATGGTTTCACTTAGTAACCTAAAGATTTCGTTCGTAGCACAGACGATATTGATTAGTTTATACAAGTCTGTGAAAAAATGTTAAATAGTTTAAGTTTCAATATTAAATTTCTTACTCAATCATACCTGTATTTTTATCGGAAATTTGAATGTGCATATGTGTAATGAAACATTTTTCTCCTTATAATATTTAATTAATTAGTGTAACAAGTTAATGTTTTTGTAAAGAAAGCTGATTTTCTAAAAACATTGTCAGTTTTCATTGCATACTATTGAATAAGATGTAAAATGTGAAACACACATTCCTACTGAAAAATATTAACGAAATATCGTTTCAAAATAGCAATAAAATTTCATCAGAGATTTTATCTCAATTTATTATAAACTATAAAATTTATATGTATAACACTTTTTTTCTGGCAAAAAAGTATGAAATTGACTTTTGTAAAAATTTTTTTTTGCTATGACTATTTTATAATTGTATGAATATACTTCACGTCACTTTTCTATAAGTGTGGGCTGTGGATCGTAGTGTAAAATAAATAATGAGTTTGTTGGTAATTCATTGAGATACTAGCTCATGTCTTTTCTGTTATTTGGTGTTATATTTTAATTTAATATTTTTATCAGAAGTAACATTGTAATAAAAATATATCATGATTCTATATTAAAATACAAAATATCAATATTTATAAGAATTTATGATTTTATTAATATATATATATATATATATATATATATATATATATATATATAAAATAATTGAGTCTTTCAAATAACTTTTTAATAACAGTTTTTACGATGACAAAAATGTTATATACATTTATTTATAAATTATCGACTAATGAATTCAACGTTCATTAATGACAATTAAAATTTCGAAAAGCAGCTCTCACTAAAATATTAATTTATAATTAAATGGTAATTAAAATTTAATTAAATTTTTGTAGGATGTCAACACATGTGAAGATATTGTAAAGGAGAATCATCCTACGGATGATTTTGTAAATTTGTATGAGAAACCACAATTCATAGGAGATGATTATAGATCATTTTATAATCCTGAAAGTTTGCAGGATTTCATGAAATCTGAATCCTTTTTTGAAAAAATTACAACTCCCGTTGATCAAAGTAGAGGAGAATTATTTTTCATGATATTAAAATATTCCATATCCAATTCTCTCTCAGTGATTGCGATGACAAATTTGTTAAAACTTTTTAATACGGTTTTTAAAACACCTGTTTTACCAGAATCTTCGTACATAACGGATAAATTGTTGAATCCAAAAGACGGAGTAGAGTTTCATGCAATATGTCATAATTGTTCTGAATATTTAGGAGAGTTTGGAAAGATAGAACCCACAAAAATTTGTAATTCTTGTAAAATAGAAATAGATTTATCAAACCCGAGTAATACAAGTTTCTTTGTTTTGATAAATCCTTCAAACCAAATATCGGATTTGCTTAATATTTATGGAAATCATTACGATTACGTCGTAAAGACAAGGCCGCATAAAAAGGGTTATATAGAAGACGTTTATGATGGTAAATTATATAGAAAATTTGTTAAGTCATTATCAGACGATAGATTCAATTACGTAAGCGCTATATTCAATACAGATGGAGCTGAAAAATTTAAATGTTCTAAGTATTCTATTTGGCCTTTATTTCTAAAGATTAATGAACTTCCTAAGGAAGATAGAAACAATAAATTAATTACATGTGGTTTGTGGTTCCATAAAAAAAAACCAGAAATGACTGTGTTTTTAGATAAACTAGTAGATCTTTTAAATCCGCTATCAAGCGAAGGTATTATATGCAATATTAACGGAGAAGAGCGTCTCATAAAGCTGCACATTCTATCTTGCTGTGTAGATTCAGTTGCTAGAGCACCGATTCAAGGAATCAAGCAGTTTAACGGTAAATTCGGATGTAATTGGTGTTTGCATCCAGGCAAGTACGCGGAAAGAAGTATGAAATATCCTGTATTAGATAAATTATCAAAACCTCGGGAACATGATAAAACTATTGAAACAATGCTTAAAACAACTACAAACATAACAGAATCAGACACTAATACAGACACGGACGAAGATACGGATACAGACGAAGAAAGACTGCAACTGGCTAAAAAGTATAATTATGGTATCAAATATCCTTCGCCTTTGATAAATTTGTCCTCTTTTGACATTGTATCAGGATTTACGCCCGATTACTTACATTGTTGCTTAGAAGGTGTAGCAAGACAATTAACTGATTATTATTTGCAGTTTCTAAGTGATGATCAAATGAAAGAACTCGATGATCAAATGCAGAATATAGCTGCGCCTGATCAAATTGGACGTTTATGCCGACCTTTAAGTTGCCGCAATAACTGGAAAGCAAGAGAATACGAAAATTTCGTTCTATATTACAGTGTACCTGTTTTGTCACCAATTTTAACAAAAAATAAGTTAGATCATTGGCTACTTTTTGTAGAAAGTTTATATATACTTCTAAAAGATAGTATTAATATAAATGAGTTAAATCACGCCGATTTCATGCTGCATAAGTTTGTGGTTGAAACTCAGCAATTGTTTGGGATAAGAGCAATGACCTTTAATGTTCATCAAATGCTGCACATTTCGGAAAGCGTTTTGAACTGGGGTCCTTTGTGGACTAATTCAACATTTAGTTTTGAATCTGCAAATCACTATATATTACAAGCTATTAAATGTTCAAGAGGTGTTCCGAATCAAATAGTGAGGTTCGTAAACATAAATCATAGTATATTACTTCTTGAAGAGTACGTAAGTCAAAAAGCTTCCGAAGTAGTAGTTTTGTACTGCAATGATGTTCTCTTTAGAAGAGTAAAAAATATTTGCAAACCATTTCAAACCGTGTATTTCGGAAAAGGCGATGACGTTGAAGATATGTTTTTAAATAATTTAAGATTAAGAAAAGACTCGACAAAATTATTTCTAAAAATGGTCAAAGGTCATTGCTTATATGAGTCATATACTAAATCAAAAAGAAGATCGAATAATTCATTCGCACTCTTAAATAACAAAACATATATAAGGATCGTTGGTTTCATAGTAGATGATCATAGTAAACAAGAGTATACTGTTTGTAATATTGTTAGTACGACACAATATTCAAATTCAATGTATCCTATGCTTCAAAAAGTAGTCGATATCAAACCTGAAAATAGTATTGTACGTACGAATGAAATTGATAAAGTTTGTATTTTTATGAATGTAAATAATACCATGTACATTTGCTCAATACCAAATTTGATACATTATTGAATTTTAGCAAATAAAAGTAGTATTGAGTACCATAAAAAAATACGCGTGTATGTCTGGATGTGTCTGTATGAATTTCTAAATTAATCACAACAGAAATCTTGTTGTTTTTTTATTGAAAAAATGCATTGTATATAATATATATAATAAAGTGAATAATAAAGTAAAATATACCACATAATTCATCTTTTTTATTCAGGTAACTCTTTTATGAATTACATTTAACTGACAATATTTTTGCTTTTTATATTCATAATATTTCTTTATTCACAATATTTGTAATCCAATTGACTTTTTTATTTTTTAATTTATTATCTTTTAAGAAGGGGCCGAACTATCTGTCTCTGTCTAATAGCGTTTTTCATTATTTATATAAACACTATCCTTTATAACAAGAAAAAAATAGCAGCCCCCGCTAGATATTAGTATAATTAGTAAATTTTGTAATAACAATCAAATTTTTTACCGCAGTTTTTGACTAATTAGAGACCTACTAGCTATCTAGAATATAACCTATCTTTTTTTGGTAGGTCTCTAATTATTCAAAAACTACGCAGTAAAAAAATTTGTTTGTTATTACAAAATTTACTTATTATACTAATATCTAGCGGGGGCTGCTATTTTTTTCTTGTTATACCGGATAGTGTTTACATAAATGATGAAAAACGCTATTAGACAAAGACAGATAGTTCGGCCCCTTCTTAATTTTGCATTATTCAGCAACAAAACTTTAAAATATTTTCTTATTTTTACTCTTGAAACAGCAACCTATAATTGATCATGACTAAGTACTGAAAATTTAAAAAAATTTTCTTTTTTTTCATGCGAGATCGATTTTAAGAGCAGGTCGAGTATATCTGTCCTTTTCTAATCAAAGAATTGATTTTTTTTTTTAAATAATTATTTTAGCAAAAATTAAAGAGAAAGACGCATCTCGTATCCAAAAAAGCAATATTTTCATCGATCAAAAGTAATTAATTTTATCGCTTCGTTTTCAAGAAAACCTTGAAAAAATTTAAACAGAGGTTAGGGTAAACAATTAAGTTTTTCAAGGTTTTCTTAAAAACGAAGCAATAAAATTGATTCTTTAATTAATTCTTTTATTTATTCTTTATTTTTTATCAAAGATAATTTTGCTGTTTTGATACGAGATGCGGCTTTCTCTTCATTTTTTGCTAAAGTTATTAGTTTTTACTTAAAATTAATTCTTCGATTAGAAAAGGACGGAGATATGTCACCTCCTCTTAAATGACTTGGAAAAATAATCATAAATACTAATTGAAAAGACGCGTAGTCCTTTTCCAACGAATTTTTTAACTAAATTTGTTGGATGATTTAGAAAGAAAAGAACGTGATTCTTTTCCTTTGAAATTTTATCTACTCATGAAATTCCCTAACTAATCTTATTTTGAATTTACCCTTGTTTGAATGAAAATGAATTGACACTTGATTTTATTTTAACTTTGAATATTTTAACTTCATTAAATTTAATTTTACACTATATTTGACTTTACCACTAATTTTTACACACAAAGATCTACTATTTTTAAAAGAGAAATTAAAAGAATTTACTGATACAAAGCAACTAACCTTGCGGTTGTAGTTGCTTTGTTTTAATGGATTTTATCTAAACTTTACACTTTATTTATCGGGAAAGGATTCACTCAATAAATACACCAATATAAAGGGAAAAAGCCATGTGGCATAAAAAACCCTTGATTTATTTCCTCTAATTTTACACACTATTTGCCGCACGATTATATTTTATTCGCACGCACGCACGCAAAAGAGAAAGGAAAATTAGACACAATGAAATTTATATAGCCGCGGCTTTGGTGGGCGAAGGTGATGCGTTGATTCGCAATCGACCATTCGTCGCTGTACGAAAATCTTCCGTACCTGAAAGGCTTCTGATCGCCTTTTTGAAAGAAAGAATTGTAATGAAACCTGATGTTCTCGCAAGAGACAAGACCGCTCGAGGCGAGGTCACGCTTGATACTAAACTATTTTTCCGCGGCATTTGCAAAGTCTCCCTGTTCTCTCCCCCCTTTCGTCTATGAGCTGACTTAAGGGAGGTGAGAACAGGCGACTGTAAGTGCTGCCGCTCATCATCGTTTTTGATTTTTACATAATTTGTGTTGCGACGCAACATACTGCGGGCGCAAGCTGCAAAATAAAGTTTTATGTTAAAATTGATTTTGTAGTAAATGAAATGAGTTAAACTAGATCGAAGCTTCGATTTCGCAACTAACCTAAAATTTAAATTTACATTAATTGGTATTTGACAAGTGTTTGACTAAACAAATATGTTTGAGCGTAGTTTCGTGTGGAGTGACTACGTCGTTGATCGCAAGTTTTATGAATGAGCGCAGTTTCCTTTGGAGTGACTACGTCGCTGATCGCAAGTTTTACAAATGATTGCAGTTTCCTTTGGAGTGACTGTTTTGCTGAATGCAAGTTTTACAAATGATTGCAGTTTCCTTTGGAGTGACTGTTTTGCTGAATGCAAGTTTTACAAATGATTGCAGTTTCCTTTGGAGTGACTGTTTTGCTGAATGCAAGTTTTACAAATGATTGCAGTTTCCTTTGGAGTGACTGTTGCTGATTGATTTTATTCGCAATATTCGCAAGCTGAATTTGTGTTAATTTTTTCGTTTTTTACAACAAAAATAGATATGTACAGATATGAAACATGAATCAAAGATTCAATATGCAGGTGAAAGACAAAGTCTTGTGATGTTACGCTGATAAACGCCAGTGTTGGCCTTGACAGAAACCACTCGAGCGATGCCGCCGTCCCCGGGAGAGACTTCCAAGACAATACCATTTTGTTTAGATTTGTAATTCGGATAATTATTCCTGATGCCAGTGGGCCCAAAAAATGTTGACAAGCCCTTGCAATGAAATTGCAAGCTGATAGTTTGTTATCTGAAACTAAAAACAAATGTTTTTCTGGTAAGAACTTGAATGGTCTACCTACAAGAAAATGTGCTAATGTTATTACTAAGCGATCATTAAGATCAGCAGAGATTGCATACAATAGTCGCAAATTTAAAATGTGCATATTTCTATATAAAAATCTTAAGTTGTTTATGAGTTAAATTGTTACCTCTTAAAACATTTTTCTCCAGTTGTACCTAAAATTTCTAAACTAATCGTTTCTACTAATTCTGGCTATGTATTTCCTGATTGTGCTAACCATTTCGGCCCTAAGAATAAAGTTGATTCTTTTTAGAGTCTGAAGGCAATTGTCGTCTGGACAATGCATCAGCTGGAGTTGTTCTCTGATCGAACGTAACGCCAACTAACTTGGTTTTCTACTGCTTGTATTTTAAATCATCAAGGACTTAATCGTATACTATACCTAACGTTTTTTGAATAAGGTTATTCGTCACTATACAATCTAAATAAGAAATTCTTTTGTCAAGCCCATCTAAAATCTCTGTGCAATTGGATTACCATTTGCGTATGGCGAATCCTCCCTTACTTAATAATTCTATAATCTCATTTAATTTTTATTGATTCTTCTAAAGTTTCTGTTCCTAAAATAGAATCATCTACTTTAAACTCACGCAATAATAGTTTGCTAGCTATTGGAAATTTTCCTAACTCGTCGCGTGCCAACTATTAAATGGTTGTACTAGCTAAAAATGGAGCTAAAGCTATGCTGAATGTTACGGTATTTAATTAGAACGTTCTAAGTTTGTTTTCCTATCATATTAGTGAAGTAAATTCTGCCTACACATTTTGTCTATATCAGCTGTTACTACGTATGTATGTATACGAAAACTAAACACCTGTTAGAATATAGTACATTTGTAGTGTACGCCCTACCATGAGTGTATCGTTCAATGAAATACTTGTTGATGTTTTAGCTGATGCATCGAAAACTACTCGAAGTTTAGTTTTTCGCTAGATTCTTTTACTACAGCATGATGAGGAAGGCAATGAATTCATTCATTACTTTACTACATTCTAATTTTAAGTTATGATTAACTTCGAGTCGTTTTTCGAGTGCATAGAATCTACGTACTGCTTGTTGTTCTGATTCACCTAAGTCAAATTTACTATTTCTAAATGGAAGCCTAACAATATACCTTCCTAAATTATCTTTTTTGGTGTGAGCAGCGTACTGCTGCTTGCAAGCCATGTTTTCCCTAGATCTAATTGGGTTTTGTTCAAAGTTTCTCTAAACCAGAATTGTTTTATCAGTCTAACTAATTTAATTACATTACAGCTAACTTCTTTATCCTAAATTTTATTGTTGATTCCACCTGCTACTATCCAACCTAAAACTCATTTTTGTAATGTAATTTAGAGGTTAGTGTGTTCAATTTTTATTTGATTTATAGATAGATTAGAAAGTGTTACATTTGATGTTAATAAAATATCTATGTGGTTTGGTATGTGAAATCGTGGATTAGTTAAGGGAATGTTCTTAGGTATGTTCAATAAGTCACGAGGAAAAAACTTCATTGGGTACTGTGTCCGTTATGCTCGGTACAATTAAAAAACTAAATTGATATTTATACTGATTGTAATTTGATTGAGTAGTTGATTTTACGTAATGTTTTGAAAGAGTACATAACCCATTAATTGCCCCTATATCAATTGAACAATAATGATTATTTAAATTTAAAGAATTTACAAGAGTTTCTGTAATAAAATTGATTGTGGAATGAGAGTCTAATAATACGCGAGCCGCAATGAAGTTTCCTTCTTTATTTTGAATTGTGACTACAGCTGTAGTCATTAAGTTGTATCCTAAAGGAAAAGCTACCGATCAGTATGATCAATAATCTATTCACACCTCTACAGTGTCTGACTGTGTAACTTGTGTGGGCTCTTTATTTTTAATCTCGTGAAGCAAGGTGTGATGATGTTTGTTGCATGTTCTGCATCTTTTCTTGCTTGAGCAAGGAAAGGTGTGTCTACCTAAGCAATTGAAACAGAGTCGTTGTGATTTTAAAATTGCCATCGCTGTTCTACATTTGATCCTAAGAATTCAGAACATCTGTACAACTCATGAGGTTGCCTACACTTCGGACAACTAACTAACCTATTGCTTGTTGATGCTGAAGTGGCTAATACAAAATCTCTACCCCTTTTTGTTCTAAAATCTCCTACACTATCCTTTGAGTTTCTTTTTAAATTTGTCCTATCGTGTTTCTTTGTATTTTCAAGAGATTGAAGCTTAAAAATGCTACTCTGTAAAAAGTCGTACATTTCTTTTGTTGTAGGAAGTTTATCTAATTGAAGTCTATCCTGCCATTTACCTTTTAACCCTGGTGGTAGATTTCTTTCTGCTATCCTAACTAACATATTCTCAAATGAAGCTTCACCTAACTGTTCTAGAATATGTTGATGCTGACGCATCTTGTCTAACAAAGATGACACGCCTTCTATTGTTGCATTTGGTACTACTGGTAAATCTAAAATAGCGTCTAAATGTCTATTGCTAACTATTCTTTTATGATCGTAAAAATCTAAGAGGGCTTGCCAAGCCTTTGGATAATTTTCCTCACTAGGCACGAATTCTATTATTTTTAATTTAGCAGGACCTGAAAGAGCTTCTAAGAGTTGTGCATGTTTGACTGTATTAGTTGAATCATCACGGGAGTGCACTAATGCAGTGAAAAGGTTTTTGAAAGCAAGCCATTCTTCTGATTTGCCATCAAACTTTGGTACCTTTGTTTCAGTTAATTTCGGTAAAGTGTGTTTTCGTGTCAGAGTGATGTTAGAATTGTTTAATGTGGAACTAGCTATTGGTTCGTTAGCTTGACACAATTTCTTAGCCGAAGCTGTTGTAGAATAATACATTGTTTCTACTACCTTAAATTCATTTATTATTTCATCACCTAAATTAGCAACTACTGCTTTAACTTTCATTACATATGTATCTTTGTGCAAGTCTGATAAATGTTCTAAACGTGTTTTAATGTTTTCCGATTCTGTGTCGGGACTTGATATGTACGTTTGTAACGCATTTATTTGATCTTTAAAAATCCCTAGCTTTGCTTTCACAACATTTATTCCTGCTGGATCATTCATTTTGAATGTGTAAAACTTAATAAGAGTTTAAGTAATAAATTGTCAAAATATACAACTATATGTTGTCTCAATTAAACCTTGCTACCTGCCCGCTGTTTTTGAAAAGAAACAGAATTTTTCGCTGATCCTTCGCCGTGCGTGCCTCTTACTGTCACGAAGAGAATTCCGTCACTATTGGTGCGACGAAACCTCCTCACGAATGGCGCGGCTTGGGCAACAGCGATAATTTTTTCGAACTATCTAGTGTTGTTTTGAAACCTTTATTTAAAGCGACCCTAGCTACATGAATTACCTCAAAACTGTAAAATTGACAGTAAATGTTACAAACAATCAAAGCAAAATTTGTTAAATTTAATTTTAAATTTGAATTTAGAAAAAACTAATGTGAAAAAAAGTTAACTTAAAATCAATTTTGAAGTCAGATATGTATAATGAATTTAATTAAAAATTAAATGTAAATGTAACAATAAATTAATTTATCAAACAAAATTTACTTGAATAATAAATGTGAAGTTGTTCAAAATTTAATGTACCTTTATGAAATTTAATATTTATTTTTTTGAAAAAATGGATAAATTTATCAACTCGCTTTCCTCTCGCAAATCGATGAATTTATGTTACACCTAGCTAACGTAATCTCCCTTGAGCCAGGAGCCGTCACTACACAACTTAATCTTTCATAAAAATTTTCTTAAAAATAGTTTTAAGTTGCTACGTCTTACTTTCGTAAAATCGTAAAGGACAACTTTCTATCTCATTGAGAGCACGTGATCTCAATCTGAGAAATGTTCGCTTTGTAAGACAAAGAACCTTTTATGCTTTGTAAAATAAAATTCTATATTCTATTTTGTTGTTAACCTTTCAAAAAAAAGAATTTTATGAACTAAATTTTATGATGCTAAATCTTAAGTTTATGAAAAGAACAAATTTTTTGAAAAAGAAATTTCTAACTTGAATGCAATTTTCAAAAGTAAAAATTTTAAATGTAATTTTCAAAAGTAAAAAATTTTAAATGTATGAGATTTATTCAACAAACAAAATTTTAATTTACTGTTTAATTTTAATAGACTTTGAAATTGTGTAAGATTTTCTAAAAATGAACCTTTTATTTTAATGCTAAACTTTGGTTTGAACAATGTAACTTTCTGAAAGTTATATTTTAGACTGAGATGAATTTTTATTTGAAAATGCTAAATGAAATATTAAAATATAAATTTCAATTTTAATTTTTATTTGTGCGTTGATATTTCTTAGAAACTAAATTTTTTCTAACCAAACTGATAAATAAAATTCTCACTTAAGTGTAAAGTTTTCAAAATGAAACTTCAAATGAAAAATAAAATTTTTAAATTAAATTTTAAGTTTTACGTTAAGTTGTCTTAAATTTTAACAAACAAAAAATAAATTAAAAGAAACGTTTTCTACAATAAAAGTTTTGAAATGAACTAATTTATGAATCTCAGATTTGAATAAATGAAATTTTGATTTTGTATTAATTTTCAAATTATTTTGAAGTTGAGAAAATATTATGTTGTTACCTCGTATATTGTACAAAAATACTTATCTTATTTTCCTAGAAGTCTCTAAGTTGAAGCTCTCCTTTGTCGGGGATGGCGTTGCTCGGTGGCTTGTATATCTATAGCTATGCTCGCCGGCCGGCGCTCTGTTTTGACTTTCTGAGAATTCGCTTTGTTCGTCGAACGCTTTGGCGGTTATGATTTTTCGTAAACCAGGGGATCGTGATTTCTGACCTCACAGGATTGCACCATGAAAAGACGCGTAGTCCTTTTCCAACGAATTTTTTAACTAAATTTGTTGGATGATTTAGAAAGAAAAGAACGTGATTCTTTTCCTTTGAAATTTTATCTACTCATGAAATTCCCTAACTAATCTTATTTTGAATTTACCCTTGTTTGAATGAAAATGAATTGACACTTGATTTTATTTTAACTTTGAATATTTTAACTTCATTAAATTTAATTTTACACTATATTTGACTTTACCACTAATTTTTACACACAAAGATCTACTATTTTTAAAGAGAAATTAAAAGAATTTACTGATACAAAGCAACTAACCTTGCGGTTGTAGTTGCTTTGTTTTAATGGATTTTATCTAAACTTTACACTTTATTTATCGGGAAAGGATTCACTCAATAAATACACCAATATAAAGGAAAAAGCCATGTGGCATAAAAACCCTTGATTTATTTCCTGTAATTTTACACACTATTTGCCGCACGATTATATTTTATTCGCACGCACGCACGCAAAAGAGAAAGGAAAATTAGACACAATGAAATTTATATAGCCGCGGCTTTGGTGGGCGAAGGTGATGCGTTGATTCGCAATCGACCATTCGTCGCTGTACGAAAATCTTCCGTACCTGAAAGGCTTCTGATCGCCTTTTTGAAAGAAAGAATTGTAATGAAACCTGATGTTCTCGCAAGAGACAAGACCGCTCGAGGCGAGGTCACGCTTGATACTAAACTATTTTTCCGCGGCATTTGCAAAGTCTCCCTGTTCTCTCCCCCCTTTCGTCTATGAGCTGACTTAAGGGAGGTGAGAACAGGCGACTGTAAGTGCTGCCGCTCATCATCGTTTTTGATTTTTACATAATTTGTGTTGCGACGCAACACTAATACTTGTTTTCAAAGTCCGGACTAAAAATATTTCGAAAAAATTGAGACAGAAATTATCATGTTCAGAAAAATTAAAGTTTTAAAATCATATTATTTATTCCGGTTGTAAATGATTATACGTGTCACGAAATGAAAAAATAATCCTAGATTTAAATACATTTTTTCAAGGTCTGAACTTAGAATTTTTCCGAAAAATTGGGACTGAAATTTTCATGTTCAGAAAAAATTATATTTTGAAAATAATATTATTTATTCCAGGTGTAAATGATTATACGTGTCACGAAATGAAAAAATAATCCTAGATTTCAATACATTTTTTTAAGGTCTGAACTTAGAATTTTTACGATAAATTGGGACTTTGAAATTTTCATGTTCAGAAAAAATTAAAGTTTTAAAATAATATTGTTTTATTCCAGGTGTAAATGATTATACGTGTCACGAAATGAAAAAATAATCCTAGATTCAAATACATTTTTTCAAGGTCTGAACTTAGAATTTTTCCGAAAAATTGGGACTGAAATTTTCATGTTCAGAAAAAATTATATTTTGAAAATAATATTATTTATTCCAGGTGTAAATGATTATACGTGTCACGAAATGAAAAAATAATCCTAGATTTCAATACATTTTTTCAAGGTCTGAACTTAGAATTTTTACGATAAATTGGGACTTTGAAATTTTCATGTTCAGAAAAAGTTAAATTTTGAAAATAATATTATTTATTCCAGGTGTAAATGATTATACGTGTCACGAAATGAAA
Source organism: Anastatus disparis (assembly GCA_017163975.1). NCBI lineage: Eukaryota > Metazoa > Arthropoda > Insecta > Hymenoptera > Eupelmidae > Anastatus > Anastatus disparis. The sequence goes on from JAFFSR010000143.1 coordinate 764,507, forward strand.
AAATAATACTAGATTTAAATACATTTTTTCAAGGTCTGAACTTAGAATTTTTACGATAAATTGGGACTTTGAAATTTTCATGTTCAGAAAAAATTAAAGTTTTAAAATAATATTGTTTTATTCCAGGTGTAAATGATTATACGTGTCACGAAATGAAAAAATAATCCTAGATTTAAATACATTTTTTCAAGGTCTGAACTTAGAATTTTTCCGAAAAATTGGGACTGAAATTTTCATGTTCAGAAAAAATTATATTTTGAAAATAATATTATTTATTCCAGGTGTAAATGATTATACGTGTCACGAAATGAAAAAATAATCCTAGATTTCAATACATTTTTTTAAGGTCTGAACTTAGAATTTTTCCGAAAAATTGGGACTGAAATTTTCATGTTCAGAAAAAGTTAAATTTTGAAAATAATATTATTTATTCCAGGTGTAAATGATTATACGTGTCACGAAATGAAAAAATAATCCTAGATTTAAATACATTTTTTCAAGGTCTGAACTTAGAATTTTTCCGAAAAATTGGGACTGAAATTTTCATGTTCAGAAAAAATTATATTTTGAAAATAATATTATTTATTCCAGGTGTAAATGATTATACGTGTCACGAAATGAAAAAATAATCCTAGATTTCAATACATTTTTTCAAGGTCTGAACTTAGAATTTTTACGATAAATTGGGACTTTGAAATTTTCATGTTCAGAAAAAGTTAAATTTTGAAAATAATATTATTTATTCCAGGTGTAAATGATTATACGTGTCACGAAATGAAAAAATAATACTAGATTTAAATACATTTTTTCAAGGTCTGAACTTAGAATTTTTACGATAAATTGGGACTGAAATTTTCATGTTCAGAAAAAATTATATTTTGAAAATAATATTATTTATTCCAGGTGTAAATGATTATACGTGTCACGAAATGAAAAAATAATCCTAGATTTCAATACATTTTTTTAAGGTCTGAACTTAGAATTTTTCCGAAAAATTGGGACTGAAATTTTCATGTTCAGAAAAAGTTAAATTTTGAAAATAATATTATTTATTCCAGGTGTAAATGATTATACGTGTCACGAAATGAAAAAATAATACTAGATTTAAATACATTTTTTCAAGGTCTGAACTTAGAATTTTTACGATAAATTGGGACTTTGAAATTTTCATGTTCAGAAAAAATTAAAGTTTTAAAATAATATTGTTTTATTCCAGGTGTAAATGATTATACGTGTCACGAAATGAAAAAATAATCCTAGATTTCAATACATTTTTTCAAGGTCTGAATTCAGAATTTTTCCGAAAAATTGGGACTTTGAAATTTTCATGTTCAGAAAAAATTATATTTTGAAAATAATATTATTTATTCCAGGTGTAAATGATTATACGTGTCACGAAATGAAAAAATAATCCTAGATTTCAATACATTTTTTTAAGGTCTGAACTTAGAATTTTTCCGAAAAATTGGGACTGAAATTTTCATGTTCAGAAAAAGTTAAATTTTGAAAATAATATTATTTATTCCAGGTGTAAATGATTATACGTGTCACGAAATGAAAAAATAATCCTAGATTTAAATACATTTTTTCAAGGTCTGAACTTAGAATTTTACGATAAATTGGGACTTTGAAATTTTCATGTTCAGAAAAAGTTAAATTTTGAAAATAATATTATTTATTCCAGGTGTAAATGATTATACGTGTCACGAAATGAAAAATAATACTAGATTTGAATACATTTTTTCAAGGTCTGAACTTAGAATTTTTACGATAAATTGGGACTTTGAAATTTTCATGTTCAGAAAAAATTAAAGTTTTAAAATAATATTGTTTTATTCCAGGTGTAAATGATTATACGTGTCACGAAATGAAAAAATAATCCTAGATTTCAATACATTTTTTCAAGGTCTGAACTTAGAATTTTTCCGAAAAATTGGGACTTTGAAATTTTCATGTTCAGAAAAAGTTAAATTTTGAAAATAATATTATTTATTCCAGGTGTAAATGATTATACGTGTCACGAAATGAAAAAATAATACTAGATTTAAATACATTTTTTCAAGGTCTGAACTTAGAATTTTTCCGAAAAATTGGGACTGAAATTTTCATGTTCAGAAAAAGTTATATTTTGAAAATAATATTATTTATTCAGGTGTAAATGATTATACGTGTCACGAAATGAAAAAATAATCCTAGATTTCAATACATTTTTTCAAGGTCTGAACTTAGAATTTTTACGATAAATTGGGACTTTGAAATTTTCATGTTCAGAAAAAGTTAAATTTTGAAAATAATATTATTTATTCCAGGTGTAAATGATTATACGTGTCACGAAATGAAAAATAATACTAGATTTAAATACATTTTTTCAAGGTCTGAACTTAGAATTTTTACGATAAATTGGGACTGAAATTTTCATGTTCAGAAAAAATTATATTTTGAAAATAATATTATTTATTCCAGGTGTAAATGATTATACGTGTCACGAAATGAAAAAATAATCCTAGATTTCAATACATTTTTTTAAGGTCTGAACTTAGAATTTTTCCGAAAAATTGGGACTGAAATTTTCATGTTCAGAAAAAGTTAAATTTTGAAAATAATATTATTTATTCCAGGTGTAAATGATTATACGTGTCACGAAATGAAAAAATAATACTAGATTTAAATACATTTTTTCAAGGTCTGAACTTAGAATTTTTACGATAAATTGGGACTTTGAAATTTTCATGTTCAGAAAAAATTAAAGTTTTAAAATAATATTGTTTTATTCAGGTGTAAATGATTATACGTGTCACGAAATGAAAAAATAATCCTAGATTTCAATACATTTTTCAAGGTCTGAACTCAGAATTTTCCGAAAAATTGGGACTTTGAAATTTTCATGTTCAGAAAAAGTTAAATTTTGAAAATAATATTATTTATTCCAGGTGTAAATGATTATACGTGTCACGAAATGAAAAAATAATACTAGATTTAAATACATTTTTTCAAGGTCTGAACTTAGAATTTTTACGATAAATTGGGACTTTGAAATTTTCATGTTCAGAAAAAATTAAAGTTTTAAAATAATATTGTTTTATTCCAGGTGTAAATGATTATACGTGTCACGAAATGAAAAAATAATCCTAGATTTAAATACATTTT